>CM068991.1:11419871-12090228 GCA_035357415.1 Ophraella communa | reverse complement strand
TGTAGTCATATTAACGTAACGTAAGAATTTTAAAAATATATCGTCTTAAAATAACAACAAATAAAACGAAGCAGGTATTATAATAATAAAATTTCTTGTACTAACTCTTACTCTGTGGAAGTCCATCTTACTAACAATAAACAACTAAACGTTTGAACTGAACTGTCATCTTTTATTTAAAAAGTAGATCTTTAAATGCAATGACTGTTTTATTATACAATAAATAATATACTGACTGGATTAATTTTTGTCGTCTATACTAATACACTGCTCAACAATTGAAGTGGATATTTTAGAATTTTAGAAAATTGCGTACAAAAATAATATTTTAAATATACGTTTCATGCTATCAGTAAACTCTCTGTTTATAACAAATTGTTTTTGTCGTTTTTTTTTCTTTTTATACGCTGTTTTCTCTTTAACCAGAATCGTAGTAATTCGATTTCAAAATACTAACATTTTAGTCGCGTAGAAGTGCTTGCAATGACTTTAACGTTGTTACTGTAGTCCATAAATCTGTTTACCTGAAGAAAAAAAATGGCGCTACGGCGATTAGAAACAGTGCAACTCGATCAATTAGTACGTTGGATACAAGGCTTAAGTCAAGAAGAAGTTGCTACACGGCTAAATGTATCCCAAAGTGTGCATGGAATCGATATTTGGAAACTGGGTCTGCAGTGTACGAAAACGAGCTACAACTCCTGCTCAAGACCGCTTTATTGCTGTAACTGCAAGAAGAAACCAAACATTTACTGCTTCGACAATTAACAGCTTCTTTAGGCATGCTACCGGAAGAGTGATATCTAGTCAAACTGTTAAAAGAAGGTTGCATACATGTAATTTAAGAGCCAGAAGGCCTAGTTCACATCCACGGTTGACTGCGGATCAGCGTTTATGCAGATATCGGTGGGCGAGAAAACACAGTGGTTGGAATTTTTAGAACTGGAGGTACTGTATGTTTACGGATGAGTCCGACTGAATATGTGTGATGGTCGAATATTGGTGCGAAAAGAAAGAGGACAGCCGTACAATAAACGTTTGATGGCGCCAACCACTCTTTTTGGTGGTGGCTCAGTTTGCGTGTGTGGAGGCACATGTTATGATAGCGGTACTGATTTAGTGGTGTTAATGAATATGACAATGACAGCTATACGATATAGGGTCATAGAGCCAATAATTGTACCATTTTTTGGTGCCTCATTCGGTTTCCGTTGTTGAGTTACAATTATCCTTCCACCTCATTGGTGGTCTCCCTACTGGTCTTGAACTCTGGCCTATTTTGCATATATATTCTTGCCATTCGATTGGGTTCCATTCTTTCCACATGCTGTTTCCCAAAGAAGATATAATAAAAGAGTGTTCGATACCATATAAATAACCGTCACTATGTTTTATGTCAAATACTTGCGGCGGTGCCGGTGACTACAGACGGAACTACGGAACTAGAAAGCAGAAATTTATTTACTTTAATCCATTTGTTTATGTTTTCGACCTTTTAGCTTTCCCTTATGCCTCTGTTTGTTTGTTTATCATTTTATTTCCACGTTATTAATTTTCATTTTCTGCATAGTCTGTTTTGTATCGGCTTTTGTTTCTACCGCGTAGCTTAGGATTGATCCCACTACTGTTTACTCATTGTTCTTGTACTTATTTCTCCATACAGTGTTTCTAATGCATCCACTGACTCTGGTTGCTTTTATTATTAGTTTTGCGGTTTCTTTGTTTATATTCTCATAGGTAGTTAAACGACATCACTTGCTCGATCATCCTTTTTTCTTTCTTCAATTTGAAGCGAACAAAATTCTATCAGAATTAGAAATGATTATTCTGGAATCAAAGTCGAGTTGATTTTTCTACTAGAAATTTTCTGTTGAATTAAGTTACGTTATAGATGAAAATGTACTTTATTTATGTACATTAGAGAGATTTTAAGCCACTTATTTGATCGACGTTATACGTTATCGGTTATTTGGCTCATGCGCAGTAGTTAAAAAATAACCGATCACCTTGATAAGCGTTACTTATGTCGAAATAAACAGAACGTTATTAGGTGGTAAGGTTTTAACATCATTGCCAAGTGTATTATATTTATTTTGTTTATTAAAAAAAAATCATGTGGAAAACTATTTCAAATGTATTGAAACTATCCACAAGTACTTTTAAATAATAAATTTGATTACTTAAATATATTTCGGCTTTTAAAATGTACTATAAACATCTTTGAATGTTTTAACTTGTCAACGCCTTTTTCCAACGTCAATTTCGACTGCTCTACGCTGTGAAATATGTCAAAATATAATTCTCATTTTATGTTTTTGAAGTTACACAGAACACAAAACTGAATAACGTTTAACGTTTAACGTGTAACGTTGTTCACAGGTTATGGCTTCAAAAACTAAAATATTTGAAAATGTCATCCGCTATTTTAGAATGACTGCGCATGCTCAGTTTAACGTGTAACGTATGTCAATTTTTATGTGGCTTAAAATCTCTCTATATTTTACTTGAAAAACGTTAATAAAACTCTGACAGTTCTACAAGATATGTCTTTATTATTATTATGACATCTCCAATTATATGTCAATCGAAAAAGTAACAAACATAATATAAAATATTCAGGGAGAATTCATAAGACAAACATTAAAATAAGAAAATATATTATTCTGAACATTCTCCCCCCCAACAAATTATTCAATGCCATATCGTTGCGGAGGTTTCACCAGTCTTTTCCTTCTTGTGATGATTTTTTCTCTGCTTTCATTTTCGTTTCTTCCTCTGGTCTCATTTTCTTTTTTTTCTTGTCTCCTCAATACTTTTACTGTTTCCTTTGTCGTTCGGCTTTTCTTCAGGTTCAGATGCGATAGTTGCAGAATATTCGATTTCTAACAGATGCAAACGTTGAAATGAACGTAAGAGTTCACCATTTTTCGTTTTTACCCTCGCTACTCTGGATATTCTATCTTTTCCAGAATACGTTTCTAGTATTTTTCCCATCTCCCAATCAGATCTTTTGCTACTATTGTCACCAATGAGAACGATATCTCCAATCCTTAGCTCACGTGGCTTTCGTTGTCCAGCGTTTACCAGTTCAGGTGAAACCTCCGCAACGATATGGAATTGAATAATTTGTTGTCCATCTAGTTTTGCCTGTATCTTTCTGAAAACTCGGTTGTGCTAGCTTGATGCAGATTCAACTTCACTCCGTAGAAAATCTAATAACAATGACAAATTATCGGAGGTAGAAATGTTTTTATTACCATGCCCAACTTCATCTTGTTTATTTTTATGTGCATTCCGAAATCTCTCCGATACTTTCATCAAATCATTAGGTAAAGACGATTCTACTAAAAGAAATAACATTGCAACATATTTCTCTTTAGTCATCCCCAATATTTCCAATGCCCTCAGCTGTGTTTCCAATTTATCGTAAATATTAGAAAGTGACATACCTGTATTGTTCATAGGTTGTTTCAGAACTAAATTTAGTAATTCTCTTACATAGACTTAAATGAGGAACTCATCTTTAGCAAATCTGGTCTTTAGCTGAACCATCTTCTGTCGCTTGTAATAGGTATTGGAATTTGTCTTCTTCATCGATTCTTCGGTCTTCGTGGATCTTTCGCAATTGCCCCCAAAAAACAATCCAGTTTTTGACATCTCCGCCAAATTTTTTCCATTCTATTGTGCGAAGACGGAAATTTCTTCTATTCTTCTCGCTGCTGTTCCAGTCCTGGGAACTCAATTTGTGCTCTGAATTGCTAGTCTTCTTGATAAAAACCTTGCATATGTATTTCTGTTTTATCAACCCTTCTCGATAAGACTCTACTTCGTCGAATTCTTCTGGCTTATCTTCTTCATCGTCAGAAACTGAAGCCATACTCTTGATTTTGTCATCTACGGCGAATAAACGGTCGGCCTTATCCTCAAGTTGTCTCAGAAGGTATGTAATATCATCCACCGTGGTCTTTTTCTCGGATAGCTTTTGGTCGATTTGTGTGGATATTCTATTAAAATTTCTTCGGATGTTCGCTCGTTCATTCTTCTGTATTTCCATTGTCACGGTCGCCAAATGTTGAATTAATTTACTTTCTCCAATTATATGTCAATCGAAAAAGTGAAAAACATAATATAAAATAATATACAGGGGGATTTCATAGGACAAACATTTAAATAAGAAAATATATTATTCTGAATATTTTCGCTTACTGTAATTCGAAGACATTGCAATATTAAGGAATATTTGGCATTTTTTGCAGGTTAACTATTCTGTTGATTGAGAGAAGTTAAACCCTGCTCTTCACAGTACATAGTGCGAAGTAGGTCACGAGGTAGACTTAGAACTACAAGTTAAAAAAAGTTCTGACCTCATACCATAAAATTTGTAAAATCATGAAGGCATTAATATTTCTATCTTGTTAACAATACATATATACATAATAATGTTCGTCCGCAAACCGATATTTCATAGTCCGTTGTCATTGTAAGATTTGATTTGAATATTAATTTATGAAAATATCTTTCTAGTTTATTGTTTTAAGATTATATCGTGACATAACGATCGCTTTATGTCCTGACAAGTCATATTATTAATTTTTAAAATTACTCAGGTATATTCACGAAGTTTGTGTTTCTTTAAGCAAACACCAATAAATAATTCCGGATTTCAAGGACTTCTTGTTATTAATTATGTATGGAAAGATGTGCAATGATGTTAGTAAAAACGTATTGTATAATGCAAAACAATGTAACGGATCAATGTGTTCGAGTAAAATGTTAAGTAGTGTGGCATTTTTTATAAAAATAAAAGTTAAGATGGTATGTGGGGCAACTACAACTACCTTTGATACTACGTAGTTATTATCTTCAGGTTCTGACAATAATTTATCTATTTTATTTCCATTTTTTTGAAATGCAAAAGCGAAAATTTTCTAAAATTTTATCTGACAAGCGTTGTAATAATAAATAATAATTGTTGCCAAGGCCGCCGCCTGTTAAGATACGCAAAATCGTTTCGAAAGTTGTTCATTCGGTACGATTTCTATTTAAATGTTTAAATCAAATGATCAATTCATGAAGAATAAGAAACAAGATCTCTAGTATCATCTAAGGCATACTCATGCACATCACAGAGATAAGTCTGGAATACCTGGACGTCTGCTATCTGCGGGTTTGACAATAGAGTGAGCCAAGGGGTATCTACTAAGTGCTGAATAGTTTTTATCTTAGTCCATTTCAAGATAATCTTCTTTGGCAGAGCTTCTTGCAATGCCATAGAATGTTTTCGTTCCCTTTTTCGCAAAAATATAGCATAGAATCCAGTCGGTTGTAGCTGACAAAATACATTTCTTTTTACATGGGGGTTACGGACGTTCGCCTAAAAGATAGTAGCGTAGTTCCAGATGGTTGCCGATGTTTTGCTGTACATTCCCGCTCCCAGATCATTTAATGCCCTACTTACATTTCTCATGCCTGAGTTTTCTATCTCTCATATACGTCCGGAAAATAAATGAATAATTCTTGAATTTCTCGAATTCATTTAGATGAATTACGTATCCCTCAAATTTATTGAATCGGACAAAGGATGTTAAGGACCGAGAGAAATCTAAATGAATTCAGCTTTGAAGCAGACTACATAAAGGGTTAAGGCTTAGTATTTAAAATCAATTTAAATAACTCCGGCTAATATTTCGTACACGCACATTTCCATTGAACTTTACAAAAGGCTCTCTAGTGTAAAATAGGGAAATTCACCAAATTACATGATAAATTAACTAATCCCTCTTTCCTGGCTTTCAATTTTAAACAATGTAAACTAATGAAATTAAGTTTCGCAACGGGTTGAATCGTAATAAATTTATATGAACGTGTTTTGAATCCGAAGCTAAAAAGAAGAAACGCGGAATAAAACGTACCATAAATAACAATAAAACATTATATTGGAACTGTCTCGTTAAGTGTAGGTATACAAAATGTGCTGGCTTAATAAACTCCTAATTTTAACATAAACTTTGTTCTGGTTTTGTTAAAAAGTATATTCTGCTAGTAAAATATACATTTGTACAATCCATACTGTAGCAGTTAAAAGTAAATTACATTTTTGCTAAACAGGAAAAGGCACATTTTCATACTTTGTTTTTTCTTCTTAATCCAGTGTTTAGAAAACGAATATGATTAAAACTAACAAAAAATATTTTTATTGGTACCTTATTTTGTCTTTTTAAAGCACGCCTGAGTATTTAAAATGTTGAATATAAGGGAATGTCTATATGGGTTTATATTGAAAAGGTATATTTAGGGCGACATAAAAATTTATTTTAGTTTTTTGAGAGAAAAGTCAAAATTTGACGTGAAATGTCAAAAGTTAAAAAAATAATTTATTAGGTTAAGAAAATGTTTGTAATGTTTAGAATTATGTAATAGTTTAAGAGTAGATAAGAAGTGTAGTGATAGTGAGTAAGAAAGTTGGTTACCGGGGATAAGGAGTTTGACAGTGGGATAATAAAAAAAAGTCAAGAGATATTTTTTAGAAAAGTCAGAAAAAGTAGTAGAAAAATCATTTTTAAAAGAATTAAAAGTATTAATAAAATTCTTAGAGGAACAGTTTATAATAAAGAGTTCCACAAAATCGACAGGGAGCTGTCAAATAGTGGTGATACTGGCAATCAATTGAATGTATTTACAAAGGAAAATTTGTCGAAAACTACTGTAAGTTCCAAACCCGTTGAATAGAGCATTTGTTGTAATTCCCATATCTCATCTTCGAGCAGTAAGCCAAAAGTTTGACTGGAATCACAGGAATCGATTAGCAGATAGGTATTCCGTGAAATAAGAGAAGATATAAAAGTGTTTAAGAGTGAAAAGTTGAAGCAAAAGTACCAGGAGATAGAAGAAAGAATAAAAAATTAAGGAAAGGACTACTTTAAAGACGAATTCTGTGATAAATAAGGTTAGTTAAGGTAGTTAAGTAATTAGTTAAAGGTAGATAAGATTAGATAGGATTTAGTTAGGAAAAATAGATAGGATTTAGTTAGGAAAATAGATAGAAATCAGCTAGGCATCAGTCGACTTTGGATAATCATTTAAAATTCAATATAATAAAAAAAGAATTAAAATAAATTTGTTGTTGGAACCCTACCCTAGAAATACTTATCAAATTAAACATTAAAATTCAAAATTTTATTCTACATTGAGATAATTAAAATTATTACAATATATTTACATCAGTCAAATAAATTAAGAATTCAAAAGTTGGCTAACTTTCAACTTAAGAACTAATAATTAAGAAATTGCAGAGACATAACGTGTTAAACTAACCATCAATTGTCATTGTAAATTTTGCCATGAAAAGTGACATTTAGTGAAGTTCAAGTTCAGAAGGAAGGTTTTAACGTCATTTTAAGCGGAACATTTCAAATCTAAAATCGTAATTATTAGTTGTTAATTGATGATTGTTAATTCCGAATTGTAAGTTTAGTTATATCTATAAACCCAGCATAAAAAGCTGTAATATTATTTGTGCTTTGGGCTACAATTTGTAATATGAGTTACCTGTTGATAGTGAATTTATAAAAATATTTATGATAGATGGAGCAGCTAGCGGTACTAATTGAATTTAATATTTAGGATACCAGGTGCTTAAAATGTTAACAGGTACTGTTACAAAGCACAACTCGTTCATCTATATCTGTTACCTTTTGATCTTCAATTCATGTGACAGACTAGTCGTATTCTTTTCCATGCCCGTCTTTAGATTTTTGCGGTATCAACCACGATTCTGCTTTACTATTTAAGAAATCGATGTTAGAATTGGATTGGAAAGTGGATATTTTTTAAATTTCAAAAAATTGCGTACAAAATAGTATATTAAACAACGCATTTCATAAGGATTTCTGTTGTAACACGAGTTCAAGTTTAAAATACGAATCGCGAAGCGATGAGTTTTTTAAAGAACAAGTGTCACAACAACCATATGAAATAAGTTGTTGTGACACTTGTGACACAATTTATAACATTTGACAATTTTGAAATTTAAATTATCAAATGTTAATGTTTTAAAATATTTTAAAATGAATAATACACCAATACTAATATATTATATAAGTATTATATAAAACAATATTAAATTAATAAATTGCTATTAACCACAAATGTTATTGTCAATAGTCTTGTCATTGGATACTTCACTCATGTCGCCAACAATTTAAAACAAAAATTTGCGTGCGTAAAAGTTACAATACGATACGCAAATGCGTTTTATAATGAAGATATTTATAAGTGCAAAATATAAAAATAATAATATTAATATACGTTTCATGCTATTAGTAAACTCTGTTTATAGCAAATTGTTTTTGACATTTTTTTTTCTTTTTATACGCTATTATCTCTTTATCCAGAATTATACAAATTAGATTTCAAAATACTAACTTTTTAGTCGCATAGAAGTGCTTGCAATGACTTTAACATTGTTACTGTAGTCCATCAATCTGTTTACCTCAAAAAAATGGCGCTACGGCGACTCATTCAAATAGTACGTTGGATACACGAAGGCTTAAGTCAAGAAGAAGTTGCTACACCGCTAAATGTGTCTAAAAGTATTGTCAGTGGTGCAGGAAATTGATATTTGGAAATTGGGTCTGCAGCGTACAGGCATGGAGGAGGACGAGAACGAGCTACAACTCCTGCTCAAGACCGCTTTATAGCTGTAACTGCAAGAAGAAGCCGAACATTTACTGCTTCGAGAATTAACAGTTTCTTTAGGCATGCTGCCGGAAGAGTAATATTTAGTCAAACTGTTAAAAGGTTGCATGCATGTAATTTAAGAGACAGAAGTCGTAGTTCACATCCACGATTAACTGCGGATCAGCGTGTATGTAGATATCGGTGGGCGAGAGAACACAGTCGTTGGAATTTTCAGAACTGGAGGTACTGTATGTTTAAGGATTAGTCCATATTTCGGTTGAATATGTGTGATGGTCCAATATTGGTGTAGAGAAAAACAGGACAGCGATACAATGAACTTTTGTTGGCGCTAACCACTCTTTTTGGTGGTGGCTCAGTTTGAGTGTGCGGGGAGGCATATGTTATGATGGCCGCCCTGATTAAGTGGTGTTAATGCATATGATAATGACGGCTGTACGATATAGGAACATGGCTATAGATCCAATAATTGTATTTTTGGTGAAAAGGCGAACAATTTGTCTTTATCAACGATAATGCGCGCCCGTACCGTGCGAGAATTGTAAATGATCGCATTGAATATCACGGTTTTATAAAAATGAACTGGCCATCATGTTCACCCGATATGAATTGCATTGAGCAACTTTGAGCTGAAATATCTAGACAATTAAACTGACTCGAACAGCCCCCATAACCCTAGAACAGCTCGCCAATACCTTGCAGAGAATATGGGAAAACGTACCTCAGCAATTTATTAATAATTTAATAAGGAACACTAAGGCAAGCTAGGGTTGGGCGCACACAATATTAATTTTCGTGAAAGAACTTTTTAACCTGCGCAGTACCTATATGATGATTCTAACATTTTTCAATTTTTTCTGTTTTACTGTAACTGTTATTTTTTTCATGAAAATTTTGTTTATTTTATTGTTTTTTGGGTATATTGTAACGTGAAAGAATAAATTATTTTATCAAATTTTGATTTATTATGAACCAATGACAAAAGAAAATTACAGTGTATTATGAGCAGTGTATTTTGTATTAATGTTAATGGTAAAATGAGAACAACAACTGTTACATTTGAGAGGTAAAGCTATTTTTATAAATTTTAATATCAACAGATAAATAATATATAATTGCATCGCTATTACCTAAGTATCTTTTATGTAACTAGGTCTTAACCAGGCCTAGTTTGTCACATAATCAAGGCAATACTGACATGTTAGTAGATAAACATTGGTTATCATAGTTAAATACACAGAAACTTATATGTTTTATAGGTTGCAATTTCCAAATTATTGACAGTTAAGAAAAATAATACTGCTCTTATTTCCACGTACTTCCTTGACTATATTTTTATTCCGAAAATTTTGTTCATGTAAAACACATGCAAATAGTGTCTGTATAAATTTCAGTTTACAGAATAATTTTTTGTAGATTCTTAATAATATTGTACACCTCGTATAACATACCTATAATAAATAACGACGTGTCAAGAACTTCTTCCTAATGTACTTTTAAACAATAAATCTACACAAAACATGCAAATTTTAGAATAATCGCGATCAGATGAAAGTTTACTAAACGTCAAAATGGAAAATTTTAATGTTGTTATTTGAAAGTCGAAATACCTACCATGTTTCCAATGATGTTTTTGCGTGTCTATGAAACTCATGTACCTTAAAACGAAAAACTTTTTCAAAACATATCTACAATCTGTGAATACAATCGACAATTCTAATCTGATAAACGGAGCATAGCAGTGAATGGTAGAAACAATACGTTTTAAATTAATGCAAGATGTTAAGTCATTTTAACGAAGAGTCGATTGATAGGTACTTTATATCAGTTATGGTAAAGAGGTAAAATTTTACTATTTTTACAAATTATAATTAAGAAAAATAAATAAAAATAAAAACTTTGAATTTAAACAAGAATAGTATAGTGCCAAACATTTTAAATTTTTAGTACGCCAGTTAATAGCATTGTACCTACATTTAAAGCAAAGAATTCGATTTAAATAAAAAGTCGGTAAATTTTTTTTTATTACGAAGAAGTAAATGGTGAACATTTTCAACATATTTAATTTTTTTTTATTATTAGAACTTATTTTTTTTACCAAATAAAATATTTTAAAACCTTAATAATTTTATAATTTTGGATTGAAAGTTGTAAATAAGGAAGAAGAATTATTTTTTTTGGTATCATTGGAAAGGGTTTGAAACAAGCTTTTAAATGATGTATTACTTGCTATATGGTGCCATTTAAAATTATCTTTCAAAAGGTTCCACGTCCGCCATTTTTTATGATTACGTCAAAAAGTAATATACATTCCCTAGTTCACTTTCCCAAAATTTCTAATTCTAACGGTTCAAAAAATAAATGGGGGGAAAGGGACTTTAGAACCGCACTGTATATAGTATGATGTGATACTTATTAATACACTCACCGACTTCAATCAATCAATCAATCAATCAATAGTTTATTGTACATAAGAAATACATTTCTCATTACAAGAAGTTTGAGTATATTATATAACTAGTTTAGGTATGTTGTATAAAATTATAGTATAAAGAAAAGTAGTTACTTATTCATTTATTATGAACGAACTTAATTTCATTGCATTTATTATGAAATAATGCCAATTGATTTTGCAGTTTTGGGGTACCAATATTAAGCACATCAGACAGGTTATTTATTTGATTACTAACTAAAAACGTTGATCTTAATGGATTGTAAATCGGGCATTGGAAAATTATATGCTCTAATGACTCTGCTAGGTGCAGATTACAAATAGAGCATACTTCTTCACGTGTTATAAAATCATTTATTCCCTTGTACGTAAATTTTAAAAATTTGTTGTTGCTAGTTCTTATTTGAGCTAAAATTTTAGTGATAAAAGTTGGCAAATGAGATTTTAAATAGTTGTTATTATTAATATATTTATATAAGCAAAGTGACTGGGATAAGCTTAAACTATGTTCGTCATCGGCATGTAACTTATTTTTATAGGTTTCTAAAATTTCTTTCCGGATACATCCCAACCCTTTACTGCCCTGAATAAACAAACTCCAAAGACCAGTACGATTTAAATTTGTAAAAACTGATTTTACTTGTGCAACCCAATTGTACTTTTGGTCAGAGTTATCAGAGAGAGCCATAGGCGTAGATAACAAATTTTGGGCAAACGGTTTTCTCTCATTAAAATCAAGTTATTCAGCCAGGACAGAGCAGTTTTAAAAACAACATAACTAATTTTAATTGCAGATACTTCCAGCCGCACAGCGCATAATCAGGTGTAGTTCTAAGAAGGCTGAGCAGCTGTTTAAAGAAACTAACTTGAGCGCGTTCTAATAAATCTTCATATCTTAAGCCCCATATAGATACGCAGTAAGAGAGCATAGATATGATTATTGAATTATATACTTTCATTTTTGCATCCCATGATGTCATTTTTGATTTAATCATAATATCCATAACTGCTCCAAAAGCTTGTTTAACCTTAGCAACAGTTGTCCTTAACATTTCCGAGAACAAACCTGAAGATACGAAAACGACCCCTAGATATGTGAAATGCTTAACTATTTCTTATTTTTGATTCCCAAAATAAAAAGTATAATTTTTGTAGTTGCTGTGAAACCGACTTATTTTATTTAAAAATGCTCTAACCTCCGAAGGTGTAGGCTGATTTCTTTGAATTTTTTGCAACCTGTATATAAAAAACTGTACTTTTATGTTTATTATTCTGACGTCTCAAAATTATTTCATACTCCCCTCATATACAGGGGAGAAAAGAAAACAATATTTTCCTCTGATTTGTTTCCAAAACTTCTTTTTTTTATTTACCCAGATATCTTGAATTGTTTGTGAAATATGACTGTTTAAAGAAAATGAAACATTTCAGATACGATCGTTATTTAACTGACTGTAGAGAATAAACTACAAAATGCTAGTACAGTGCTGTGGTCAACTCAAAATTTAACCACTGTCAATATTTATTACAATTGCAGTTTAATTGTCTACATAGCAAATATTCATTTTTTTGCAATAATTGTTGTTTGAACCGTCACCATATCATGGTTTTAACGGCTACTGATGCAGCACGAGCAGTTGCTCTAGTACAAGACGGTAGGCCTTAATATTATGCTGCTAGAATATTAGGTGTTACAAGGTGTAGCGTCTAGAAAGCTGTAGAACGTTTCAATTAACCGGTAGTTTTTCGAAATGAAGAGGATCTGGCAGACGAGCTACAAGTACTCGAGATGATCGATTTGTAACATTGAATGTTTTGCGAGAAAGAAATACTACTGCTATCATGGGTCGAAATCGTTTAGAAGAAGTACGTCAAGCAGCGAAATAACTATCCGAAGGCGATTAAGAGAAAATGGACTACGCTCCAGAAGACCTGCAACTGGTCCGGAGTTATTTAGAAATCACAGAACAGCGCGTCTTCGATTTGCCAGGGAGCATCAATATTGGAATGTAGATGACAGGAGTAAGATTTTATTTTCTGACGAGTCAAGGTTTTGTTTACGTTCACCTGATGGCCGTGACAGAATATAATGAAGAAGAGGCGAACGGTTCGATCAAATAAATTTTTCTAAAAGACTCAGTTATGGATCGGTAATGGTATGGGGCGGAGCAATGGCAGCTGACCAATATATTCGTGATGTCCTAGAACCACATGTCATCCCATTTGCACTATTTGTAGGAAATGAATTCATGTTTATGCATGACAACGCTCATCCATATATTGCAAGGACTGTATCTCTATATTTGGACGAAACAGAAATTCAAAGGATGAACTGGCCATCACGTAGCCCAGACCTCAATCCAATTAAATAGGTCAGGGATATGATGGGTAGACAAGTTCGTAACCGTATCTACTCCAACTAATTTAACTTAATTAAAAGATGGTTTGGTCCATGTATGGAATTAGATTGACCAGATGGAGATTCAACATTTAATAGAGGGTATGCCACGACGTATTGAGGCGGTTATTCACGCTCGTGGGGGAAATACCCAGTATTATTATTCGAATTTCTAGTTTTTTTTTTTCTAATGATTTGCTTATTATTGTTAATGATTTGTTTATAAAATTATTTATTACTTCGTTTAAACTGAATAAAAAATTAAAATTGTTTCATTTTCTTTAACCCATTTCTTTAAACATCACAAAAAAATGAAGATATCTGGGTAAATAAAAAAACGATGTATTGGAGTATTGGAAACAAATCATACATCTTGTTAAAGTTCAATATGTGCACATCTAGCAGAATTAACCTACAGGGTGAGTCAAAGTGGAGGAAAACATTGTTTTCTTTTCTCCCCTGTATATGAGGGGAGTATGAAATTATTTTGAGATGTCAGAATAATAAACTTAAAAGTACAGTTTGTTATCTACAAGTTGCAAAAAATTCAAAGAAATCAGCCTTCGCGTTCGGAAGTTAGAGCATTTTTAAATTAATAAATATTTTGATTGGATCGAATTTTAAGTGATATTTTCTAGCTCTGGATTTTATAGATCAAAATTAAATTGTAAGTGTTTTTTTAATTTTTGGGAATATTCATTATGTAATTAGCAAAATGCTTTCTATTAGATACTCGTATATGAGTTGTAAGTTTTTATATCCAACATGGACTAGGTATTTTGATTTTAATTTTTATTTCTTCCATAAAATCGTTGCAGTATTGCAAAAAAATTGCTTTAGAATAAAATAATTAAATATTTTTATTTTGTGTTTTTCCTAGAATTTAAAGGTTTTTGTTTTTAAATTTTTAAAACAATTTCAATAAATCATGAACAATAATTAAATTTTTTTGGAAAAAAAACTTTTTTAACGTTTTGTACCACATTTTTTAATGGTTAGTACATCAAAAACGAAAAAATAAGACCCTGGTGAACCCTCGACAATTTTTAATTGAAACATTGATTGATTTTTGCAAAAAACAAATTTCTCGGATTAGAGTTACTAGACACAGAAAAAAGTATCTTTTCACAAATTTTCTTAAAATTGGTATTTTTATTCCGAAATAAAAAATTAAAAACGAAAAAAAAACTGTTATTTGCAATTTCCACGTAAATTTTAAGGTTTTGTCAGAAAGTGGTTAACATAAAAGTTGTAGATTTTTTATTATCTACCACTTTTCTGTTTTGAAGTTAAGTTTCGCCCCAAATCCAGAATGTACATTTTTCACCCCCTTAAAATTGAACAACACTTTTAACCTTTTCTTACTGTTCGTTTCCAGCTATTAACTTTTTTTAATTTTGAAACAAAATTTACACAATTGGCCTCCACTATCTCTCATTTCTAATAAAATTGATACATAATAAACAACATTTTTTTAATGCAGTATAAAAAAAACTGGTGGCATTAAAAACAAAATGGCAGGAAGATCGTTCATTTCGATATCATACGAAGCGAGATGAGCGAAGAGAAGTATTGATCAGGCAAGTTGATAATACCGTAATGTCTCGTATTTACATTGCGGAAGGCGAAATTTATAGAAACGTTGTGTAGCTAAATTGAGTTTGAATTCGATATGAATAGCGGAGCATGTGAGGTTGAACAGTCCCCGTCCGGTGTGCTAATGAGAATTGGCTATCGTAAAAGGGTTGTTCTCTGTCAGCCATAATAGAATCATTCATTTACATTTACTGCTCTCAGATAGATATTGCTCGATTGGAATCATTGTCTTCCGTCAGTTTGAATCATTCGCCGAATTAATAGAACATTGTCCATTAGCGATTGAGATTCAAAGTCACTTTTTTATTGTAACTCAATGACTAGAGGAGAATTATTGTACATGGATTCACCTATATTATTTAAAAGAACAAAATACACCATTTTATTGCTAACCGAACTAAAATATAGAAAATACTGGAGTATAATTTACTCTGTTTGATACAGATAACACTGGTTACTAGCATTATAATAGGGAATATTTAATATATTGATATGATTTAATTAGCTCTAGTTATTTAATATTTGATTTGCTTGGTTTATTTTATCAATAGCCTTCGTAGGTTCTATTAATTTATAATGATTTACTTAATTTGATTATTATAATTTATAAATTTGTTTTTGTTTTATGGTTTTTATAATATTATTCAAAATTCTTATGTGTTTTGTCTAATGTTTTAATTGAGTTTTATGATTAAATATTATTTAGTTTTATATAAAGTTTACTTTTTGTACTTTTGTAACTCTATAGTTGGGCGCCTTATCAAAATTTTAACTAGCTCAGTCTACTTATTTTGAAATTGAAATTTAAAATCTGACTCTTATCTGGGTAGGATTCAAATTAAAAAAATTTATTTAATTATTACAATATTACAATACAATGAATTTAATATCAAATGTTTTTAAAAGAAATTATACAAATAAAATAAAAAACACTATTAATTGGTTTTCATATGCTTATTACAATTAAATTGATGAATAACCTGATATGAAGAAATGGAGATGATATACAAAAATAAATTAATTTACAGTCACAACAAAATAAATACAAAAATATAAATTCTTAACTATTAGACGTACATTGTATTATAAAGTTCTTTTCGAAAAAATGCTATTGTCAAAACGGAAAGTGACGAACACTGAGATCGGCTTCTCCTCGTCTGCTCTCGGAAATGTGAAATTACAAGATGGCTGCTAAGGTCCCGTTGTGGAAACGACGCTCGAATTTAATCTCATAAATTCTACTGGAATCTGCCTCGGTTTTATCCAATTTATTACTTTGGTAAGTAATTTAATAATGGTTGAATGCTTTAATGCATGTATTTTTTATATTACATGTATTAATTTAACATAAACTGATTTTGATTAATGCAAATTTTTTTCTTTTAGTAATTAATTAATACATACGATGTTAATGGCTCTGGTATCAGCATCATAAGAGAGTGAATCATTGAATTTCTGGCCTTTTTACAGGCTTCCAGGGAAATGACAAATATGACATAAGAAACGGATTTCAATGGTTTTTAAATACAAAATTTAATCAAAATTCTTGAATATCAAGGTAATAAAATTACAAATCTAATAGTATCTTTGTTAACTTACAGTGAAATCTTATCCTTATATTTACTAAAAATCAATTAATATAATTTTTAAGTGCAATTTTTCTATGAAAATTTAGATTTGAAATAGACGAATTTCTTGAGCTGTCATATTTTCTAGACTTTCAAAATTTGAATTAAAACTATAAATTGTATTTAAAATTACTATAAATCCATTAAACTAATCCTATTTTAACTGATAACTACTATTTTAAACTCTAACAACTAAAATTTAAACTTTTAAGAGATTCTGTTATTTGTATTACTTACACATTATATAAGATGAGATTTTCTGTGTTATCAAAGATTAACATTTTAGAATTTATATAAAAAAAACTTACTTAATTATCCTACATACATTTTGTTACATAAAATGTCCTTTGTTAATGTTTATAAACTAAATTTTTCAATAGTTATTTCACTATGCACTATTTAAGTGTTCTATCATAAGTTTATTTGATTAAGTCCAACACTTTTGATATGAGAATTAGTTTACTATATTTCACTACATTTATTACATGTTTTTAATTGTTCTTGTGGTTTTTTTAAGGTACTCTTGATCTATTGGAATACTTATTTGTTCAATATCGAAGACTACAATTTGTCTCCTTATACTTTGTAAGTACTTCCTTTTTATAATACTAATTTAAATACTTAACTAGCTAAAATTACATGTTGATTTTTTAAACATGTGAAAACCATTAATACTTTTGATTTTTTTTTTATTGTTTCAGATTAAAATTTGAATTTGAAAAGAGAACTAGGTCAAAGGTGAATTGTTATATGAAATTGCACTTATTATGGTTTGGAAATGTTTGATTGTGATAAAATAGCAAAATATGGATTCTATTTAAGATAGAATGTCAATTACGTTCTTTGTTTATATTGAATGTTTGTCTGTGAAAATTATAAACTTGAAAACTTTAGATGTAATAAAGAAAAAGTAACTGCTGATTCTATGAAACTTATTAAGATATCCTTTTATTATAAATTATTGAGGTAAGTTTTACTTCTTAAATTTTTAACTCTTAGTTATTTATCTCAATATTAAATAAAACACAACAAAAATACATTATTTATAATAAATGTTCTCATAGCAACATTCAAATAAATAAACTATATACAACTCAAATAACTATAACGCCTCAATAAATTAATGTTCTTTGAGACTTTAGCAGTAACATGAATAGGATTCTTCCCTAATACTGACCACCAGACTACTGAATCATCTCATAAACAAACTCTTTATTTATATCATGGCAAAAGTATTCAAAGTGCTGCCTAAATATATTTCATTTTTATTACACACTCGGATCAAACAAAACTGAAGAAGGTTAATTAGCCGACATAGTCGGAACATACTGAGGTTCTATACAGGAGGGTATAGTTGAGGGGCGTAGAGAATCTACTTCGTTTCATTTATTTCTTTTTTTTATGATGGCAGATTTCTCTCCTCAAGGCTAAAAAATGCTAGACATACATCAAGGCCCTTTTAAACCTATGAAAATGAAATAAAGCACACACAGCACTCTTATAAAATCTATAAATTTTACTAATAATTTATAATGGTAACATAATACTCAAAATTAGTCAGAATTATTAAGGGAAAAGTCATACCTAACAGAAGAGTTATAATTCGAATAATTTATAATCATTTTTCATATAAAAAGTCTCAAACAACAAAATATACATGAGCATAGAAGAAAATGGTGAACATGAATATTGTTAATCAACAAGTAAATAAAAGTGAATACATTACAAAAAAAGATAACAGACATTGTATGTTCAAATATTATACAATAATAATAAAAATATTCAATTTACCTAAAATACAGGAACCTAAACATTGATTTTGTTTTATTTAGAAAGTTTTATGCGTCTTATTATATTAATCGAACGATATTTCAACCCCTAATAATCGCTTCATCATAATCCTTTATTTTTTACGACCCTATTCTATTCCTACTACTAACCCATTTCGTTACCAAGTATAAAACTTTTTATATACTGTATGCGAACAATAAATAACGGTTTTAAAACTAAATAGTGGTATATTTAACTTTGGTACCGAGAGATGGGGTGTTAAGAATATATACTAAGTGACATAAAAACACCCAGTTTAAATGATAAATGATAAACAATTGATAGAATTTTCAGCCTTATTAGTTGAAGATTCCGGTTTTTATACTGCTTTTTTTGAAATCCACTAACAACCCAATAATGAATATTGTAGCCGTAGTAAGATCCAAATTTTGCGGATTTTGGTTCTTGACATTCTTTACGATTAGTTACGATGCCTAGGGTACGGAGACCTGTACGCTTTCGTCAACTTAGTGAGTTTGATAGGGGTCGTATAGTGGGACTTCGGGAAGCTAGATTTTCTTTTCGGGAAATTGTAGTTAGAGTGCAAAGAAGTGTAGACACCGTGGTTAGGTGTTGTCAGACATGGCTTCGAGAAGGCCGTACGCATAGAGCAAGGGGTTCTGCACGCCTCCGTAGAACAACAGACCGTGAAGATCGCCGGCTAAGATTATTGGCCTTAGGGGACCGTTCCTCCACTACCAGGTCCATTGCAAATGAATGGTTTGCAGAAAACGGAAGACCTATTGGCATGCGAATTGTTTACTGACGAATAAGAGGTTTTGGCCTGTTTTCATACTGACCACACTGGGTCCTCCCTTTAACTCCAGAACACCGACGTAATCGCCTTGAGTGGTGCAGAGAACGGTCACTCTGTGACCAGGAATGGAACAGTATTGTCTTTAGTCGCTAGTCTCGATTTTGTTTAGGAATGCATGATGGTCGAGCGAGGGTTAGAAGACGACGTAGTGAAAGGTTTTTTGTTGAAAGGCATGTTCATCAAACTGTTGGAGTTATGGTTTGGGGTGCTATAGCTTATGGTTCAAGATCACCTTTAATCTTCATCAGAGGTAACATGAACGCGCAGCGTTATATCCAAGAAGTTTTAGAACCCCATCTTTTACCCTTGACACCCTGGCAAATCCAACTTTCCAACAAGATAATGCCCGACCACATGTAGCAAGAGTCACAATAGACCTCTTTCAACATAATGATGTCACATTGTTATCTTGACCACCAAGATCTTCAGACTTATCCCCAATTAAGCACGTGTGGGATATGATGGGTAGGAGATTGATCAATTTGCAAAGTCAATGTCAATATAAGAAAATGACTAACATTTCTATTGGCGATTAGTTTATATAGTTCATATGTATTAATATGTATTAAAATTTGACTTTTTGACAATTTTTCTTGATAAAGATATGATCTTTTGAAGTCACTTTGTAACAATAAGTCGAATTTAAGAAAACGTTAGGTATACAAACATCACGTTTCGACTGTTGATTACACACTCCTGTTGCTATCTTCCATATATTTAGTACGTTAGTGTTACATTTAACATATCTAGTAAATTTTAGCAAATAATTTATATTTAGTACAATTTTTAGTACAAATGAGAAGCTCCTGTTAAAGTCGTCAATTGGGTCTGTCAATTGCCATATTTGAATTGTAAACAACTGTAAACAACGGCAAAAAAGGTGGATTCAAGTAAGCAGAAATTAAAACTAAGAAACATAAAAGTAAAACCAAGAAAATAAAACCATGTAATCTAATGTAGATGTTTATGCAAGTAACTAAGCAACTAAAAACAGGTTGCTCTAGAACTAAAATCGGTCAATGAAAATGAAAGTACTGTTTTTGAAATTGAAATCTTGTTCCTTTGTTACGAAAAATAAATCATTAATTTAAAATTCCCGGCATTTATTTAGTACTTTTTGTGTTCGGTGTAGGTACATATTTCTTTTTAGTACATTTTCTCCGGATTTAGTACTTTTTGTTTCATGATTTAGTACAACATTGCATTTTCGTTCTGGCAGCTCTGGAGGGGCTTCGTCCATAGATATACTAATTATTATATCTATGGACGATTGAAGAGATAAAAGGTAGACTGTCTCTGTAACTAAAATGCCGGTGGCCCTGCAAACTAAACTTTAAAAAAAGCGCCATAAGTAATTAGACTGAGATTTTTATTTAAAGTTGTGTGCATCTGTCAATTCACACTCTGCTAGTACACCCTGTAAATACAACTCTTATTAACGTGCTAAGTCCCATAAAAATATTATCTTAATCATCTTTCACCACTTCCGATTGAAAATTAATCATTTCCTCACCCCAAACCGCTGAAGTCATTCTGTAACACGACAAAGTTGACGCCCTTCTCGTCGTTTTGATGAACTAATATTAATATCCTCGAAGTCATTGGAACGTGTTTCATCTTGAAACACGCAGTTCCCATAATTCTGACATATTTATCGTCGGATTGCATGCGTATAACGGCTTCATTTCTCACGCTTTCAAGTTTGTTATTACAAGTACGGCGGTTTGCCGTGGTGTTCATTGCTGCAGGTTATATAATCTATAACGTAATAATAGCAACAGCAACCCCTTTAATACCAAAAATAGAAGGATTAAATGATATCGTGTAAAGGTTTCAGGGTGTTTACTATCTATAATTGCTATTAAGAAATTATGATTTTCGTTAAATAAAAATATGTTTAAAATATTATACTATGTTATGAATAAATATTTTAAATTGCCAACATTTTCAAGGGGACCAATTGAAAGTGTATGTTATTTTATCAATAACTTTAAATGTAATAAGAAAATATTAATCTTTCAATTACATAAACAGTATGAATTATTTTTAATTCATAACTTAACTAATATTAATTTAAATAATTATTACAATTCTAAAAGGAATAAATTTAATATTTTTTTACTTAGATAAAATAAGGTAAGTTCTATCTCAAATTCTGAATAAAATACACAATGTCTTTGTGTGAATATTCAATACAAATATTAAATTTATTGTACTAAACCTTAGTAAGAATAATAAAAAAACTCTTCGTTTAAAAAAAACTTCCACTATTTATTTAAAATATTGCTTTTTTAAACTTTTTAAATGACAGCCGTTTCGCTAGAATTAGCTTTGTCAGATGCTAATATTTGAAAAAAACACGGTTTTGTTGATACTTTTGTCATATACAAATTGGAGTTTGAAACAGTTGGCGAAATTAACTATGTGCTTTAATAACTTCCATCATGACGGCAAAGTTCTTATTAAAAAATGTCCTCCTAAATGAATTAAATCCTATTTAATTTCCTATTCCAAAAAAATAATAAGAACAAATAGACGTTCGCATTTTCGACTCATTAAAACTGGTTTTCCTTAATATGGTTATAGCAAATGTTGTTTGGTAGAAACAACATAACCTAAAATTTGAATTGATGTTGATTCTTGCGTTGCAATTTCAAGGGAGTATTTTAACAAATGTGTGGAATCTAACCTATCCAAATTCTTGGCTTTTAAAATTTCCTTTTTTACTTTTTTTTAATTTGCAGTATGCTTTATTTTAACATATTCCAGTCCAATTTTTGCCATCTTAACTACGCAGCTTTTTAAATAAATAATGTTTTTATTAAGTGTTTCACAAAAATGACCAAATTTTACACAACTGTTTGATGTTTCTCATCAAAATGTCATGTTCATTATAACAGAGGGAGTGGTTTTAGTTTTATTATCGTCAAATTTAAATCCAATTACCCTTGGTTGATATCAAATATACTTAACTAAGAGTGAAATGTTTTTTTAACTACATTTAAATAGACTGATATTACAGATAATACATTAAATAGTTTTATTGCCTACAAATAACAAAATAACATTAAGATCAAATAGATGTAATGATGTTTCAATATTTACACTAAGAATATTTTTAAAACTACATTAAAACTAAAATGTCATGACGATGACCACATTTAAACCTAAGAAACTTTCAGTATTTCATAAAACTAAAGGGTTTTATAGTTAATTAAGTTAAGTCTAAAAAATGTTATTCATTTAAATTAAAGCTTGTATTAAAGCTAAACAGTTTTTATGAACAAAGAGTATACTTACAAAGTAAATTTAAAAGTATTGTCTTTGTTTACCGTAATAAAACTGTTTTAAAACCCCAATAAACCCAAAAGGTTTTTATTGTGCTACTTGGGCAGTGACTAAAGAGGCTGGTCTAGTCCAAATATAGTTGTTTTAGAATTTTGCTTTGTTTTATTGGTGTTAAAATAGGTACACAATTTTAAGAAAACATTTAAAAAGTTAGTAAAATTTTAAATAAAATTGTTTGCTGTGAAATATATGAAAAAATAAGGTTTAAAAAGTGAGGATATTTGAGTTATATTTTACTTTAATCTTTCATAATGAGGAAAAATTGTATATTACATTTACTAAAATGTTACATAAGATGTTTGCTGGAAAATAGCACCGAAATGAAGAGGTCTGAGAAATTGCTCAAGAAAGTTGTATTTATCATATTTGGTATACTTGTTATTAGTTGTCAACTTGTCATTCCATTACGGTTAAAATCTTTGACAATATGGTTCTTTCTACCTCTTCAGCAACAAACAGAACCAAAAAGATACCAAATATAAAAATTCTGAAATTTACAATTACTTTTTATTACTTCATTACTTCTTATAAATCATATCTGTAGATTTTTTTGTATCTACAAATTCCTTCTGCGTAGGTAAATATTTATATTTTTTCTCCATTTTATTTCTCATATACTTACTTTAACTTTTTAACTTCGGTTGTCCTATTTTCTGCAAGAACGAAATCGTCATTTTTACACAGAAGGCAAACTTTATATTTATTTTCATCAAATCTCCAACCGTTTACTCTAGGAATCCTTGAACTTCTTTTTAGAAGCCTCAATTGATCTTAGTTTCTGTATATCATAAATTTCTATTTTCCACTGTTCTTTAAAAATATCTTTTGATTTGTTACAGCTGCAAACTCTTGGGATTTCATTTCGCCGATTAGTATTATCGTATAGTTATTTTGTATTACTTTTAGTATAGTATAGTATAGTATACACTATTAAAAGTTAATATTTTGACAGTTTATCTTTTTAAAACATTCTTTCACCTCGGTAAGTTTTTACACCGCCTTAACTTTAAAAAAGAAGACGAAATCATCTGTGATAATATAGGAGAAACTTTATTAAAATCAATTGTCATTATCATGTCTTCGCGGGCTACTCATGTGGTGAGAAAACGAGGCGTTATGGGCCCATAGCCAATGTGATTTGTCACGGAGGACGGAGATCTCACAACGGGGGGGACTTGACGGTAGTCTATAGTCTAAGCGCTTGTGTTCCAAATGTTCTTCCAATTACCTTAGATACAAAAATTCTATTGTGAACGATTATTATTTTATAAAAAAAAATTATATAGTGATAATAAACATCTTTATTTCAAATTGTATACCATGCAAAAAGAAATGGCGTCACAATATCGCAACCGATGGAGTTTTCTAAACTATTTGGTTTCAAATTAATTAAAATTTCATTTTGAACACTTTTTGGGAGTGTGGACACATCCATTGAAATACTATCTTCAAAACCCACAGTACTTCGTGGCCATGAATCTGAAGTATTTATCTGTGCCTGGAATCCTACAACTGATTTATTGGCTAGTGGATCAGGAGATAGCACTGCTAGAATTTGGGATATGTCTGATAATACTGCTAGCCCAAATCAATTGGTTTTAAGAAACTGTATACAAAAGGGTGGTACTGAAGTGCCTAGTAATAAGGATGTTACATTATTAGATTGGAATGTAAGTGTAACATTAAAACAAAGTTTTGTAAAAACCTAATCAATGTTATTGTTAAGTGTGATGGAAGTTTGTTAGCTACAGGAAGTTATGACGGTTATGCAAGGATATGGCCTAATGATGGGCGTTTGGCAAGGACTTTAGGTCAACACAAAGGATCCATTTTTGCACTAAAATGGAACAAACGAGGGAATTTTATTTTATAAGCTGGGGTAATTATTTTTTTATTTAAAATCTCTACAGTTTATTAAATCTAACTTCTTAGGTTGACAAAACAACAATCATCTGGAATGCTGCCATTGGATCTTGCACGCAACAATTCAGTTTCCACTCAGCACCTATTTTAGATGTATACTGGCAAACTAACACATCTTTTGCCAGCTGCTCCAATGTATTCACGTTTGCAAATTGTCTGTGGAAAAACCAATCAAATCTTTCCAAAGGCATACAGTAAGTAGCTTTCATTTTTCCATAATTTTTTGAAGTATACATACATTTTTTGGTTAGAATGAAGTAAATGCCACCAAATGGGATCCTCAAGGACAATTACTGGCGTCTTGTTCGGACGATATGACGTTAAAGATTTGATCTATGAAGCAAGACATTTGCGTACACGAATTGCAAGCACATTTGTAAAATAAAAAGACCTTTTCATATTTGTGAAAAAAAATCCTACATTTAAAAACGTACCTACAAAACAAAAAAGTCATTATTTTTAATTTTTTAAAAGCATTTTCACAAGTATTTCTAAAATGTATCCCTTCAATTATTATTCACGTTTTTAAACCATAAATATACGTTGAGGTTGATTCGAAATTTGCATAATATAATATTTTAAGTGATTTGGCATCCAAATATTTTAAAACCACTCTTATTGCATAGCAAATACTGTTAAATTTTTTTTGTCATTAATATTATTATTATAAATTAAAAGGGCAGAAGGTCAAGACTCTATTATGCCCAATAATAGAAAAATTACATAAATTACCTACTAGTACGAATAAACAAAATAAAAATAAAACACAGCATAATTAATAATAAAGAAAATAAACAATTAATTTACTCTAATAAAAAAGTCAAGTCTGTTTTTAAATGAGTTGGTTGAAGCTGCAGAGACTATCGTCTCATCAAGGTTATTCCAGATGTCAAAAACTCGATTGCTTAAAGAATTCCTTCTAGGTCTTGAAAAGCTCTCTTTTTTAAGTTTTGATTTAAGGTTAACATTTCATTGAGATTACCAAAATTGTATTTCAATATTTTAAAAGTTCCCACGTTGTCGGTGAAAAATGGCCAAACTAAGCGCAATACTTTAACACTGTTACTAATAAAAATCTCTTATTCTTACGTTATTCCTTATTTAAACTTAGAATAGTTATCCTAAGTGTAAGGTTGGTATAAATTGTTTACAAATAAACTCGGAATAAATTCAGTATAACTATTCCCTCTTTATTCCAAAATATTGATTTGACAACGTAGCAGACGTTGACACAAGTACATGGAACAGTGTTAAATTCTTAGAACTTTTTGTTCTAAGGTTAAATTAAATGAAATATGACAGTACGACTATTAAAAAAAATAAAAAAAGTTGTTGCCGTCGGGAACCGAACCCGCATCATCTGCGTTAGAGCCTATTGCGTTAACCAATACACCACGAGGGATCATACAATATTTTAGATTTTTTTGGTTTATAATTTGTAAAATTTTGTTTAAGAAAAGTTCTAACTTTGTGGAATTGGTCGAGATTTTCCTTACCTTGCAGATTTTATTATAAAAATGTCTTTAACTGATCACTTTTTACTTATTTCTGGCAAAACATAAATTAAAAATATCTTTTAATACCTGGATTGGTTTGGAAAAATTGTGACATCAGTCCATATTATGTAAAGAATGCAGACAAATCAATCTTTACTTACTTGTGTCCGACCCCAATATCTTAAAGTTGTCAGTATCTATAGTGGAGGATAAACCGCCTCCTCGTCTGTACGTATTTAAAGAATTCTCTATTTAGTTCATTTAAAAGCCTAACTCCTTGTTTTGAAAATCTATATTATACTATTTGTCAGAATATATTGTAAATGGGTCTATTCTTTCTTTAAAAGCATTTCTATTTCTTGTATTTTCCATATCTATGTCCATATTTATTAAATTAATAACCTTCTCAACAGATTGTACACCTCTTATCGCAAACATATTTAGGTTATTCTGCACTTAAACAAGGCTTAGGGTAGGTATAACTTTATACCGAGTTTTTATTCCGAGTATAAGTTATTCCATATTTATTGGTAGACATTTTGCCTATTCTGAATTTATTCTCGGTATAAATTATTTATTCTCGGTATAAATATTTATACTCCGTTTATTAGTAAGGCTGTAACAGTTTTGGTGTTAACCCATCCAAACCAGGTGAAGAGTTTGTGCGGAGTTCTAATAAATGTTTTTTAACATGATCCGCCGTAAATACTACTTGTTTTAAAGATGCGTTAATTCGACAACATTTATTTGTTGCTAAGTTGTTGTCATTAGGTTCTTTGAAAAAAATTTGTGAGAATGCCAAAGAGGCAGTTTCAGAAGACTCTTTGTTAGAAGAGCATAAAATTTGGTCGGGTTTTTGAAGCATAGGAATAGATACTTTGAACGTTAAAGATAATCGAATGTATTTGTAAACCTTTTTGATGTTACCACTATTAATTTAAGTTTCTCCAAAATTTTGCCTTAAAATATGTAACGATATGACCGGTCCAATCAAAATTCTCGTTTATCTGAGTACCTACAAATCTAGCATATTATCAAAGGTTAAACTAAGATCCATTCAATTCAATGTCTACGGTATATTTATTGTAGACTGTTTTGATCTAAATAGTGGAATGTGTGTTTTGTCTCTTTTTAGAATTAATTAGGTTTTGTAAACCAGTCAACATTTAAAAAATGATCAGCTTCAATTAAAAGAAGTTGGTTTCAATGATTATAGAAGACTAAAAAAATATTAGGGATCTTGTTATATTTATAACTATACTGAATACTCGTAGGTACTGATTATGACACAATAATAACGAAACTGATTTACGAGTAGTTTTCTTTCTTTTAATTTTCAAAACGACAGAGATGGTCTCCAATGTATGGCGAAGCCTATAGCCCAGGAAGTAGTTGTTTTTTCTTTTGATATCGGTCAAGCCTGATTAAGAAATGAGTCTAAACCTCAAAGGGGCAATTAGGAATATTTATCTGTTTAAAATAATGTTATAAAGTTCAAACAAGCGCCTTAACTATCTGTTAGCAGCTTGGGCGGCGCGGAATCCAGCTCCCCGCAGTTTATGGGATATGTAATTTGTTGGAACCCCATCACTCCGTTCGATCACTTCCGTTTGACACGGATTTTATTAACTATAATAAATCCGGCCGAAAATCTTCCACGGTGAATCTCCAGGGGGTTGTTCAATTAATTTCTTCGATGGAGACAAATGATGAAGGAGAAGTGATTAAACAGAAAATTGGTACGTGCCCTCGATTACACCTACTATTTTACAGTAAAACAATTTCATTTAAAATATCGGTTTACTTAAATATATTTATATGTGGTGGTTATATAAAACATAACGTTGTTTAAAAAAGAAGATTTTTTCGTGAATGTATTAGTCAAAAGGTAACTTAACTGTTGCGTTTTTATCAAAGGTAATACCACGAGTCCTTAAAATTTTATCGATAAATTTTTAGTTTCGACGAAAACTTTTTTATTTGGCAAAAATACGAAAACAAACTGAAATGTGATAAAATCACGAGTCCGTAGGACGAGTGATTTTATCTTATTCAGTTTGTTTGAGTAGTTTTGCCTAAAATAAAAAAGTTTGAGTCTAGAAAATAAAAATTTATCTAGTAAAATTTTACAGGACGAATGGTATTTGAGAAGATTATTTTTTGAACCATTCTGTACAAAAACCACTTTATTTAATAGCTTATCGTTATCTTTTTACCAATTTTTACTATTTTAATTATAATGTTTTAATCTTTTAATAACTTTAATAACAAATTTGACAAGCCAACTGAAGCCAACTAGGATAGGTGTATTTTGTGTTGCCTATCTATGATCTAATTTATTAACACATTAATAATCAAGAGAAAGAAAGGAAGTGGGTCTACACAGAATTATATTTAATAAATATATTATTATTTTAAGAGAAAATACTTATAATCTTTTGATCTTTTAATAACATTCATAAAAAATTTGACAAGCCCGACTTTAATGACGTAATCAATATGGTCCACGAAATGCCGTTACCCCTCCTATTAACTTATCCTATAGGTACACTAGATAGTATTGACAGTTGTCAGATGTCGTGAGCGTCGTTAGAACAGAGTTATAATTTGAATAATTATTCATTTTTATACCTATTTATACAATTATATTGTTAAAGAGAAAATTACCCAATTAAAAATTATTAGGTTTATCTATTTAAAGTTTACCTACAAGACCACATTTGCCAATAGGCATACAAAAGTTTTAAATGCATACAGAACCAGGAAGCAGGTTAGTTTTAAAATAACTACATATTTGGTTTTTCATTATCGTTTAGATGACTTGAATTTTGATCATAATAATAACAAAATATATTTCAGAATATTTAGATAATATAAATAAATGTTGATTTATAGTAATATACTTATAAACAAGAAAATTGATTGAGAAATATTGATTTTTGACAGTTCTATAATTTTATCGATCCTGGTAAAACGACTAGTGGTTTTATCGCTATAAAACGAAATGATTGGCTAGCATTTAGCATAGAACATTGAAGATTAAGCGTTTTCATTGGACGACATCACAAAACTGTGATATTTTGACAGGTGAAAAAAATAATCATATCAAAAATATGTTCGGATATAAGTACTTGATAAATATAATATGTTTTTTTATTAGCTTAAATATTTAAAAAAACAGCACCATTGACCCAGGGTTCTAATGGATTTTCTCCATTTTATCCTATCTTATGATAAGTTCTTCCAGTTTTGAATTCCTTGTACTTTTAAGTTACGCACGAAGGTCGTCCCCTTTTTTTTGTTCCGGCTTCAGAATTTACAGAACGAGTGGTACGAGAGTTGGCTTTTATATTTCGGGATTATAGAAAAAAAACAAATAATAATCGAAAATTTCTTAACTGTTTTTCAAAATATTCCCCATGAAGATCTATACACTTTTGCATGCGTTTGAACTAATTGTCGAAGCACTTTGGCCACTATGATTAAGGTATCTCCAAAATATTCATTCTGAATGCTGCAACCGCTTCTTCAGGTGTCGAAAAACGTTCACCTCTCAGTTTGTTTTTTACGTAGGGGAATAACAAGTAGTCAATAGGTGCCAAGTCAGGACTATACGGTGTATGACTTATCAAATCGATTGGGTGCTCATAAATGCAGTTGTTTGAGCCGATGTGTGGGAGCTTGCATTGTCGTGGTGAAGAGTGATCCATCTTCGGCGGTTGGTTTTCCTGATTTCTTGGAAGACAACTGGCAAACAAATAGTTGTGTACCACTCAAAATTGACTGTTCTGCGTTGTTATGCAATATTGAATGTATGCTGGTCCCACTAATGTCTAAGGTTGTCTCAATCTCACGATAGGTCATATAACGATCTTGCAATATTAGTTCGCGCACAGCATCAATGATTTTCGAAACAACAACTAATGTTGGAGTGAACTACGGCCACAATTGAATTCACCATACCATCTATAAACCCTGGCCCTTGATGAAGCTTCATCGGAAAAGGTTGCATCCATGCACTGTTGCTGAGTTAATCCACGTCGAAAGTTGTAAAAAATAATAGCACGAAAATGTTCACGATTTAATTCCATTTTTGGTCCAAGATGAATCTTTTAAGTTACTGTAAACAACACAAATAGCGCTCGTATGTCAAAACGTTCTGAGTACGTCTAACCTCAAAAATGTCCAACTTTACGATAGAGCTATCAGTTGCCAGATTGCAATACCAGGGTTGCCAAATCACGAAATATAAAAGGCAACCCTCGTATTTGAAAAGATTATTTTTTGAACCAAAAACTTCTTTAAAAAACTTCCTTAAACAACTTGTCAACTTTCATAATTTAAACAAACAAATATTTTTGTAACTAAAACTATTAAACTTGATTTTTTGAATTTTTAACAGTTCTATGAATTTATCAAAACTAATAAAGCTTCTCGTGTTTTTATCAGTAAAAAACGGAATAATTGGCTAGAATTTAGCACAAAAAATTGAAGATTAAACGTTTTCATTGAACAAAATCAAAAAATTATAATATTTCGATAGGTGAAATGGTCTTCCTACGCTCGGGCAAGTATTAGAAAAAAAATAAAGAAAAGGTTTTCTTCTCCTTCACGTGCCGGCTCTGCTATCATCATGGCAAGTTTGATCCTGCATGTTGCCGCCCGAAACAGTTAAATGAAACTGCAAGGGAATCACTCCAACCAAGACATCCTTCTCCTTCCTATGCTACTCTTCCCACCAATATTTCCTTGCACGATCATTTACAGTAGTTGATATTTATTTCCTCTTGTGATATTGTAACCATATTACTTTCCAAAAAGGCAGGGCGACAATTTGTAAGCATAACACTCTCGTAAAGGGATCCCGGCTATGAGACTCTCTCAAGGAGTAGTTCGTCTCCAAGTTAATGCTTACTAGAGAAAGAATTGGTGGTAAATAAGGGTTAAGGGCGCCACTATCTTTTTACACGTTTACGATTAAACAACTGAAACTACACAAAAACTAAGGTGAAAAAGATAGAAACACCTTGAAATTAAACTGAATTAGGAAGCAAAGAAAACTATATTTAATGACAACCGAGCACGCTGCACCCTTAAGACTTATAGTCCGTGGGTATAAAAACAAACTGATATTTATAAATATTTGTTTATTGAAAAGAAATTATAATTGCCACAGAAGGTCTATGAGGAAATATAAATGGATTTGACTTATCTTTTATACTTCGATTGTCCGGTAGGCTCGGTTAATTCACTGATGTTTGTAGTTGGGTGTTGGCTGCTGGAACTTGCTTCTTCGTCAAAAGGAACTGCTGGAGGTTGCTTTCCTTCCAGGAAATTTTCAATATTCTTCTATATACCCACATCTCAAACGCTTCCAATTTATTCATACATGCCTTATTTAGCATCTATACCTCTCCACACCATACAACAAGACAGAGAATACATAACATTTAAGCATCCTAACCCTCAGTTCTAAGCTACATAATAAATGCTTCATGGTGTTAAACGCATGTCGAGCTTTCTCTATTCTCATTCTAATTTCCCTTGTATATTCTTTTGACTCAATGATGTTCGTTTCTAGATAGTTTCTTCGTAACTACAATGAATTGAAGAAAAAGTACTTCCTCCTAAATTATTCATCATTTTCACAGCTATCTAGGTATCAATCAGACTGGAATGAAAACTTATTCATACATTTTTAACGTGAAAGACAGGTTTTCGTAAAGATGGTACTTGTAAACTAGTCTAAAACCCGATAATAAAAACTTAATACGAGGCACAGATGGACACATTAAAAAGAAAAAAAAGATGGTTTAGGCAGGCACCGCTTTCAAAAAAAATCTCAACAAATCTGATATTACCATAAGCATATAAATAGCCATAAAGCGATGGAAAAAACAAAAACACCGTTCCCACAAAATTTAAATTGAATGCTGCATATTATAAAGAATATTCTACCTCTGCATTCTGAGGTGTCGTTTAAGATATATACGCTACTCTAAAATTCCTACGCTGCCACTTATCTTACCGCCATTAACGAAAACGAGAGTTTAACATGAAATACAATGACACTATCCGTCCTTTTCCAAAAACATAACAAGGAAAAATACCCCAATAAATAATAATCGTTGATCGGAGACATCACTAGGATGTATCAGAGCAGAGACGTACTTAATTGATTTTGTCGTGTTTTATTTTTTTGGTTACTAAAAATATTATGATTAAATGAAATAAAAAAATGGCAAAAGTAAGTATAACTGCTATTTTTTTAACTGCATGTGACTTTTTCAATATTTTTATCCTTCTATCAATCTTGTATTTAGTAAGTCTATTAATCTGTGATTGATGAATAAATTCTTCTTAAATATAATTAGCTGGTCGAGGTTCTTTGGTGATAAGATTTGGTAAATTATCTAGTGTGTCCTAACCGTAGGCAGATATACCGTAGCAATAAAACTCAAAGTAAATCCTCAATTTTAATAAAAAGAAGCTTATAACTGTAAAAGCGACATGTTTCGGTCCTTAGACCATCCTGAGCTATAAAGAAAACAATGGTATCAGGGAAGAATCAAAAATAGTTACAAAGAAGTATGATTAATAGAAGTTATATGATTATTATGATGATTAAAACTTTTCAAATTGAAGTACATCGTATACAAACTCTCTGTATGTGTAGACCGCAGAAATTGCATTTTAATTTATGAAATTTAAAAAAAATTTTAACATTAATGATCAAGAGAGTTATGAAGTAAAAAGAAGAAGAAAACAGAAAATCAGACGCTATCAACGAAGATAGAGTCTAATAAATGTGTAAGTAAAAATAACATGTGGAGTGAAATGAGGGAGAAATATAAAAAAGGAAGAATGTTTTATCCCAGTGGAATTATATATATTGAGATGAATATCTAAGCTCCAATATAAATAAAATGTAACTTACCCCGGTATGAAAATATAAAAGAATATTAGAATAATTTTCATGAATATATCAGCCACTATTCTTTATTTCATGTAAAATATATGGTAAAGTTATCTTAAATGTTAAACATTCAAATAGAGGAAGAATGTATTTGACAACTTTATCTTGGATAGAATTCTGTAATACTATTTCATAACAATCAAGTCCCAATTCATATAGCTTTCTCTGGAAGTTAACGTCAGAGTCTAAAACCAAAAGAATATAATTAAAAATATTAATTTAATTCATATGTTTAATAAACAATTGTGTAATTTAGGTAGTTAAATGTTTAAATATTAGATATAAGGTGGACGTACTTACATTGTGGCAAGTCAACATTTTGTAGTGCTTCGATAACAGATTTGTATTCAGGCAAAACCTCATAATCTGAGAAATACCAAAAAATATAAAAACTGTGTTAATAAATGCTATCAGACAAGGGTGAATTCAGTGTATAAACTATAAATGTTACAGTAATAGACAGAGTAACCCTACTTCATTATCAAAACTCAAATAGTGATTACTCAAAAGACTATTTTAACAGCAGTTGATAAAACTTAATGTTAAGCAATTTAGTCAGAACAAATGTATGTAAATAGCAACTTCTTATACAATCGGGTTAATTCTTCTCTCGAAGATGACTTAATGAAATTTATTGTACTAACCCTTATTACTTGAAAATCCATCTTATTAAGAACGGTAAACAACTAAAAGGTTGAATTAAACTTTCACTATTTATTCGCAAAATATGAAATGCAATGACGGCCGTTTCGCTATAAAAATAGCATTAAGTCATCTTCGAGAGAAGAATTAACGCGATTGTATAAGAAGTTACATGATAAAAGGTGTGGGGCATCCCAAAACATATGTAAATAGCAATTTAAGTTTGTACATTAATTACAAATTTGTTAATCTTTGATAATATCAGAAAATTTTACTTAAACAAGTATAATAGTTGCTATCAAGTTCATATTATAGATTAAAATAAAAAGCCTAATTTTCATTCTTTCAAGTCAAATTAGTATTCAAAAGTTATAATAGAACTATCTTAAAAGATTTATGCAAAAATTAATATCCATTTCATGTCATTTACTCAAATTTACATAAATTCAAGGACTCCATTTCCCCACGTTGGGCGCCAAGTTGTAATGGTTTGATTTTATCGATTTATTATTTATTGTTTTGTTTTAATTGGTTTTATATTGTTCATTTAAAAAAAATAAAGTATACAACAATTAATCATTGTTTATTTTTTTAATATACAATATAAAACCAATTAAAGCAAAACAATAAATAATAAATCGATAAAATCAAACCATCACAATATATAAATTTCAAAGGAAGTAACCGTAGAAAAAGAAAAAATTAAGAAGCTAAAAGAATTGATTGTAAAAAACAAATAAAAAAGGAGAGAACTATGATGGTGGCTCGATCTCCTTGGGATCAAGAAGAACTAATAATACCCTTGCCAGATTAACGAATCCTAAGGATATTACCCCAATGCTACATAAACCAGTTTATAAGTTATCATGCTCAGATTGTAATGCAGTTTACGTTGATCAATGTGGTAGAAGACTTTGAAACTCGCATTCTGGAACATATGAATTTTATTCAGAAATATTCAGTTGTAGAAGTTTCTCTTTTATCTTAGAAGAGAATCACTCCTTTGATGTTGAAAATATTAAATTACTTCATGTTTGTAATAAAGAAATTAGACTGAATTTGCTTAAGTTTTTGGAAATTAAATCTGCTATCAATGATAATTTTCTCACTTGTTTGAATGAACAAATTCAACTGAATGAAAATTATTTGGTTTTGAACATTTGACACTTTTGTAGATTTTATGTTATTTAGGTTATGTTATGCCTTAAGTTTAGTTTATACTCTTCTTTTTTAGTCTTAAAAATCTGATTATATCCATTTTGACCTTTACGATGTTCAGGCTGTTTCATCGATATGTGTAGATAATGGTATGTTGTTTTTTGAATTTTTATAAGAAACACATTCCTTATATTTTCTTTTAGTTACCTTACAAAGTTAAGAATTCTCTTTGACTCACTATGTGGTTCTTGACTTAGGTTGGTACTAGACTATTTCCGTTTTGTACTTTCCTACTCTAACAATCCCTTTAGTTTTCATACGATTCAAGTGCACTTGAACAGTTTTTCTGTTCTGCCAATTTGAAATGCTGTTTATGCTATTCCTATTGGTTTACATAGCTTTTCTGCTTATATCGAGAAGACTAACAAGAACCTTCACTTACTGTTTAGGATCGACCTGTCCTCTTGATTCCAAGGAGATCGAGCCACCATCATGGTTCTTTCTTTTTTTTGATTGTTTTTTACAATCATTTCTCTTAGCTTCTTCATGTTTTCTTTTTCTACGGTTACTTCCCTTTGAAATATATAATATATTTTTACTTACTTTTTTATTATTTCACTGCACATGTTATTTTAACTTACACACTTATTAGACTCTATCTTAGTTAATAGAGTCTGATTTTCTGCTTTCTTCTTCTTTTTACTTCATAACTCTCTTGATCATTGATGTTAAATTTTTTTTTAAATTTCATAAATTAAAATGCAATTTCTGCGGTCTACACATACAGGTGAGTATGTATACGATTTAGTAATAATATTATTTTGTAATGATTTGATCTTGTTTGTTTTATTGTAACTTAGACAGTTTATGTACAGTTAACGGTCTTTTACTTTGTTACTTCAATTTGAAAAGTTTTAATCATGTAATCATATAACCTCTATTAATCATATTTATTTGTAACTATTTTTGATCCATAGACATAAATCCATAGACCTAATATCAGAGGAGACTTGCTCAAACATTACCTAATTCTGGTCGACTGTATCATCTTGATATGGCCGACTGGAATTTGTAGTTCTATGATGTTGCCGGCTCTCCATTTAAGGTAAAAGATTTGTGATTGTTATTGAATCATATAGTATTTGTTGATTACATTATTTACAAAATTATTGTGACCATAATGCTATCTCTTATTAATATTTCATGAATTAAAACCACCTAAATTATACAATTCATTTTATGGAATGTTTAACTATTCAAGTATTTTATTTATTTATAGATCATAGAAATGAGTTGCTCAATAAGCGATAACGCCGCACGGTTTGTCTGAATGATACCACGCGCAGAAGCGGTTATAATATGAAATTTGACACAGGGTCTTTAATTATTTCAAGCATATTTGCGAAGCAATTGTAACGAGATTTTGAAGTTATTTTGGTGTTTTTTGGTGAAATTATAGGTAACATTGCCAAGTGTGTAAAAAACCCCACTACTTAAGCCACCATGTTTCTTTTTACAAGTTTGTTTACAGTATTTTATCCAGTGGCGTAGCGATTATGATATCAATGTCAAAATAAACAGGGTCTTCTAATACTTCACAAAATTTATCAGAGCTTCTTTAAGATTATTAATGTAACAGAAAGTTAATGTTATTTGCATTTTTAATAATCTTTGATCTCAAGAGAGTCAGTCCAAGATTATTTTTTTTGTCTATCTAAAAATTAATACATTATCCATAATTCTTTGGCCTATAAAAATTATTATTGGCAAATGCATTGCTTAGGATTTACCAATAATAATCGCAAATAAATAATGTTTTATTTTATAAAAACGAAGAGAACTGACATATATACTGTATCAATGCCATAACTAAAATTTATGTTTTTGATAAGAGCGTTTGACTGTTCTAGTGGAGCCGCCTCTGGGTAATAATTCAGACATAACCAGCATTCTTTGAGTTTATTTATTCATTAATATCGCTGATATGGATACCAGTTTTCTCTAAACCACAAAAAGGACCGGGCGGTTGGGAATGTTTATAATTATTTAAAATTTTTCAGAATGAGTTGTTTTATCTTAACGATTCCAATAACTTTTGTTATAAGGTCGTCTCTTAATGAGCATCTGTATAAAAAATGTTGCCTTTGAAATACAAAAATTAAAACTGTACCCACTTATTTTTTTAATAAATGGAAAAAAATTGTCCGATTTTCGGTAAAGACAAATTAAAAATTATGACCAAATTAATTATGACTAAATATAAACATGTTTTAATCACGCGTCATAAATTTATAATAATACAGATTTGAAAAATAATTGAGTTGGAAAAAATTATTTTTAAATTAGCTTAGATTGATTTGGTACTACGAACCTCGCAGTACCAAAGGAAGACCACCAACAACATGGAGTACTAACAAAAGCAATGTCAGCAATCTCTCAAATTGTGCTTTCGTACGCTCAGCCCTCGTGGGCCTAGGCGTAAATCTATAAAAAATCATTTTATATCTACATAAATCTAAAAAACCATACCAAGCTTTTTTTAAACAATAAAATTGTGAGAAACAAAACATCCCCATCAATACGGCTAAATAATTCATTTCATATGGTATTTTAGATATCAACTGCCGACTGTTGGGACAAAAAAAATTGATATTTATAGAGGTAGCAATAAAAACATACCGCGGTATTTATGACGAAAAGAAACGTTCAAGGATTTTATTATTTTATACGCTTATATATTCCATAAGGTATAAAATATGAAACATAAAATTTTATTTATGTTGGAAGCTGATAGATCGACAGGTTTGATAATATCATAACGAACAATAAAAATCTAGCAAGGACGCTATTATATTCTTTGTTGTAGAAAGTCGTACAAGAGTATGCGAAACCCTTATTACAGTTTTGTTTATTGGTTATCACAGATTGCATTTGTGTCAATCGAACAAATAATTCTTTTGTTAATGAGTTAAATTAAATGATTAAATAATTACGTCTTATGGTGGAACTCTGTGCACTATCCTATAAGCCATAGAGTCTATAAAATATAATAAAATTGTAAAAACTTTTTGTACAGTCTTGAAAACTGGTTACAAACTACAGGATTTCAATTTTTGAACGAAAAAACCCGATACATGATTTTTAGAAAAAGAAATTTAGAAGAAAACATCCAGCTTCTCCTAAATAGGCAACCACTGACAGAAGTGAAAGAAATTAACTTTCTAGGCGCAACATTTGACTATGCTTTAACATGGAAATCGCATAATATTGAAACCAAACGTTCTTGTCAGTCTAGAATTAATATTATAAAAATTATCTTCTGCAACTCTTGGGGAGCTGACACAAAACACCTACTAAGCTTATACAAGTATAAACTTCAAACGAACATACCTCGTGCTAAAATGTTTTAATGAAATTTATGGTACTAACCCTTACTATGTGAAAGTTCATCTTATTCAGAATAATAAACAACTAAAAGGTTGAATTAACTTCCACTATTTATTCTTTAAATACTTTAAATGTAATGACAGCCGTTTCGCTATCGGCTGTCATTACATTTAAAGTATTTAAAGAATAAATAGTGGAAGTTAATTCAACCTTTTAGTTGTTTATTATTCTGAATAAAATGTTTTAGATGCTGGCAAACTTGCGCTCTGTTGCCGCGTTCAAAAATCGTGTAGTACCCATTGTAGTCAAATAAAAAGAATAATATTAGAGAAACTCCGTTTGATATTTATTACATAGATTAGAAAGAAGTTTATAGATAGCCGACTCTAACGGGTTTTTAAAAACGTGTTTACAGCGCCGCTCGTGACCTGAGCACTAACTATATAATTGTATTTTTATTTTATTGGTTAATTTAAAATATTTATATTAAAATATTTTAAAAATATTCTGATAAATATAATAAATATATTTTTCAAAATATTTTTAAAGTATTTTAATATTGTTAACAATTTGGTATGACTTATGTAGAAATAAAAATAAAATAATTAATAATTCTTTATTTTTGCAAAATAATTTTATTACAATTAGAAGTCAAATTTATTTTTCTTGTTTCCCCAATTATTTTTAAAATGGATCTATTGTATTCTGGTGTCCTGGGAGGAGCTTCTGTTGTTAGAGGACCATCAGAACAATGAGAGATGCTGGTTTCTGAAAAATAAATATTAAATATTATAAAACTGAGTAGACAATATAAAACTCATAATTAGAAATTGAGAATAAAATTGTACATTAACCTATAATAGTAAGGTATTTCAACTTCCTATTTGTAGGCTCTTGTTATTTAAAAAAGTTTTTGCTTTAATTCATAATCAACATTTTAAAATCATTCTCTTACCTGGAAGTTTTAGAGTAGGCACAGCATCTAATTATAAATCGGTAACATTTCTAATCTGTGAGATAAAGCAGTCTTTTGGAAAGTAGTCAATGCAGATTTTAAATTTATAACGGCCATTTCCAGTTACATTAACCAAATCTGGTCTATTTAAAGCATCACACCATTTTCTTCGGATCTACAAATATAATGTAACATAGAAATAATATAATATGCATCATATATTAATAAATAGGTATACGCTGAAGCTTTAAAAAACCAAATTCTTACCTGTGAATCCTTTGGTAAACAATGCACTTTTTATAGTTATTTTTATAAAGGCAACCCGTAACAGAACACATAAAAACCATATTATTATAAATAACTGCAAAAACTGTAACTGGAAAATATAAATACTAAGAAGAAAATATAACTATTAACGAGAAAATACAATAATTACTAAGAAAATACAATACTATCTATCACACAAGTACAAAAACTCTAGCTGGAAAATATATCTACTTACGAGAAAATACAATACTAACTGTCAAACAAATGTTGACAACATTTAAATTCAGAATTGTTATGTCATTAACGGATTTCCTGTTGATTGTGATTTTATTTTCGATAGTGGCGACTTCCGTGACCTGAGCATTAACTACTAAACGTGGACCTGTCATTTAAGGAGAGTGCCCAGGATTTATTAGATTCTAATACTATTTTAAATGCTAGGCAACATAGTCCGGTTCTGACAGCTGTGACGTGCAATTATATTTATACTGGACAAGCCATAGAGAAGCTTGCTTCCCTTCGGTATTTTTCCAATTACATATCCTAATGCTAAATTAAAAAGTGTGGCAAATAATGCCTCTCCTTGTCGCACTCCTTTATTAATTACAAAGTCTTCAGTTTTACCTTTTTTTTGTTATAAGCATATTTTTTTTGCTTGTCACCGACTAACTTTTATGTTTCTAAGAATCTTTTACGACTTTAATATTCTCATAATAAAATATCTTTTTTGTTATCTCCATCGCCATCTAATCGTCTGTGATGTCGTGAAATCTTTTTAGTGCTAATGTAGAACCTTATAATTTTATCTCAATGATCAGAACAACTTCTAGAAAAAGAAATATAATAGCTACAATCTATTTTTAAGAAGGATAAAAATGTTACTATTTAAAAAATTAAATATATATGACCACATCAGTTGAAATTTAGTCTTGATTAAATCTTCATGGTAAGTATAACAAGACCCAGAAGAATATTGAGCTAGCAGCGACATCCGGCATTTAAATATTAGTTTTTAAAACTATTAAAAATTTTGGATAATAATAATTTTTGATAATAAGTATTATGTGTTGTAAAAATCGTTATGAAAATACGTGGATAAGTAAATTGATGCTAATTTTTTAATAGTAGGTAGGATTATTAAATAAGTAAGGAAATTACTGCTTCATTTTGTCTTTGCATCAGTTAATCTTACATTTTGTCAAATGGATTAAAATTTAGTTCTAGTCAGGTAGTCTCTGTATTTTTCTACCTTGGTTAATAATGAACAACTTTACTACCTCAACAAAAGTCAACAAAGTTAGGTATAGATGCTAGTAGTGAAAAAACAATGTTTAAGGAACAATCATTAACGTAGAATTTATAGATTTCTATCTTATATACTAATTTTAATTTCTAGTCAGGTAGTCTCTGTATTTTTCTACCTTGGTTAATAATGAACAACTTTACTACCTCAACAAAAGTCAACAAAGTTAGGTATAGATGCTAGTAGTGAAAAAACAATGTTTAAGGAACAATCATTAACGTAGAATTTATAGATTTCTATCTTATATACTAATTTTAATAGTTTTCTTGATTTTTCTGGATGTTTTTAGGACCTTCTAGATCAAGCGCAATAGTTGCACACATTCTGGTGTGTTCTAGATCATTTCAGAATTCTTAAGAAGTTTACATGAGATAGAAAAGGACAAAAGGTTCTAAAGGATTATCCTGGATGTATTTCCCTCTAAGATCAATATAACCAAGCAATGATATAGAAAAACTAGTGTTACTTATTTTAGTAAACGTTTACGGTTTTTCAGAGAAAAGTAAAATAACTTTTAGAACTCTTATGACTTTTATTAATTGTCACACGACAAAATTGACTTTTTAATTAATAACTATAACTAAGTGTACTAATTAAGGGAGGTAGTGTCCATTCCAAAGAGAATTATTGAACAACTAGTAAAAAACTATATCATGCTGATCTTTACAATAACTTGATATATTTGTATAACATACAGAGGGAGATACATCCAGGATCATCCCTTCATCCAGGGCTAATAACATCTAGGCTTTAATATTCTTAGGTCTTATTACTTCCCTACTTGGTCTAGCCTTAATACTACCTAATCAACATCAGGTACCTAGCTACAAACAAAATGTAACTTCAATAAGTTAATATGACGATGCTAAAAAAGTAATTTTTTAAATAAATGGAAGTTTTATCAAAAGGAAGAGTTTTTTTTTGTTACTCTTAGTAAGATGGACTTCCAAAAAGTAAGGGTTAGTACAATAAATTTACATAAGTAACACATAATTTTATAAGATTCAATTAATTTCTATTTTTCCAGTATACATTTTACTTTTAATTTTCACGGAGGCCATGAAAAAACTTAAAATGTCATTCAGCTATAATAACAATTAAAATAAATAAATAATGTTCATTATACTTTTATAATTAGAGGTAAATTAGGTTAGGTAAGATTTTGTAGTAGGTACAGTTGGTTGTAAAGAAAAATGGTGATGCAACAACAAATTTTACTTTAATTTAATGAGAACTAATTGTTGTTGTAACAACTTCTAGTTTTATTATTTTGTCAAAATGTTTTCAATTTAAGTTTCTATAAACATACAAATTTGTTATTTTGCTAACGATTATTGTTTTGCTCAATTCATTGCCATCTGAAAAACATATTAATGATCATTGTACTTGCCACAAATTCAACAATACACAAGTTTATGTTTCCCACAATAATACCTGCTAGTTGTTTACAAATATGATCCGTTTTCCTTCCGCTTTTGCATTTCACACGATATATTATTTCACATAATTTCCTGTATTATTCGGCTTCTTTACGCAATTATATTCGCAGGATGCTCACCTAATTGTCGTACATAACACCACTATATAGGGGTATTTATTTTCGACGTTTTGAGCTGTCGATACGCTTGGAGACATAACGATATTATCCTATTTGATTTTATATATGCACTGACAAATTCCAAAATAAGAAAATGGCAATTGATAATAAAGTTTCAGATTTCAGATAAAAAGAAATTGTAGTACAGTAGGCTTTAGAATAGCATATACATGTTAAATGTGAATTTCCTTTACCTACACCGAAGTTATAAAAACGTCCTGCTTCAACAACATAGGAGTGACAACACTTACAATTACTTACTTCACTAAGGAACAAAAAAAAATAGGAAAAAAACATTTGGCAGAGGTGGTGGCGTAACCAGTTCTGTGGTGTTCCGAAATAATTGTTTTAAAAAAAAGAAATAGATATCAGATTGACAAAAACATTTTTTTAAAAATCAATCCTTTTTATTTTTTAATATATCAAACTTATTGACTTATGATAGGGGGGTGTTTAAGGGTTTTAAAAAATCATTCAGAATATACTAATAAAGTAATTGTAATAAAATTTTATATACAGGGTGACGCACTAAGGTCTGCGAGGTAGTTTATTACAACATAAAGAAAAACAATTTATAACAAAATCGATTATGAAAAATTGCTTGAAATTTTTGTCAAGTTTGAAAGTCGTCCACTACGGGGTGCAACGAACACTCAAAAACATAATATTGTGATTATCTCCGAAAGAGATATACTAAAGGTATACTAAAAATACAATTTTTGAAATCTTGATGGGATTATGAAAAATGTTGGTTGGGGACTTTTTGCCAGTACTTTTCAAATAGCGGGGTGGGGGAAGGTTCAAACTTGTTATAAACAAATGTCATATAACTGTTTAATTAGATGCATAACAAAAATACCAAAATTAAACAATTTTGTCTCCGCTAGGGAATTCTACGTCGATTATTTCGACGTATTTAAGTCGATTATTTTTTTACTTTTCTCGGAAATTTCAAATGTAATGATGCTTTCCTTTTTAATTTAGGTGAAAAGAGGATAAAAAAATAAAGAAATTAGTGAAAAGCGCAATTCTAAATCTGTGTCAATAGCCAAAGTTCGTCGTAAAATAAAAAACAAATAAAACCGTACTGTATACACAGGCAATTTGTCAATAGAAGAAGGCAATTAACAGAAGTGAGATAATACGCGTGTGGACTCCTTTTTTGGTTGTTGTATATGCGAGGTCGTGTGCAGCCCTCTTCCTTCCCAGATTTGTTTGTAGAATCTTAATGTCCATAATTATGGTTACTGCCCGCCATGGATGGTAACCTGGTCTTGCTCCCTATTAGCTTTCTATAGTGTGGGCACTTGGTTTGATCAAGTCTGTGTCCCTCTATTTTGCATACAATGCACGCCGGTCTGTTTTTGAAGTCTTTTGCAATGTGCCCTTCTCTGGTACATTTTAGACAGGCTTGTGATCTATCTTCATTTGGACATTCTTTCTTCTTATGGCCGAAAAGATGGCATCTGTAACACCTTTGTAAGTTTACACGATTTCTAACTCTGGAACTTACCCATCCGATTTTGATACTGCCCCTATTTATTATTCTTTTCGCTATATCCGTCCTTATCGACACGGTAGCTGATTGGTTACCATTTTGAGTTGTTCTCATCAAATGATTCTGGTATATTTTCAGTTACAGATATTTCTTGACGTAATTCGTGTTCATCAATGCTGGCGTCGATATCCGTGATATGAATCGTAAGTTCGTTTGTCCTAACAGTAACCTCAGCATTATTATTTGACTCCTGAATGTGTTTTTTAGATCTAAAGCCTTTTCTTTTCCACCTTTAACTTCCAGCATTAGGTTCACATCTTTGGTTTTCCTAATCGACTTTACCTGTATACCCTTCTTTTTTATGTTGACTAAGCTCTTCACTGCTCTGAGTGTTGCAGAGTAAAAACACACAGGACACAGTTTATCGAACACAACAACAACATATATTTTAATCCTTGACAGTTTTATATACAATTGACAGATTTTATATATAAACAAAAACAAAAGACAGTTTCAGGTTAACTACATTGATATTCTATATTTTGAACACTTCCCCTCAATGAGTTAATTCTGATCAATTGGTGCTCTGTAGACCCAGTAGAGACACACACTTTTCATGCTTCAACTTCGTTAGTCCTTTAGTTAGAACGTCAGCAGGCATTTCTTCTGAAGCTAGATGTTCTACTTCGATTGCTTGACATTCAACGACTTCGCGAATAAAATGATTTCGAACAGCAATATGTTTCGTTCGTGCGTGGAACACTGGGTTCGAGGCCAGTTTCTCAGCTCCAACGTTATCGTTAAATATCTTCACAGTACCCACTGCAATGCCAAGTTCGCGTAGTAGCCGTCGCAGATACAAAGCTTCCTTTGCTGCCTCGCTCAGGGCCATGTATTCCGCCTCGGTTGATGAAAGCGCAACAGTTCTCTGCTTCCGGGAGTCCCAGGATATGCAGCCGCTACCCAGCTTGAACGCATAACCGGTGAACGATCTCCGATCATCTAAGGATCCAGCCCAGTCAGCATCAACAAATCCTTCGAAGTTGCCCTCTTTGAACTTGAAGATAAGTCCGACTTCTGCTGTGCCCTTCGAATAACGCAGCACTCTCTTCGCTGCAGTCCAGTGCGCCTTTCCAAAACAGTCGTTGTACTGTCCCAGTACGCTTGCAGCATGTGCCACGTCGGGACGAGTAGCCACAGCCAAATAGAGGATACAGCCCACTAGCTCGCGGTATGGTGGTTTGGATCCGTCGCTTGAAGTCCAAGGATCGGCCTTCACTAGCTTGGTTCCAGCATCAATAGATCAGAATTAACTCATTGAGGGGAAGTGTTCAAAATATAGAATATCAATGTAGTTAACCTGAAACTGTCTTTTTTCTGATCGGCTTTTCTGGATCCGAATTCTTCAATAATCTTCACACGAAGTACGTCTGGTGAAGGAAGCTCATCGCGGGACGAAATTGCGCATCTGAAATTCTCGTAGCTGTCCGGTAGGCCGCGAAGCATGATCACTGTCAATAAATCTTTATTTACCTCAATTTGTAAATGACGGAGTTTGTTGACAATATCCATGAATTTCTGCGTGCTTTCTCGAGCGTCTTCGCCTTCCTTCATTTTGTGTGACATCAAATCGTTCAGCAGTGCTGCTTTGCGTATTGGACCCTTGGATTGATATATTTCCTCTAACGTAGTCCAGACCTCGCGCGCTGTCTCACATTCAGTTACCTGTGTTATGACAGATGAGCTGATCGCCAGGATCATGTCTGACTGCGCCTTGAGATCGTTGTCTACCCACGCCTCAATTCTTGCCTCTGCTGCTGCCGTCGCAGCGTCTGCATTTTCTGCCGCTGGTGCTGGTTTTGCAATCGTACCGTTCACATACTTCCAAGCGTCATTTTTTATCAAAACCGCTCTCATGGAAATTCTCCAGGTCTCGTAGTTGTCCTTCGTCAATTGCTCGAATTTTGCATTAAGGGAACTCATTTCACCACGTCAACCTCCAAACGTTATAAAATCCAAAGCAAGAAATCGACACACTACTCACTCGTAAAACCTTTTCGTTGACTCGGATTTTCACCGCGTGCCTCAAAATTTTCGTTTATACTCTGGGCCCATAACCTGTTGCAGAGTAAAAACACACAGGACACAGTTTATCGAACACAACAACAACATATATTTTAATCCTTGACAGTTTTATATACAATTGACAGATTTTATATATAAACAAAAACAAAAGACAGTTTCAGGTTAACTACATTGATATTATATATTTTGAACACTGAGATCAGCATTACTTTTTCCATCCGATGCCTTTATTATTATTTGGTCTGACTCGGTTTTTTGGATAATAAACTCTCTCAGTCAGTAAGTGAGAGCTCAATTAATCGATTTAAAAATTGGTAACATTATTTCATACTGATTATTTTAATAGTTTATCTGGGATCATTTTTGTTAAAATTTTGTACATTTATACATTATTATAGTTATGAGACACGTTTTTAAAGTACCGTTTTTAAATCACGCCGCTGCAGTTGCCATTTAACGCATTCGTGTAGTGTAGCTACATCAGTTGGGAAGACGCCATTACGACGCCGTTTGATCGAGTCTTCGTTTCTTCATTTTTTCTGAGTAATAAGCTTAAATCAGAGAAGTTTTTGGTGAAAACATTATTAGTGAAGGAATGGTGCGGGCCTTTAAAGATGGCAGGCCAAACGTTCAAGATGGAAACGAAGTAAGCGACCTTTAGTCATTATCGATGATGATGATGTCATTTAAAAAGTGGGCGGTAAAGTAAAGAGAATAGACGGTTCATAATTTTGTCCTTAGCTAAAAAAATTCCTGCTGTATCAAGAATTGTGTCCGAAAATTTAAATTATCGGAAAATGTGTTCACGGTGGGTATCTAAAATGTTAAATGATGAGCACAAAAACAAATGATTGGGTAGTACATTGAGGTTTTTTGAGCGTTTTAGTAACAAAAGCAATGTTTTTTTAAGCCATATCTTTACAGGTAATGAAACGTGGGTAGTCTCAACATTCCTTAGGAAAGTCAAGCAAACAATTTATGCCCAGAAAATCATGTGCACTGTCTTTTGGGAAAGGCAGGGTATTGTTCAAAATGATCAATGCAGCCACGTACTGTGAGTTCATCATTTCATTTGGCTGGGAACAATTGGATCATCCTCCATACAGTCCAGATCTAGCGCCTAGCAACTACCGTTTGTTTCTGATCTTAAATGCGCATTTGGCGGGGAAATGCCCTACCAATGATGAAGAAGTAAAAACGTCAGTGCAGCAGTGGATGTCCAATCATGACGGCTTCTTTGACGACGGCATCGTCCCCAGATAAGACAAGTGCCTTAATAATAATGACTCGCCCCATAGGCCTCGGTACCCCCAATTGGCATTCTTCTGCCCCACCGAACCATTATCTTCCAAGCTCAATTCAATTCACCAACTTTCACACAAAAACAACGCCACCCCAGCCCTGTAGAGGATCTTAAAGAAAAAATTCACTAATTCTGGCTTCTGGATAAATGTATTTATATTTATCATAGTAAGGGCTGGTTTATCAATCCATCAGGTATATATTCGTTAGATAAAACTAACTAGCAGATAAAGTTCCAGTTTGTTCGGAAGCGGTTCCTCAACTCATTTTTATCTTCTAGATAGATACTAAAAGTTGGCAATGCTGATGGATGAATGTAAGCAATCTCATTGGTTGTTACAAGAACAAGATCATGTCACATTGAGACCGTTTTGTTAGATTATTATTGATTATTTTTGTTTATGCAATAGTTTGTGTTTTTACTTTCTGAAGAGTTTTTGATTGTTGATGAACATGCATTTTTTGGATGATTATATTCTGGATAGCGACGAGGACAAGGATATTGTGCAAGTTCTTGAGTACGAAAGAAGGCCGTATACAGTTAGGGAAAGAGTAGACAACTGCGAAAAGTGGAATCGATCTAACCGCCAGTTAAAATTTACAGATAAATAGTTAACATTTTAGCTGTCAGATAAAGCTGTTGTTGATAAACCGACCTTTCCAAAATAACTAATAGTTAAGCATTAACTGACAGATAAATTGCTATTGATAAACTGGCCCTAAATGTTACATATCTCATTATTTTTTAATTTTTTTAATGAAAGTGATTAATTAGGAATTCGCACGAATTTTAAATGAGCCATTATGCCTTAGACCCATTTCATAAAATCGGAGAATTCTACATAAACATTGAATGTTTTAACATTCTACATTTAATTTTACTTATCTTCGAAACATTCTCAATACACCCAGAAACACAATAAGTACTTTAATAACTATATATTTTTAATTTGAAGCAATGGATAAAAAGACTGTCAACTGTCAAAAAGATCGGAATCTAATAAAATATTTATATATATTTATATACATTTTATATATTTCGAATCACTAAACCAAGTGTGATGCTCAAAATAGCTGCGTTTTTCCTTGACTTGTAATGGGTGTAATTAACATCTATTGCTGTCACCCTGACATGTCAAAGGCATGTTTTGGTATGGGATAAATCTAAGATTTTAATTTGACCATTCCTCGTACATTTAAAAATGTCGAATCACTCGGCACGTAGAACCATTTGAAATCATTTTTAATCCCTAATTGATTGTTTTATTTGTTTAATTGATACTTATTTCAATTAACTAGGATAAACTGGTGCTGGAATTGAATTTCAATTACCAGCGTGTGTTCGGCCAATCAATGTATAGATTTCATCTGAAACACGCTACATTAACGAACCCAATCAACAAAAAATTGCGATAATTGTTTTTATTTACCACATTAGTGAATATATGGAGTTTAATGTTCGATCTGGTGAATTTTAATCGTCAAATAAGTTTCTTTTACTTCATTAATTAAAAAAATATGTAAGTACGTCTACCATATACACTTACTATATGCAAATGGGTTAGATAGTTTGATAATAAATGGATGTAATAAAATTCGTTCAGGTGACAAAAACACTCCCAGTTTGTTGAAAGCTAAACCACCTAACAACATACAAATTAGATGAGAATAGATAATTCAAGAAATTGTGATAAAATTATATAGATTTTTATTGAATTCTGTAAATGAATAAATAATGCAGTATATTCCTATACCCTTTGATAGTAGGATTATTTGCGTAGTTCCAATTGGTGGCGCTGTTGTAAAAGTAGAACTGTCAACCTGATTTTTCGTATTTAAATGTTTTCATAGTAAAGTTATTATAACGGTCGTATGCTTCTAATCTAAAAATATAAAGAAATATTAAGCTTTCAATAAAATACTCATCTCCCAACGTTCGTTTCTAGTAAAATAATTTAAGGTTAGGTTCATGTCACATCATTTACCTTGGTACAAGAACTTCTTTTTTCCTTGCACATTTAGCATGTCTCTTTTCAAGTTCATAGTATTTTTCAGACATTTTAATTAAATTCATTTGTTTAAATTATTCTTTAAAAAACAACTAAATAGGCCTCCTTCTCAACTAATCAGTCAGTCATTTCATGGTTCCATTAAAAAAATACAAAGATATTTGTTAAACAGACTGACAAATTGGAAAATAAAAGACAATATAAAAAATTCATGGTAATTTAGCGTATATTCCAATACATTTTAAGAAAGCATTGTTTAACTTTACTTTTAGTATTATTTCTTATAGGTATTTCTTCTAATGGAACTAAAAATTGGAACCCAATAGCCTAAATAGCAGATATGAGCCGTTCAGAGTAAAAGTGGTATAAGTCAGTTTTTTTTACAAACCTAGCTAAATGCAGTTTTGGATTCCTGAAACCCTATTTCATCATTTGGAAAAGTGGTTTAAGTCAAAAACACCTGTTAACATCAATTTAGAAGGCATTGAAAACAAGTCAATAATGAAACAGGTGATATAATTGCAAACACAAGTGGTGTAAGTCGGACTTACTTCACTCTTTCCTCAGAACAGCTTGACTTACTTCACTATTACATGACAGCTAGGCATAGTTATGTGAGTAGACAGTTGTTGATCATGGTCTCTTTGTAGGTACTTATTAAAAAATAATACATCCTAAGCATAGAAAACCCACTTTCGCAGCATCTAAGATGAGTATGAGATTCCAGTTTGTCCACACCCTCAATCCTTCAGGATTCTGGATTGGTATGATGCAATCATAAAATCAAAATTAAACTTAATCATAACTCAAAGTTATGGGAAGAGAGGACATTTTTCATTGTACGAAAAAGCTGGAAAAAGCAATCACAAGAAGAAGAAAAAACACTCTGGGTCATCCAATTGCTATTGACGTTACTCATGCAAGGAAAGGAAGGAGAGTGGACCACCTTGGTCTTATTTCGTTAGAGCTCTTGTATCCTGGGCAGCGACCAGTGACTGCAGCGAAGAAAAGGGTCATGATTGACTTGTTACCCTACATCCTGCCAGTCAAACATGGGTTCTTTACCGGTTTGATCGATGACTCAGCGAACCAGCTGCAGTAGATGAGACAACTATTATTGACAGACAGTCAGAATCGGAATCTGACACTGAGTAAAGTGAATGTGAAGTAAAAAAAAGTATGTTTCTTAAGAATTTTGTTCTATTAATTCCATATTCAATCAAAGGTGTTCAAGGAAAAGTGGTGTAAGTCCATTATTAAATTCAAAACGGTATAAAAATTTTAAAAAAATTAATATTACCAAAAAAGGTTTAGAAGGTAGTTGTATTAAACCTTAAATAACCTTGATATGGACAAAAAATTATTATTTTTAACACCTGTGATTTGCAGTTACCATTCTAATAAACCTCTAATTATCTCAAAACTAACGCCCGGTTTCATAATCAACTTTAAATATAAAGTAATTTTAAAGTGAGAAATTGTGTTTCATAATACAACTTTAAAGTTAAATGATACTTTAAAGTGACTTTAAGCTAAAGTCGGGTATACCATCACTTTACCACTTTAAAGTGGGCTCATAACCTCACACTTTAACAAATTAACGCCCGGTTTCATAATCAACTTTAAATATAAAGTAATTTTAAAGTGAGAAATTGTGTTTCATAATACAACTTTAAAGTTAAATGACACTTTAAAGTGACTTTAAGCTAAAGTCGGGTATACCATCACTTTACCGCTTTAAAGTGGGCTCATAACCTCACACTTTAACAAATTAAACGTCAAACGTGTGTTTAGGTGAAAAAGCCAAAAGCAGTAATGTTGGCTTCGAGTATCAGTTCTTCAAGTTCTTCTAAAGATGAAGTTGTGGAACGAAGGCCTAAGGTATATCGAGCACGCATTGATCATTTAAATAAATGGAACGATACAGAATTATTTGATAGATTTCGTTTAACGAAAGCTACAACAGTAAATGTACTGGCAGGAATTGAGCATTTAATTAGGTTACCAACAAATCGGTTAGTGCTGTGCACTCAATTTCTTATACAAATTAATAGTTATTTACCGTTTGCGTATCCAACGCAATAGCTTCGTTACGACTACGCTACATCAAAATGTGTGAAACCTAAGTTGAAATGACCCATACTGCTGAGCAGTTTTATGCAATTGCCCGTTTCCCCCGAGTTATTGGTACAATTGACTGTACACATACAAACACAATAATGACAAATATGACAGAATTATTAAAGTGAAGTAAACAATATGGGCTATTCATGGATGCCAACATAAATTTTTAGTAGAAAAATTTACTTTAAGTAAAGTTCTATAGGCTGGCGTTTATGAAACACGTCAACTTTAAAGCCGCTTTAAAGTGCACTTTAAGTTAAAGTGAACTTAAGTTAAAGTTACTTTAAAGTCGGTATTATGAAACCGGGCCTAAACGTCAAACGTGTGTTGTCTGCTATTCACAAATTGCAATCTTTTGCGTGTGTTTATGTGAAAAAGCCAAAAGTAGTAATGTTGGCTTCGAGTAGCAGTTCTTCAAGTTCTTCTGAAGATGATGTTGTGGAACGAAGGCCTAAGGTATATCGAGCACGCATTGATCATTTAAATAAATGGAACGATACAGAATTCTTCGATAGATTTCGTTTAACGAAAGCTACAACAGTAAATGTACTGACAGAAATTGAGCATTTAATTAGGTTACCAACAAATCGGTTAGTGTGCACTCAATTTCTTGTACAAATTAATAGTTATTTACCGTTTGCGTATCCAACGCAATAGCTTCGTTACGACTACGCTACATCAAAATGTGTGAAACCTTAGTTGAAATGACCCATACTGCTGAGCAGTTTTATGTAATTGCTCGTTTCCCCCGAGTTATTGGTACAATTGACTGTACACATACAAACACAATAATGACAAATATGACAGAATTATTTAAGTGAAGTAAACAACATGGGCTATTCATGGATGCCAACATAAATTTCTAATAGAAAAATTTACTTTAAGTAAAGTTCTGTAGGCTGGCGTTTATGAAACACGTCAACTTTAAAGCCGCTTTAAAGTGCACTTTAACTTAAAGTGGACTTAAGTTAAAGTTACTTTAAAGTCGGTATTATGAAACTGGGCCTAAGTAGCTCTGACTTACAACACTTTCCTCTCAGCGGCTATGTCTGCTATGCCTTTTATATTTCGGGATTTGGCAACCATTGTGTTGCAATCTGGCAAATGGCAGCTCTATCGTAAAATTGGACATTTTTGAGGTTATACGTTTTGATATATGAGCGCTATTTGTGTTATTTACAGTAACTTAAAAGATTCATCTCGGCCAAAGTCGTCCAATATCAGTTGTTCCGAAAACCATTGATGCTGTGCGCGAACTGATATTGCAAGATGGTCATGTGACCTATCGTGAGATTGAGACAACCTTAGGCATTAGTGCGGTGCTTCGAAACACGTCTATAACATCGTGACAGGTGATAAATCATGGGTTTACGAATATGAGCCCTGAAGTAAACAGCAGTCGACTGTAGGGGTCTTTCAAGATGAGCCCAATCCAACAAAAGTTGTTCGCACACGAAGCACCTTCAAGCAAATGGTCGCCTGTTTTTTCGGAAAAACTGGACGCAACCGTACCACTAGAACAACGCAGAATAGTCAATTCTGAATGGTACACAACCATTTGTTTGCCAGTTTTTTTCCAAGAAATTAGCAAAACCACCCGCTGAAGACGGATCACTCTTCACCACGACAATGCGAGCTCCCACACATCGGCTTAAACAACTTCATTTTTGAGCACCCAAAACATCGATTTAATGAGTCATCCGTCGTCCTGACTTGGCACCGAATGACTACTTTTTATTCCCCTAAGTAAAAAACAAACTGAGAGGTCAACATTTTTCGACACCTGAAGAGACGGTTGCTGCATTCAGAAGGCATATTTTGAAGATACCTTAATCAGAGTGGCAAAAATACTTCGACAATTGGTTCAAACGCATGCAAAAGTGTATAGTTCTTCATGAGGAATATTTCGAAAAACAATAAAGTGTTTTTGATTATTAATATTTGTTTTAAAATATATCTTATAGTTCCAGTAGTACGGCTAACAGGTGTTGTTAGACAATCTAATAATGGCAGTTAAAAATTTTCTGTCATAGTTAATTTTTTAGTAGTAACACATTTTTATTGAATCATTTTTCTAGGTGTACTATGAGTGGTCTTTGCTTTTCGTAAACGAGTTGGGAACGAATTTTGAAGTGATATTCTTATAAGATTTGGATATTATTTAAAAGTTTTTTTTTTATTGTTGTTTGTGGTTGTTGTAAGTTTGGGATAGGATGGATGAATTACAGTATTTAGCAAATTTAATTAGCAGTTTAATAATTTCGATCGTTTTGATGTTTTCATTGAGTATCAATTTTTGCAAACCTTTAGAATGACAATAGGTTTCTAATTGACATGGTATCTCCGTTTTTGCAACCATGGTATCTCCGTTTTTGCAACCACAATGAAGGCCTTCGATTTTCGGTTTTTAATAGAATTCTTTTGGGTCATAAACAAACTTAATATTCAAAATTATATAACACAATTGATACACTTGGTTTTTACCATAGAACAATCAGAATGTCTCTCAATTCTTGTTCCGGTACTGTAAAGTTCACTTGTCCTATTTTTTTTTTCTTTTTGGTATGGCTGACTTTCATTCTTCGTTACTCTATTCATGAGACTTTCTCTGCGTATCTTGCTAATTGTCGCACCAATTAAGGAGGTTTTCTTCCTCTGTACCATCAAGTGCTTCTCCAAAGATGTACTCCGAATAAACATTCAAGAGGATTGGAGGCAGGATACAGTCCTGTTTCACTCCTTAGGATATTTTTATTATTGTTTCTTGTAGATGGGTTTATTTTTATCTCTTTGGGTATTTTTACCAATTTTTCGTGTTGTACTCGGTCAAAAGACTTTGGATAATGAATAAAGCATGCATAAATCTTGACCTTTAAAACAGTATTTTTTTTATGATTAATTTAGCTTTCCCGGCCCATAAGTTATTTATAAACCCAAAAATTCAAAGTTACAAGTTAAGACCTATTTATTAAAAGCACTTAACATTCAAGGACAAACGATTCAGCAGAACACACTAAAATATTTCAAATCCAAAAAATTAGTGCTTTGGTTTTTGGTAGGCATTTTCCTACCTCACATCAACCATAATTTAAAGTTAATAGTTGAAGGTTTATTTTATTTGTTGCTATCTGCCACCTCGATATTCTTGATTTAATAAATTAGTAAATAAAAATTATTTGGCTAATGAAGTTTTATGTTCGAATATTTCATTTGAGTTTTTAAAAAATGTTAAACATCGTAAAAAATTCTACTCGAATTTACTTATACGAGTATATATTATGGAATTGCGGAATAGTATTCCCTGTATAAATCTTAATAAACGAGCATATGGGTGGCGATAAATCCCTATTTCCTTGGGACGTACGTCCTCATTAATCCTGACCGGACACGTCTGTTTACTGGCCTTCCATAAAGCACTTTCATGTTTCTGGTTATCATGGTGCTTTTCATTTCTATAACTGTGATTTATTTCAATCTCAGACACAAGAGAACTAGAGAATACTCTTTATGTTTATTATTATTATCATCTTATTACGAGCTAGTAAAAGTACGAGCTAGTAAAAACTAGAAATAACGTAACATATTTTCTGTAAAAACACAGATATATTTTGTAAAACTTTAAGTTCCCGATTTTCGCGGATGTAGAAGCCCCTTTTGGCAATAATAATGAAGTGTTTGAGTGTAGATTTGATGTGGATCATAATTTTGAATTGAAAAGACTTAGAAACAATTACAGTCTGTCCGGTTTTTCTTTTTCCATGCGTCTCGATGCATGTTCACCAAAATTAAATCAAAAGATTTAATCAAACGTAGGTCAAGACCAAACAATAAAGATATATTTCTTCCTTCTTTGTGTTCTATGGCTACACTTGTTGTAATTCGCATTAAGTAGGTTGTATTAATAAAGTATTTCCCTATTGTCTATTCCTTCTCAATGTATTTTGTTGTCCAAGGAACAGTCTAGTTTTGAGGTTTTAGTTTTGTTAAACTAGACGAAAAAAATTATAGTTTAAAAAAACTAAAGAAACACGCTTTTATTGCTGACCAAATGTAAAAAAGGAAATAAATTTTAATTACAAAAAGTTTATATTACAGTAGTAGAAGGTATAATCATAATTAATTACCCCATTTATATAATAAAATTTAAGTTATTGAAAGAAAAATTTAAAGTAAAAAGAATGAAAAAACTTTTTCCGAGAAGAAATGGCATCATCAATGCCATCATCAAAACCAATTCTCTGAGAATGTCTGGATTGGTATTGCTAAAATTGTTTAATTGGACCACATTTTTTACCTGCGAGGTTAACTGGTCAATCATAGAATCATTTTCCTCAAGAGGATCTACCTCTTCTGGTTGAAGAAGTTCCCTTACACATTAGATAACAAATGTGGTTCATGGGTGTCTGCTTACTTTATTATAGATGTTCGGCACTATTAGAATAATATTTATCAGGACCACTGGAAAGGTCGAGGTGATCCACCATTTTGGTCAGCTCGTTCCCCAGGTTTAAATCCTCTGGATTTTTGTATATGGATAACCTAGATAATTTAAAAAATCGAATTAGAGAATCTTGTCAAACAATTTAAAACATCCCAGGGATTTTTTACCTGTTACGTGGATCAATTCCTTAAGATAGTATTTAAACGCAATAAAACAATTGCTTTGCAGTTTTAGTTTTAGTTCAAGCGTTTAAAGTCTGACCATGGGACTGGCTTAAGAAAAAGTAAAATTGAATTATAAGTTGTAACAATTATTGATAGTTCTCTTCAGAATGTCTGTCTTTACAAAATATGGCTATCAGATCTAAAAGTTCAAATTTCTCCTATACCATTAATTTTATCGAGTTCAAACAAGAGTACATTTTCATTAGTAAATGGATTGGGAAATTTATTTTTGAAATTTAAATATTATTCAGATGGTCTCTATTAAAATTACGGATTATTAACCAATGGGCACAAGCCGTCTCTGCTTATCTGTACGTAATGTAGATTCATTTATACCGTCAAACACAGGACATGGATGTATGCAATCCGTCACTGGAATTTTATAGTATTCCAATGTAAAGTTTAGAAATTATGACAAAACAAAGGTTTTTATTTCGAAACTTTAGAGGTCTATAACTCGGAAACGAAGGCTCGTATGACAAAAATTTATTTGAACTTCTAACATTATTTTGACCTCTTCTATTTGCTCCCCAATTTTTGGCATTAATTTCCTGGACACCCTGTATATATCTCTTATCTATGGTTATTTTTATCAATGTTCATCGATGAGTTAGTTTGTATTTCATATAAACATATTTATCCAGTGTTACGTTGTACAACTTTGTTTACAACTATGTTATGTAGGAAATGCTGCATTTAAAATTGTTCAGCACTTGCAATGCAACACAAATTTCCAAATCCTGAAAAATATCTAGAACAATTTAGAATCATCAAACAGACTACAATTAAAAAAGTTTGACTATAATGCGCTGAAGGCAAAAAACATTAGACAACATACGATGAATGATGTAAATCTTATGAAGGTAACACTTAAATCCTTCAAAATATTCTGAACTTGAAATCTTCTCATTAATGAATTTGGTAACTGAGATCCACATAGACCACATGAGAATAGATTAATTTATTATTCATTGAAACATTAGAACGTTAAATTATACATAAATTCCATTTCTTTAATTAAAATCATTAACTTTATAAATATTACAATCATCAAAATCAATTAAATTTAATTTATACTACTTAAACATTTTTATAATAGTTATTATTTATATTAATAGTAATAAAAATAATATTTATGTATATTTGCATTATTAAAATGACATTCCCAATCTTCTTAAACACCTTTTAATATTATACTTGCATATAATACGACTTTAATTAACGTGGATAGTTTACGCAAACTTCTTTATGTTGTCAATAATAGCCTTGATTATGTAAGTATGCTAACATAGTTGGACTTCCTAGATTTAGTTCAGTACTAATTTTAATGCTAAAATTATTAGTTAGCTTCTATAGTTGATTTAGTATGAAAAATGTGGGCTTGTGTTTGCGACTCTCTTAATTTTAATTCGTTTATTTTGTGCTTTGAGAAAACGCAACAAGTAAGTACTTAAGTCACTAAAGTGACTTGTCATTTTGATGCTAGCAATGAAGAAAATAAATCAAACACTTCTTAAAAAACGTATATAGATTGAGAGAAGAGTATTAGGCAAGGAACTTTTCTCTGCCACAAATGCATGTTTGGATAATTTAACTTTTATTTCTTTCACTGTTATGGTTCTTGCATTTCTATTTTTATAGATAGAATGATTTGGCACATATAAATAAAGATTTGCTTTATATAGCTCTATTAGACTTTCTATTTATTTAGGATTCCACATTTTTATAATACAAAACATAAGCATACCATAAGCATAAATGCATAACCTCACTTTTAGTTGACATTTTAATATTTTTAGTACTGAATCTGCGCGCGCAACTAATTTATATATACTTTACTTTTAGTATTATAATCAGTACTAAAATTAGCATAATAGCAAGCAAACCTTAGTCTGGTCTTAACACTACTTAAGCAACATTTGGTATATTATATATTTAAAAACTAGCAGAAGTGATTTGAATTTAAGTTGGAAATTCTGTAGATCTCTAATTGGTCAGATATCAGCCAGTTTCAAACAGCACTTTTTACCTTGACATCTTATAATAGTTGACAAATCTGAGGCTGACATAATGTAATGTATTTGTTGTAGCTAGTTGTTTATATCTCATCTAAAGAACCATTTTAAATACATATCTGTGATTGACTAGTTTCCACGTCGTCAATCAAGGCATATTTAATAAATTTTAAACACGACTTTTTCGGAACACGCTTCTAAGTAACTAATCTGATAACTTTTAGTGTTGTGAACCAGACTTTCGAAATTACCTAATTTTCAAATGAAGTATAGTTACCTTGAAAAAACAAAACGTAACTTCAATATGTCAATCTGACGATGCTAGTTTTTAGCGAAACCGCTACCATTGAGTTAAAAAAAGAAATTTTTTGAATAAATATAAAAGTTTTGTTTAAAAATTTTATTTGTAATGTTCTTAGTAAGAAGAAAACATTAACATAGGACGAGAAGAGATCCAATAGAAAAACAAGGCCAAATAACTAGGAGTGATATTGGACAAAGGACTAACCTTCAGAGAACACGTGGAAAACATCTCAAAAAAAAGGCAAAACAAGCAATAGGAAGACTAGGCGGGCTCATAGGTAGAAAATCCAAACTAACACTGAAGACAAAGATACATCTAATAAATGCAATCATCATTTCGATAATGTTGCACGCCTCCGTAGCCTGGGGATATACAACCAATACCTACAAAAAGAAGATATAAGCACAGCAGAACATCAGCTTAAGGCAAGCAGCAGACGTCCCATGGTACATAAGAAATATACAACTATACAGGGAACTAGACCAGGAGAAGAAAGAAGAAACCATGAAAGCCAGAGCCAGAAGAAGATTTGAAGAACTTAGGACACACCCGAACATAGCACTTAGGGAATCAACAGACTATACAGCAGATGACTACAGGAGACATCGAAGATCAAGGAAACAGCTGGACAAATAAGAAGGAACAACATCTGTCAAGAAACAGACAGAAGAGGAGCCACCTATAAAAGCCTCTGCCCATCCCTAGGGAGATGCGCCGATACTTGAGTTGGCACAGCTTTAACAAGTGGATCCACTTTCTAAGGTTACCTTTAGCCGCAGTTCGTCGACTAAGGACTAACTTTTTAGAGGCAGCGAAAAGCACACACTCTAGAATGCCTAAAAAGAAGACAGGAAGATAGAGGTGCAAAGCACCATCCCGGACCAAACGGAAGACACCTGGAAACTATCTGCGAACCAAGATAGTGGAAGGAAGAGCATAAGCCCGAGGACTGAGGCCCCCATTGGACGTGATGGGGGGTGGAGGAAGTTCTTCCCGGAATGCACCGCTCCTAGAGGGATGCATTCTGGATTTGGTTAAAGTGTGTGGGCTTCCACAAAGTAAAGGTAACTAAAATCAATCTTATTTAAATTTAATGTTACTTTGTAAAATTTTCCGAATTAATTTTCGAAGGAAAACTAACTTTTTTTGATTGCGCTAGTAGTTGTACCTACAAAAATTTGTTTAGCAATTTGGGTCTTATTTTCATTGAAGTTCTCGAAATAATTTTTTCTTTTTATTTTAAAGAATTGTTAAGTTGTTTTTAATGATGTTTTTTATTAAATTGTGTTTTTGTTACAATTAGTATTTCATTTTTGTTGTAAAAGTATAATGATAGATCAATGTACCTAGTGATTTTCCACAAAGAATATTTTTAACCATGTGCCGGTCTAGATGACGACAACTATATCAATTCCATTGTTCAGTTATACAGATCTAAGGTAGAATATATTATCCAGGACAATCCCTTACTGATTGATACTCTTATTACCTTAAAAACTTGGTATAGTTTTAACACTACTAAATAAACATTAGATAGCTTTCTCAAAAAACAAAATCTAGCTCTAATGAGCCAATCTGATAATTATGATTTATCGATTTATCGATGACTTTAAAAGTTTAGAATTCAATTAAATAATGGAAGTTTTATTGTTTAGTGTTCCTATGACTTAAAATACTTTGATAATGTCAAGGAAGGACTACAAAAATATTTCTTGTTATTACATTATCGATTACTCTATAGAATGTAACATAATTCTAATTGCTAATAAGGTTTAATAAAAAATAGACAATTATTCCATTGCTTTCAACGACCTAGATGTAATATTTTTAACCGTATCTGAAAAAGCTTTTTAATTGTCGATAATACATTGGGTATGAATAATTATATGTCTAGAAATTACCGTTTTTTTCTCTTGTATTTTCTAAGATCATTGCACTTGGTTGGTAAGTATTACTAAAAGTAGCGTTTAATTTTATTTGCATTAGCACGAAAGTGGTTCGTAACTACTTCCGTTGATTGTATATGTCACTTACATTACGAATTTAAGGAATTGCTGTTCCCTGAGCATGACGATTGATGCAAGAAAGAACTATTTCGATGTGGCAATCGTTTTTTCAGTTTTCACGTAAATTATTTATAGGAAATGATATTTAGGTACTGTGCAAAATTTGATATAATCATTAGCTTCATGCACAATTTTATGTGCACAACTCTAAAATTGGTTTGATGAACCTGTTGTTTATAATATTAGGTTTCTACTTTATGGTTTTCAGATATAGATTTGATACCATAAACGATATTTTATATCTTTTTATTTACATTGATGTAACTACACGGTCAGATTTAAAATAAAGTCATAATCACTTGTGTTCCACTATCTGTTGGAAGGTCTATTCATGGTTTCATTAATATTTTTGTTTTCTACTAGGAGTTAGAGTTCCAGCACATATTCCAGGAAGATTGTATAATTGACATTATGTAATTTTTTGCATCATTTATCACTATATCAGATATTTCTACAGGATTCATGTCGTTTACTGTCTCACGAGTACATTTGTCCGCTTCTTCCCTACCTACATTTCCAATACGGGACGAAATCCAAATAAAATAGTATATTAAATAACGCATTTCACATGGATTTCTGTTATGACACAAGTTCAAGTTTAAAAAACGAATCGCCAAGCGTTTTTAGTTTTTTAAAGAACGAGTGTCACAACAGCCATATGAAATAAGTTGTTTATGATATTTTTTATATTTTGCATTTTATCATTTTTTAAATTAATTTATTATTTGTATGTAAATTACAAAAATTTTGATTTTGAAAAGTATGTCGATAGCAATGTGTAATTTATAACATTTGGCCGTTTTGACTTTTAATTCAAATGTTAATATTTTAAAATATTTTAAAATGAATAATACACCAATAACAATATATTATATAAGTAAAAGATGATATTCATATTTACCAATACTTTCAAAGAAAAATATGTAATTAATAAATTGCTAATAGGTTTGTTCCAACCAAGCAAAGAACCGTTATAGAACGGTAATATTACCACTCACAAGACCAAATTAGTGCACTGCGCACAAAAATTACTATTTTAGAACGGTTCTCTGCTTGGTTGGAACAGACCTTATTAAATTGCTATTAGCCACAAATGTCATTGTCAATAGTCTTGTCATTAGATACTTCACTCATGTAGCCAACCATTTAAAACAAAAATTTGCTTTCGTAAAAGTTACATTACGATCTTAGACAAGGAAAGAGAGAGGACTGCGCATTGGAATCAACTTATGTAACCCATTTCCCACCAAAATAATGGCGGACAATATTGACATAGGCATATCATACGATTTTTCTTATACGATTATTAAATAATCATTTTCATTATTTCGTATTACAAATCTAATTTAAAAAAGTCTTTAAATATGTACTGCTCCAAAAAAAACAACAATCATTTTAAAACATATTTATTTAATAAATATTACAATTTTAATCTATTTTATCTATTTTAAATATATGTTTTTGTTCCACGCCACTTCAAAACTATTACATCTATGAGAAAATAATAACAATTAATTGAAAAATAATCTTTAAAACTGAATGAAAACAATTTTCAAAATGTATGTACTATTAATTTAAATTATCATACATAACATATATGTGATTTAGTTAAACATCTATTACCTGAAAGCTGTAATATTAATAAAAATAAATTTCAAGGAAATAGTTTTAAAATACTTTTTACCTATGAACTGAAATTCCTTTCTCTTTTTTAGCCCTCTGATTGTTGCACTTATAAACTGCACAATTAACCATTTTAAGATGTCTATTCAGGTAATTAAAAAAGGTGAAAATTAATAAAAAAACTAAAAAAATACAATTCGACGTTCCAAATTTGTTTACTACCAAACATATGTCAAACGTTTGAAACTTGGCTTCACTCACACGCATAAGGTTAGGTTAGACATAGAGACAGTGTCCAAATGAGCTTTGTTTTGTATCAGGGGGGAAAATAAATGTCATTTAGTGTCCAGCAATCTCATTGGTCCGTTTTGAATTTGCATGTCAAGTCGAATTGTCACATATGCCATTATTGTCAATTTGTTTTGCATCTTGAGTTATTTTTACAATTTAATAGTATTTGGATATTACTTTTAAAGCCATTTTTTAAATTAATTTGAGTATATATTATATGGTGAGAGTTTGTGCGATTCGTAAATATAAATATGAAAATGAATTAAGGTCGTTTTACAAGTAAATATGCATTAGCGTCTCTTACACTTGTTTAAAAATAGGAAAATGCATAAAGCAAATATACCGCCATATTATTAAGAATACTGAAAATCTAGAAATTTATGCAATAATTTCAACTTTCTATTTTATAAAATATCTTATGATTCCATGTAAATAATTAATTACTATTACTACTTAAATTCAAGTCTAAAAAATATTTTGTTACATGTTTCAAAATGTATTATAAAGGTATTAATTTCAAACCCCCTAAAAATGATACGACACTGGCTTATTGATCTGGCTTCTTCACTAATGCGACATAAATCACTTAGTAAAAAAAATTTCTTGTCTCTTAATTTTTTTCAATACTTGCATGAGCACTGTCGCATTCCATTTGAGTATGTCCTTTGGTAAGAAACTTTTGTTGGATGGAAATATTCAGTTCTTTTGATAAATGTAGAAGAGCATTTGCCATAATACTGTTACGGTTTTTGTAAGTGCAACCATCTGAATAGAGAATAACTGGCTTACCATCATTTAAATTTCTTCAAATATAATCTACTATCATAGATGCGAATGTTGAGACTTGTAGATCGGCTTGTGTTTCGTCAAAACAGTAACATGTACAGTGTCTCGTAGCCGTAAAGTTATGGACTGCTAATTTTCTCTTATAGTACAGAGCACTCGCCCTTATAGAAGGGCATATTTTTACCGCTTATAGATCCATTGTTTAAACGTGTTGGACACATCTTAAACTTTCTCCCTCATCTTTAGCTTTTACCTCCTTTGCTCTATCCTTTCGTTTTGATGCCTTTGCCACTTTTCTTCAGATAAATTGTTCTCTTTGAATTGACAACAGATGTCACATTCATCTTTTTTTGGTTTTTGTAGAGAGATGTTCATTTTTCTTGACATTTTAGTTAGATAAGTTTTGCTCATTACAGTTTCATTATATTCTTTACATGCGTCAATGTACACTTCATAAATATTGTTCGAATTTAAATGTACATGATATTGAAAAGTATATAGGTATGTAGATAGGTTGAGCAGGGCTCTACCTATCTCTTTGCTGCTTTGGAGTGTGACATTCATCAGAGCTCATCAGTCTTGAAAGCACCATTTTATGAGGGATTTTTTCCAGAGAGCATTCTTTATTAATGTTTTTTGGAGGCATCTAAAAAAGTGCTTTTTAATAATAAATTCGTAATCAAGAAATTAATGTGAAAATTTACAGAATAATAATATTGATCTTCCAGGGCATCATTATTGTAGTAAAATGGGACCATAAATTTATGGCAGATGACAAAGGGGTCCCAATTGGCTGACTGCTGGTGCTTTGCTTATCAATAATTTTTGTTGTTTTTTGTTAATATAATTTTTAAAGGAGGCCCCGTGTTGTTTTTTTTAAGGTTTCTTTATAGAACTAGCTTTCCTTTTAACTTTATTTTTCAAACCAATACATACCTAAAATGTTAACTATATTATTATACTTTTAAGCAGGTAATGGCAATATATTACAAATCTATTAAAAAAATATTGCTTTATACATGTAAAATAGTTGTAGGTACTTGCTGCCATTTTTGGCTTGTTTTTTCTTGCCCTATTCATCCCGTTTAACAGGGTGCTTTTCTCTCCCAGAATATTGTTTATAAAATCCAGATGCTCTTATATAAAATCCAACATCATTTCCTTTTGCTGAAAGGACACTTTTTGGTTACACCATCACCTTCGTCTTCCAAATAATTCATTTTGATTATTATAATTATAAATAAAATTAAAACAACCCGAACAAAACAAACTAATAAACTTAGCCTTAATATAACATACTATACGTACTCTACAAACAGCTGATTAAAATATAAAAATGTGTGCCAATCATATATTTATGCGATGCCAATGACATAAATTAATTTTACCCAGATATTACCAAAAGTCGAAATCACCCAGAATCGACTGTTATGGCGGACAATTTCGAGTCGAAATTTTCACTTAGAATCAGAGCCCAGAATGTATATTTTGTAATAGATCAATGTAAAATTGTAACTCAGTTAAGAATTTGAATGAATCGTATATTCGTAACCGTTTGATGCAACAACAATGCATATAATCGATGAAACCAGTAGCAAGTGATTCTAATTGTAATAAAATAAAGGAATAATCTCGAAAAAAAATCTCGTTTTCCTAATAACGTCGAAGATGTGTGATCAGATATGGTAAACCTATATACCAATTTATGATTATTATCGAACAACTGCCTAACTAAAAACGTTATCTCACTTATTTTATGGTCTTATATGAATTCCAAGAATAATAAAAAGTAACGAGAACGTGCTGAACCTCATCTCTTCCTGCATCATACTTGAAGTCATAAACAACATAATACTGTATCCATATCTAAAAACGGATTTATTTACTACGATACTCTTTTCTATAACGGCTTAACGGCAAAATCATATATGGACGCCAGATTCCACATTCTGGAGAATTCTTCTATAATCGAACCAAGCGATTATCTTGGAATTACATAAATCGTTGTTAATAATTAAATATAGACACATTGCCGTGCAAAAAATTTGGGTCACTTTAAATTATTTGAAAAATTGCAATTTAAAAAATTGAATTTATCATCTTATTGTAAATTTATTTACTGTATTTTTGTAGCTTTTAAACATGTAATCAGACAACATAATTCATTCTTGAAAAACCGTAACCTTACATTTTGAAATGTAACAGTTTTTCAGTTAAAAATTCATTAGAATTTATAAAGTTAAAGATGTTGTTCTAGAAGATGGAGAAATTTTAATCTCGTTGGATGTTAGTTCTTTATATTTCCTAGCGTACCGATTTCACAAATTTTACAGTATCTAGAATATCTTGAATGATCTGGGTGTTGAAGTGAGAACTGAATACCTACGATTAGCTAAACTATGCATGGACCAAAATTATTTTTAATTTAACAATAAGTTTTATTAACAATATGAAGGAACAGCAATAGGTAATTGTTTATCACCTTTTTATGAGCAATTTTGAAACACAGATTAGTCAAGAGCTCGAGTATTTCCCAAGGATATGGTATAGATTTGTGGACGACATTTTCGCAGTTTTTAATACGAAGAAATCATCAGTGGAAGATATCATTTCAAAAATTCAAAATTCACAAGCATAAAATTCACGTTTGAACTAGAAAATAATGAACAGTTACCATTTTTGGACACATTAGTAATAAGAAATAATAACAAGTTAGAATTTGATATTTTTAGGAAAGACACCGCTACGTATAGATATATTCCGGTAGATTCTTTTCACTGTAGTCAACACAAAATGGCAAGTTTTCATTTTTTGGTTCATCGATTAATTAATCTCCCTTACACAAAACAAGATATAACAGAGAAAAGAAATTAAATGAGGATATAGCTGTAATTAATGGATATGATAAAAAACTAATTGATAAGCTAATCAATCGCCATAGTTTTAAGAAATCTCTTTGTGAAACTACCTTTTTCCAGCGAGAACATAACGATATGAAATTCTATGTATCCCTCAGTATACCAAAGGATTGAATACAATTTTCGGTACGGTGGGATTAGGTTTAGTTCATAAAACTAGTACCACCCTGAGACAATTGTTAGAAAGAGAAGTTCTGGAAAAAAGCGGTATATATGAAATAAGTTGTAATGATTGTGATAAAAAGTATTTTGGGCAAACAAAAAGATCGGTTAAAACTAGATTTAAAGAACATTGAGCTCATCCAAAATATGGACGCATAGAAAAATCTAGTATTGCCGAACATGCTTTTACCAAAAACCATTCGGTTAATGTAGATAGTTATATCTTTAGTTTACCTTCGGTCTATGAAGAAGATAACTTGGTTATCGAAACGCGCGTCAGGCAGATAAAAGTGTGTATTGATTTAGTGGTAGTGTAAACGGTTTTCGGTATAAAATGTACAACATGATCTTCCAGGACCTCTGTTACATATCATATATGTGAGCTGTTAGAGAGCCATTCTCTATTAAAACCATCTCTGTACGTACTTCTGAAGTAATACCTCCTTAAACCATAATAGACCCACCACAAAATTTACGTCTATGGTCAATATAAGCGTGGGCGTATCTTTCTCCAGGTCTTCTCCAAACTCTTCGACGTCCGTTTGGTCCATTGAGGCAAAAACAAGACTTGTCTGTAAATAGTACTTTGCTCCAGTCGTCATCATTCCATAACAAGTGATTTCGAGCAAAATTCAATCTTGCAATTCGATGCTGGCGGTTCAATGTTGGCCCTGTAGCCAACCTTCTGCAAGACAATCCACAAGAAGGCTTCGTCTCCTTCTAATTGTCCATTCGCTAACATTAATGTTTCTAACCTCTAGAAGCTGATTACGTAGCAAAACTGCAAAAGCTGTTTTCGGACAGATACGGGTCGTCTGGGTATGACCATTACCTAGTAACGTTGGTACATATTTTGTAAAGCACAGAGGCTCTTACCAACAATTCTGGCAGTTTCACGTTGTCCTCTACCATCTTTTATCAATACAATTCGTGCCACAAAAATAGGATCTAGAGGCATTTTGGACCAGTAAATAAACAATAAATATCAATGGAACGTTACTTTACACAATAAACCATAAAACAGATCGGTTTTAGAGAATAAAATTAAAAAATTATCAATGCAATATGAATTCGTAATCAGTGATAATTTTTGTTGTTAACAAGAGTTGCAAATAAGGTGTCAGAATGTGACAGACGCCAACTATGACAAATAACATCTATATTGTAATGTTTTGATTTATTGGGTTTTATTAATTTATTTATTAATTAATTATTCAAGTTCCACGTTGGGAACTTCAATTTGTTTTATTTGGTTTATTATTTTATTTAGTTTTATATTGTTTTTATTATATTGATATGTTTGAATTTATTGATGGTATTATAATTAGTTACTTTTATTGTTAAACGCCCTATAAGAATTTTACTAGCTCTGTGAAATTATTAATTTATTTTATTTAAAACCCGACTCTTTCCCTTGGGTAGGATTCAAGAAAACTCAATTTTAATATGCTATAAAACACTAAATTGTACCTTTACCAAATTATATTATCCAACCTGGATTTACATTTACAAAATCATGCGTACACATATAAATAGTTTTTTATGGCACCTACCTCGTATAAGTATCTTCTATGTTCAAATAATGATTGCCAGGTAGGTGATTTGCAATACGGTTGTCACCGGGTTTCAAAATGTCCGCTCAGGCTGTACCTCCAGAAACGATGAAATGAATCTTATAAATTCGGCTACAATCTGGATCGTTTTTGATGAATTGAATTTATTTGTATGTACTTTTATACTGTTAAAATATTTTATTGATAATATTTTTGTTGAATACTTTGATTTACCAACTTTATCATTAACAATGATTTTATGGTGTTAATTAATTACCAATCGATGTAGTCAGCACGAATCAGCGAGAAACAAGAAAAGGAAAATTCTATTTCCTGGTCCTTTCATACCTTTTTCCCAATTATGACAATAATGACATATAACTATGACTTCAATTGTTTAAACTTGCAAAATTTAACCCAAATTTACGAAAAATGATAAAATCTTTTTACATGTTTAATCTTTTTACATGTTTCGAATAGCGTTCGAATCGAATCGAATCGAATAGTACTATTCGATTCGAAATTCGAATTGAATAATTCGAATTTACGAATTATTCGAAATATTCGAATTATTCGAAAATTTTTCGAATAATTCGTAAATTTTAGAATTATTCGAAATTTTTCGAATTATTCGAAATTTTTCGAATAATTTGAATTTTTCAAAAAGTTCGATTCTGTTTTAATTAATTATTTAATTAATTAATAATTCGTAAATATAAAGAATTAATTCAAAGTTTCCGAGTGATTTGTGAATTATATTCCATAATAAGTTAATTTATTACTCAAAATATTACTAATATTATTATTGTAAGACTTTTTCTTAAATTTTTTAACTAATTCAACTCAAAAAGAATATCTTAGTATTTTATCTGTAATTTGTATTTTCAATATTTTTCATGATAATGCTATTATTTGTTTACGAATTACTTAAAATGTTTAGCATGATAAATCAGAGGTTTGAACATCTCAAAATTCGAAAAATATCAAAAAAATTGACGATGGGTTCCAAAATTTTTAAATTATTCATCCATTCACGGATCATTCGTGAATTTTTGAATTATTCGAAATTTTCGAATAATTCGCACACTCCTAATGTTTAACTATTTCTTTGATAATATAAAGAAAAACTGTATTCTTACATTCATTAAAAAGCTGTTTAAATTATTTTTTGATAAGTTTTTCCCTATAAAATTGAAGTTTGAAATGTAATTTTGAAATAAATTTGAGCTAATAATATAAAACGAACCTAAATCTATGCATAAATATATTAGAATAGCCCTATTATAACTTTTAAATACTAATTTAACTTAAAAAAAAATAAAAAGTAAGCTTTTCATTTAATCTATTATATGGACTAGATATTAACTATTATAAGTACTGATTTCACTGAAATCTCTTGATATTATTAAAGATTAACATCTTATAACTACTATACAAACTTAATTTACTAATTTACATACATTTTTCCTAACTAAATTGTCTTATATCAACCTTTATCAATTGTGGTTGAAATAGTCTCTTAAGCTTTCACTATATGAGTTTTTTATCATTAAATCATGTTACTCTGTCTATCACTGTAACTTTCATAGTTTATACACTGATTTCACCTTTGTCTGAAAACATTTATTGATACACTTTTTAGGTTTTTTTAGGTATATCTCAGGTTGTGATATTTTGTCTGAATACATATCTGTTATTGAAAAATACCAAGTGTCTACCTGTCACACCATGTAAGTACCTCCACCTTATAAATAATATTTAAACATTTAACAACTTAAATTACACAGTTGTTTGTTAAAATTGTATTAATAGTTTTAATTAAGTATATTCTTTTTGTTTCAAATTTTAACTTTAATTTCAAGAGAAAACTATGTTAATTGTAACTTGTTACAAGAATTGGGACTTGTTATATGAATTGTAACTTGTTTGATTGTTATCGAATAATACACAACATCCATTTTTAAAACATACATTCTGCTAAATTATTGTGGTGAACTAACAGAAAATTTATCATCATAGTAATTAAAAACTCGCTAGCTATGACCATTAGGTAGTTAATCGTTTGATGGTTCTTCGTCTAAATATTTCTATTATCGTTAGGTTTATAATTGGAATAACTGTAAAATTCAAGCAATTGTACCATAATGAAACAAAAGTACTTCATTTATGACCATTGTGAATATGAGATCGAATTCTAGTAACAATTTCCGAGTAATGAACTTTACGTGTTTTACATTTTATTTGCATTAATTTCAACTTCCTTATCGTTAGTTTTTATGGAGAGTAATAAAGTGCTTTCCTTTCACATGTATAAAAATCACATTGCGTATCAGAAAAGATTGATGATAGGACAGAAAACCGCTACAAGTTTTGGTTACATTCAACACAGGTTGACCTCTATATTGATATTAAAAAATCAATTGAAATATAAACATTGTTTGCTTAAACAAAGATATTTTACACTATTTTTAATAAAATTAATATTTAAAACATAATTGTTTGTATAAGAGATCAAATTAATGTTTGTTCTTTGTTCTAAAACTTTTAAGTTTATTGCTTGGTCTATAAATATTTAAATATTTGATTTATTGCTCGCGTAATTCTCATTAAACAACAAAAAAAAATGAATTAAAAGGGAACATGGTGATTTAAGCGTGAGTTCCGCGATTGCTTATCTTTTATGTATACATATTAAGAAACACAATCAAGATTCAAATTAAATTGGTATTGTTTTAATGTTTTTTTTTTGTTTTCACAATATCTTTTTCGATTATTTGAAATTTTTAAAGGCAGAGTTTTAATGAAATAAAATGTCACAACAGTTTTTTTAATAAAACAAGCAAAAATTAATGAAAAACTCCAAAGTCTTTGTCACAGAATTTTATGTATATGAAGAATGAACAATATTTGCGACTAGTTTCGGCCTAAAATTGAGGCCATCATTAGACTATAAAAACTTGTTATGTTTAATATAGTGCAAATTTAGAAAGAAACCACCTTAGTGCAAAAATAAAAATAAATACAAATATAAAGTTGATACAATCAACTCCAAGTACTCGAATTACACTTGAAAGCATTGTTAAAAAGGTTAAAATTAGGTAAAATGTGAACTATAAATGACGTAAAATAAAACACATTTCAAAATCGACAGATTAAAATTGAATAAACGTATATGCAATTCTTTAAAAACCTAAAATAACATTTAAAATCAATAAAAATAGGGGTTATACCCTAGAAAAATTGCAGTGCAACTTTGGTCTGATTATAATAGGGGACAAGAAGAATAAGTTACAAGAAGAGAAGGTTTGTGAGGTTATGATGACAATAATAATTAAGATTAATATTAAAATGATGATACTCAATATAGTAAAATATAAGAAGATAACAAAAATAATTGTTAAAGAAAGTGAACAACAGAAAATATGTAAATAAAGGAAAAATAGAAGATAATGTAAAATCGGCTACAAACACCAATTATTAAAAGGGGAGACTAAGAAATATATGGTAACGTAATCAAAAGGCCTTATTAGAAAATTAACATATTTACCAAGAATCTTATTCATCAATGAGAGGAAAGGTAGTTTATTTAAATTTAAACAGATAAAGGAAAGTAATAAAATTTAAATTATATTTACATAAATTAAAATTGTTAACAAATCACCTGATACATAATATAAGATTTAATAATATAAGATTTACCATACAGACGAGTAGGTTGATGGTTTCTATGTATTATCTAGATATGTATTCATGATGCCTATAACAAATTATTAAAAATTAGTACTTATAGAATTTTCACTGAAATTTGCTTACATCTAACTATACAATCTGAAAAATAAAAAAAATAAACAAATAATGGGGTTATGAGTCAAATGACAGTGACAACGATTGTCATCTGATATAGGGTAGCTTTTAAAGAGATATTTTGTTATGTCAACTATGACAGAAGAAAAAGATTAACGTAATTTAGATAAATTAAATAATTACAGATAAAACACAAACAATTCAATTTAGAAATATAAGATGTAATGTTTTCTATTCTCAAAGCAAATCTTTACTAGATATTATTAAATTTATTTATAAACAACCATAAGGTTAATTTGATTGGACAAGGAATGATATAAAATTTAGAGATATAGAGGGCGAATTTTAATATAAAAAAAAAGGAAAATCGGGGTAGTTATTGATTTTTGAAAAAAGAGAATTAGGGAAGTTTTTTTGGTTTTTGTAAAGATAAAAAGGTTTTTTTTGTCAAGAAAAGTTGTTAGAAACAGATTAATTAAAATCATATGTAAAATTTTGTTAAAATTGTAATTAGATAAATAAATAGTGATTTGTGACCAGTGAAAGTTACCTTTTACACGTGCTTTAAAGTAAAAGGTGGTCCTGAGTGATCTTCGTAACATCTTGAACCGGATTCCACGAGGGAGGAAGGCGTGAGATCCCCACGTGCATTCTACCACAGTCTACAAAGCAATATAAAGGTATTCATATTGTTTTAAAACATTGAGACAGTATCAAACACTACTAGAAGAAGTATTAAAAAGGTATTTAATGAATTTTTGTTATATAAACTTACCAGTGCGTGAGAAACTAAATTTTCAATAACGTTGAGTAATCTATCGTTCATTTTTGTAATTACAGAAAGGACTACCAACTGTAAAACTTAAAAAACTCACTCATAATTGTTATGTGAGTTGCATATTTAACTGTAATATGATTAGTTTCATTAGCGTGAATGTGTGATGTATGAAAGAACATTTAAACAATTTGAATTTGTATTTGTATAATGAAATGTGTCTTTTGAAACACTTATGTAATAAAACACTACATTGAATGTAATTGATCTGTTTTTAATATACTAGAAAATTTAATAATTAGAAAGTTTATTTTTGAACATAATGATAATAATAAAACAAAATAACAATTAATATTTGGCGTTCAAGTAATTAAAATAGTAAAACAATAATAAATCATAATACATAGAGCCTATGAACCCACAGAACCCTGAGAAAGAGAGACATTATTAATTCAGTAAGTAAAAAGTTATGTTAGTATCTGTAATAAAATCAAATTCATTATAACATAATAAACATAAACAAACACACACAAAAACATAACAATATACATATAAGGGTCTTTTCGTCTCAACTGTTCATTCAAACAGAGATAGTACAGTTATATTTTGGAATTTTGAGTTTTTCATTTGGGTTTTTCCTATCAGTCACATTTGAGTTATGGATGGTTTACTTCATTTTAAAAATAAACGGTTTATTAATTTTAATTAAAAAAAATTTAAGGGTTTAAAAAAAATTACCAAGAAAATGTACTAAATTAAGTCAAAAAATGAAGAACACCTTAGATAACTATCTAATATATCTAATATTTCTATCTAATCTAACTTATTTACCTTAACTAACTTAACTACTTTAATTACCACTAACCGTCTGTCCTTTTATAGTCCTTTGACTTCCCTTCCAGGTATTGTCCTTTAACTTCTCTCGTGTTCCAAACTCCATGCTTCATCCAAACCAGTTATTTTCAATGGTGAATACCAACTAATTGATTTACACTACCAAATCAAGCTCTTAATCGTACTTAATATTTTTATTGTACAAACCCTTACTACCTGAAAGTCCATCTTATTAAGAACAATAAACAACTAAAAGTTGTTTATTGTTCTTACTTAATATTGTTTATTGTTTTTATTTCAACGATTTTTACTACTTTTAAGTGCTTTCTTTTAATGTAAATAAACTTTTGCTTTTGTTTTTCTATATATACTTTCATTAATTATATTTTTAACTTCTCTTGACTTTTCTTAAAATTCACCAACCGTCAAACTTCCTCTATCACCTGTCAACGAATCCTTCCTAATCACTCTTAGACTAGGAAAGAGAGAGGACAGCGCATGGCAATGAAAACCTTATGCGTGTGAGTGAAGCCAATTTTCAAACGTTTGGTGGTAAACAAATTTGGAACGTCAAATTGTATTTTTTTAGTTTTTTTATTAATTTTTACCTTTTTTAATTACCTGAATAGACATTTTAAAATGGTTTAATTGTGCAGTCTATAAGTGCAACAGTCAGAGTGCTAAAAAAGAGGAAGGAATTTCATTTCATAGGTAAAAAGTATTTTAAAACTATTTCCTTGAAATTTATTTTTATTAATACTACAGCTTTCAGGTAATAAATGTTTAACTAAATCACATATGTTATGTATGATAACTTAAATTAATTGTACATACATTTTGAAAATTGTTTTCATTCAGTTTTAAAGATTATTTTTCAATTTATTGTTATTATTTTCTCATAGATGTAATAGTTTTGCAGTGGCATGGAACAAAAACGTATATTTAAAATAGATAAAATAGATTAAAATTGTAATATTTATTAAATAAATATGTTTTAAAATGATTGTTGTTTTTTTTGTGGAGCAGTACATATTTAAAGACTTTTTTAAATTATACTTTTAATACGAAATAATGAAAATGATTATTTAATAATCGTATAAGAAAAATCGTATGATACGCCTATGTCAATATTGTCCGCCATTAGTTTGGTGGTAAATGGGTTACATAAATTGATTCCAATGCGCAGTCCTCTCTCTTTCCTTGTCTAAGTAATCACTACACTTCTTATCTACACTCCAAAATGGCGTCCCAGGGCAAATATTGAAAGTAAACAACTTTTATTTGTATATGACCGTGGCTTTGTGTAATAAATAAATTGTTTGATTTTATGGCAAAGGTCTGTTTTCGTGATTATTGAAGGTGTTTGTGTTTGATAAAGGATAAAAGCGTTTAACTTTTGACTTTTCTGAAAAACTTCAATTAAAATTAATTTTGAAACCTAATATAATGAGGGATATAGAGATAAGTATCATCCAAAGAAAAACTTCAAAAAAATAATAATACAATTATTATTGAAAACAATAATTGATGGTTAAGAATAAAAATAATATATAAAAAAAAATAAAAAGAATTTAACAATAAATTAAAATAAATGGTATACATAATTCCTATGAAATATATCTAATCAACTTAGTAGCAATTAACCTAAGTTGATTTCGAAATAAATATTGTTTTCTTCTTTAAATTGCATTTTTTATATGTATAAACTTTAAAAAGTTTACTCAAACACATCTAAGATAAGTAATATAATAAAATAGTAGCACTGTGGGCAGTGCACCTGTCTAAAATAATGTTTTATGCGATTTATATACAATAACTTATGAAATATGACCGTGAAAGTGTAACAGGTGCATTTTAGTTTAGAAATTCAAGGCCGTTGAGATCGTATCTCGATTGCAATTCATTCATAAATAGCAAATAATATAGTTATACGCTATGCAGACAACGATCAGATATAGTCGACACATTCTAGAGATGTAGGTCGTTGGAACGATTGAAGAAAAAGCAAGGTCAAGTCTATCAATGCGAAAATTATTGAAGTAATTAAGCAATACTTAAGATTTTATTGACGCTTAAAAAAGGAAATATATTAAAAATGAAACCAAATCTTACTTTTGGATAAACAATAATCTAGAACATTCTAAATGTAAGACATTTATTTTTTTACGTTTATCTCATCCTGTTATTTAAAAAAAGGGTCTCTTGTTATTTCAAATGTACTAAATTCTATTATGAATATGACCTAACATTTCAAAAATGCATGTTTTGATAAATAGAACAGCCAATTGCGTGAAATCGATAAAGTATCATATTTCATATCTTTGAGAGGTAGGTAAGACTGAAGTAATGAGAGGGTAAAAGAATATTTCTAAAACTATTCAGAGTTCAGTTCTTTAGTGACTACCTAAGACATTAGTTTATACCAAATATAATAAATAGATATTATATACATTGAAAGTTTTTGTGAATTGTAGTGTCTTGTATAAGTCATTAGGAGTTGAATAGGTGAGTCTATCTCACAGAGTATTTCAATTATGCATTTGACTTGTTATTTGCATGATTTTGAAAGTTATTATTTTACAAACATATAGTTGAATAGTGAGTCTATCTCACAGAGTATTTCAATTATGCATTTGACTTGTTATTTGCATGATTTTGAAAGTTATTATTTTACAAACATATAGTTTAATAGTGAGTCTATTATATCACAGAGTATTTCAATTATGCCTTTTACTTGCAGTTTTACTCATAAACCTATACTGTATTGTGGAGAGTTTGCGCCACTTGCGGTTCGTCCGTTCCTGCTACAGGGTGATTATTAACATCCTTGTTTCCTTACAACCCCCTCTGTATTGTGGAGAGCTTGAGCCACTTGCAGAGTAACCTTACTCATAAACCTATACTGTATTGTGGAGAGTTTGCGCCACTTGCGGTTCGTCCGTTCCTGCTACAGGGTGATTATTAACATCCTTGTTTCCTTACAACCCCCTCTGTATTGTGGAGAGCTTGAGCCACTTGCAGAGTAACCTTATTTTGCTGTACTGTGGAGAGTTTGAGCCACTTGCAGACTAGTATTATTTTACTGTACTGTGGAGAGTTTGAGCCACTTGCAGACTATTATTATTTTACTGTACTGTAGAGAGTTTGAGCCACTTGCAGACTAGTATTATTTTGCTGTACTGTGGAGAGATTGCGCCACTTACAGAAGTTATATTATTTGTGGAGAGTTTGTGCCACACATTCCTTACATGCATGGGGAGAGTTTGTGCCCCTTGCTAATATACCTATATAATTAGGCATTTAATTCTGTTTAATTAAAGTTAAAGTATTAAAATGTTATATAACGATTCAACCGCTTTAGACACCTAGTAAATTATTAACACTTGTATTTTTTTTTTTGGGGATTTTAATATACTAATCTTTGTTTGAATAAAAGATTTACTATATATAGCAAATTGAATACTCAGACTGTTTTTATATCTAATTTCAGGTACCTACGTCATCTCGGTGTTTCAGCCCATCACGCCCATCTTGACGTGTCAATTAAATCCAGGCATTCAGGATCTTTTTAAATATACAGTCATTTGTTTCGTTTGATAATATTTGTATTTCTTTCAACCTTTGTTTTAATTTGTTCTGATAAAATTCAATAAATCAGTTATATACGAGTATAAAAAAAAACTTTAAATGATTACCAAAATAAACAAATATACCTTTGCAAATCGCTCATGGCCCCCAAACTAATTTATTCTTCTTACATAAACTAACTGAAAATATGCTTTTAACAATCAATATCTTATTACAGCGTACAAAGTTTATAGTTGTTAAAATAGTATCTATTATATTATATTTGATTGTGGAAGTCTTATTAACGGCTAGTTTCACAATATATGGTTACCTTCAGGTTAAGAGATAACCCCCGGTTAAACAAAAATTTAGTTTCCACGATGGCCTGTCAGCTAATATAACCTCTAAATATTTAACCTCTAGAAAAAGCTCCGGTATATGAGTTTAACCACAAGATTATTCCGATTTCTATCTTTTGTGTTGGTACTTTTTAAAAAACAAAAATTCAAAAATGAACGATTAGGACGTAAATGCTTATAGCACTGATGAAGAGAGGAGACCGAAAATAATTAGTTCAAGATTAAATTTTTTCAAAGAGTTGGATGAAAATTATTTCTCCTGTAGATTTCGTTTGACAAAACGGAACGGATTTTGGAAGAAATTGAGGATTACATTTCACATCCCACCGACAGTTAATTGTTTCATTGCAAAAAGACTGCAATTATTAGGGTTTTCTTTTAAAAAGATTTATCAGCAAGTCAGCAACTCCTTCTGGCACTTAATTTTTACAACACAGGAACTTTTTTGAGGCTGGATGGTGATTTTTCTGGAGTGAGTAAAACGACAGCCAGTAGGATCGTGAAGGCAGTAAGCATAGCGATAGCAAATCTGTTACCACAGTACATAACAATGCCTAAAGGTGAACAACTTGAGGCAGTAAAAGAAGCTTTTTATAATATCGCTAGATTTCCTGGATGTATAGGTGCCATAGATTGCACCCACATAAAAATTTCTTCTCCAGGAGGAAAAAATGCTGAGAATTCTAGGAATAGAAAAAACTTTTTTTTCTATTAATGTACCTTCTAGTAAAATTTCAAGTAAATTCATGCAGTACCAAAGAATTGAGAGATAAAATTCTTAATTTCCTGTACTACGAGGAGACAGAACACACTAGAAAAATGATTAAGGGACTCTAAACATCCACTTTTTATTCTCAAAATGCGTTTTTAAATGCAATTACAGCTGTTTCGCTAAAAATTAGCATCGTCAGATTGACATAATATGAAGAGCCCAATGCAAAAAGGATAAATGTCAAAAATTTGTAAAATTATGGTTATGATCGAATTTCGTGCACTAACAGCAGTAGAATATGATACGCTAGAGTAAACTACAAAAAGAATTACAGTCTGCTTTCTACAGCTGTTTAAAAATATCGATACACAAAAAGAGGGAACGTTAAGTCAAAACATTGCAAGAACGAGGAATGTCATGTTTGGATTTTCTCCAGCTGGCCGGAGTGCGAGTATTAGACCAGTGCAAGCTCTGTAATGTTTTGTGTGGTAGGTTAAAGACATGTTAATGCTTGTATTGGAAGAAGTAGTATTTTTCATGTTTATTGTTGTTTATAAGAAACCAGTAATGTCTTCTGAAAGTTATATTGAGTTAACGGTGAAACAATCATCTAGTATAAAGAAACGTAAGTCGTATAGAAGAAGCACTGACGTTATGAAGAAGTTGAGGTTATACAAATGTAAGCGTTTTCAATGTTTTAATTTTATTCCTTAATCACAGATACAACGTATTATTAATGACTTTAATTGTTTGGGAACTATGGATGAACAAAAATTCGCATCTGTGTGAACTAATAACTGTACATTCAATTAAGAACCGTAGACCACGAAATCATAATGATATTGCTTCATTTCACGATAATGCATATTCGTACAAAGTGAGAGTTTTAAGAGATGGTGAGATGAAAGAACTTTTTGTGTTTTTTTTATTGTACTTAGTTTACAAATTCATTTTTTATGGCAAGTTTTTGAATAAAAACTCTTTGACTTACAGTGTATTCTATATGTTCTATATTTATAGAGTTTCAATAAATTTAGAATTAATATTCTATTTAAATTTTGCTTTAGTAATAACGTTTTGAAGTTTAAAACGCGTCTCCTTAAAATTTGCAAATTGTGACATTCGTGCATTGGGCTCTTAATATTGAAGTTACATTTTGTTTGTTTGTAGCTAATAACATCTAGGCTTTAATATTGTTACTTCCTTACTTGGTCTAGCCTTAACTACTTATCAACATCAAGTACCTAGTTACAAACAAACAAAATATAATTTCAATATGTCAATCTGATGATGCTAGTTTTTAGCGAAACAGCTGTAATTGCATTTAAAAACATATTTGGCGAATAAATAGTGGAAGTTTAGTTCAACCGTTCAGTTACTTATTGTCCTTAGTAAGATGGACCTCCACAAAGTAAAGGTTACCACAATCAATTTCATTAAACTATTCATTATATAATTATTATTACTACCCCCAACAACATAATTTGCCGTATTTATACCCTTTTCTTTGTTTTAAATTCCGACCCTATGTGCTTTCGACGAATGTTCGACCCTGTCTATCGAAAATAACCCTTCATAAAAATGAACAATGCCATTGAGTTACCCGGAAAATGAGCATCAACCTTGTTCCTATTCCGTACATATCTCGATTAGTAAACGAGAAGAGCAAAGAAAGTGAGCCGGAAAGGGCGGTAATTCTGCCCTTTGGTTTCTGCGACTTGCCAGATGGACTACTCATTAAGGGGGTGCATTTGATGTGTTGTGATGACCAGCTGCATTATCTCGCACACATTACACTATGCGAATATAAAGATATTCGAGTGGATGAATTGTAATTAAATTTTTAGTGTATTTATTTTTATTCAACTCAAGTAAATTAAAAATAATTTGGAAAACAGCTTTCAAATGGAGAAAATTTATGATTTTGTTCAACTAACAATTTGATGTTTATTATCAATACAATATTACTAGATTTCTTACAGTTAGACTGTGTCAAAGCGTATTTTTTACTTTTTTTATGTAACTCCAATAATGTAAATCTGATCTTGATCTATTTTAACTGCAAATATATCTTTACCTAAATTCTTTTTTTTCAGTATAAGTACATGTTTAATTAGTAAAATCTTATATAGGGTGTTTTAAAAAAAAAGGTGTTTTTTAAGTGCAAATATCGTCGATTTTTTTAATAGAACACCCTATATATTTTTAATGTATCTGATAGACGAACTCTTTCCCTTTGAGAAAATGTATAATTTGTTAAAATTTAGATGAAAAATAAGTGAGGTATTTGGATTTTAATGACAATTGTTTATTAGATAGAGATGTCTACGCAAAAAATTACAAAAGAAAATAACAACATAAACTTGAAAGATATGTACCAAATTTTATTAAAAAATAATTTCAAGATGACCTAAGTGTTGTCCATTTTGGTCTATACATTTTTGTAACCTGAATAAAAAGTTGAATGAATGAATGAATGTTTTTATTTAACAAACGTGTACAACACATTTGCCCCGAGAAGGCGAAGATTAGCTAGAAGCTACTCTTTAACTCTCATGAATAGAACTGCGTAAAATCTTTTCTCATATAAATAGGCTGGAGTTCTAGTTTTGATCAAGCGAAGACAAAATAAATGATTGGTCCTTAACCAGTTAAGTTCTTTAAAATAAATTGAAATATGGTCATATTTTCTGCAATTAAAAATGAATCTACAGCAAGTATTTTGTATACGTTGGATCTGATTTTTAGAAACATTATCCAAACATGGATAATATACGATATAGCAATAATATATAATTGAAAGAACAAACGTTTCACAAAGTTTTTTGCGCATTTTAAAGTTTAAAATGTGTTTATTAATGTATTATTTGCATTAAATAATTTAAAAGATTTTTAAATCTTTGCCCCTTTTGTTATATCTATTTTAATGCCATCCAATTTAAGTATTACTGAACTCTTAATAATCTCTGAATTAACTCTAGAGCTGAATAAAATTGCAGTGGTTTTTAATGGATTTATTGCTAGGTTATGTTTTTTCGAAAATTGATGTATTATATCTAAGTCAGAATTAACTGCATCAATAGCCCGTTGTGTTTCAGCAAGCTCGGAATAGTGTAGTAATTGTATATCATCTGCATACAGTTGTATTGAACTGGTAGTTACTGCTTTGGGCAAATCAGAAGTATAAATAAGAAATAATAAAGGGCCCAAAATGGAACCCTTTGGTACACCAGAAATTACGACCTTGGATGATGAATAATGGACTAGTTTAGTGATTTTTTTTTATATTTGCATCTTATAAAATAGGTTTTTAGTGGTTCAAATGTACAAATAAAATTTTTATAAAATTAATCTTCTAGCCATAATCGGGTTTTGAAATTTAAATTTAATGGTTACATACGTCATAAGTGGTAAGTGACGTGTTTCAATAAGATTGGTATAAAATTTGCGATGTTGTCGATATGCTTTAATATTAACCGAGAAACTTATCTCTCTCTCTTATTTGTTGTCATTAAAAAGAGATAAACATATCGATATTTTTGTTCTCTGATTGACACTTTATCAAATAAGGAGTAAAACACTAAACAAAATATTCTGTCATTTTCGTTAGTTTAATTTGTTGTTTGGTTGTGTTTGGTTTATGAAAGAAATTACTTCTATACTAGTTTTGGTTCGAAAATAAAAATCCCTAACACCTTCTCTTGGTGTCATAGCGGTTCCTTCAAAAATAACCAATAGAAGTAATTGTTCTCTCGGGGAGCAACCCTTTTATCGGTACAGTGGAGAACGAATTTCAAGAATACGGTTTTGGCATTTTTAATACAACCACGCCCACTTTCTATTGGCTGTTCTATTCTATCACCGTCAAGAATAGAGGTCTTGTTTGATTATTACAGATAAACACGATTTTCTCTCCTGTCATATATCTTGTCAACTGGTACAATCAGTTAGTCACAGAACACGGTGTTTTGTGCTGCCAGTTCTTTGAGAATACTTGAAACGAACGTAGCTAAAATGTGACAACGTTGACTTTTAAACACACTTCATTATTGGTTATTAGTTGGCGCTATGTTTAAAACTTACTAATTATTTATTGCTAAATTTTACGAAATGAGAAACATTAATTGCAAAATGAATACCAATATAAGTAAATAGGTATCTTATTCTAAATATATATTGCTATCATTTTGATTAATATGATCCTACTAAACTAGTCCATTATTTTGAACACGCACACGTTGGTTACGATTCCATAGACATGACTTTAAAAATAACAGTGCATTACCTTCTATTCCATAGTATTTAAGTTTAGCACACAACAAATCGTGATCAATTATATCAAATGCTCTGGAATAGTCAAAAGCAATTAGAAAAACGCTAGTTTTCTTATCAAGCGCTCAAAAAACATTGTCATTCAGATTTAACAGAGCAGTTGTAGTACTGTGGCCCTTTCGGAAGCCAGATTGTTCAATTGGCAAGATCTGATTATCCAACAAAAATTCGCTTAACTGAAGATGTACAATACGTTCAAGAATCTTAGACATTATCGGAAGCAAGCTGACAGGTCGCAAATCTCGGATAAAGTTCTGAAAAAATTTCGCAACATTTCTGGGGTAGTTTCTTGAAATGCTCGGACAATGTTACATCTCAGTTTTTCTAGTCTTTGGAATAGGATTATAACACCAACCTATATATCTTTGATAAAAGACCATATAAAAAAGTATGGAATCGTCAAGTCTGGTGAGTGAGCAGGCCACTCAATTGGTCCAGCTCTCCCAATCCACCTATCTCCAAATGTTTCTGTTAAAGAATTTCTAGCCACAAGTGAATAGTGTGGTGGTGCACTGTCTTGCTGAAAGTAAATTGAATTTATGATGCCGTCTTGTTCCAGTTCTTGAAAGAAGAACGGTCCATATATATTTTCTTTAGAAACGTTCAACTTTGGTGAATTTCTTTCGTATTCCTCAATTACCCTTGGATTTTCAAACCCCCATATGCGACAATTATGTTTATTACATCTCCTGTTTAAATGAAATCCAGCCTCATCTGACATAAGTAAAACATCAGGAACTTCTCTCAATAAATTTAGTAATGTCTCAGAAAAAACAATTCTGGTTTGAAAATCCCTTTCATATATTTGTGTATCTGTATTTTATAAGGAGTTAACTTCAATACCTTCATACATTTCTGAACTTCGGATTTTAAAATTCCAGTTGTGGATGATACTTATTTGATTATTATGTTCTTGTAATGTTTCCTGAATACTTAAGAGTCTATTTAAAAAAATATGTTTGATATGTCTTCCATTCCATACATCCATTTTGTAGAAATGCAGTTTACCATTTTTTAATGCTGTTTTTTGAAGGTAGATGTTTCCTAAATAACTGACGAAATCTTCTTTTGGAAGTAACAACTGATTCATACTTAGCCTCCCAGATAGCACAGGAATATTATTAGAATACTCCTAGAAGCATCTCCTGGAACGTTTGAATATCTTATAATATTACCACAACATACTTTATATATTACTGGAATGTTCTATGAACATTCAAAGTGGACTGACTTCCACATTCTATTTACTTTCCTGGAAAATTCTGAGAGAACATTCTAGTAATACATATTGCATGTTCTGAGAATAAATGTCAAATGTTATGAGAATGTGTATCAAATGCTCCCACTGTTTTTAATTTTCTCAGAATCTGTGCTTACATATCTAAGAATATTCTTACAAGATTACCACATCATACTTTATATTATTATTAGAACGTTCTACGTACATTTTAAGTGGATTAAGCTCCACATTCTATTCACGTTTTAAAAATATTCTGTGAATACATGTTGAATATAATGAGAATGTTTCGTGAATAATCTTAGAATATTAATAGAACACTCTAAGAATGTATTTTGAATATTCTCAGAATCAGAGCACAATATGTTATGAATACTCTAATAATATTTTAAGGATGGTCCAAAAATATTTTTGCTATATTTTAAGAAATTTCAAGGACTATTCTATTGTGTTAGGAAATATTGAAGGTTTTAATATTTTGAAATGTGTCAAAAATATAAAATTTCCAAATATTTCGTACTTACACTAAATGTTGATTGTTCAATACATTCAATGTTTCTATAACCCAATAAAACATTCTATCAAACTTCTCAAAAATGTATTAAAATCATGAACATGGAAAAAAGAACTGGTTAAATCATTTTACTAACAATTTATTTTTTCTAAGGATGTCATTAATTTTTAAATTTATAAATAAAACAGAACACATAAAAATAAATAAACAAATCACAGCTCCTAAAATATTTGGTATATTACTGGAACATCCTATAAATATTCTTTAGAATATTCCAGAATATTCAACTTATTCGCATCTTATTGTAACATTCTGAGAACGTTTGTGCTATATGTTCCACTAAAAAAATCGATGATATTTGCATTTAAAAAACACCTTCTTCTTAAAACACCTTATATAACATTTTTCTTCAAGCGTATAATAAAAACTGTATTATGTTCTTCAACACAAACAGTAGAAATAGCCTATTCTTTTACTAGTACAATAATGAACTCTTATTATTATACTAGTAACAAAATAATAAGAAAAGTGTCAGACTCTGAAAGTGTTCCTACCTAATTCAAACTGCAAAAATGTCTCAAGACTCAAGACCTCCGGAATTAGTTGAAATAGCTAATTCCAATATTGAAACTCTAATTCCAACGAAGTCGCGTAAACTGTATGATTTTGCATACGAAAAATTTCTAAAATGGTGCAATGAATATAATGTACAGCAATACACGGAAAACGTTATGCTGGCATACTTCACGAATTTGTCCAGAAAGTTTAAAAGTTCTACTCTATGGGCACAGTATTCAATGATTAAAAGTCAATTAAACATTCAATTAAAATAGAAAAATATAGCAAATTAATTGCATTTATAAAGCGCCAAGGGGAAAATTATACACCGAAAAAATCAAAAGTATTAACAAAAGATCAATTTGATAAATTTCTCAAGGATGCACCGAATAATGTTTATTTAGCAACAAAGGTAGGTACTTTCTTATTTCTTTTTAATCATTATTACGTTTATTAAACCGTTGACAGTGATATCTACTCGCAGATCAATATTTAACTTGACAGCAAATATTACCTCATTTCCTACTTATTACATTTAATGACGGTAGCTCAGTGGCAGAGCTTTTGTCTTCGGTCGCGAAGGTCAGCGGTTCCAATCCCAGTGCTACCTGCTTTTTTATTTATTTCAACGTTTGTTTTAGGTAATATTAATATTTGGAGTCACAGGAGCCCTTATATAGATGCGATGAACTTGTTAATTTAAAGTCTAGCGAAATCCAAGATTTGGGAAATTTAATTTTGGTTAAAATCATAAACACAAAAAACAAAAAACAACGGTCGTTTACTATAATTGGCGATTTTTATTTGAATTTGGTTAGACAGTATACGGCTCTTCATCCGGATGATATTGGCCTTTTTTATTAAATACCAGAATGGTAAATGTCACCATGTGGTAATGAGTGTCCACAAAATATCAAACGTACCAAAAGACGTTGCTACGTTTTTGAAATTAACAAATCCCCTGAATATACAGGACGTTGCCTTCGAAGGACTTCCGCAACTATTTTTGTTTTTGACAACGGAGGTGATATTACCGCTTTAAAGCGGCATGGTGGATGGAAATCCACCAGTGTAGCTGAAGGGTACTTAGATGATTCCATTTCCAGTAAAACACAAACTGCACAAAAAATACTTTATTGGCAAAAACAACCAAGTAATAGTTCTGGAATCGCTGACATAATAATCGACAATCAACTTACTAATAATATGATGTATACCAATGACAAAATTGTAAATGTCGAAGCTGAAAGCGGTGGCAGTGGCATAAATTTAAACAACTGCAGTATACAAAACTGTTTACTGTTAATAAATAGGTAACACTTTATGTAATTGTTCGTTTGTATTAATTAAATAGTTGAGATATAAACAAAGCCTTCTATATTTTTTATAAAATGCATATTATTGCTACGCTTGAAGAAAAAATAGTATATGTTACTCGGAGCAGAAGACCCATTATATGTTTCGCCCAGTTCGCCCTCGGCTAGCGCCTCGGCAGTGCAAGAACCTGGGCTCAACAATAATGTTGGCCTTCTACTCCTAGTAACATAATATACTATTTACTAATTAAACATGTATACTAAAAAAACTATATAAAAAGAAATTGTTCCTCAAAAACCACACCTCTCTATAAATTTATTTGCAGTTAAAATGGGTCAGAAACTTCTGGGACAACCGGTATTACATCGAAACAGCCTAAAAGTTAACTTTTTAAATAAACCTTAAAAGTTCTGTTAAAAAGTTCTTTGCTTAATATAATCAATAATATTATTATTAACAAATTACAGAAAATATTTATAAAGGAAACAAAATTCAATAAAGCGATGCAGAGTTAATAACTTGGTGTGGGCTCATATTGATAATGTAACACCTAAAAATAATAAACACCATCAGAAAAAAAGGAAAATTGAAACAAGTACCGATTGAATTATTATAGAATTTTAAGTAGTATACAAGAGAAGAACGTCGCTATATCTTAACGGGCGTCTCGGCAATAATAAATATGCCAAAGGAAACATGATACCGTCACATTAAAAGTAATTATAATAATATTTTAACAGAATTGACGTTCGTTGTAAGTCAACTATGATATAAGGTGCATTTCAAACCTGTTTTCTTTATTTTAATGTTAGAAACGCATTATACCTTGAATTTATCATATTTGCAAAGTGCTGGAACAGACCAGTTTTGTATCAATTGTTTATTCGATATTGATATTAACAAGCCTGTACGAAAAAACTTTTAAGAAAATCATTAGTACTTTTTTTGGCCATGGTCTTGTCGTGGTGTTTTTAAACATTGTTTACTCAAAGAAACTGTCAAAATGATTCGAAATGGTGCTTACAACAATATATTTATTATTGAGTATTATTTCCGCTGAAGAAAACAATAGTTAAGAAGTATTAAAAAGTTTCGGAGCAAAAGATGAACTATCTTTTATTTAGATGAAACATTATTGAATGATTGAATGACACAAATTCCCGTCAGGCATTTTTAGAGGGATATTCAACAGGATTAAATGCTCCTCGAGAAAAAGGTCGCCGACTAATAATCGCACACATTGGCAGTGAACATGGTTTTGTAGAAAATGAGTTATTAGACTTTGTATCAAAGTCAATCAAAGATTACCACGAGGAAATGACCTCTGATGTTTTTGAAGATTATTTTTCCCAGCTATTGGACTTTTTGCCAAGTGCTGTAGTGGTTGTCTTAGATAACGTCAATTATCATTCAAAACTGGTAGAAAAGTTATCAACGAAAAAGGAGATATTAAAGAGTGGCTCTAGAGCAAGAATATATCTTTTGACGACATGCTGAAAACGGAATTACTGCAAATTGCAAAGCGTCACAAACTACAATATAAAAGATATGTTATTGACGAAATAGCGAAGGAAAAAGGAATAACTGTATTACGTTTGCCACCTTATCTCTGTCAGTTAAACCCTATAGAATTAATATGGCCACAGGTAAAAGGTGAGGTTGTAAGAAACAATACAACTTTTAAATTGAATGACGTTAGACAGCTTTTGAAAAATTCTTTTGGAAACGTAACAGGGGAAAATTGGACGAATGCCATAAGCCACGTGAAGAAGGAAGAAGAACGATTGTGAAGTGTTGATATCAATATTAAAGAAGTGTTCGAACCCATTGTAATTCCTATTGAACCAGACTACGAATCTGACTCATCGTCGGATGAATACGACGAAATGGAAGCCGACAATGGACTAGTTTAGTAGGATCAAATTATTCAAAATGATAGCAATATATATTTAGGATAAGATACCTACTTACTTATATTGGTATTCATTTTGCAAGTAATTTTTCTCATTTCGTAAAATTTAGCAATAAATAATTAGTAGGATTTAAACGTAGCGCCAACTAACAACCAATAATGAAGTGTGTTTAAAAGTCAACGTTGTCATATTTTAGCTACGTTCGTTTCAAGTATTCTCAAAGAATTGGCGACACAAAACACCGTGTTCTGTGACTAACTGATTGTACCAGTTGACAAGATATAATGACAGGAGAGAAAATCGTGTTTATCTGTAATAAACAAACAAATCAGACTGTTCTTAGCCTTTGTTGATTACAGTTTACTAGTGTTTTATTTTATCCGAGTGATTTTGATTTTGTGTGAGAACTATTTTTTAAAGACTTTAATCGAGTGTGTATTGTATATGAAAAGATGACTGGTAAGTTTTAAAGCATTAAAAATAAATTTGTAGGCAGATTTTTTAATTTTTAATATTCCTTTTATTTTTTATGTAATATATTTTTTAATAGCCTTAAATAATTAAATATTGATTATAAGTATTAAAAGTTTTTTGCTCCTAGTACTCTAATAGTGAGTAATATGTTTCAAGATTCTTTAAATGAAGTTTCAAAATGCAAATTAAATTAATAGTCATCTAAAACTTATAAAATAACTAATAATAATTTTGTAATATTTTAGATAAAACTTGTTTTGTACCAAGCTGCAAAAACAAATCATCTAATTGCAAAAAGATCTTCTTAACTCTTCCAAGAGCTTTAGAAAAACGTAAGCTGTGGTTTGCAACAGTAGGAAAGGAAAACATTCCTACAGGAGGTGGAAATTATTATTGCTGTCAGGATCATTTTGATGTAAGAATTGCTTTGTAAGCTGCTTAAAATGATTAATTTCAATATATATCTATTTTTAGCTACCAAATGATGCAACAAACTTTTTACGAGTTCAGCTTCAGAGTGGAACAAAGATTATATTGAAAGAAGGAGTAGTTCCACATAAAAATATTTTAATTAAAGAAAGATCCTCAAAGAGGAAGATTAAGGATATTTGTGTTGCTGGTCCATCAAAATTATTTAAAGAAGACACAGGGTCTTTGAACAAAGTAACAACAACAAATATTAAACCAAGTAGTTCTTCTTCTTCCGTTGCTACTGAGGTATCTTCTCCTTCCATTCCTACTGAGGTATCTTCTTCTTCAGAAGAAGAAGAACTAAGTACTCAAAAAGAAAAATTAATGATGGAAAAAAGAATGGAAACTACTTTATATATTATTGAGAAAAACCCAAAATTTTATTTGGGCATACCCGATTATGTATATAAAATAACTAATTTCATTACTTCTAATGAAGCAATCTCATATCGAGATGTATTAATATGTTTAAAAAAATTCATCTTGATGATGTCTACTTAAGATTAGCTTTAGATTTTGGTCTGAGCTCAACTAGAGTACAGCAGATTTTTATTAATGGAGTACCAAAAATAGCTAAAGTGCTGCAGCATTTAATTTTTTTTCCCACATTTCAAGATATTGAAAATGTATTACCAATACCTTTTATTTATAGGTATAGTAATGTTAAATTTATTATAGACTGCTTTGAAATTGAAATTGAAAAACCAACCAATTCATTACATCAGAGCCATTCATGGTCGGAATACAAAAAATGTAATACCATTAAATATTTAGTAAGTGGAACACCAAATGGCTTTATTAATTATATATCTAGTGGTTATGGAGGGCGTATATCAGATACTAATTTGGTTAATGTTAGTGGGTTTTTAACAAACATTAAAAATTGTGATATAATGGCCGACAGGGGGTTCAAACACATTGAAGAGAAGTTGGCTGAAAAAAATTGTAAATTAGTGAGACCACCAACTGTTTCAGATGGTAAAAAATTAACCCCACAAGAGGTGAAAAGTGCAAAACAAATTGCAGCACTTAGAATTCATATTGAAAGAATCATAAAAAGAATTAGGGAATTTAAAATGGTGGATATCCACTCCAGATTAGATTTAAGCTTTTTAAAAATTTTGGATGAAATTATTATTATTGTATGTGGAATTATTAACATTCAAGGTCCATTAATTAAATAATTATTGTTAGATTGATTATGTATTGTTATATTTTTTTAAGTAAACATATTAAACTATCACGTATTTTATAAATTTATTTTACCAACCCTTAAAACACTTAACAAACAACTGTTTAACAATCTGATATGAGTGTTTACTTGAAACACCTATTGTCAATAAAAAAATTAATTTTATAAGTTTTGTTAAATTGTAGTTATTAAGTGTTCTCAGTATTGTAAACTTAGTAATAAATTATTTGCCAGCACCATTTTTTTTAAACTTAATATAATTTTATATCACTCTGAATAAAAAAATGTATAAATATTTTTTTTATGAAATTAATTTATTGTAGAAGCCCTCATTTTTTTTGGAAATTTAAGACTTCCACTGTTTATTTAAAAAATACATTTTATTGCAAGATTGATATATCGAATTTTAATAACATCCAATAAATAAATGTTCAGAAAACTTCCACTGTTTATTAAAAAATATAATATTTCAATGCAATGACAGCTGTTTCCAAGAACATCTTCAAAACAGCTGTCATTAATGATACTGACCTTAGGAATAAATATATCCAGGAAAATCCCTACCAATAGACTAATATCTAGGCTTTAATATTCTTATTACTACTACTTGGTCTGGTATGCCAGTACTATTTAATCAACAAAAACAAAATATATATTATGTTAATCTGTAGTAATGTATATTAGCTTATTATCATGGCATGTATATCCATGGTTCTCATGAATTTAAAAATTTTTTAATAAACCGTGAATGTTTTGCTTTACATTTATCTGTATGTGTTTTATTAACCTAAACATAAATCCCCAATCACTAAATAAAACACAGTGCTTATGGTATAATAATTTATTTACCAGGCAAGCTATTTACAAATTACATATGTTTAACAAGTAAGAACTCATCTAAATTTATTAAACAAAAAAAATATATATAGACAAAAATTCGAATTTAACCATTCATTAGAGTATTAAAAACAACATCTTTCCAAAATAGCATTGCTAAATCAATAATATTTTCTATGGATTCCCTATTTAATGTCACATCATAAATTGTAACATCATTGTCAACTTCAAAATTGGGAGAAGCTACACAAAACAAACCTTTGGTTTTATTAGAAAATAGCATTTGTAGCTGTAATTGATAAAAATATTTTTTAACAATATTGTTGCTTTGAACATAATTACCAACAGTTTTATTTTTGCTAGGGCATTTAACCTCTATGCAAAATTCTTCACTTAACCCATCTGGGAGGCTCCTAAAACAGGGTAATTAGTTGAAAGCAACAAACCTGATTTTTTAATTTTTATTCCTCGCTTCTTTTCAACTTGTTTTAAAACTTCATCTTCTAATTGTTTTCCTCTTGACACAGAGTATGTTTCAAAAGGTTTTGTTGCACCCATAATTGATTCTAAAAGATATCCATCTTTTGTTTTGCATCGAGCTATTTCAAAAATTTTGGATGCTGTTATTCTACCAAATCTTAATTTGTACCAATTTGAACATTTTGATTGGTCTCTTGTCTGTTCTTCAGCAAATGACAAATTATCTCCCATGGATATTCTAGCGAATTGCAGAAAGTCATCAGGTGAATATATTGTTTTCTCAGATTTATAATTTAATATTAAATTATGTATATTATATTTGCATAATTCTGGTGTATAATAAAAGTCAAAAATGCCACCTGAATTTTTCCCCATAACTTTTATAAAATCTTCTCTCAGGTTAACATTATCTTCCTTTAAAAAAGGTTCTGAATTAGCCATATCTTTTGCAGACATAAATGCTTGGCTAGTTCCTACTTTTGATAATTTTGATGCCTTCCAATAGCATTCAACAGATGTGACACTAGGCTCTTCACTTCTACGATGAAGCCAAAAGAGGATTGCCACAGAATGTTTACAACCACCTAAAAATGGAATAAAAGTGTTATTCATTCAAATTTAAATAGGTACACATTTTATGAAGAATTTACAAAAGTAAAATAATTTAAAGTAGTAATGATGAAAAATAGTTATTACCCATTGATGCAGCACAGTCAGTGCATGTAGAACTAAGAATTTGCTCCTGAACTTCATTAATAACGACTTCAACGTTGTATAACTTTTTATGTATTTTGTGTTCAGGAGTTATTTTGGCCTTAACAGTACAAATGGGCCCTTCTCTTTTCAATTGCACAAAACTTACTGCATTGTCTCCATACTTTTCTTTAGATGTTCTAAAAGATACATATTAAGTATTTTAATATAGGTTGTTTTTTGCCAAAAACACTTGTACAAAATGTTTTTGTAATATTGGTTATAAATAATAAATTAGAAAAATATATATAAAATACATAATGAATTAAATTATTCTTAAATATATTTATTAACATTTCTTTTCAATAAGAGTTAACTCCATTAATTTTGAAAAAAATATCTTACCTCACTGTTTTAACATTTCTTATTTCGGCACTATAATGTTGAGTATTTGAAGAAAAAAAATCCATGACCATTTGAAAATCTACTCGTGGTAGATTTCTAGAATCTGCTTTGGTAAATCCAGAAAACATTTTTGATAACACGTTAAAATAACTTGTTAAATTTAACAAAATAACTCAAACAATAAACCAAACACAACCAAACAACAAATTAAACTAACGAAAATGACAGAATATTTTGTTTAGTGTTTTACTCCTTATTTGATAAAGTGTTAATCAGAGAACAAAAATATCGATATGTTTATCTCTTTTTAATGACAACAAATAAGAGAGAGAGATAAGTTTCTCGGTTAATACTAAAGTATATCGACAACATCGCAAATTTTCTACCAATCTTATTGAAACACGTCACTTACCACTTGTGACGTATGTTACCATTAAATTTAAATTTCAAAAGCCGATTATGGCTAGAGGATTAATTTTATAAAATTTTTATTTGTACAGTTGAACCACTAAAAACCTATTTTATAAGATGCAAATATAAAAAAAAAATCACTAAACTAGTCCAATAAAGGAGTAAGTGCTTTTTGCATTAATTTATATTTAATTCTTACTTTTTAATATGTAGCATATTTTTATTTTATTTTTAAAATTTATTTTAATTTGAATTACGCTTTAAAAAAACTTTGGTTCTACGGTCATGGAATCTATTCCGCTACCTGTTGTGACAATATTATCTAGGGTTTCTATTGTGTTTGGGTTAGTTAATTCTTAATTACAGGGTGGACTCTTTGAAAAATAACAACTATGACTATGTTTCAATAGAAATATATACTTACTACTTTTAGTTATTTTTCATGAACCACCCTTGCTTGGGCTTTGCATTTATAATGAATTCACTGTGCTGCCAATTCCAAACAAATGAACTATAGAGCCTTAAACCTTTGGGGTTAATGGTTCCAAGGGGTGTCATGGAATGTCTGCCATGGAAATCTTTCCATGTAACGATCCGTCGCGATAGTAAGATTTTGAATCAAAAAGTAACAATGTATCAGCTTTTATTTTGTTAATAACTCAACATTAACATTTATTGATAGTACAGGGGGACTTTCTAGGGTAATAATTATCGTGCCTCATTAGATGTTATAATATATTTATACTAAAACACCTACCTTTAATATAATACATACACTAAACCTCTTTATGTTTTGACTTATGAAAATAATATCAGTTTATTCTAGTTTTGTAAATTTATCCAATCCTGCGTTTTTTTTTATTACACGATATAATTAGCTAAATGCATATTTTGTTATCTTATATTGTTGTCTTATGTTGTTGATAAACTTGGTAATTCAAAATATTTTGTTTACCATTTGTTTCGAAATAACGAATCAATTGTCAATGTCAGTAAGCGACAGTGACAACTTTGGTTGATTTTGGCGTGCTAGATATTGTGAGAAAATGTTAGATGCCTATAGTTTGTGACGTCTTCGTTGATCGGTACATATAGGGTGTGTTCGGGGAGCATGCTTTCGAGCTATGTAGCTCCAAGAGCCATATAACGCAAATGAGGAATAGTACTAGATAGCGCCAAATGGCGCAAATAGCGTACTCCCCGAACACACCTATAGTATTTTTATGGTAAGGAATTGTAAGGGTATTTGGGGGGATATAACTTTTATTCTTGGATTTGACTTTTATGAATTTGACAATTACACGATTTTATTCGATTGAATAATTTGAATTTACCCGGGGGTCGTACCAAAAATTGCCGACCGAGCCGGAAGTGCTGGAGACAGTTTTGGTTGATTCGACTTCCGAATGTTTGCTGAGGACCTTTTTGGTGTGCAAGGTTAAGTACGATAGCAAAAAAGGGATATAAAGTGGGTGCAGACAGAAAACTGGTGATCCAGGGGATATCTTGGGAAAAAAATGTAGATTTCGGTGAACTCTACGATTTTCATAAACATTTTATGAGGGGTCTAGGGCACCATAAGAATTACGAAAATTAAATTTTTTTCCGCGGAAACAACTAGAAACAGTAAAAATTGCTAAAAATTTCAACCCAAAATAAACATAACCTAACGCTTACCTGTTGTAAATACCTACGAGAATTAATTCATATTTAGCAGCATCAAATGATTTCCAAATCCATATTGTTTTATAATTACATCATTTTTAAATTCAATAAAATTTCCACAACTTTAATATTGTTGTGCGAGTACGCCCCTGGCGCTATGACCCAGACGCGAAGCCGACAGATGATGCGAGAGTATTCCAGAATATACGTTGTTCGACGACGCCCGATGAGCGAAGCGGTCGAATGATCGAGAATAGACTGGAGTATGCTGGAACAATACTTACCTATATAAAGGACCGATTTGAATATTTTGAGTTAGTTAGTTAGTTAGTAGTATGTTGTTAGATAAATGCGAATAGAAATATTGTCTTACATAAATTAAAGTATTGTAAATAAATTGTGTTATATAAATTAAACAGTGTTAGTGATTTAAATAATATAAAAATAAATTAAAAAGACTAGTAAAAATAAATAAACGTTACATTGGTGTCAGAAGTGGGATATTGTAAATAAATAAGGTAAAAAAATAAAATAAATAAATATGTCGAAAAAACTTTGTGACTTGAAAGTGACAGAATTGCGTCAAGAGGTGGAGGATCGTGAATTGGAAACAACAGGAAGGAAGACTGAGTTGTTGGAGCGACTTAAGCAAGCATTGGAAAATGATGGTTTAGATCCAGAAAATCATATTTTTGTAGACGACTCTTCTGCTACAATTATTTCTTCATTAAATAAAGTTTCTTCCGATATGTCTTCCTTGAAGAGTGATATCTCTTCCGATATGTATTCTTTGAAGAGTGATATTTCTTCTTTGGAAATTAAAGTTTCTTCTGATATTTCTTCTTTGGAAAATAAAGTTTCTTCCGACATGTCTTCTTTGAAGAGTGATATTTCTTCTGAAATGTCTGTTTAAAAAATGATATTTCTTGCGATATGTCTTCTTTGAAAAATGATATTTCGTCTTTGGAAAATAAAGTTTCTGCTGACATTTCTTCTTTGGAAAACAAAGTTTCTTTGGATATTTCTTCTATGGAAAATAAAATGTCTTCATTTGAAAAAAAAATTGAAGAGAAAATAAGAGAAATGGAAAAGCAAATGGAAGAGATGGAAAAAGGAGGTAGAGAAGATATGGAAGATTTAGGAGAGGAAAACAAGGACGAAATGAGAAGCTACAAAGTGGAGCGGAAACCGAAATTGGAAGGCAACGAAAGTTCTGTTCGTGTTAAGGCCCCAACCTTTGACGGAAAGATGTCTTGGGAAAATTATCTCAAACAGTTCGAAACAGCTGCAAGAGCGAACGGATGGTCCCAAAAAGAGAAGGCAATAAACCTCACCATCGCTCTGAGAGGAGACGCTTTGGATGTTCTTCAGACCATACCAGTGGAGGACACAGATGATTTTGAGCAACTGAAGAAAAGCTTGAACATGCGATATGGTCACGAACACTTGGAGAACTTGCACCGATCGAAAACAGAAACGAGAAGAGAACTTCTGGCAGTTGTGAAATCGGTGGAACACTTCTACCAATATCTTTATGGAAGAAAATTCTTAATCCAGATGGACCATGCAGCCCTAAAATGGCTAATGCAGTTTAAGAACCCTGAAGGTCAAATTGCCAGGTGGATCGAACGACTCCAAGAGTACGACTTTAGGATCGAACATCGAGCTGGGATAAGTCACAGAAATGCAGACTCCCTTTCCAGAAGACCGTGCCCAGAAGAGTGTTCTCACTGCAGTAAGACAGAATTAAAAGAAACTGCAATACTACGAACAACTGTAGTTAACGACGACTGGGCACCTACTAGAATTAAAGAAGAACAAGATAATGATCCTGTTTTAAAGAAAATAAGAGAATGGAAGATAGAAGATCGTCGACCTACTTGGCAAGAAGTGTCAAAATTCTCTACAGTCCTTAAATCATATTGGGCTCAGTGGGAGTCTTTCATTTTGGAAGGCGATTTATTAAAGAGAATAATTGAAAATGATGACGGTTCCGTTAACAGAAAGCAATTAGTTATACCAAAGAGTAGAGTAGCCGAAGTACTACGACAGTTACACGACAGTCCATCAGGAGGTCATCTTGGTGTTAAGAAAACCCTGCAGAGAGTTCGTGAAAGGTTTTATTGGATGAATAGTTCCGATGATGTTAAGAACTGGTGTAAGAAGTGTACCATCTGCGCTGCTAGTAATGGACCTCAGAAAAGAGGAAAGGCTCCCATGAAACAATATAACGTTGGTAGCCCATTTGAGAGAATTGCTTTAGATATTGCTGGACCGTTCCCCACTACTGAGAATAAGAATAAATACATGTTGGTGGTAATGGATTATTTTACGAAGTGGGTTGAAGTCTACGCCATTTCAAATCAAGAGGCAGCAACTGTCGCAGACGTGCTAGTGAAGGAGTTTATTTGCCGATATGGAGTGCCCTTGGAGATTCACAGTGACCAAGGAAGGAACTTCGAAAGTCAACTCTTTCAAGGAATTTGCGACAATTTAGGAATGAAGAAAACAAGAACTACAGCATTGCACTCACAATCGGATGGAATGGTAGAACGCATGAATAAAACTATTGGCAAATATTTATCAAAAGTAGTATCCAATCACCAAAGAGACTGGTACCAGTATATTTCGCTCTTTGCAATGGCTTATCGATCCGCCATCAATGAATCAACAGGTCAAACACCAGCAAAAGTCTTGTTTGGACGCGAGATGAGGTTACCATGCGACCTTGAGTTTGGATGCCGACCTGGAGAGGATATAGCTGGAGAAGACTATGTAATCCAGTTACGAAGAAAAATGGACGACATGCATGATTTGGTTCGCTCCCATCTCCAAGTTGCCAGTGACAGGATGAAGAAACGGTATGATACCCAAGCTATAGAGGGATGTTTCCAAGAAGGTGACAAAGTCTGGCTCCATAACCCGAAAAGACAGAAGGGGTACTCACCAAAGCTACAACAATCTTGGGAGGGTCCATACATCATTAAGAAAAGAATCAATGACGTCATATACCGTATAATAAAGACTCCGAATGGAAAACCTAAGGTAGTACACCGAAACCGACTGGCGAAATTTGAAGGAGATCATAACCAGGAAGAAGAAGTCGTAAATCAAGTCCAAGATACACCCGACCTTGCTTTCGAAGAATTTATGGGTGCATATGGAGGTACTGGGAAAGCTAGATACGGCGTGACTATTGAGAGACAGCGTCTGTCTTTCGAAGGAAGTTTGGTCGACTGTCAGAACTTCGAAATCAGTTACCAGCCACTGGGAAGGCTTTGATACTTCGAGATGACTCCCGTTGCCTCTTTTATCTGATTACCAAGAATACCTACCAAGACCAGCCCACTTATCGAAATATATGGGAATCATTACTTAACTTGAGAGAGCACGTATTGGAGTCCAACATACAGAAGCTAGCCATGCCGAAAATAGAGTGCAACCCATTGGATTGGAGGGTCATCCGAAATATGGTGGAAGTAAACTTTCAAGATACCGAAGTCCAAGTGTTGGTATGCAGCCATTCGCCCCGTGTCCAGCCGACATCAAAGACCATTCCATGTTATTTCCATGCAATTGGAAATTGTAGACGAGGATTCAGTTGCAAGTATCTCCATCCAGTCTCAATTCCTTAAAAGTTCCAGGAGGAACTATCTCGTAAGGAGGGGGCAATGTTGTGCGAGTACGCCCCTGGTGCTATGACCCAGACGCGAAGCCGACAGATGATGCGAGAGTATTCCAGAATATACGTTTGTTCGACGACGCCCGATGAGCGAAGCGGTCGAATGATCGAGAACAGACTGGAGTATGCTGGAACAATACTTACCTATATAAAGGACCGATTTGAATATTTTAAGTTAGTTAGTTAGTAGTATGTTGTTAGATAAATGCGAGTAGAAATATTGTCTTACATAAATTAAAGTATTGTAAATAAATTGTGTTATATAAATTAAACAGTGTTAGTGATTTAAATAGTATAAAAATAAATTAAAAAGACTAGTAAAAATAAACAAACGTTACAATATTTATATATCTTTAAATAAATAAATTCCATAATAATTATTGACTTCATTTCGGACATATGTCGAAATAGTAAAAATATCACCAACTGATGTTGCCATGTTGCCAGACTAAAAAAATATATAGCTATTCTTGTGTATTATATACAAAAGTAAAATGTACCTTATTTTATAGGAGATATAAAATATATGCTTGAAATGTGTATCGTACAATACCAAATTTAATGCATTTATGAATAATAAAAAAATATTTACCTATCTTGGACATCCTGAGTAAGGGAGAATTAAGACTGTTTTGCGAAGCTCTGGGTTGTGTGGCCTGATGTGGGTGAGCCGATATTTGGAGGCCGATGGAGGTATTTGGATGTGTTTGGTGGCCTTTCTTGCTTTCTATTCCCAGTAGCATCCTGTATTGCAGGGAATAAAGAAGGAATTCTTCCCACAGAATTTCCTATTCGATTTAACAATCGAAGGTTAACCCTTCGGAAAGAAGGTATGTTTTCTGTAAATACTTTTTAATATATAAAAAAGGGGAACTAGTCAGACTAGGTTTAATTATTTGTGTCCTTTGATTTAAATTAAAGTAGTTGTTAAAAGTTTCAATATTATTGGGAGTAAAAAAAATATGTTTAAAATTCAATATTCAGTCATAGATACTTTCTTAGTATCTAATTAATGAGTAGAGCTCGTTATAATCCTGTAAGGATATTGCTGAATGCTACTTTAGCAAAAACATGGTTTTTAATTTAATTATAATGTAAATAATAAGTAATTGGGGAATTTATATATTGTAGGGTTTTGGTTGCGAGCAAGCAAGCCGAATAGAAATAATATAAATCAAGTGGAAGTATTAGTAGCATGGAATCGACAGAAGGACTTGGAGCTTAGAAGAAGTTTTGGGATCTAACTGTTTATTTTAAGGATGTTGTTGAATATGAACTCTCATTAGTTATAAACATTTTTCTTTTTGTTCCAAACTTACCAATTTTATCTAGACTTGTTCTATAGGAACGACATTATCACTTGTAGTACAAATATTTTCAGATCTCTAGCATTGTTAAATTGAATCCTAATAAGTATTATTTAAACATAGATGTTTTCTTGAAATAAACTTGGTAAGTTTGAAGGTTGGTCTTATTTTTTGCTTTCTCTTGCTGGGTTAGGGGAAGTTAGAAGCAGAACGAGGCCAGGCGTAGGAACCTAGCTGGCGCCCTAGACCATCATTTTATTTTGTGGAACTCCGGTAAGTCTTTGTCAAATCCGCGACCGTCTCCACATGAGTTTAGCCGAAGGCCGTAAAGGTTGAAGACCGGAACAACCGAAGAACCTATCATTTGCAGTTTTTTTTTAAACAGGTTGGATAGCGCAAAACTAAAGGTTACATCCAAATGTCTTCTCCTCAGTAAGTAAATAGTTAAAAGAGTAGTTTATACAATAACAAATTTACAAATTTTATAAATTATTAATAAACCGATCCATTTGTACGATCGATCTGTCGTCATATTTTTTATCCCCCAACTGATCATATTTCTCATGACCATCTTCCTCTAAAAAATGTCTTACCGTATCAGTGATTTGCAATTTTTTTGTCGAGTTTTTTAATTTCATACTTATTATTTCAATCCGATGGTGGGTAGAATTCTGAAAGAGGAATAGGTATAATAATTGTATACCGTGGAATTGGATTTTATAAAAGGCGTATTTTAATTTTCCACACGATTTGGTCGGTTTTGTATTAAGAGAAAGATTAAATCAATATTAACTGTTATTAGTTTGTTCACACCTCATCACTATAGATATGTGAATGGTTTTTAAATAATTATATTGAACCTTTTAAATAACGACACCTCACTTTAAACAAATTAAGAAAAACAGGGTCTGATTTTGGAAGTTTTTAAACGACAAAATTAACATAAATTCGTTGCCAAAAGTATTGCTTAAATAATTATTATAAACAACCAAATATCCACTTCAATAATTGAAGTGGATATTACAAAAGTTAATCCTTATTCTTTTACTTTACAATATAACCAAAAAAAATAAAATAAACAAATTTTTAAGGAAAAAAAAAATTGAAAAATGTTAAAGTCCTTTAACAAAAATTAATATCGTGTGGGTCTATCCGTAGTTTGCCTTAGTGCTGTCACTCTATTTGGCATGGTCTTTATTGAATTATTAATAAATTGCTGAGGTATGTTTTCCCTTATTCTTTCCAAGGCATTGGCGAGTTGTTCTAGGGTTATGGGGGGCTGTAAAAGTCAGTTTAATTGTCTAGACATTTCGGCCTAGACATGCTCAATTCAATTCATATCGGGTGAACATAGTGGCATTATCTTCGATAAAGACCAATTAATTGTTAGCCTATTGCACCAAAAAATGGTACAATTATTGGCTCTACAACCATGTCCCCATATCATACAGCCGTCATTGTCATATTTATTAACACCAATAAATCAATGAGGCCATCATAACATATGCCTCCACACACGTAAACTGAGCCACCACCAAAAAGAGTGGTTGGAACCATCAAACGTTCATTGTATCGCTGTCCTTTTTCTCTCCACACCAATATTCCACCAACATACATATTCTGCCGAAATCTGGACTCATCCGTAAACATACAGTACCTTCAGTTCTGAAGATTCCAACGAATGTGTTCTCTCGCCCACCGATATCTGCATGCACACTGATCCACAGTCAACCGTGGATGTGAACTACGCCTTCTAGCTCTTAAATTACATGCATGCAACCTTTTTCTAACAATTTGACTGGATATCACTTTTCCGGTAACATGCCTAAAGAAGCTATTAATTCTCGAAGCAGTAAATGTTTGGTTTCTTCGTTCTTCTTGCTTTATAGATGTTACTTCAAGAATGTAGAATGTACTCATATCTGAATTAATCCAGGTTACGCTCTTCTGCAAATAGAGTAAGTTTTTCATGAATATTTATGTCATTGATATCATTTATCATTAACGCGAAAAGAATTGGACCCAAAACTAAGCCTTGAGGTGCTACAGATGGATCTCGCATACAAGAGAAGTCAGAAGCAGGTGTTCTGATAGAGGTAAATACTTCACAGTCTTCCAGTCAGAAATATTTGCCATCTTCAAAGCAGCAGAACTAATAGAAGATAGGGACAACTCAGGAAGCCCCGTCAGTATTTTCTCAGATAGCCAGGCCGCTCTAAAGGCGATTTGTAGCTCCAGGACTAGCACAGCACTAGTCCAGGAATGCGCAAATAGCCTAGATAGACCGCCCTCAAGACGAGATGTAACCCTTTTATCGGTACCGGGATATAGCGGTATAGTAGGCAACGAGCGGGCAGATGAACTCGCCAGACAGAGGGCCAACAAATCTTGCTACGTACCCGTGCCAATAATAGGGCTAGGCAGAGCACAAACTACACAAATCTACTCAAGGAATGGGCGGAGAGAGGATTAGAAAAACAAGAGATCAACTGCAGCGGCCTTAGGCAGGCGAAATAACAATCGCCTACCCTGACAAGGCCAAGACAAAGTGGTTACTGGGTAAATCTAGATCACAGCTGTGCCTGCTAGTCGGAGTCCTTACTGGCCACTGTGGACTTAAAAGACATCTACACCTTTTGGGTGTAGTCGCAGACTGCCCAAGCTGTGTCTAGAAGGAAACTTATTACCACTTCCTGGGCACCTGTGAGCTTTACGGAAATATTTAGGGTGCGAACAATCGAGGAAGAAGACTTGCACACCCTCCCTCCAAGGGACGTCATGGCTTTCATACGAAGATCGAGGCATTTCCGGAGGGCGCCGAACCAGTGAAATACAGAGGGGGAGAATCTGGGGTATGGCAAAAAGGGCCCTATGGGCCTACTTGCCAGACATCAGACACCCCGCCCACTATATGCAACAAGCCTTGAGGTGCACCACTATCAACCAGCAGGCTTTCAGAACGTGCGCACCAGTTGTCTCCTATTTCTGAGGTAAGAACTAAGTCAATCCAAAGAAAGACCACGAATACCAATCAAATTATTTTTAGCAAAATCACAAAACAATTGAAGTTTAATGTTCAGTGAATCATGTATGTCCTCAAGAACAAAAAAAATTGCATCACTAATAGGTACAGATAATTAAAAGGAACCAAAATTACTATTTAGTCAGAATATTATTTTTAAGAATAAAAAGTATTTTTTTCTTTTACATGTCAATTCAAAGTAGTTCCAAAACAGAACAGAATGGAAACTACTTTAACAAATATTTTATTTGGCGTGATATTTAGAGTAACAATAGTTGCATTGGATAAATTAAACATATTTATCAAACCCTTTAAAAATGATTACTAAGAAATAATCTGTAGATCGATATTTTTCAATCATTGTAAATAACGAAACTTTCGACCAGTTGAACATTATTTTTCGTTGCATCCTAAAACAGCTACAATAACTCTTCACCTGTTTACACAAAAATATTTATTAACACCCTTCAGGCGCATGGCAGCATGTGCATAAGTTATTAATTAGGGTATAACTGACACGACAGACACACCGACTTGATTTTTTTCTTTTACACGTAGTCAATGAAAGGGCATATGGAAAATTGGGCAGGTGGTTACTTTACTTGAACATTTGCTTACGGTAACAATAAAAATATGCTTTAAAAAATATCATTACAGAAATAATTTTTTATAAGTAGGGTTAAAAAATCTGGATTGATTTATTTCTTTAAAATTTTAAAGTTTTGATTAATAAATAAGCTCTATAAACAATATTAATAAATATTTTTTTAGGAAACAGGTATTGCTACAACTGTTTATAGCAAATTGTTTTTGTCGTTTTTTTTTATACGCTGTTATAACTTTAACCAGAATTGTAGAAATTCGATTTCAAAATACTAACATAGCATGAAACGAATATGTAAAATAATTGTTTGTACACATTTTTCTGAAATAAAAAAAATATTCACTTCAATTGTTGACCAGTGCACAGTTATACTGATCTTAGAGGGAAATATATCCAGGCTTTAATATTATTACGTCTAATTACTTCTGGGCTAGTCTTAAAAACTCCATAAACATCAGTTAGTTATTTTAAAATGCAACTTGTATCAATCTGACGATGATACTATTTCGGAATAGCTCTGTCATTGAAAGAAAAAGTATAATTTTTTATACAAACCGTATTTGTTTTGTTCTTAATAAACATTTTTACGAAAATATAAAATATATAAATAAAAATAATCAAAAGAAAAAACATTGTTCGCTTCACACGATCCCCTAGTGAAAGTGGAATTGAATAATCAAAAACTGTCGAAAAGGCTTCTTCAAACAAAAGAAAGAGATTGACCAATATGCGTACTGGTTGGGAGTACAGCTGGGTTTTAAATGCATTATTGCTACCAGTCGTTTTCGATTTTATGTGACGATTTGTATATTTGGACCGTTCGTATTTTCTGACCCTAATAAAATCGACAAAACATCAGCAAAAAATGAAATCCATATACTATGAAAAGCTTAATCCAATTTATATAATATGTTTATGATAGCGCAGGAGTTTCTTGACAAATGGCCCATATCGTCCATCGACGAATAAAACTTTACGCCTGATCTGCACACTGTTAAAAATTGTATTTTATCCAAGAGATATTTTCACTATGTCAGAACTTATCATATTTATTTAAAACTAATATAAAGGCTATTTTACTTACAAAGTAATTTTAATTTTATTGTAAATTTCATTTTATTTTTGTTTATATAGATAGCTATAATTTTTTTAAAAATTTAGGTTGGATTAAGACATATTTATATTCAGCATTAGCTCTTTTATCTCAGGCGGCTAGATCGAATGTTTTTGTTGGTAAATACCTAGGTAAATTAAAAAACATATTATTAACAATAAATTTTAAAGAAGAAAGGAAAAGACCAATGTCAATGTCACAAAAGTATTTATTGATATAAACAATTGTACTGCTGTTACAAAGCTACTAGTTTCGGTCTAGTTAAAGGGTATTCGCGGTTGAATTTTAACAAATTAAAATAAATTTTAAATTACAAAAAAATTTAATCAAGAAAATTTCCAAATTTTAATAAAGAATAAACTTAATTGTTTTTTATATTACTTAATTGTTAATAAAGCATTCTTTTAAAACCAATTAGAATTTATTGGGTAGAAAAAACTATTTAAAATAAATTATTATTAAGTGTTTATTGACACCTTTTAAATTTATTTTGATATAATTAAAGGGTAAACCCAAATAAATCATTTATTTGTTGATTGATTTAGATTAAAACTGACTAATATAATAACTAAAATTATTATGAAAACTTATCCAACCGGATTTAACGCTTATTAAGAGTCTTTTTCTTTCATGGTTAAGAAATGTAACTGATGTAAGAGATAAAGTTATTTGCAAATTGACGGTTCAAGTTGGGTTATGAAAGTCCAATAATCTTCCAGACATATTTTCAAAACACTCTTTTAGTTCAAAATGTGCTATTTTATAGTTTTTACTTAATTTTAAATGGTAAGTACAGTTTTATGGCATTTATGTCTCTTCCATATTTTCCTTATTTAAGTTTCGTTGTCCACTCTTTCTTCAATAGTTGCTTTTGTTTCTTTCGTGCATTTTACAATATATGTTAATCATCACTATTAAATTAATCTTAATTGTCATTGCTAACCTTAACATAACATCAGAAACGTTTTCTTTTTTCTTCTTAAATTATTGTACTTAACTAACCAATTTCTTGCTATTGTACCTATACCATCTTTTATACTTTATTTATTTGACTATAATTACTAACTAGTTGATGCTCTTTTATCATGCTTGCAAAAAATTGTTACCATTTATTATAATTGTTTGGATACTTTCTTGTAATGTATTTTTCTTTTTTTTTAATAATCAGAGCCTAGATACACTTTCATTTATATCTCAACGTTACTTTGTTGAATATTTTCAATGACCTCCCCCTTTTTCAATTAATATATAAAAAGTTGTATTATATAGTTATATCATTATTTTTTAGTAGCTATAAAACTATAAAAGTCAATCCACAATAATTTAATGTTAAAATTTTAATAGCAAAGCGACATGTTTTTGTTAAAGTTTTGTTTTTTGTCAGTTATAAGCAGAAATAATGGTGCAAGGAGAAATCATACAGTGAAATTATAAAGATAGTAAAATCAATCAATGTTATAATGGTTATCAGCACCGAATACATAGTCAACAAGGAATTTAGAATACAAAATTAATCAATAAATATATTAAAATTATACAATTAGTTGAACTTAAAAAAATATGAAACATATATAGTTTAATTACTATCAACTACTTATACTTGAATTTAGAAGAACCAAATTTGCTACATGTTGTGGGTGTACCAAAAGCAGTAAATGACAGTAATTAAAGTTCAATTATGGTATTTTACAGGGTGGATGAGGAATAATGCGACATTAAAATGACACATATTTTTTTAGCTCTGTTTTGTGGGCAATTTAGTTCTAAAACTTTCCATACTCCCGTTATTTTTTGATAATCCTCTTCGTTTTCAAAACAAAACGAATAACTAATAACGCGCGCTATAGGAATATTATTCAAAATCATTGAAAATTCAAATTAAACGTCAGACTTGACAATCAAGAAAGTATGTTATTCAATAATTGTATTAATTGTTGGTTGTCTTCTTACAATGAGCGGAAAGTTTTCATTTAACCAGCAAGTTGACATGCTGTTAGTGCTAGGTTTTTGTGAAGGAAACTGTAGAAGAAGTGTAAAAGAATATCGTAGAAGATTTCCGAATCGTGCCATACCCCATAGAGAAACATTTTCTAATGTTGAAAGAAAAGCTTGAGAAACTGGTAAGTTTTGTGCTAATACTAAAGAAAGAGCTGTTACCATCAGGCCGCTGGTTGAAGTAGCTATTTTAGATACTATAGCAAATAATCCACATATTAGTACTAGTGTGGTATGAACATGAATATTTTGTATACTGAATTAAATTGTTAATTAGAAAATATCGATGGCCTAGACCACCATAGTTTGTTTATAGTACGGCACGTTCAATGTCGCATCGTGTCTTCAACTAAGGTTAAATAAACAAAAGAAAAACATAAATACACAGCGATGCTCGGACGACGGGTTCAATATATGATATTCACGATCAAGTTCACTATATTGCTGGTATATCGCAGACTTCTGCGCATAGACTTATCCGCTATTTAATTGATCCTATTGTTTTATCTAATCGGCTGAATGGAGAAAGTTATTTAGAATTTTTGCAAAACACTCTTCCCTATCTAATGGACGAGGTACCTCTACAACTAAGGCTGGAACATTGGTTTATGCACGATGGAGCCCCGCCTTATTTTAGTATGGATGTTAAAATTTTTTTAAACCACCAGTATCCTGGATAGGAAGAGGGAATAATTGCCCTAAAGCTTGGCCCCCACAATCATGACCTCAACAAATATGATTTCTTTATTTGGGGAATGTTGAAAGAATCTGTGTATTCATTGCCATTTGTGTCTCAGGAAGAATTGTGGAATCGCATTACTGATAAATGCACATCGATTAGACACAATCAACAGTTACTAGATATAGCGGATTTTAATTTTCGAAGGAGAATAAATTTTTGCATAAGAGAAAACGGCGACCACTTTCAACAATTTCTTTAACTTATCAATATAAATTGTAGGTATATCATATCCCTTCTTTAAGTTAATTTGTTTCCGTTCCTTTCGTTACTCATATTAAATTATTTTCTTGATTGTCGTCTGACGTTTAATTTCCTAGCCAACTTTTGAATTTTCAATGATTTTGAATAACATTCCTGTAGCCACGCGTTTTTAGTTATTCAATTTTTTTGAAAACGAAGAGGATTTTTAAAAAATAACTGGAGTAAGGAAAGTTTTAGAATTAAATTGCCTACAAAACAAAGTAAACATTTTTTAAATCCGTCAAATTGTTAAAAAAATATATTTCATTCCCCATCCACCCTGTAAAATACTAAGATTGAACTCTAAGTACTGTCATTTACTGCTCTTGGTACACCCACAACATGTACCAAATTTGGTTCTTCTAAATTCAAATATACTGGAGATATTGATTTTTTTTTAATTAAAAACTTCTATTTTAAAGCTTATAACTTCTCAGGGGAGCAAGTTGGCATAGAGGTAAGTTGCGCCCTATTTTGAGTTCCTCTACATGCTTTCCTTGCTCTATTATGTCGGTTCTTATGCGAATCACCCTGTATGTAGATTGTAGAATTACAAAAATTAAATTGTTTTTGAAAAGTGAAAGTATAAAAAGAACAATTCTTATGTAACTGTTGGTTATAAGAAGTAATGTTTAAACATCAATAATTACATATTAGAATTAAAAGAAAGAACTAATATGGGTTGAATAAAATAACAACATCCAGAAAAGACAAAGTCATAATGAAAATAAAATCTTGGAATTGATCAGTATAAAAGAAATATAAAGAGGTAAAAAAAGTTATTTATAATAATACATTCTCTAAACTCATCTAATTGTATAATTTTTACATTGTTTTTGGAATTAATTTTAAATCCTACACTGCTTTTTATAGCCTGATGATGGCCTTCATGGTTAAATTTCTTGTCTTGTCCAAAATTCTGTAATAAGGACTTTTACTTATGTGAATTGTAGAGATAGTTTATATTTTTTATTTTTCCCTTTATCGTATCACTGACATTTTTTACCGTGTAGGTATATGGGTTATTGAATCAGCTTTTACGACTCCATATCGACTGACCGCTCATATCATAACTCAAGCAGATGGGGATTACCTCTTAGGTGATTAGGGCTATTCGTCTACAGTATCACCGGGGCACGTCAAAATCTACTGAAATATGGACATATATATGGAGGGCTAATATCGATAAGGTAAAATATGAGGTAAAATTTGTCTATTTCTTAAAAACGTATGCTTTCTTTGACTACGAATGCCGAGGGTAATTTTTATGTCTGTTCGGGGATTTATAAATCAATTCAGCAGCTAAGCTCTGTTTTTTAAATAACAGTTGAACACATAAAAAGTCTCGTAATAAACAAACATAGTTCAAAAATGTATTAGTAGATTATAATGCTTTAGTTCGTCCAAGCCCTTTTAGCCTTCTCATTGAGCTACTACGATATTTTATACCTACCTTAATTTACTTAAACTTTTTAGAATGCCAATACTTCTGGAGAAGCTTAGCAAATTTTTAGAGATTATATTTCATAGAAACTTGAGCTGTTTTCAAGACAATGCCAAGAATTAAAACCTATAATAAATAAATTTATTAATTAAAATTAAAACGAAAGATAATAGTTTTGACCCATTTAGGCATAATTATTAAAGTCTAAAAACTATAGTAAAACGATAATATCGTGTGCCTTTTTACTCTCGATATGTATCAATTGCCCGGATCATAGTTTTTCATCCTTCTCTGTCTTGAGCTACAAGAGAAGGTTCTTGCAGACCGTGACCAATTATTTCTTTGGTTTGATCCACCCAATGCACCCAATTCTTCTTGGTATTTTACTTTGTCTCTCTCCCATCCAGAGTGGCTCTTAGCTGATTTCACGATTTGCCTCCATTTAATGGGATCCATCATAAGGTCATCCGCACGATCGATGTTTAAAATTCGCAGTCCTACTGGCCGTTTTCATCTGGAATCTCCTCCCATACTAATTTAATGATGCTCCCATCTTAATTTTTGTCTCTTGACCTAACCAGCCCATCACAGTCTTTCTGATTTTACCACTTGTACTATATCTGGCTGATTGTACCATTATTGAAGCTCCATGATGGTCCTGATCCTGTAGTGTTTTGTAGTGTCGTCTGTAAATCCCCCTTAGTATCCTTATTTCTGCTACTTTCAGCCAGTTTTCATTTTGTTTTGTCAGGGTCTATGTTTCGCATGCATATATGTCATGATGGGATTTACGACTGTGTGGTATATTTTCATTATTGTTGACCCGAACACGTTTTTTGACTTCATAATTTTTTGTAATCCATACCAGCAGCGATTTTCACTTTGTATTCGGTTATTGACCTCTCATTATATCATTGTCTCAGAGTATTGTGGTTCCCAGATATTTAAACTAATGGACCCTTTTAAAGTATCAAAATATGGTTCTGTTGTCATATTTTGACCTATTCTATCTCTTTTTTCTGTCCTTGTTGAAACCATGTAATTTGATTTGTCCTCATTTATTCTGAGACCAACCTTCTTCGCAGCCTTTTCTAATTTGGCAAACTCTTCTTTGACATTGATGGTTGTATTTCCCACCATATCTATATCGTCCGCGAACGTCAGTAACATGCATGGGCTTTGGTCTGAACCATATTTAGCAATAGTACATAAAGATCAAGGAGTTTAATTAGGAGTTTAATTATTTCAGTTCTTTGTGCAAAGATATTGTGGAATTTTTTCCATTTTCTTGTTAGTTTTATTGTTGAGCTGTGCATTTATTCCTCAAAACTGCGTTTGTGATAAGATGTCCCAAATACTTACATTTTCCAACCAGTTCAAAACCATCGATAACATTGGTAGGATTTCGGTCAATTATCATACCTTTCGTCTTCTTTTTGTTCAGCGAATGACCTACTTCTCTGCTGATCCTATCTAGCTTCCTCAAGATTTCCAAGCTAGTTTTAAGGTATCATCTGCATATCTATGGTTAGTAATTCTTTTTTCCTCCTAGGCCAGCCTTCCATAACTTTTCCCATTACTCTCTGTATATCTTGAAGAGTATCGGTGCCATTATACAGCTCTCTCTTATACCTCGCTTTGGACTGAAGGACTTAGATAGTGTGCTGTTGATGGTCACCTTCCCACGACCCTTGTCATACAGACTATTAAGCAAAATACTCATGTTTTGGTAATCCCATGAATTTCAAGATAAGCCACAAATCCTTACATTTTACACAGCCAAATTCCTTGCTATAGTCGACAAAGTACCTTGTTACCTCTCCTGGTATAAATCCTGTATGTTCATCGGGAATCTAGGGAAGAAAAAAGAGCGGTTTATGATTATACAGAATTTTGCTTGAGAGTGACAAAACCACGATTGTTCTGTAGTTTCTACAAAGAGAGATTGGATCTGTTGGAGAACCTTTTTTTTGTGCGGCATATACACCGATTCACAACATTCTATTTGCCATACCCTACACCAGTTTGCAGATTTTAAAAAAGAGTTTATAGAATGCGTCAATACTAAGCTGACCCATTGGTGGGTATGCCATCATTGCCAAATGATTTATTGTTTTTTAGAAGCTTTATGGCTTTTTCTACTTCGGCTTTTAAGATTGGAGGCTGTAGCAGTAAAAAAGTAACAATAATATTAAATTACGAATTAACAAATGTGAAATAGTTATTTTTGTATCTAGTGCGCGAAATGCTACTTTGGTGATCGAGAACTGATTTTTTTTAACGAGGCGCAGCCGAGAGAAAATGCATATCAGTAATTCAAAGAGTGGTGTGAAGCAAATAAAGCCAGAAAAGTATCCGAAAATGTGTTGTTGGCATATTTTGCAGAGAAGTCTAAGAAGCTGAAGTCTTCCACATTATGGGAATATATTCTATGTTGAAAGCAAAACTCAAAGTGAAAGAAAACGTGGATTTCAAGAAATTTACAAAGTTGGTTCCATATTTGAAAAAATTGTCAGTTGGAAACCATCCTAAGAAATCTAAGGTGTTGACTAGAGAGGAAGTTGAAGAATTCATAAAAGAGACAGATGATGTTGGTTAAGGTAGATTTTTAATGATTGTTTTATGTGTTTTTTAAATTACAGATTTTCTTATAGGTTGTTTTAATACTGGGTATTTCGGGTTAATGCTGGAAATCATTAAAATGACGGTGGATGACATAGAAGATAAAAATTCCATTTTGATTGTTAAAGTAACCGATACAAAAATGCATACACAACGAATTTTTAGTTTCAAATTTAGATTATATTTACATTTACCGAAAATTTGCGGCTCTTCGTCCAAGTTATGCTACCAGTCGCCGATTGTTGGAAGTTGTTGGAATAAATAGTATTGGAAAGATGCCTAGCTTAATATCAAAACACCTAAAATTACTAAATCCTGATGCCTACACGGGCCATTGTTTTCGGAGAACATCAGCCACACTCCTTGCTAATACGGGGGCCGATATATGTGTTCTAAAGCGACATGGAGGTTGGAAATCTTCGACTGTGGCCGAAGGATACGTGAAAGATTCTATCAACAATAAAATTCAGATATCAAATAAAATTTTAGACTGTGAGATTTCAGGATTAAGTGCTGTCACCTCTACGGCAGTGGATAGTCTTCCAACTCCCAAAACTAGGATATGACGGGCTGAATCTGACTTATCTGATTTGGGAATAAATATTGGTTCGTGCACTGGCTGCACCATTAATGTTAACATTGTAAATAATAAATAAAATTAGATAGTGTTCTCACAATTTGAAAGCCTTAATAATTATTGTTATACATTAATAAATAAATGATTTCTTGGATTTTTGCTTGATTGAGGAACATAGAGGTTAAAATATAAAAATCCCATATAGTTTACACGCATTGTGCGAAGTAAGTATTTCGCACACTACTTTGCGCACGGTGTCATAGTAACAAAGAAAAATGAAAAAAAGGGTCACTTCGTATATTCTTGCCAATGCTCGAACCTTGTCATTTTTTAACGTATGTAGATTTTACTTCACACTCCACATATAAAAAACTGAAGATTATCAGTCAAGTAAAACAGCAAAGATCAAAAGGAACTTCCCACCTCAAACTAACCTTCAAAGACTTAAGGGAACGAAGAGGCAGCCCGAGAAGGTACAACGAAGCCTCTTAACAGACTAGAACAATAAGGTTGCACATTACTAAATGGGCGATGATGAAGTCTTAAGAATGGTCTACAAGATTGAGACAGATCCGTCGTCAAAAGTATCTGTCAAAAGGTATCTGTTGAAAAACGAAAGATATACTACTAGTAAACTCACCCGCCTCTTAAGAATGCACAACATGCTCAACAAGAATATACTTGTGCTGAAAATAGCAACTAGCTCTTTCTATAAATTTTGCAAGGAAAAAGAGGATCCATTCTTAGCGAAGGTAAAGATTGTTTGATCAACAGTAGAGTTAAAAACAGAAAAGTAATTCTTCTTCATATACGCGAGTAATATTGTTAATTGTTTAAAACATTGCAAAGCATTTTTGTATGCTGATGATACACAAATTTGTTATAGTTTTAATCACTTTGAATATGACTTGGCTCAAGATATTATTAATTTGGAACTTAGGTCATTATCTGAGCTTTCTAAACGTCACGAATTACTTATTAATCCAACAAAATCTTCGCTACTTATTTTTGGGAAATATCGTCACCATATAGAAGACAGAATGCTTATCTCCATTGATGACAAAAACATTCAGGTTTCAAGAAATGCAAGAAATTTGGGTTTGGAATTAGATACTGATTTGAGGTTTAAAAATCAAATTAACAAATGTTTAAAAAAATCCTATTGTAATTTAAAAATGCTATTTCCACATCGACATATTCTTTCGGAAAGAATTAAAATTATATTATGTGATTCATTAGTTCTAAGTCATTTTAATTATTGTGATGTTGTCTATGGCCCTTGCTTAGAGGCAGCAGATGAGTTGAGAATACAAAGAGTTCAGAACTCTTGTCTAAGGTTTATATACGGTATTAGGAAGTTTGATAGAATATCTCATAAATTGGTTTCTGCCAACTGGTTAGATATGAGTGGTAGACGAAAACTTCATTCAGCTGTTATGTTTCACAAAATTGTTACACTTGAGACGCCTCCATATTTACAAAGAAAAATTATTTATAGATCTGATGTTCACAACATTAATATTAGAAGTCGAGGTACCATATCTCCACCATTACATCACACTAGTATATTCAAGCGGTCTTTTACATTTAACATTTATTCATTATACAAAAGTATTCCAGAGAATATAAGAAAACTTAAAGTGTCTGATTTTAAAAAGAAGTATAAAAATTTAATTTTTGCAGAGAAGTAAGGGATTCTCTTTTTCTTTTTTTTTTTCATGTGATAATGATGTTTCTGATGTTAACGAGCTCGCAGAAGTTTTATCTTATTATTATATATTTTTTTTGTGTATAGTCGAGACGGAGCAACGGGGTCAATGATATATTTTTTTTTGTTTATAAGATTAGGGGTTCCCACTAGTATCAGTTTTTAACTGTTTGGGTGCTCCTTTTTCGTTACATCTAGGTAGTATTTATGTATTTATTTCTTATAGGTATAGGTAGGAAGAAATTTATGTATTGTAATTTATATTGTAAAATTCTAAATGCTCGTATATGTATTTTTGTATTTTTTTATTTTTTAATTTGTTTTTCTGTTGTACCTACTTATGCTGTATTTTTGCCTGGAGAGTAATGAAATAAACTATTATTATTATTATTATTATTATTATTATTATTATTATTATTATTATTATTATTATTATTATTATTATTATTATTATTATTATTATTATTATTATTATTATTATTATTATTATTATTATTATTATTATTATTATTATTATTATTATTATTATTATTATTATTATTATTATTATTATTATTATTATTATTATTATCATTCTACTTACGATTTTATGTAAAAACAGTTGTCAATAGTAGCAGTGAATAATAACGGGTTAATGATGTAATTATAATTTAAAGATATCCTTTATTCAAAATTAAATCATACCCCAAAAATCCAAAGTACGAAATCGCCTACATTATCTAGTTTTATATCTATAAAACATATCAACATATCCGCATGAAAGTGAGATGATACATCTTGCAGAATTAAACAAAATAAAAGAAATCAATTTTTGAATCACCCATAAATATTCAAAACGTCGGCGATTATTTTTAATAAAAGACCGTCGAAATTTTTAGAAACACAACCGATTGTCTTTTGTAATTTTATGATACTCCTTTTACAATTCCCACGCCGTTTACTTTCTGATTTACAACAAATATTTCGACATACCGCATCTCGAAGCCTCTTTTTACACCTTCGGTAGGTTAAAGAATTGACAATGGGAGGTACCTCTTTGAAAGACCATGTCGCATGTACTTAAACCACTTTATTAATGATAGAATAAAAGCGGCCATCATATAACACATTCACTAACAAAAATGCCACAAGATCAAAAACAATCAGTCATTGTAATGGTTTATTTTTAAAAATTAGATTTTATCTTTCTCACACTCCATTTTAACATTTATAGTATCAAGTAAGCCCTTGAGACGAGAGGTTCACCTTAGTCTCAAAAGCAGAAGTAGCAAGCGACCGAAGAATAAAGGCGATTTTACCTGTTCATAGCGCAGGTAGAAAAGCCGAATGATCCCAGAAGTATTAAAGAGAAATAACAAACGGGATTTTTTAATCCCAAGGCGCATTATATTGATATTCATACAGTAAATATTAATTTTCTGGACTGAATATTTAAAACGCCCAATCAACAACGCTTCACGCTCATTTTACAAAACCTGAGGAGGACAGGGAAAATGGGAGGCAAAGACGGTCCCCCATCTGCCACCGCACCTAATCCAGCACAAAAGGTTAATGAAGAATTGGAAAGAACCATGAAGAAGAAAGAGAAAAAATAACGAGATCAAGAACTCCAAGAGAGAGACGGCAGAACAACTATTCAGTACAAGGATCTGAAGTAGGATGAGAATCAGAACCGATGGAAACCAAAGAACATAACACACCGATGAATGAAATTCTAAAACAACAACGTGAAGAAAAAAAAGCACTAACTATGTTTCAGGAGAAGGATCACAAAGAACAACACGAAGACCACCACCAATAATAGTGAAAACGACAAAAGAAATCCCAAGGATGAGGAAAGTATCTCAAAGAAGACAAGTCAAGGCAACTTATGGAAAATACAACGATAGAACAGGGGTCAAAATAATGACTAAACACCAGATGACTACAGAAAACTAACAGCATACCTAGAGGAAATACAACCACAAGGGATCGACTGGTACACCTTCATGGATCAAGAGAACAAAAACGCCAGCGAAGTGATAAAAGGACTGACTCCAGAAGAAGATACCGAAGAAATTAAGCGAGACCTTGAACAACAACAAGGCATGATGGTAAGAAAAGTAATACTAAACTCTTTTCTACGGACGGAACAAAGAAGAAACTCCCCATCTTCATGCTAGAATTCCCCAAAGGAGAATGAGAAAATATCGAAGACTTACAATACATTCTCAATACCAGGCAAAAGTCAGGAAGAATAACGCAGTGTTAAAGCTGTCAAGGGTTCAACCACGGACAAGCAATCTGTCACATGAAGATAAAATGTGTCAGATGTGGAGAAAAACACAGAGCAGAAGAATGCAAGAGACCCAGAAAACGCCAATTGTCAAGGGAAACACCCAGATAACTATAAGGGATGCCCTAAAGCCCCAAAGAAAAAGATGGAAGAACCAACGACGACAACTATAGGACAACAAGAACCAACGAGCAAACAGACAATAAGCACCAGCTACGCGAACCAGACATCTTGGAGATGATGATCTTCGCAAACCAAATGGAACAAACTTCACGCAGTAGAAGTAAGTAACAACTATGTTTCAGCAGAAGACAAAAAACATGTTAAGAAGTAGGACAGAAGAGGAACAACTTATGAGAAATCCAAACAGAATAAAAAGGAATGGGAGAAGACGTGGAAAACCGTAATCAAGGTTAAGGGTAGACAAGGTTTAAGGTTTAAGTAAATAAAGTAAATATACATTTTTGAAAATGCCACCAAAAGGTTTTTCTTTCAAACAAATAAAACCCTACCCCAAGTAATTAAAAACATTTAATCCCCTAAAGAATTTTTAAAGTTTTATTTAAAATAATTTAAATAATTAATGAAGCAAATATTGTCTACTATATTGTACATAATATTTAGCGGCGAAGGAAGTTATTTATATTTCCAAGTGTCAGAAAAGTCTTTAAACAATAATTCATTATACTATTTTCGTCCCGAGAGATAGTTTTTGTCGGCACGGGATTCGACAATGACCGAAGGTCGTACAAACGTCTGAAGCACTTTATTAATGATATAACGGACACGCACTTACACCAATACTCCATCCTCGACAATAAATCATGTTTGTCCTCGCTCGCCATATGAGGCCAAATATCCTACTATTATTTTACTATTAATCAACACATTTTGTTATATATCAACTGTAATATGTCCGAGCATTTATAGTGATGTGGATCAAAATGTAATATTTTGGAAATATGCAAGTAAATAATAAATAAGTATTAATTCATATTTTAATAGAAATAAAAGAATATTAATCAACGTCTTGTTATGTTTGGGAAGATTATTTCCCGCGAACATTTAATTCCAGATAAGTAAATTAAAAGAGAATACGAACATCATGAATACAACTAAAATAATAATAAAACTGACAGTAGTATTTGACATTTTTATATAACGTTTTGACGTTACTATTTCTCTTGGGAGGTCTAGTAAAAAAATTGCTGATAAATAATTCCGATTGGTCTAAATTTAAAAAATTGTGACATTTACATATTTATAAAATAATCACTTATAATATCACAAGAGCTTAAATTATTTCTGGAAATTTTCTTAAAATATATAAAAAATAATTTGGAAAAAAAATCTGACAACTGTCACAAAGCCTAATAATTACCTACTAGTTTAAATGTCTGTGCCATAGAGAAATATAATACATTTTTATTTGTCTATGGTCTGTACGTTGAGATTTCAGCGTTCTCTATGGTTTCAGCTGTCAAAAAATGTCCACTTAAATATGGAGGCGCCACAAAAAAATTCCAGAATCAAAATTAAGGCATTTACGCTTAGTTCACTGCTTAGGTTCGGTGCAATGGGTGGGAAAAGTTTTCAGGATCATGTCAATTGATTTTATTTTGAAAACTAAAACTTATTATTAGTTATTGTGAGAAACTAATCCATAATTAGATACACAACAATGCTGTAGTTCATTTGAAATGTATTTACTAAATTAGATATATTTTACCTACAACATCCCAGTAAACCCTAAATTTAGATACCTTCCTATAATTTTTGGAATATTTTATTTCAAGTAAAACAGTTGATTCAAATAAGATTTTATTTTATGAATTAAAGTTAATGAATATAATTATTTTTTAAACTTAAAACTACGCTATTGAACTTTGTTATGTCTCTTTTAATTCATAATAAACAGATAATCAAAATGAAAGCCACTGATTTAAATGGATTTAAAGGGCTACTGTCACTTTTTCAATATGACATCCACTATGATGTCACTTCCGCGCACACTGTTGCCATATTGCAGTACCTTTCTCCGGTGGAACAGACTCTAATAACAATTATACGCGAGTAAAATACTATACTTTACCCACGACATATCTGTCTCCACGTTTTCCTGTCCCATGTTTGTTTTTGCGCTTCTTCTCATACTACTGCTCTCTTCATAACTTCTTTCCTAATACTCCGGCATTTGGCATACATGTCCCTACCACCTGAGCTGTTCTTCTGCGATTTTATCATTTATTGATTCCAGCTGCAAATGAGGCCAAATTGTTTTATATCTGATTTTATCTATTCTTTTTCTTAAGAACAGCAAACAACTAAACGGTTAAATAATTATCTCTGGTGTAGCTGTTTAATCTGTTTAATATTATTTTCTATCATCGTTAACTGTTTTTGCATTTTTTCAACCACCAATTTTTTTTTGTTTACCGATTTATTGCGTTCTTTACAGCCTGATGATGGTCTAATTTAGACCGAAACTAGTTGCAATAATTATATATTACCTGAATAAAAGTCTGTGATTTTGACTTGGCATTTCATTGGATCTTTTCTGTTCTCAATAAGATGAACTTTCACATAGTAAGGGTTAGTAAGGGGAAACTCATTTCTGAGGCGTTGATTCATACTTTGTGTCTATCTGTTAGAGTCCAGGTCTGCTCTTATCTCTTTTGGTATCTCTTTTTTGTTGTATTTTTCATTGTGCTAAATTGGTTTCCTGTTCTTCTCAATCTCTTGTTTTCCACCTTCTTCTATGACTTTTTCCCATTTAATCTTATGTCTTTTGTCTTTTTCGTTTCAGCCTTTATTATTGTTTTTATTTTATACTACAACATTTTTATATTCACCTTTTATAGTTCTTCTTTTAAAATGTCCATGTTGTATTGTAGTTTTTCACTGCTACCCGCCACCAAGCCCAAATAGTAATTTGAATAGTTGAGTTTTTCCCATTTTCCAAAACCCTTGTGTTAGTTTTGTTACCTTTTTTTTGGCCCCCTTCATAGCTTCATCCAGGACTACTGAAAAGAGTAGTAGGCTCAGCACGCAACCTCGCTTAACACTTTGGTGCGTACTAAATTCCTTGGATGGCTTATGAAACATAATAGTATCTTCTTGTCCTTATTTATTATCTTCTCGCTCTTGCAGTTTTTCCTAAATTCGCATTGCGTCTTCAAATGCAGGTTCTAATCTATCTCTTATTCCTTTCTTTCTTACTAATACTTCTCCTGGTAATGTAGATATGGTTATTCCTTTATAATTGTCTCAGTTTCTCTTGTCTCCCTTTTGGTTATTGGAAGTAAAGTGTCTGTTTTCCATGTGTATGCTTGTTTTATCCATAATGTCGTTTATAAATTCAAGTACCCAATGTGCTCCTTCTTTTCCTATGCATCTTATCATCTTTGGTGTGATATTGTCTTTCCCAGCTGCTTTACCTAGTTTTAACATTTCTAATACCATTTACAATTCTTCTCTTTTTATGTGTTCTATTTCTTGGTCCTCATTCATATCTTCTTCATCTAGGTTCTCCGAAACTGTGTTTGTTAGTTTTTTAAAATATTCTCGCCATCTTCCCATTATTTTTTTATTTTCTGTTATTATATTTCTATCTTTATCTTTCATATTCTACGTTGAGTATACCTTCATTTGTCTTAGTTGTTTTAGTGTTTAGGTGTTTCATTTAATTTTAATTATGGATATAGAATATGATTATGATAGAAATACTGGAAAATGCGGAAATTGTCAATCTGGACTTATTACCAGTATCTACCAGAGAAAAATATCAAATGAAGTTTATAGATTGGAATAAAAATTGTAAATTATAATTTTGAATAAAGTATTACCATATTATTCAATTTTTTAGTCGCAGTCGTATAAAAAGTATAGTGTGCAACACATTAAAAACACACTTTTCATACTCGTTTGTTGCGACAGTCGTAAAAAAGTGCCTCTTTTCCCACTAGCTTCACAATAAACTACTTCCAATAAGTATTGTTTTAATAAAATTATTTCCAACCAAGTTGCTTTACTATTTACTAAAATTCAACACAAATTTGGTGAACAATCCCTTTCACTATAATGCAGATGATTAGGATAGGTTATCATAATAAAATGATGGGTAAACTACTTAACAAGATTAACTAATTAAGATACAGTTCGTTGAGTTGGTTATTAGCCGCTGCTGTACAAAACGATGAAATATTTCTGTTATGATTATAGCGGCGTATTATGTTATTAAATTAATAGCATGTTCGGTGTTTAAGTGCTGAAATAATAAATAAAATTAACTATAAGATAAGCTTTGTGTTCAGTAACTGAAAACAAACAATTAATTAATATATTTAAATTTGAATGTAGGTGGAAATTAATATTTCATTTATTTTTTTGCATGCAATTTTTCTTCGGTTCCTTGAAAAATTAGTTTAAACTTCATTAATAAAGTACACGTTTAAATATATTTCCTTTTTTAATGGGTAATGAGAGAAATACCCCTTAGATATTGTCAAAAATTAAATTGTTTATACTGAGCTAAACTTAGTACTAAATTTTAATGATACAATAATTTATCGATAAAAATAAAAATAGTAGTAGTAAATAGATCAAAAAAAAAACTAAAACGAATAAAAATGCAATTTTCATTTCACTTAAGTTTGATCACGTCCGTCTTTTGAATTAAAATAAATTGCACATATTTGAAGTCTTTTTGTGGGGACTACTCAGTTGTACCAATTTTACCTGACTTAATCCGGTAGCGTAAAAGGTTATCCCATTCGGTGCATCCGGACACACCGAAGTAACTAGGTTGAGAAAGTAGTAGAGAGTAATGCATATTTTAGTTTTATATAAGTATCTAACCGAACCGAACCGAACCTAACCTAACCTAACCTAACCTAACCTAACCTAACCTAACCTAACCTAACCTAACCTAACCTAACCTAACCTAACCTAACCTAACCTAACCTAACCTAACCTAACCTAACCTAACCTAACCTAACCTAACCTAACCTAACCTAACCTAACCTAACCTAACCTAACCTAACCTAACCTAACCTAACAAAACCTAACCTAACCTAACCTAACCTAACCTAACCTAACCTAACCTAACCTAACCTAACCTAACCTAACCTACCTAACCTAACCTAACCTAACCTAGCCTAGCCTAACCTAACCTAACCTAACCTAACCTAACCTAACCTAACCTAACCTAACCTAACCTAACCTAACCTAACCTAACCTAACCTAACCTAACCTAACCTAACCTAACCTAACCTAACCTAACCTAACCTAACCTAACCTAACCTAACCTAACCTAACCTAACCTAACCTAACCTAACCTAACCTAACCTAACCTAACCTAACCTAACCTAACCTTCATATTAATCCTATAATCCCCTCTAGAAATTTTTTGGTACAACTGAGCTATCGCAAATTTTCTACCTAACCTAACTTTCATATTAATCCTTTAATCCCCTCTAGACATTTTTTGGTACAACTGAGCTATCGCAAATTTTCTACCTGCTATCTTTTGGTACAACTGAGTAACCCCGCTTTTTGTCAGTGTCTTTAATCAATAACTCTCCTTTTTCGTTTCTACAATATCTAGCTGTATTTATTTTTTCTGTTTACTCTTTTTAGTTTCTTTATAAATGTTTATTTCTTTATTTTTGTAATTTTCTTCCATCTCGTTTAGGTTGATGCTCAGATGTCTCTTCGGGAAATGCTTTTTTTCTGAAATGCTCTCTATTTTCTTCTGTATTCTGACTTTAACATTATTTATCTGGCTTTTTTCTTTATTTTATAAATCTGTTTGCATTTATTGTTGTAACAATCTATTTTTTTACTTTATTTCTTTGTTATTTGCAACTTTTGAGCAATCTTTGTCATAGTGTCTTCAATTGCATACCAACTTTCTTCCATACTTTGATTGACATGATCTTACTTTAGCTTTTCGTTTCGTCTGCAAACAATTTGTGTATTTCCTTTTCTTTTTCCTTTTCCTTTTCCTTTTCCTTTTCCTTTTCCTTTTCCTTTTCCTTTTCCTTTTCCTTTTCCTTTTCCTTTTCCTTTTCCTTTTCCTTTTCCTTTTCCTTTTCCTTTTCCTTTTCCTTTTCCTTTTCCTTTTCCTTTTCCTTTTCCTTTTCCTTTTCCTTTTCCTTTTCCTTTTTTCTTTTTTTTCCTTTTACCGCATTTTTGATCTTTATCTATGACACATGATCACTTTTAACCACTAGTCATACTAACTCTAATCTCCCCCAGAGATTAAAATTCCAAAAATGTTGATATAATTGTAAGTTTTTCCTAATTTATTATTATTAATATTAGTTTGAACCAGATTGCATGAAAAATGACGAACTTTCATATAAACATCAAGACCCATTTAACACGAAAATCAAAAAATCCTAGCTAGTTACATTATAAAAGGAACCTAGTTTCAAAGTTTAATGTTTATAGCTTCAGTCGTTGGTGGATATAATTCTAAATTCTTGGATGTATTTTGTATTACCTACAATCCAGAAGAAACAATTGTTATTAAAAACTAAAAATAAAAATGCGTGTCTATAATTTAAATAGTTTTTGTATGAAGCACAATGAGGTTAAAATAACTACGATTACGTTGTTATAAATAATATAGAACACTAATATTGTGACCAGATAAACATGAAAATATATTGCGTGGCAGGGAGATTACCAAACATTACATTTTGTGACAGCAAAAGCGTAAGCAAAGAACATAAAAACGTAATCATGTTTATAATATGTATAAATGTTAAGCACGAAAGAAAGCACCTATAAACTTTGATGATATTTGTAGTGCGCATTCTGTAAATTCTGTCAAATGTCATAATGTTAGATTAATATTGATAAGTTTTCGTAAATATGTATTCTTAAATTTTCTTATTTCCGCATTTTGTGTTTGTGTTTGAGTGTTATCTCCAAAACTAATCATCTGTAAAACTGATATCTTCTGTTAATCTAATCATTTTTATGAATTAAATTTATGAAGTTCAAACGACTATTATAAAATTGACAAAATCCTGCAGTTTTATTAATTACAAACCAATTTGCTGAGGCGTTATAAACAGACTAACAGTGCTATGATGGTGTTTTAAAGTTTTTTTTTTTAAATTATATTTAAAAAGAACACCGATATGGTTGTTGCTTTGGTACAGTCTTATTATTATATTTTTGGATAGAGAATAAAAAGACCTTTCAAACGATATATCACAAGCCCATACTCATATTGCGGCTTAAAACTGTCACTCAAAGGAGGTTAAAGGAATTTTCACTTTAAAGAATGTCAATTTATAATTAAATTCTGACGTTTTTCATGATTTTCTATAAATATGTACAGTAACCGAAATAATGAGTTTATTCCATTTGGATTTTCCACACTGTATACAGATATGTATAGATGATTATATCAATAAAATAAATATTGCTTTGGATATTTTTATTTATAGTTCATCTCTAAAACATAACTGAATTTTCTTTTTAACAAACACCCACCTTTCGGAAACCAAAAAAACGATGTATTTTGATTGCCCTCGATGGATCTAAAATCAATAATTTTACTTCTTCTTTCGTTTATTCTTCGCCAACTTCATATCACCCTTAACTGTTCTTTTTATTAATCCTATTAACGTGTTCGGGAAATAGTGCTCATTCCGGTCAAATGCAATCAAACATAAAGCACTTTGTTCGGCGAACCATATTCTAGAAATAATGACCTATCTCACAATGTTACCTTTGCGTACATAAATCGTCCTTAGAGGAAAACAAGTCCGAGGGGCCATTTGTCTATATGGATGAAAAATCCATTTCTGGAGGACTTATTGATATCACCCCTGAGGATCTTTCTGTAATATTCGACCCCGCAACTTATGATGAGACTTCGGCCAACACTTTAAAACACATCAGTCAAAAAGTTTTTAGGTGGCTTTCTAAATTATCTTCGACAGGAGAATATATATAAAAAAAGATGTTGGGTGTGATACATTTTCTACACTGATAAAAAATAACACATTACTTTTATTAATATGTAGGTGAATGGGAAAATGTATTTTGAATAAAAAAATTAAAATAAGTGTATAAAATACACTGTAAATATTGAAACTAAGCGCTTTTGGCTTACAAAGCCATCATCAGAGTTTCTCGTCAAAAAAGATAAAAACCACTAAGAAGAAATGTATAAAACGTACAAAACATCATAGAAACCAGACAAACCAACAAAAATAAATAAGTAAAAACTAACAAATTACATAAAAAGGTGGACACAAGAACAATGTAAAAATTAAAATTAAATAGGATGTACAAACAATAAAATCAAGCCGGAATTATAACTAGTTATAAAAAATAAAACCAATCAGGGACAGAATTTTGCGGGTAATAAAAATCAGGAAAATTGTGAACTTTGTCGCTACGTTTACAATTTAATGGTTTGCTAGGGGCAAACTGTAAACTAACGAAATATAAAGTGTTAAATTATAAATGGTTTGGTCCACTTCATAATCTTTCCATAGTTTACAATCTCGCGAGTTATATTGTAAACCAACTAATCCTCGGGTGATATATATAATATATTGTATAATATTAATGAATTTTTATTTATTATTTGATTATCAAATATGTTGGTAATTTAAATATACTCACCGACTTAAATTTTGATCGATTCAAAATATTGATTTATTTAAAAATGTTCTAACGCAGCGACTGATTTCTTTAATTTTTTTTGCATCTTGTAGATAAAAAACTGTACTTTTATGTTTATTATTCTGATGTCTCAAAATAATTCCATACTCCTCTCATATACAAGGGAGAAAAGAAAACAATGTTTTCCTCTACTTTTGACTCACCCTGTAGGTTAATTCTGCTAGTATATGTGCACATATTGAACTTTATTAAGATGTTTGATTTATTTCCAACACTTCGTTTTTTTATTTATCCAGATATCTTGATTTGTTTGTGAAATGTGACGGTTTAAAGAAAATTAAACATTTTAAATTTTTTTATCCAATTTAAACGAAGTAATAAATGATTTTATAAAACACATCATTAACAATAATAAGCAAATCATTAAAAAAACTGGAAATTCGAATATTAATACCGGATATTTCCCCCACGAGCGCAAATAACCGCCTCAATACGTCGTGGCATACCCTCTATTAAATGTCGAATCTCCATCTGGTAAATCTGATTCCATTCATGGACCAAAGCATCTTTCAATTTAGTTAAATTAGTTGGAGTAGGACCTCGGTTACAAACTTGTCTACCCATCATATCCCAGATGTGTTTAATTGGATTGAGATCTGGGCTACGTGATGGCCAGTTCATCCTTTGAATTTCTGTTTCCTCCAAATATAGAGATACAGTCCTTGCAATATGCGGACGAGCGTTGTCATGCATAAACATGAATTCATTTCCTACAAATGGTGCAAATAGAATGACAGGTGGCTCTAGGACATCACGAATATATAGGTCATCTGTCATTGCTCCACCGCCAACAATGACTAAATCAGTACCAGTAACTCCGGACCAGTTGCAGGTCTTCTGGAGCATTTTCTCTTAATCGCCTACGGATAGTTATTTCGTTGACAGCTACTTGACGTACTTCTTCTAAACGATTTCGAGCCATGATAGCAGTAGTATTCCTTTCTCGCAAAACATTTAATGTTACAAAAAAATCATCTCGAGCACTTGTAACTCGTCGTCTGTCAAATCCTCTTTGTCTCGAAACGTTTTACAGCTCTCTGGAAGCTACACCTTGTATCACCTAATATTCTAGCAGCATAATATTAAGACCTATACTGTCTTGTACTAGAGCAACCGCTCGTGCTGCATCAGTAGCCGTTAAAACCATGATAAGGTGATAGTTCAAACAGAAATTATTGCCAAAAATGAATATTTGTTATGTAGATAATTAAACTGCAATTGACAAGTAATAAATATGTTGTCAAAATTGTGAGTTGGCCACAGCACTCTACTATCATTTTGTAGTTTATTCTCTACAGTCACTTAAATAACGGTCGTACCTGAAATGTTTCATTTTCTTTAAACCGTCTCATTTCACAAACAAATCAAGATATCTGGGTAAATAAAAAAAGAACATATCAGACATCTTGATAAAGTTCAATATGTGTACATCTACTGGCAGAATTAACCTACAGGGTGAGTAAAAAGTAGAGGAAAACATTGTTTTATTTTCTCCCCTGTATATGAGGGGAGTATGAAATCATTTTGAGACGCCAGAATAATAAACTTAAAATTACGGTTTTTTATCTAAAAGTTGCAAAAAAATCAAAGAAATCAGCCTTCGCTAATAGTATATTAAACAACGCATTTCATATGGAATTCTGTTATGACACGAGTTCAAGTTTAAAAAACGAATCGCGAAGCGAAGAGTTTTTTAAAGAACGAGTGTCACAACAGCCATATGAAATAAGTTGTTTATAATATTTTTTATATTTTGCCCTTTTTACCATTTTTTAAATTAATTTTTTATTTTTATGTAATTACGAAAATTTTTATTTTAAAAAGTATGTCGGCAGCACTGTGTAATTTATAAAATTTGACAGTTGTGACATTTAAATTATCAAATGTTAATGTTTTAAATTATTTTAAAAAGAATAATATACAAATAATAATATATTATATAAGTAAAATATTATAATTGTCTAATTGTCAAAACGTAGAATATAATTTACATTGACAGTTTCTCCTGACAACGTACAATAAATATAAGTGCATTTTTTTAACAATACAATATTTGAAAATTGGTTTGCAAAAATTAAAGTTCCAATTAAAAGCCGAATTGAAAAAATTTAAATTGTTCATGTACCAAAACGCTCCTCAAGTCCGTATAGTTGTTTCATGCGATGATCTGCTATGGTTCTCTGTTGCAGAACATCCTAACAATACACCATATGTTGTATACTGGATTCTGGATACTATTTACCTTTTACGGTATTTACCTTCGTATTACACTCACCACACCCACACTTAATTTAATTATTAAAATTTCTCCTTTTTCAAACTAATTTAAACTTGTTGATATTTTTATATCAAAACGGTACTTAAAAAACGTGCCTCGTATTCTATATACGAGTTAAATACACTTATAAAAGATGAGAAAATATATACTTTTATTAGTGTATAAAATTCTGTCGCTTTGAATATTTCCTATTTTATAAAGTTTGAAGGTTCCCGACGGGAAAAGCACAGATTTGGACAGTAGCTGAGTGCATTATATCCCCTAAGGAATATATACCCTTACAGGACAAGTTATTGAATATTCTTGTCTATTCAGATCAGATCAGACCGATATCGATATCCGTTTTATGTAAAGAATATCCTGCTAGTGTGCAAAGAATTATTTATGAGAAAGTCACAAATATTTATAGTAAAAGGTATGTTTTTCTCGAATAAAGGCTTCCGAAGTGGAAACTGTGGAAAACCATATATGAAATCAAATTGAGATATTGCAAGAAGGTTTCTTCGGTAAAAGATTTTTTAAAAGAAAACTGATACGTTTACTAAATAAATAAGGGTGGAAATAAGAGGGTAAAATAAAATGTGTATGTTTTAATAAATGAAAAAGGGATAGAGTTGCTCTCCTATAGTTTTATACAATGATTTAGAGGTCAATTTCGTTAATGAAATTTTGAAATTTTGTTCGTAATACAAAATTGATAATTTTTCAATAACTTTATCTTTCGAGAACATAACCATTTGTCAATTATAAATATTTTAGTTTTCCACATTCAAAAATGCAGTCCAATATGTCATTCAGATCAATTTTCTTCAGTTATTATTCAAGACCTCAATTTTAATGATATTTTTGACATACCACTTCAGGATCTGTTACTTTACGGTTTGATAATAAAATATTTCTTCTTGTTTCCTTGGTGATTGCAATATTGTTGTTGATTTGTTCTCCTATTTAGTAATTTGATACTATTTTTTTTCACCATAGATATAATTTCGATTAAGTGTTCCTTGTCATTTTTACCCTACATCTTTTCATACGTTCTATAAACCCATTTTCCAATTTCCTAATGTATGTGAACATTTTTATGGTTTGGTTTTACTTTCTGCTATGGACAATGGTATCTACTTCTTCGTTGACTATGATTCTTAAATTTACTCTGTTAATTATTATCTTTAGTATTGAGTTTTCCATTTCTTCATGGATTATCGATTCTAATCCTTACTTTTGTCTGTCTGTTGTATTAACATCGGATAAATTGACAAAATTATTGTTGGTTTGTTGGATCTACACAAAATAGATACAAAACTCTGATTTAAAATCCTCACTTTTTGTTTATTTCTATAAAGTTCCTCCTTAATTGGGGAAGTTTCTCTCTGGGGTGCTTCAACCCTTAGTTAATTATTTTCTTGTATTTCATATAATTAAATGTTATTGAGCTCTAGCTTCTTCCTTTTGCTCCATTTTTCTGTCATTCTTTTTGTTTTTCAATGTCCACAATATTTCTGTTCATGTTCGATGGGTGCTTATCCAGAACCCAACAGTGTTCGAGAGGATGCTTACCAACCAAACCCACCTCAAAAACTCGCCGTTACCCCCGCCTCGGAATCACTACCCTAGCATACTTCAAGATGGGAGGCGGTCCCTCACACACTCTGGTACTTTTTAACTTTTTGCTATTTGTAACTTTCATTGGTAAATATTTGTGTATGCTTGCTTCTAGATTAGCTTGTAATATATCATTTCTTTTGTAGCCTGATTATGGCCTTGTTTTAGGCCAAACCTAGTAGCTTTATATTTACAAATTTAAACATAATTGAGCTGGAAAAAATAGGTTTTAAATTAGTTTATTTAGTTGAGAACGGTAAACAACTAAAAGGTTGAAATAAACTTTCACTATTTATTCGCAAAATATGAAATGCAATAACGGCCGTTTCGCTATAGAATTAGCATCGTCAGATTGACATATTGAAGTTACATTTTGTTTGTTTGTAGCTAGATACCTGATGTTGATTAGGTAGTAGGCTAGACCAAGTATGGAAGTAATAAGACATGGCAATATTAAAGCCTAGATGTTGTTAGCCCTAAGGGATTATCCTGTATGTATTTTCCTCTAAGATCAGTATAACTGTGCAATGATATAGAAAAACCAAGAAAAAACTATATCATGCTGATCTTTACAATAACTTAATATATTTATGTTACAATAATGTCTTTTCTATGTATAAAATGAAGACTCAATCAAAGTAAACAGTTTAATAGTGGTGAACTACCAAGATTTATTTGTTCATTAACTACTTTATATTGTTGATCTGCTAAATGTCTGTTTATTTCAAGTTCTTCGAGGAAATCTAAATTTTGTGTTTTATCGCAAATATGTAATATTTGAATGTCATTGGTGTGTATGAGTGAGTGTGGATGTTCAAGAACGTGTTTTGCATAGTTTGACTTATCTGGTTGTTGTAATCTATATGCTCTTAAGTGTTCAATGAATCTTATTTCAAAATTTCTTTGTTTTTGACCTACATATAGGTACAGCATTACATTCTGGACAATTAATTTTGTAAACACCAGGTTAGGTAATTTTGTTTTTACACAATTTTGTACCAACATTATTGTGTGATTTGAATGAAATTAATGCAGATGTTGCCGAAGATATTATTTTTGAAATTGTATTAGAAATATTTAGCGGATTTATGAATCAAACCACCCTACAAAAGTTTTAAAATAATAATAGCAAGATATATTTTATGAATTGGTCTAATTACCAAATAAGAAGGAATAATAGGTAAATTGAATTGAGGGTGCAGAATACAGATGATTTTAAGTGGAGTATGTGGAACTTTCAAACTGTATCATGAGTATTTTAAACTTTCTTTGATGAGCGTTCCTATCTTCATTGTTAATTGATATTGTTTTTTCTCCTACAAAAATGAATCATGGGTGATTTGTTAGGGGTGAAGGATTATCCAGAAGATAATGCCCATAAATGAAAGTTATTCAGGCATATTTGAATTTGTTCTTCAGAAGACCTGGGAAACTGGAAGGGTAATATACTATAAGACCATCTGTATTCATTCTATAAGAGACTGAAGACAGATTGAAATTTGTGATAATATATTTAGATAAAATAAAGTAGTACTGAGAACAGATCCTTGTGGAATACCATTTTCGAAGGAGGAGGATAAAAAAATTTTAACCTTGGCTTGAAATAATCTATCTTCTAAAATATTAGAGATAAATAATGGAACATGTCTTTCTAGTCTTTGTTTTTTTTTTTGAGTGATGATTTTATATCTCAAAGAAGTGTCACAGGCATTTAAGAGATATATGATCTATGGTGAAACGTTTCTAAAGCCGTTTCCATTATTATCTAGAAAGAATTTAGATTCTAGGAACTAAGATAGAGGAAGAATAACCATTTTTTCTAGAAGCATATAGGATTTGCAAAAGATATTGGGCAGAATCTTTCTTGGATACTTTTGGGTTTGCGAGATTTATGGCCTTAGGAGACGGAGTCGCACGTCACAATATTACACAAACGAAAGTGAACCTAGGTGTTCACATTTCCTATTGCTTGCCTTAACAAGACATCGACAATTTTATTTTGAGTATGCAATTAAATATTTAAGCACCATAAATAAATTATAATTTATCCAAAACGATTCAGAAAAATAAATATGTCGTCCTGTTCAAAAATATCCGAAGACTTTTCCGAATTAAAGCGGTTTAAAAGGTTTTTAAATAAACTATTTTAACTGAACTGTAAACTCTTTTAAGATATGTTACTAATGAAAGTATCAGAAGATGTCAGATAGTGAAATTCTGTACTAGAACTTACATTTGTCAACAAAAATGTCTCTTGCATGTTTGTCAACATTGAGACACTGTTTTATTTGATTGCGGTAAGGTTAACTAGCAAAATATTTGAACAGTTAATGTGTTGATGTTTCATTTATTTTATATGCGGTTTATCCCAGACATGTTACGAATTTGTAGGAAAAAATGTATTGACAAATGCCAACTTTAGATTAGAATAACACCTATAATTTATCAGATATTAATCAGTAATATTAAAATAATACTTTTGTGTCATTAAATAACATATACATTTTGACAAAAATTATCTTATTTCCAACATTTTTAAGTTAAACCTTACAAAAGAAACATTTTTATCGTAGTTCGTTTTAAAGCTTTTTTAGAAAAATATCAGATACATAGATACCTATATATAAGCTCTTGGAATTCCCAATTTCCAATAACTTAACTTTTCCGTAGCTTTGAAAACTTCTCTCCATCTCACCTTGTCCCTTGTCTTGTCTTTCTAATTACTGACATTAAGTCTTTGTAGATCCTTTTCAACATCTGTTTTCCATCTTATTCCTCCTGCGGAGCTATCTAGCATTACTATTGATAACCTTCCTATTCCCATTTTTTTAACCATCTAAGTCTTTGAGATTTTATCATTCCAAAAATATTAGGACCTTTATATAATTCTTTGACCTCTTTATTTGTTCTCCTCAACCAAATTTCATTTTGCACTTTTCCGACACACCTTTGCCTCAGTACTTTTCTTTCCCATATTTGTAACATTCCTTGTTCTTATAGGTTAAAAATGTCCATTTTTCTGAGGCATAAGTAACTAAACGCTAATCATAGTTTTGTAGATCTTAATTTTCGCGCTCCTTGATAAATTCTTCCCTTTAATAACGTATTTAGGACATATATGCAATTATTGCCAGACATTATTCTTTTTTGAATTTCTTCCACATAATTGGGTTTCTTGTAATGTACTCGAATCTGTCTATTTTTTCAAATTTATATATTATCTTTCCTCCGGCTGTTTCTACTGTTAGGTAATTTCCTTATATAAATTATCTAGCGAATGGTAGATATTGATGTCTCTTATATTGATCAAGCCAGAAATATTTACTCGTATACCTCCTTCCAGAATTGCTTTTCCAATACCAGACTGAAGAGAATGGATGATAGTGGATCATCCCCTTGTCTTACGTTTTCAGTTATGATGAACTCCTCTGGCATACAGTTATTTATTCTTAATTGATTTCCAGTATTCTGTAGTGTTAATCCAATCATTCTAAACAGCTTTCTACTTATTCCTAGTTCTTCTCCAGAGTTTTGTACAAATCGTTTCTTTTACTTTATCAAATGCTAGTTTGAAGTCAACGAATAGTACCATCGTCTGCATTCCAACTTGATAACTTTCAGCCTGTATTTTCTGTAGCATAAAGATTTGCTTCAGTGTGCTTCTTTGTAAATCCACATTGGTATTCTACAATTATATTAAATTTATAGTACCAACCCTTACTTTTTGGTCCATCTTATTAAGAATAATAAAAAACTCTTCGTTTGAACGCAACTTCCAAGTTTATGCGTTCAAACGAAGAGTTTTTTATTATTCTTAATACAATTATATTCTTTATCTTTTTCTTTAGAATATCCTTGATATAGGTGCAAGTATCTTGTAAGGCTATTCCTCTATAATTAGGGCACTCATTTTTATTTCCTATTTTATACAATGTTTAAACCACTTATGGAATAAAATTATTTGTGGGGGGTAGTTTAGAAGATTATAAAAAACGCTGGAACTCGTCGAAAATTCAATAATGTTAAATAATACTAATCCAATTTCCAAATTTTACAAAATAAAGGCAGTATTTACAACTTTTTGTTTTATTTTAAAAATTACACATAATATAGCAGCAAGATTAAGTAACCATATATATTGTTGTGCTGTTCAAGAACATTATTATTTAAATAATCAATTTCATGTGTGCTTTTTAATGAGGAGTTTTAAAACAAAAAGTGTATTTTGATTATAATACAAATATTAACACTATTTTAACCCACATAACTCTAATGGTACATTCACATTCTAAGAATATGTCCATGAATTACGTCTTCGAACATTCTGAAAGGTGTATGCTAAATAACTCCATTTCACGTTCCTTTTCTTGTAAATTTGTATGTTCTTTATGGTACATTCTTAATATGTTCGTATCATGTAATTTTTAAATACCCAACAATCATTCCGTTGAAAGTGATATGATGATATGATAAGAATATCTTGCACAAACGGTGTAAGGAATATTCTTTTGGGGACGTGAATATAATGTGCGATGTTCATTCCTTTTGTTTGGATGAGCAAGTTACAAGATTACTTTTGATATTTGAAGAATATAACTCGCGATAGACAGTAAAAAAGTGTATGTTCGTGCAGTAGTAATCTAGACTGTGTACAGTAAAAATATATGGTAATACGGATAATATACTATTTACGTACTACCAGAACATTTTTATCACTGAGTAGTATCAAGTCATATTCTAAGAACGTTCTTGTTTGGACTAAAATAGAATATTACCATCACCATCTAATGCTGAGAATTTGATTTTTACATACTTCAGAACATTCTTTGCATATACATATCAAGTAATTTGGTACGGCCTTTTGAGGTGACTATTACATTCTGATCATGTACTGAACGGTATTTACGCATGTTAATAGAACATCCTTGTTCCAAAAAGAATGTTCTTATTATGTGCAAAGAATGTAAAATTGTTGTCTGGGAAGTTATTAATGTTGTTGATTGTTATTTTTGAACTATATGTGAACTAATGCTACATTATGTTATTTATAATCAAGAACTGCAGGTCTACTCAAAACTAAAAAAATACAGGGTGTCACATTTAAATTATTAAAGATGCATTTAAATTATGCACTCGTTTTATACAAAATTCCGTCTGTTGCTACATTTTTGTTCGTTACAGGTAAGATAATAAAACTTTTATTTAAAACTTTTTTTGTAATCCCGAAATTAAGGAAAATAAGGGCGGTCACAATATATTAAGAAACCCTGTACAGGTAACAGTTGAAACATTAGTATTCGTTTAAAAGAACTGTAGTGTAACATTTAAAATATTAGATATGAGTATAATAAGTATAATATCAACAGAAGTTGTTTTATAATAGCTTAATCTAATAACTTATACTGTTTCTTAGACATACACTTCATAATAATATTAATAGTAGTAATATTAATTTGTATATTTATTAGTAAATTTTAACCTATAAATAATTTTTATTGTGTAATTTATCAATATTATATTTTGTACATAGAGAATTCTACAGTAGACAGAGTAAGTATGTCTAGTTGCATGTAGGAAATATAAAGATGCAGATAATGTTCTAGAACATGATTACTTCCTAGAACCTTCTGGAAGCTTAAAAGTGTATAAAAGAACTTGAGAAGAGGTCGTTGGAGTCAGTAGGTCATTGGAGGTCAACCATAAAAAATTAGTCTATAATTGGAAGTGGTCAGTATATCATTAGGGACCAGTCTAGCAATAGTGAGTGAAAAAGAAACAGTCCTTAAAACATTTCTAGTGTATTGATAGTAATAGTGCAACTAAATAGTATTTTCCGAGTACTTACCATTCAAAACTAGGAACCGAACGACAATCCTTCCTGCGGCAGAAGTCAGGTTCTATTAAAATCCATTAGGTATAGAGCAAGTACAGATCTCTTTCAATCAATGAAGAAACATCCAGTACACAAGTTAAGACAATTTTGTAAAACATTTTAAATTATTGTAGTAGTTAGTTTAAGTCAGCGGTTCCCAACCACAGGGCCGCCAACCACAAGTGGGCCGCGGGCAATTTGCTACTGGGCCGTATTTCTTTTAGGAACTACTTCCCTCAAATTGAAGACAAAATCCAATGGATCAGAAATCCTTTTCAAGGAGATAATTTAAAAGAAGTTAACATATCTTCAAGTGAAGAGGACTCTTTAATTGAGCTGACTTGTGATCAGGATCTGAAATCAAGTTTCAAAACAGCCGCACTGATCACTTTTTGGATAAATGTGCGAAAAGAGTATCCCGCAATCAGCAAAATTGCACTGAGGGAATTGATGGGACTTATCTGTGTGAAAGAGCCTTTTCTACTTTAGTTTATTTGAAAAATAAGTATAGAAATAAGTTGAATGTGGAGGGTGACTTAAGGCTGAAATTGTCAAGTGTCGATCCCAATATTGATGCACTAGTAGGGGACAAACAATGTCAAAAATCCCATTAAGTTTGCAGCAATGTTAATATATGTGAAAATAAATAAAGGTTCTTCAGTAAAAAGTTTTTTTCCCTTTTACATGGTATGATTTAATTTAATTTATATGCTTAAATTATGTGCACATTATACATACACATTGTATATATATCAGTGTGCTCACTTAAGTTCGCACCATATGGCAAACTTTCTTATTATTAGTTTTACGAAAAAAAGTTCTTCATAAAAAGTTCTGCATGGTGTAAAAACTAAAATACAACCATCAGATATTAAAATTTTTCAGTCGTATACAAGGTATATTCAAAAATATGAATTTTACCAAGAGCAAAGTACCTCAATTTTTTATAATATCGAAAATTGTTATCAAGAAAATTTATTTAGAAGTCTACAACATGTTCAAATATACAGCCATGTATACAAAATGTTTAAAATGGAGATTTTCTACATTTTGCTATTGCATGTCTAGCCTACAACAGTAATAAATGCATAAGTACATTTTTAATCAAGTTGCCATGATATTTACATATCTGACATTAAACGTAAAATACATATTTGACAGTTACAATAAATTGTAATTAAAGATGCCGGTGGTATTGAATTTAGGAGAAAATATAGAAATTGTGCTAATTGTGGGTGATAATTATAAAACGTATCAGGAAGCAGCTGAAATATTTAATAACAGACATCAAGGAAGAAATATATAACATACAACAGTTATGAGACTTATGGTAAAATTTAAAGTATAGGTACGGAGATGTTAAAAATAAATTCAGCAACAAAGGTGAAAAACGCGTTGCAAATGAGGCGACGAAATTAGATGTAATGTTATCTACAGTGCAAGATCCTAAATGTTCTCTACGAAAGAGGGTATTGTTGTTGCAAAATGCAGGTAAAAGTACAATTGCAAAAATTTTGAAGGAAAATCAGTTTAAACCATATAAGCCTAAATTTATTCATACATTGAAACCTAGAGACTACGATAAGAGAATAGAATTTTGTTTCCTCATTTCAAGAAAAAATTTAAGACGATCCTTTTTTTGTTAGAAAAATAATGTTTCCAGACGAAGCTACATTTAATTCAAATGGAACGGTGAGTTCTCAAAATTGTCGATGGTGGAGTGACAACAATCATTTGATCATTTGATTAACGGAAGAGTAATCCACAGATATTCAGAGACTTTTTGGCCAGCTAGGTTCATGTTAGATTGTAAAATAAATAACGTTGTTATGTGTACGAATTATTTTAAAACATCAACAAAATGCTGCAACAGTCAAGTTGGGAAACTAAAAGGTTATCAAATTTTTGATAACAAATGAGTTAAATGTTTGTTAGATATAGTTTACAATTTTAAATAAATTTTCTTGATAACAATTTTCGATATTATAAAAAATTGAGGTACTTTGCTCTTGGTAAAATTCATATTTTTGAACATACCTCGTATACGACTGAAAAATTTTAATATCTGATGGTTGTATTTTAGTTTTTACACCATGCAGAACTTTTTATGAAAAATAACTTTTTTTCGTAAAACTAATAATAAAAAAGTTTCCCATATGGTGCGAACTTGAGTGGACACACTGTATATAAAATCGGGTGGGCCTCGAAATTAAAAAGTATAAATAATTGGGCCCCTAAGCTAAAAAGGTTGGAAACCGCTGGTTTAAGTTATTTAATTTAAACCGAAAGAATTTATTTGATATTTAATAATTAATGAATTGTGATAATTTATTCATCATTGTATAAATAATAATTTATTTGACACAATTTCTGGTTAAAAAAGGTGTTTTCTTATTTTTCCTACTTATTTTTTTCTTAATTAGTCATTGAATATATTACTGTTTGAAATTAGCCTTTGATAATAAATTTTTCATTTATATACCTAGCTAATAATCCAATTAGAAACTTGTAGAACATAACCCCCCTGAGAAATAGAAGATCAAGAGCATTTAAATAATATTAAATATTAATCAATCTAAAATTTATAAATACAAATTAATTGAACTACGAACAATCGTTGAAATCATAATATTCGTTACAGTAGCTAAGGGGTTCTCACATGAGACGGCTATAAATGTATAAAAAAATTTAAAAGTTTATATTTAAAATTACCACTTAAATGGTATGAAATCTAAAAGAGTACTTAAATCTTGAATTCTCACAACTTATCTATTCCGTCTAAGAAGTTTGTGTTTAAGAACGGCGTCGTCTTCGGCGAGCGTTTCTCTCTCGTCGTCTCTATGAAAATAAAACAAGAGCTCCTAAGAATGAGCCTAATTTAGGTCTCCCCATTCTCACCGTGAACCGTCAACATCCACCCCTAAATCTTAGTATAAGTTCCGTTTGCTTTTAACATTCCACCCGAGACTCTCCTGACTTGGTTATATTGTTTTCCTTTATTGTATATGCCTTCACTGTAAACATGTATAAATTGCTTTCGGATAAAATTATGAGACACGAATATTTAATTGAATTTCAAGGGGAATTTATCTTCATTTTCTTTATTGGATTTTTATAGAATCATTTATCTTCATGTTGGAGACATTCGGACAAAAATGTGCTAAAATACCATTTTCTTAAATAATTCATGCGGCACACTTCACATTTAAAGTTATTAATTCCATGGGTTCGTTCCAAATATGGATATCTACATATTTTTCTTATATAATAAACTTTTTGGTTAGTCTATTTAAAGATTAGGTTTCCAACCTTTACAAGAACGAAAGGGAAATATTTCTACTTTAAATTTAAACCTGCAGAAGATTTGTAATTCAGGACGTGTACCCGATGACTGCAAATATCTTTTTCTCTAGGTAGAAAATAATAAGAAAGAAACTGTCTTTTGTCCAATGGAGACCACGATTTTATAAGAACAATAATAATTCTTTTTCCCAAAGGAAAGTTTTGATAAAAAATGCAAAACTTACTGCAAAAGATATGGAAGAAAGAACGAATGCACACAGAGTGAACCAAAGCTGTAGTAATTATAGTGTGGAAACCACATGAAATAAAATCATTTGTGGGGTTAGTTTATTAATTTTTTTTTATATATTGCATTGCTTTATTTAGTATCAAATCCATCTAATTGGTTGATGTTCGAACATTGTACGTTGTACCTCATTATCTCCTCCAGCACCATCATCAAATCTGGCTCCACCAATAGCATCAATTTCATCAAAGAATATGAGACAAGCTTTTTTGGATCTTGCCATCTTAAAGAGTTTCCTAACCATTCTTGCACCTTTCCCTACATATTTCTCAACCAGTTCTGATCCAATAACACGTATGAAACAGGCATCAGTTCTATTAGCTACAGCTCTTGCACAAAGTTTTTTACCAGTTCCAGGGGGGCCAAAAAGGAGGACACCTTTTGGTGGTTCAATACCCAACTTAACAAATTTTTCAGGATGTAACAAAGGAGTTTCTACAACTTCTCTTAACTTTTCAATTTGTTCTTTACATCCTCCTACATCACAATAAGTAACATCAGGCTTTTCTTCTATTTGCATCATAGTTACAGTTGGATCAATTTTTGGAGGTAAAGGAATATGAATTTGATACTTATTTCGATCAACACCAACTCTCATGCCTTCCTCTTATGAGACCTGGTCGTCTGGTCCGTAAAGTAGAATTTGGATTGCAAGTTAATAGTTATTTATGATATAAGTGTTAAAAGTACATTTTTAAGGCACGCATGTGCCTTAGTTTAAAGGTACTGTTAACACGTATACCATACAATATTTTTTCTACAAACGTTTAAATAAAGTAATTGCACAAATTGTACTATTAATATTAATGTTAATAAATAAAATCTAAATATTTTGACATTGTTTTTCGAAATCTGACAATTCACTTTTGACAGCAGTGACATAAAGTGATTTTAAGGCACTCAGTGCCTTAAAGTGACATTTTTAAGGCTTCTATGGAGTGCTAGAAATGGCATTTTTAACACGTTTGCAGAAAAAATTGTTTATAGTGTTCATTTTTGGATCAGTATTTTGTTGCCCCCCTTGATATGATGTATTTCTTGATTTAGCCTTATGTACTTCACTTAGTTCTTGCTTTTGATGTATCAATTAATATTAATTTTGATTTATTATTACAATATGTTGTATTTTCTTTATGATTTGTTTTGTACAATCAAATTTTTTTTAAAATTATTAGAAAACTTGAACAATATTATCATTATTTTGCTGAATGTTTTATATTTCTATGCGGTGATTTCTTTGGAGATTTTTATATGTATTAACATAATTTAAAGTTGGCTATTTTATGAGTTGTAAGTCGATATTTCACCTAAAACAATTTTGCTGTGTCTTGATTTTTGTTTTCCATCACATTAAATCTTACTATTATCTCCCTTTCAATTGACATTGTATTGTATTTTTAGCCTGATGATGGTCTGGTAGACCGAAACATTCATTATTAAATTAAAAATTGTGGGATCGACTTTGTGTTTCTCTTAGAACCTTTTGGATTCTACCCACATTACTGCCCCCATAAGAATGAAAGCCCTAACTCCAAAACTTTTCAGGAAATGAGAATTACTATTTTTTTAACCTGCATCGACATTTTAGTACTTCCGAACCTAATTGCCACTGCCTATGGATTTAGGGCGTTTTAAACATTTAACTGTTACTTAGGGCCATCTTATGTCAAAACCCACATCAACTTGGAGTTAGGGCCAATAAAAATTGTGTAATGAGTAACCGTTGAGTTGGATTTGGGGCCTTTTAATGTCATAAAAAGAGTATTTTTCCTCAGTAAATACAAAATATTAACAAAAGTCAATTTAAAAAATTTGGGAGTTAGGGCCTTTTAACTTATGGGGGCAGATTAGAGAATGGATGACTTACATGATTTAAAATTTTATTTAAAAAATGGTTTTTTAAAACTCAATGACAGCTGTAGTTTCGCTACAACAAGCATCGTCAGATTGACATTGAAGTTACCGTCTTAATATTGTCTAGTTACCATGGAAATTCTTTCCTGGCGCCTCGATATTTAAGAATTTTTGACAGCTGAAACCATAGAGAAAGCTGAAACCTCAACGTACAGACCATAGACAAATAACAATATATATTTCTCTATGGTACAGACGTTTAAACTATGAAATTTTGTGACAGATTTTAGATTGGATTAATATTTTTTTTCCAAATTGTGGTATGAAATTTTCTTACGGAATACCACTCAATCTAACATTATTCCAGGAAATTTTCTTTAGGGCACGAATATTTTAAGAAAATTATTCATTATTGTCTAAATATTTTTTTGTCTGTTTTGGGTTAGAAAATGTATGGTATAGTTTTAAATTTTTGACTATTTATTTATATTTATAGGTAAACAAATACACAAATACAACTGATTAAGTCTTAAACATTTTTAACCCCTGTAACAAAATATACAAACTAGGGCCCACTTTAATCACGCCTACCTACGCCACTGCTTTTAACAATACTCCTAATAATTATTACATCTTTATTGTCATCCCTTTTTTAACAATTATAAATAAAAAAAATCTAATTTAATTGTAACTTATTGCTTTCTATCTTTTACTTTAATTGTAGACATTTTTAAGCCATTATTTGTCAGTAATTTATTAATAAATGGTGTTTTAATTGGCTGGACTAAACAACAATAAATTTAGTAATACTATAGTAAGTTATTGTTCCTATGACAGGTACGTACTTCAGTAATGCGAATTATGTTACTAACAACATTTAATTACAAAAAGAAAACAAAAAAATGAAACCACATCCACTAATAACAGTATTTTTTTTATTACACGAGAATCTGAACTAACTACATAATTGTCTAAAACAGTAATAAAAGTTCTTTGTATAGAACTAATTATTTTGAAATTAGTCGTTTTTTATACTTCCATTTTTTAGACGTTACACTATAATTTTACCTATGCATAATTTACCAAGAACGGAGTCCATTTTGTAATCCAGGCCGATAACTCATGTAACGCTGTTTAATTTTTGCTAGATGTAAATTTCCCCTTATAATTTGTTACGTAAACGGCCTCTAGTAAGAAAAGCATGGTGGAACACCATTTAAATATATGTTATTACATGATATAAACACAGGATCGGAATTTGAATTATTATCAAGTTTGTGTTATCGGAAAACTTAAAAAAATATTCCGAGGGAAATCAGGAGAAGGTTTATCAGTGGAAAAATTATGGGAAACATCTATAGAGAAATAATTTTAGACACGTCTACGAAAGTATGTGTTACTACCGTTACAGGCAGAAACAATAAATTAACTAGATGGTGGAATGAAGAAATAAAACAAATAAATGAAAATAAAAAAAAAAACAAGAGGAAACATTATTTAGAACAAATAACAAAGAGAGTTACACTGGATACAAAAATTTAAGGCGGAAACTAAAAGAAAAGGTAACCCAAGAAACTTGGAAAGATTTCGGTGAGAAGCTGAAAAGAGATATAGCAAGGAAAATCATAAGCCGTTTTTTAAGGTATTAAAAGAAAAAAATACTAAACAAATTAGAGATAAAAAAAGATAACACAAAGAGGAAGAAAAAGAAATCTTGGACAGAAGGAAAGAGTATTTTGAAGAATTATAAAATATAAACATTGAATATCAAAGTTTTGAGAATAATTTTTCATATATAGAACAAATTTGATAAACATAATGAAAATAGATAAGGTTGAATAGGCAATCAGTTTGATGAAACGAGGAAAAGCATCAGGACATGACAATCTTTAGGAAGGAAAGCTATGGAGGTAATATAAGAATAACGACTTATTTTCAACATTTGCAGCAACCAATTGTAAACCACTTATGGAATAAAATTATTTGTGGGGTTAGTTAGGAAGATTATCAAAAATGCTGGAACTCTTCAACTTTGAAATTCAAATGTGAGCTTTTTAAACATAAATTTAAATGTACAGGGTGATACACGCAAGTCTGGTATCGTCCATGATATATATTTTTAATGAAACATCCTGTATGTTTTTATGATTTTAAAAGCTCCATAACAATACGATCTATACCATGTAGGGTCTATTATGAATTGTACAAAGTGAAATTTTGAAATTATTTATCTATAATTTTGTTCAAGATTGTAAATACATAAAATTGTAAAAATAATATAGTTACACATTTTAAATAATGGTTTTATTTTTAATTAGCTGAATGCAGACCTCAAATTTCTTCAATATTTTAGGTTTTGTTAACATTTTTTGTCTCGAATAGATAATATATAGATAACTATGCCAATAAAATTAAACTAAATCGGTAAATAATATCTATCAGTTGTTGATATGTTGACATTTAAATATCGTAGTTGTCAATTTTTAATCAAAAACTAATATTTAACTGAGACTCACCGGACTGAAATTTTAATGATGATTGGTTACGGCGATAACTGCAGAAGACAAGTTGAAGTAGCAACGTATCCTCAGTTGCCTATTTCACAAGGTACTGTGTCTAAAATTCATGCACAATTCAGAGAACTTGGACATGTCAAACCATTAAAGAGAAAACCGCACAAGTTTACGTCAAATTTCTCTTCAAGATAATGTCACACAAAAAGGTGTTTCCATAAAGAAAAACTTCATCCATATCATGAACTAATAGAAGACGATCCAACATTCACGTTTAACGGGGAAGTAAACAGACAAAACTGTAGATATTGGTCAGAGGAGAATCCTCATTGGATGCGTGAGACACATACTCAGTATCCTCAAAAGTTGAACGTTTGGGCAGGTATCGTAGGTGATCATATTATTGGTTCTATTTTTGTAGATGGAGATGTGACAGCCGAAAAATATGTAAGCATGATTAGAGACGAAGTTGTTCCTGAGTTGGCTAACTTATATCCCAACGCAATAGATGCGAATCTACCAGATGAAAATATCTGGTTCCAGCAGGACGTAGCAACACCCCATTATAGTTTAATTGTAAGAAATTACTTAAATGAACTTTTCCCCAATAAATTTATTGGACGAATAGGTATTATCCAGTGGCTAGCTGGATCGCCGGACCTTACGCCCATGGATTTTTTTCTGTGGGGTTATGTCAAGAACAAAGTATATGCAACACAGCCAACTAGCATTGCAGACCTCAAAGAAAGGATAACTACTGAGACTGTGTTATTGCCAATAACAAAGTGGAGAACATTTTGAGCATTTGTTTTAATGTAAAAAATCAATTGCGTCATTTTATGTATTTACTATCTATGTATTTACTATGTATTTACAATTCATAATAGAACCTACATGGTATAATTTGTTGAGATCGTATTGCTAAGGAGCTTTTAAAATAATAAAAATATACAGGGTGCTTCATTTAAAATATAGATCATGAACGATGTCAGACTTGCGTGTACATTTAAATTTATGTTTAAAAAGCTCACATTTAAATTTTAAAGTTGACGGGTCCCAGCGTTTTTTATAATCTGGTAAACTAACTCCACAAATAATTTTATTCCATAAGTGGTCCCACACTGTATTTAATACCCTTCAGAAACGTTATGAAACCTATTTGTAACTTCAAGGTGCATATTTTAAACATATTATAATATTTAAAACATCAATAGATTTTTTATATTTGGGACTGTTTATTTCGGCCGTTACTGTATATTTAGGCTTAGTAGATATACAAACAACATTCCATAGCATCCCAAGAAAACAAATATAGCAAAGTTTATTTCATAAAATATATAAATAATAATTCCAGATGCTGCCAAATTGGCCCTCATCAAAAATGATAGGTACTGTCACTTAGCCGAAAATAAATATGTATATTATTACGCCACTCATCACCAAAACTGAATATTTAAAAAATACCTTAATAAGAACAGTAAAAAACTAAACGGTTAAATGAAATTTCCACTATTTATTCAAAAATACGTTTTGAATTCAATATGTCAATCTGACGATGCTAGTTTTTAGCGAAACAGCTGTCATTGAATTTAAAAACGTATTTTGCGAATAAATAGTGGAAGTTTCATTCAACCGTTCAGTTGTTTACTGTTCTTAATACACATAGTAAGGGTTAGTACAATAAATTTTAAAAAAAATAACTTATTAGCTTCTTTTTTGCTATTACAGGTAATAAATATTTATTTTAATATAAAAGTCCATCCCTGATGATTGGTGGAAAACATCATGGTGGAACGCCATTCAAGTCCATGTTTTTACACGAAATAACCGTGAGATCTGATATGTTTGTCTGTAATATAGTGTTTATGCTAGTGAGTGTGGTTGGTTCGTATATAATTTGTTAGAAATGAAAGCTTAAATTTATCATCGAGCTGACGGGGGGCCAGCGATGCTTCCGCCTGTGTTCTCATATTGTATGCAAATCATACTAATATGCATGCGGAACTCTAATTAATTCAAAATTTTGTTCTACTTCGTTTGCTTCACAAATAATTCTCTCCATTTACTTACGTTTTGTTTCTAAGAATTTAAAAAGACTTAATTAATTAATAGCTCTTGTATAAAGTTTCTAATAACTGACTGACCGATAAATAAGAAAGAAACCTATTAAAAATGTTATATATTGCTCAATGTTTCTTTTCATTATTATTTATATTATCAGTGAGATTTTGAAGTTTATTTTATAAACTAAAAGATATTATAGACAAATTACTTAAACCTGTCGTGCAACTTTTGATGTTCTCGAAGCTGCTGAAATGTCTAAAAATAAAAATAAACTCACTCTACTGGTATAGATTAAGTGAGTTCTACGGCATTTGAAGCGATAAGTGAAACTACAAATTATCAAACAAGATTAGAAAATGTTTGAAATCAAAATGAGACATATGAGCTTGCCACAAATTATATCTAAAGAATAAAAAAAATGTTAACACATTTTAAAATTATTATATTAGTAAAGTTTGAGATTTTTTATTCTGATTTTTGACATTTACTAAAATTACTACATTATCTCTTGAACAAAGCGTATTACTTCACTGGATCTTAAGAAAATAAAAACAATTAAAAATCTGTTTCTTATTCATCAATATAGTAATGCAGATTTTATAAATAAAAAGGTTAGGATATTTTATTGATTTGTTTATGATAAAACAACAAAAACTAATTAACTCTCATAATGAAACATCCACTGTTATGTTGGTACCATACCTCTTATTTTTAATGTTATTAATTTATTATTACTTTAATTATAGCCCAAGTTTATTTCTGGGCAGAGAAGTAATCATTAATTTAATAATTTTTTTCTTAGTCTTCCCTTTTAATGGTATGTGTTTTTAACAGATTTTACTGTGTCTTCCATATTTCCTTTATTTGTTTTCTGTTATTCACTTTCTTCAATAATTGGTTTTGTTTTCTTCCTAATTTAGGAATTCCTAACTACAATTTGCGTTTCACGACGTGCTCAAGAGAGAAAGGAAATACCTAATAGTAGGACAGCGGTAATTCTTAACCTCAAAATATTTTGTCATTTTTGTTGACATTATTGAAAGTATAGATTTTGTACTTAAAAAAAAATGTGAGCTGTATGTTTTATAGAACGTCTTGAAAGGTTCGATAAAAAAAATTGTTAAGATGACATTTGTCGAAACAGCTGTCATTAAATTTAATTTTTCAATAAAAAGTGGAAATTATTTTTCTTCTTTTCTCCCCTTCTCTCACTATTTGTTAGTTTATGATCTCCGCCCATTTGGTTTACAGTTTAAAATTAAACAGTAGGTAATACCAATTATACCCAAAATTTATCCAAGTCCAACTTTTAGCTAGGTATTTCTTATCTAAGAATTTCTTAGGTTGGTGAAAAATCCGTTTTAGGTAAAGTATCATATTTAGGTATTTCCTAGCTTAGGAATTACTTAGGTAGACAGTACCTAAAATCAAGTTGGTGAAATCGGGCATAATTAGCTTAGTACATTTTACTAGGTTGTTTATCTTAATTTTAAATTTAGTAATCTTAATTGTTATTGTCAACATAACCTCACAAACCTTTTGTCCTTCTTCTTGTGACTTATTCTTCTTCACCTCTGTTATGGTTGGACTACAGTTACACTGGAAAGTTTTTTTATATCTATATGTCTATGCTGAACTCGCCCCCCCCTTTTCCTTTCTTATTTAAAACATATAAAAAGTTAATTTTAGACCCCAAATTTTATACATTTTATTTACATGGTCTTATATTTTTTTTTAATCTGTTGGTTTGTTTGGAACTGTTTGTAATTTTATATTTTAATTATTGTCTTTATATTTGTATTATTTTTTTTTAATTTTATTGGTTTCCATCAATATAAAGAATAAAATTCTGTAACACAGACTTTGGGTTTTTCATTTGGTTTTAATAATTTATTGTTTATTAATATTGTATTAAATGTGCAGTATTGATAATTATAATTTAATATCTACAGTAATTTAAAAGTTTGATATCTTCAAATATTTAAAATTCTCATGTCACGGTGTGCGTGATTGAACTTCTAAACTGGTCGACCGATCTTCGTGAATCTTAGCGTGCATATCGGCTAGGGTGGAGAATCGGACATCTGTTTTTGATCCCTATAAGTGCTAAAGCTGGTCCACTCCTAATTTTTTTTGTACAAAATTTTGTTTTTATTTTTTTATAATACAGCATACAAAAATACATACCACCTTAATTTTCCCCGTTTACGATAAACCCTTATTTTTTATTTGCAAATAAAAAAAAATTTTGCAAGAATTTTATTTTTTATTTTGCGGTGACTGAATAAAAAATGTCATATTGCTCTTATACAACTCCTATTTTTCCATCCCGATTTTAATTTTTTTAATTATTTTTACAGATCCACAAACCACTTACTCTGTAGACATTTTACTCAAATGATCAAGGTCAGGGACGCTTGTGTAGTTAGTTGTGACCACCTATAGAGGTCTCTAATAAGTATAAATCATAGAACAACAGGATTTTAGTGATAAAAAAGAAGAGAAGGTTTTGTGAGAAAGAAGTAGTTTTTGTTAACATTTTTCCTTTAAAACAAATTTGAAATGTGTTATTTTTATTAATGTTCTTCGATCAGTTAGTTTGTTTCTCATATAAACATATTTATCCAGTGCTATTACCTTGTACAACTTCGTTTACAACTATATCATGAAGAAAATGCTGCATTTCAAATTGTTCAGTACCTACAATGCTACACAAATTTCCAAATCTTGATAAATATATAAAGCAATTCGGAACCTTTAACCACAATCAAACAAGTTTAACGCAGAACATACGATGAGTGAGGATAATTGGTGCAATTTTCAAGATGAAGCAAATGGACTTATCCCATACTTTAAAAAAAGAAACGACTATCTATAGAAAACCAAATATTAATGTGAAATGTGAAATGTGATACCAACAACTATTCAAAGAAAAACATTAAAATTTATATATAGGTATGTTTGATGGAAGACAGTTGAATCCACTAAAACAGACGATAAATCTCATGAACTAATTCAAGACAATCAATCATTAAAAACAGCGTCCGTACAGAACACTCGATTGGGACTAGAGCATCAACATCACCAATTAAAGAAGAGCTTAGAGAAGTTTCAGAGGAACAAGTTGCAGAAACTTCAGAATACTCGATTAAAACACTCCAACGTCTTATCGAAGAACTTTAAGAAGTGTGGAGAAAAGCTGAGCCTCCAAGCTTTTATGCATACTGAGCTATTAGCTATTAGCTTTATATTAAGATGTTTATAGAATTAAATTATTAAAATTTAGTTATTAATCTGCTGGGATATTTGACAGTACATAATTTTATAATTATCAGAAATAAAGTATTTGATTCATAACACTAATTGAGCTAGAAAAAGTTTCAATGGTTGAGCTGTTGCGTTAAAGTTTCCTGCGTTTTTGTTTAGTTCCGATTGCTGCGACCTCTACAGGTGGTCAGGAAGAACTACAAAAGCATCTCCGACCGTTACTATTAGAGGCGGCTGAATGTCACGAACAAATCCGACGTTGCCAAATCTTTTATTTTTAATATTGGCGGGTACTTTAAAAATTTGAATGTTAACTCATAATAAGATTTGAGGTGAGAAAGAGTTTCTGATATTTGTGGGAAATAAAAGTAGATATTTTTTATACTTTTGTGATGGCTATTTTATGTTTCCACTGTGAAAAAGTGCTTAGTTCGCAAAGCAATTTAAATCGTCACTTGTATGAAAAATAAAGTCAATCAAAATTGCTGCCACATAAAATGCAATTTTTGCAATATTTGTTTGCATGCCTTTAAATGTACTTGCATAGATTTTTTAATTAGGTCAATAATTTGTGAGCATATTCATTTCTTTGTGTTAAATAACTAAGTTTCAAATGTTCAAACCACAGATAAGCTGGAAACAAATTATAATACTGAACAACTAATTAAATCACTTTGTAAAAAGGAATTGACCATAAAACTTAAAAACAAGAAATTTAAGATATTGTTAGTTCAATTATAGACAATTTAGAAGATAAAAATATCTCTTGTGAAACAATTGGTACAGTTTATTGACATCTTAATGTAGCAAAACAAATGTTGAATATTGATGAATATTTTGTACCAATAGAATCAACTGTAGGAGAACCGGCAAATAAAAAACCCATGGTAGAAGAAAAGTTGGCCATTAATGGTTTATTGCATGACCACTTATTAAGAGCTACTACTTTTGAAGAATGTAATTATAATAATAAAAAATAGACATTATTTTATTATTTTTTGTAATCATTCATATGATATAAAAATTCTGTGAAATAAATGTTTTAAAAATATGTATCTTTTTTATTTATTTTGTCAATCAATATTCCTAAAATGTAGTAGTAACATTGATTAGAACTCTTACAATTAACTAATTCCTACTTCTAGACCATAAATTGGTAAACTTCTTTTGTTTATTATGGTACTAAGTAATTTTAAATATAATATATAATAAACTAGTTAAAATGTCAAAGTTAATATTAAAATTTTCCGTGAAGCGCCTATAGAGTAATTGGTTTGCCCACAGATTGGCAATAATGTTGCAAGATGGCCATTAAATTTGATAATTTTGGTACCATAAATTCTTATTTACAGTTTATAGTTTCATATTCCTTTAATTATGATTTTTTTTAAACTCGCCTCTTCAAAAGCCACATTTCTTCTTTAAAACATTCTCTCTGACTTCTTTAAGTGCAATATTCAAGCCGTAGACTTTTGAGTTTGGAAAAAATGAAAGCTGTTTCGATATACTATCATCGTCAGATTGACATAATGTTACATTGTGTTTTTTCAAGGTATCCTATCTGATGTGTTAAGGCTAGATCAAGTTTGGTACCCACAATAAATTTTATTTATTTATTATTTTAGTATGGATAGCACGTTTTAAAATATCACCTAGTTATTTTTTTAAAGTATGTTTGGTAGGTGCATTGATCCAGCGATTAGTGTAACATTTCTTTTCAATTTACTAGTCAAAAAACATAAATCAGAGTTGTTGCGTTGATATAAATAATGCAGTGGCATAATCATTTCATCTCCGGGTGTGGATGAAATCCAGAATTCCATATGTTTTTGTATGTTTATAAAACATTTCAGCATTTAAACAAGTTCATGTTTGTGTTATATATTCTACTCTTGTGTATTTATCCAGTTAATAACAGGGATTATTATCGTTTTTCTTTGAATAAATACACTTTTCGATATTAAATTAATCGTGTGACATTATAATTTATAAATGTACGTCATATCAAGGACGGAACAAAGAAAAATATAGGAGGATTTATTTTTAAAATTAAATTATCATAATACACTCTCATCAGCTTTTTTACAAGAGTATTTTAAATACATATTTTTTTAAGAAATATTTGTCATGAGATGAAAACGAACATCATTATCATAAATTGTGGAGAAAGTCTTTTAAACATAGAGAATTTGCTTTAATTAAGATTTTATTACAAACTTCAAGTTTACAAGAAAACAAATACCTATTTAAGAAAGGAACTTGTAACATGGCTATTGCCATGGTACCTTACTTTAGATTATCGTCATTATGAACCTTAAAATCAACCCCGACTCACGGTATATTAGAAATTCCCTTACAACCGCTACCGAACGTACCCTTTACAATAGAACGCACCTGAAACAAAACCCTTAAAATGAACGCAACCCAACCGGAAATCATTGTCAACCATCCTCTATAAATTACGATACACCCAATACATTGTTCCCTTTTCTTGACGAAAACTAGACGACTCAGTCGCAATATTTTTTTTACACTTGCAATTTATAGTATCATCCCTTGGGCTGTACACAAAAGATACAGCCTGGACTGAAGGACACGGCAAGACTACTGCCAAGGTACCCAGCCTTATTTGATGTAACTCATTAGATGCAGAGTTCCTTTTGATGTAATCGATTAGATATAACCACCGCAACCAAGCTTTCTCATGCAAATAGCACTGCTGCAAGCAATCCTAGGGAACTAATCGAGCCCACCGGGGGTAAGTTCAATTCAGTTCACGAAATAAAAGTTTCCTTTTAAAACTTCCTTCTGCTGATTAGCAACTTATTTCAATAAACAATTGAAGCTCTTTTTCCAAAAACAGCCCTTGTCAAAATTTCAATTTTTTTATTAAATACCGCCACAAGATGGCGCGAACAGTAATGTATGTATTACTATTAAAATATTCCACAAAACTAGCCTAAGCAATATAAAAATCTAGTGGTTCCACAAAAACAGCCCATGTCTAACAGCTTTTCGACAAAAACAGCCCATCTCAGGGACAAAGGCTGTTTTTGCTAAAAATATAATGCGCTTTATAATGTAGAAAAGGCAGTTTCACCATATTTTCTTAAAGTTCCCAAACCAACACTTAAATTAAAATCTATTAGGATGTACAAGGTTTTGCGAGAAGATTCTGGATTCATTTTTACAAGGGATTCATATTCTGGTGCCTGGACCAAATCGATGGTAAGAAACAAGTCTAAGCTTCCTAATGAACTTGCTTTAACGCCACTATATCTGTATCCTCTTAAGATAAATCCCCTTAAATTTAAATGTTTGTTAGGTTTATGTCCAATGTTAACAAAAAAGAAGAATAGGACCTTTTATGAATTATTTGCGTCAAACAAAAATGAAGATTCTACCCACCAAACCGAAGAGTCTGATGATAATAGTAGTGGATGTGAAGATACTTAATATGTACCTTTTCAATATTTGTACGTTGTGAGAATAACGTATAAAAGTATGAATATGAATTGAATAAATAAACAAAGTTTCTTGTTTTATAGCAAAAACAGCCCTTGTCAAACAAACTTCTATTTTTATCTCTGGAACTGCAAAAAAATTGCATTTATTTATTTTAATTAAAAACACTTATTTTTGTACAAATGTTGTTTGAAATAATAAGTGAATCAATATAAACTAAGCTTTTATTCTAGTTTTTGAAGACATTAATTGTACAACTGCTGTTGCCAGCAATATGTATTAATGGAGATGTTGATGGATTTACATTGTTTTCTTTAATCGCGGAAGACGTGTGGCTGTGATGTAGCACTTCAACAAAAGTTTCGCCCCTTTGGATCATTCTTGCAATCTTGTTTTTCCCTTCAATTTATTCTTCTATATACATTTCTGCAACTGAAGAACTCTTCCATCCACTTTGTTTTGGGCTTTGGTTATTCATCATCAAAAATCTTTATTTTTCATTTGTTTTTGAATTTTTAAAATACACACGTTACGTTGTTTGATTCGGAAAAATATCTTTTGCTCTGGGACAGCCTAGCCTCACGCTGTTCATTAACAGCAACCACAGGTTCTGACTGTAGTGGTGGGTCTGGTCTACGTGGGTTCCATCTCGAACCTCCGTGTTAAACTAACTTAATCCAAATTGTTTTATTGGGGAAGAGCCATTAGAAAAGTAATAAAAAGTATTGGTAATTAATTTGAGAAAAAAATACTTGCAAGCAGTGCAAGAAAATTATTATTTCAAGCACTTTTTTAGTGCATGATAAATGAATCGTGCAATTACTTTCCTATGGCTTGGTACTTTGCCCAGCTCTGGTTAAATATCCTTGATTTATCTTTACATAGAAAATTAGATAATTCCATGAAATTTTCTATTTTATAAAACCTCTTTAGTTTTTTTTAAAAATAATTTTGTTGTTTCACCTACGGCAGATCATAATGACTAAAAACCAATATTATTAGCTTTGTACGTAGAACAATCAGCAACCGTTTTCAACTGCAAATCGCATGCGCATTGATTATTTGGCATTCGAAAATATTTAATGCGCATGTGATTTGTAGTTGGATCAAGCAAAAATGTACTGGGATAAAAAAGAAGAAGAAGTAGATATATTTATTTAATAATTAACATCAAGAACACATAATAAACAGGAATTTAACAAAACTTTCATTATTTTACTATAAAAAATCAACTTTTTGGTCAACGACAGTGGTTTCCCTATTTTTTAGAAACAATTTAAAAAAAATATCACAATACACCACTGTCTTTTGTATTAATGAATGTCGGGTGTCAAAAATATATAGATATATCTTTGATCTGCATTACTCAGGTAAATAATCGTGGTTTTGGTCGGCAATATGTTTATTTATAAAAAGGAGATTTGATCGTCAAATTAATGGACAGGGTATTTAAACAACTTTCATTTCAATTAATTAAAGGCGTTGAATTAGACATGCAGGCAGGATATTTACTTGTATACGTTTGTATATGAACTAGAAAATACAGATTAACTTCTACAAGTATATCTGTGTATGTACAGAGTGCGAGATTAATAGAAACATTTGGTTACGTCGTATGCAAGACCGACCACATTTTGAATTTATTCCTGAAGTTTTCATTGGCATTAAATAAACTGGTTACTACAAAAGTAGTTTTGTATTAAAAATAAACAAATTGACAAAAGTTGATTTACTTTTAATAACACTAAACAGAGAACTTTGTTATAAATCTTCCACTATTTATTCAATAAATTTTATTATTTTTCTATTAAGACCGACCACATTCCGAATATATTCCTAAAGTTTTCATTGGCATTAAATAAACTGATTAATACGAAAGTAGTTTTGTATTAAAAATAAACAAATTGATAAAAGTTCATTTACTTTTAATAACACTAAGCAGAGAATTTTGTGATAAATCTTCCACTATTTATTCAATAAATTTTATTATTAAAAAGATATAGAGAGATGTTTTGAACACTGTACATCACAATTCACCTATCAGATGTTTTGTTGTACCCTCATATGTGTACAAAAGTTTAGCACGAAAGAAAGCGCCTATAAACTTTGATGATATTTGCAATAGGTACGCAGTCTGTCAAATGTCATTAAAAAGTCTATATTGTCCAAAGCGCTAAGGTAAGATTCGAGATTAGAAGTATTCTTAAATTCTTAATGTCTTGTGACATTGACTTTGATTTTTCTTTGTCTTCTTAATATTTCTAACTTCCAGCGCAATTTTTTCTTTCATAAGAACCATTTTATGACAATAACAAAAATAGCAAAAAAATAGTGAAATCGGTCCAGTCGCTCACGCGTGATGTCGTGACAAAAAATAGAGATTGTTATTTAAATATAGAGGACACCCTGTGGAGATAACTGATCAATTGATAGTTGATCAGTAGTCCACCGGCGAAAAAAAATATAATTAAAGGCACTTGAAATTATACACTCTGAATGAGTATTTATCGTAGGTATAACAATAGGGTATGAGAGTAACACAAATTTTTCATTGTATGAAAAAATTTAAAATTCTTCCAAAAAAAATTTTAATTAACAAATAGAAAATAAGGGATGGTCGTAGAGGGGTGAAAATTAAGAGTTGTTTAAATTGTTTTATGCTGAATTATAAAAAAAATTTGCCCAAAGATAAAAAAATTAAGGGTGGACTATCCATAACATTTAGAGGCATGAAAAATAGATGGTGTCCGATTCTCCACCCAAGCTAAGCTAAAAAATTGGTCATTTGTCATTAATTGTGATTTAAAACGGTTTGTATTTATAACGCTTTATATAATAGTTGAATTTTTCGTATTTTATAGAGTTATATTTGATATAGAGTAAGTTTGAGTTGTGAATATAAATTTTTATATAACAGTGTGTGTAAGGTTTTATGATGCCACGTTATTTGAAATGATGCGTGCCTTATTGCACACCAGCATTATTAGGCATACATTTCTTAATCCAAATAAAAACTGCAATAAACTGTGATCAATTGAAGATGATGGAGTCTTTTGCTGTGTATCAAACAGAGAATATGCTATAAACATTTTGAAGTGAAGTACATTACAGCTTGGTCCAATATATTATATTCAACTGCTACTCCATCCTTATTTATACCAGGAAATGCTAGGTGCAAATCGGGTGACACAAAACCATCTGTGTCACACAGATTCCATCATTGATTCGTTAGCAGCACTTTCATGGTTTTTGTTATATAACATATACAAAGATTACCCAGTATAAACCCTTCTTTAATATTATTATTATTTTTAGGTGTTTTTATGATGCTCCTGCGTTGTTAGGACTTTAACAATTGGCTAGAAAAATTCGCTAGCAAACTGATTTATAAAAAAAAATCCCAGATTTGTCGACTGTGATAAAAAGATAAAGCTTCATTAATTACTTGTTGCTATTCTTCAAAAATTTACCTTTTTATAATTTTAACACTGATCCACCAAAATCAACGGTGACATACTTCGTTGCCTTGTAAAATAATATATTATCCTGTAATGATAATTTTGGAAAATTTATTAACTTATTTACTAACAAAACAATTCAATAATAAAATTCACCCAGATCGATCAGCTTGTCAGCAATTTATAATGTTTAATTCAACGAAATGACAATCGCAAGCAAAATAAGCAGGTGTTAAATTTGGAACATACAGGGTGGTAAATTGTCAAACTTATTATAACAAATTTCGGACTTTACAAAAAAAACCTTTTAAATGTGTAATTAACTAAATTCCTCAAAAATTGCAATGGCACCAAGTAGTGGTAGTAAAGCAAGTAATTTCTCTGTCACTAATTCCTCTGTCACTTCTAATTCTTTATTAATAACACTTATAAAAATAGTTAATTGAGCAGTATAAGATTAATCTGTACTCTCGTCCAAAGCAATCAAGACTTGAAATCCAGTCAGCGTGTTAATCCATGTTTTGTTGACCTCACTAGAAATACAAAAGAAGTTAGAGATTGACCCAATATTTGGAATGCTCTCGGATCAAGCGAAAATTTAGCTTGGAGAAAACTTGTACAACTATGATTACGAACAGGAAAACTTGAAAAAATGGTAAGCCAATCCAAGCAGAGCTTGTCTACTACACAGACGGCTCAAGTACCCAGTCATGATGGTTACATGAGACCGAGGAGGCTGACTTTCTAGCACCAGAAGCCGCAGTGAAGCCTCTGAATAGACCAGAACCCTTCGGTGGTTTAACAAAATCAACCATAGAGTTACACAAGAATAAATAGGCTATAACGAAGTCTCAAGAATGGTGAACAAAGTCACCAGGATTAAGACAGGTAAAGAAATTCATAATAGATACGACGTCAAAAGTAACAGAGTATATCTTGAGGCACAAAAGATACAATACGGTAATACACATAGGTCTTTTAACAGGGCTTAACAGGTTTAATAAGCACTTGGACGTCCTAAAACTGATAAATAGTCCTTTATGCAGATTCTGCCAGGAAGAAGAGGTAGCTTCTAAACACATTCCTTGTAAATGTGGGAGTCTTTCATGACAAAGATCTCTAACTATAATAGTACATGGCTCACATTTTTAAACTCTCTCTACTGTACAAAAAATTATGTAATATCTTTCAGGCACACTTTAAAGAAATGTTGTTTAGAAAATTAACGATTTCTTTAGCCTTAAACTGACTATGGAACTAGCTTTAATAACACAATCCTTCCTGATTTGTTCTCAGTAGCAGGAAACATTTGTTGCTGCTTCCGTAAATCGGTAAAGAGTTTTTGAATTTTTTCCTTTCTTAATTTGTCTATAAGTTATATCAACGGAATGCTTGGTAAAGAAATTTTTAAATATTTAAATCAGTGACTTATTTCGGTCGAGGTTCATCATCAGGTTAATATGAAAAGATACAGGATAGATTCACAAAGACAATACATATAAAAATCTCATAACATATCTTAGAGATGAAACCAAAATATTGAAGGTCTAAATAAACATAACCGTTGTGGTATGAGTTTGACCCAATGATGAAGTCATTCTAGAGTTTAATACAATTAGCTAACAGCTAAAATGAAGCTTCTTCTTCTTATAGTGCATCTCAGGTTCGCTATCATCACAGCAATCTGGACCTTGCAGCTCTAAATAGTTGAAAATTTCTAAAGTTAAACAAATCTCTCGGGTTCTTTAAAAAAGGCCATAGATCTAATATCAGAGGAAGTAGAACTATTTATATTTTTACTTGCTCAAAAATTACCTATTTCTGGTCGACTGTTTCATGTTGATATGGCTGACTGGAATTTGTTGTGCTGTGATGTTGCCTGCTCTCCATTTAAGGTAAGAGATTTGTGATTGTTATTGAATCATTTATAGTATTTGTTGATTACATTTGCAAAAATATTGTGACCATAATGCTATCTCTTATTAATATTTTATGAATTATAACCACCTAAATTATACAACTCATTTTATGGAATGTTTAACCATTATTTCATTCGGTTAGATCATAGAAATGAGTTGCTCAATAAGTGACAACGCCGCACGGCTTGTCTGAATGATACCACGCCCAGAAGCAGAATACTATGAAATTCGATACAGTCTCTTTAATTATTTCATTGTTGCTAAGGCAAATGCAAAAATATTAAGTGAAATTTAGTGAAATAAATGGTTCCTTATTGTGAGTGTCTAAAAAACTGAACTATTTAAGCGCCAATGTTTCTTTTCACTAGCAAGTTAAAATATTTGTTTGTATACAATAATTTCATCCAGTGGCGTAGCGAAGACGATATCACTATCAAAATAAACTGGTATGGTAATTATACCGTTAGTTGGCAATCTCGATTTTTTTCAAATCTTCTGATTGTTCTTAGGTATTTATATAATTACCCATTTCAATGGTAACCTTAAATTTTTATTTTTTAACCTTTATTAATGTTTTGGTAAATATCACGTTCTTATTATTATATAAAGGAAAGAATATTGTCTGTACTTTTAAGTTTTAGTTCTGAAGTTATAGTTTTATTTTAAATTTCTTTATAGTTTTTGTGTTAAGTAAATAAATTTGTTAGTTCAGTAGAAATATTTGTTTTTAAAAATAAATTTCTACTATCTTGAACGAAACTTGTATACTTGTAGTTTTTAATTGGTTCTAAGTAATAAGAATATAGTTTGTACAACCCTGAAGCCGAAATACGTCGATTATTTAGCTCTTCTTGTGGTACTAATTCAAGATAGTATCATTAGATTTGCTCATTTTTACCAAGATTACCTTTTTGGTGAAAAATTGAATGATTTTTAAAACTAACCTTAATAATGTTTAAAACTACTTCACCTTTTATGAAACACCCTGTATATCCCTCATCTATTGTGAATATTACCCGACAGAGATATTCCCTTTTTTTAACACTCATTACAAGCGTAAGCAAATCTTCTGAATAATGATACACCGTCGTTGCCAGCACGAGAACAGAACAAAGAGAATTGATTGGTATTCTTTGTTATACTCATATACACTCTAGTAATCATTGCGACAAAACAAACAGAGTTTTATTAATGGAATATTGCGTCTCCTCTGATAATGCTTCCAATGCTCCGCTTTTCAATAATATTTCCCTGACTATTACTTGAAGAAGTGTGAATTTCCGTCCTCTCACTATATGACCCAGGTATTTCTTTTTTTCTTTTTTTCATGATGTTGATGATTTCGTACACCTTCTGCACCCGGTTCAGCATTTCGGCATTGGTAACTGAAGCTAATTTGATGGCAATTTCATTGTTATTAGATTATCAGTTTAAATTTGAAAATTGGTGTTGTTGTGCTACTTATAGAATTTCTTGTAATATACTTATAAAATTAAAACATCTATAATAAATTAAATAAATAATAGACAAATGTATTAATTTAAACGTAAGGTGCCCATGAGCAAACCATAAATTCGATGATATACACTAAATAATTTAACAGTCTTTATCACTGTTATGTATCTAAGCTGTCAAAACAAACGATCATGCTCGAACCGTGGCCAGTTACGAGCTTTATTAAAACTCAGTATTATTAAGTAGATGTCAGCAATTAAAGATAGCGCACTACAACATTAACGTTAACATATTCAACAGCTGCTGAAATTATTCGTTTGAGAAACGAGACTATGCTTATTCGAAGATAACAATCTAAGTTGTAGCTCGTAATGTTATTGACGCACTCCCACACACTATGCAAGCTGCCTTCCGGCTTGCCGCCATCTTGTCATTTATTAGATTGATTAACCGTAATTATTATTTGCTAATTTTGAAAATGACATACATTTAAATATCCACGCTGACAAGAGTAAGTGCTTCAAGCAAAATAAATAAACCGTGTATTTCTATTTATATTGAAATGATTTGTTTAATACGAGTAACTGTGTGAAAAGATGAAAATTAAAAAGATATTCATATAAGATTATACACAATTTTTTTATTTCAGATAATAAGCGTAATTAAAAAACAGTTAGCATGGAACAATTTCAATATACAGATAAAGACAGATTTTATGTTAAACTTTTTATAATTGTACGAGGGTTACCTTTTATATTTCAAAATTAGAGAACAAAAAATCACTTTATTGATTTTCAAAATGCATGCGTTTGAAGCAATTATCGAAGCACTTTTGCCACTCTGATTGAGGTATCTCCAAAACATGCAGCTACCGCTTCTTCAGGTGTCGAAAAACGTTGACGTCTCAGTTTGTTTTTTACGTACGGGAATAAAAAGAAGTCATTCGGTGCCAAGTTAGGACTATATGGCGGATGACTCATCAAATCAATTTTTTGGGTGCTCAAAAATGCAGTTGTTTGAGCCATTATCGTGGTGAAAAATGATCCGTCTTCATTGGTTGGTTTTCCTGATTTCTTGGAAGACAACTGGCATACAAATGGTTGTGTACCATTAAAGGCAACCCTCTTACTTATTTATCCAAAAATAATAAAAAGCAGTTCTACATAATTAAACACGAACAATGTTTAATCAGTTATGTAAATCTAGCACAAAGATTAAAGTTAGAGTTTTTTTATATTAAAAGGAACTTTACACTATAAATGTAGGAAAATGACAGTATTTGGACAATATTGATTGAATTTAGTTTGTAATGGATTAATTTTTTTTAAATTTTTGAGAAATTTCAAATCCTAAGATGCAAATACATGTAAGAAAATAGGTCTAAGAAGTTAATAAAATGAACTGCCTAAAGCAAATTTTAAATGGTCGTAAAAACTTTATTATTCTAAGTTTCGGCTTAAAATGTATCGCTAGAATTTGTAAACATACAGAGAGATGTTAGGTACTTCACGAAATTATTCAAGTTTAAAGCAAATTTAATTCAAAATTACTAGGAAATATCAAAATTTGTCAAAAGACGCTAATTTTCTCTGATTATTTTCGTATGATAATAGTTTTTATTTATCATATGGGGGGTTGTTAGAAAAACTGTACCTAATTATATGGGAAAATATGTGCTTGAAATGTGTGGGAAATATTAACCTATCGTACAATACCAATGCATTTATGAATAATAAAAACAATGAGTATAAAAATATTCCTTCCATAAAAATAAAAAAAAAAACTAAAAGCAAGAGTTCTTAAAGAAAATTCTAAACTAGGCATAAAATTTAAAGAAAACAAAATTTTTTAAAGCCTCTTTCCGACCAACTAACACAGATCAAAGTGTATTTATTATAAATTAAAATCGCGCTCGCCTTAATATCTTAAATAAAATAGTGAAAAAATCAGATGAAAAACTATCAATACTTATGAAAATGACTGAAATTCGACAGTTAAACAATACGAAAAACTAGCTATTCAAAACTACAAAAACCAAAGCTTAAGAATTAAAAAAATTAAAATCAGCTAAAAGTATATCCGTTTTCTATTCAAATACTCCATAATAGTAAATCTTGGTAACATTGTAAAATTATTTGTTTTAATCAAATTGGCTAATTAGAGGTTTTAACAAAATTAACAGCTTATTATAAACAATAAAGTAGAAATTGATTGTGTTAACCTTTACTTTTTGGAAGTTAATCTTACTAAGAACAATAAATAAGAAGAACTTGAAATTAAAAGACGTCTAGCAGATCAACAGTTTAAAGTAGTTAATGAACAAATAAATCTTGGAAGTTCTCCACTATTAAACTGTTTACTTTGATTGAGTCTTCATTTTATACATAGATAAGACGTAATTATAACACAAATATATTAAGTTATTGTAAAGATCAGCAGGATATAGTTTTTTCCTGGTTTTTCTATATCATTGCACAGTTTTACTGATTTTAGAGGGAAATACATCCAGGATAATCCCTTAGGGCTAATAACATCTAGGCTTTAATATTGTTATGTCTTATTACTTCCTTACTTGGTCTAGCCTTAACTACCTATCAACATCAAGTACCTAGTTACAAACAAACAAAGTGTAACTTCAATATGTCAATCTGACGATGCTATTTCGATAGCGAAACGGCTGTCATTGCAATTAAAGTATTTATAGAATAAAATAGTGAAAGCTTATACAACCTTTTAGTTGTTTATTGTTCTGAATAAGATGAACTTTCACACAGTAAGGGTTAGTACCATAAATTTCATGAAAAATAGCTATTTATGCCATCAGTTACGAAATGCCTAATTTGTGAGTTTTTGTGAAACTCACTTCGTTTGTTCCGCAAAAATCTCATGCGTTACACAAAATTTCTTTCGTAACGTATTGCATACAAGATTTTTTCTAATTTTGAAGTAATGGAAAAAAAAATTAATATAATTGATAAAAATTTGAAGAGCATAAATTTAATTTGTTGCTGTTACTTCTTGTTAGTTGTCAATTTGACATTTTGTAAAAAAGTCTAGACGAAAGGTTTTTAGCTAGATTGATATATTTTTAGTTTTATTTTTAAAAAATGAGTGATTCAAGTTCTAAAGAGCTACCAAGCGATATTGAATAGGCAGCAGGTAATGCCCTATTATCAGTAATTCCCAAAACGTCAAAGGCAGTTTATGATTTTAATGACAAGAAATTTAAACATGTTAATGAGAAAGTTTTGTTTGCATAGCGGACGGGAACAGGGCTAAAAAGTCAAAAGGTTTTATTAAAGAAGATTTTGCCAAATTTTTAGTGGAAGCTGATGACAAAGAATAGTTATTGGCTAAGGTTCCAATGGTAATTGGAATAGCAGGAGCATGCAAAAAAGCGGAATTAACATTTTTTCAGGTAGAAAAGCAGGTATAGACGCCATTTTCGTAATGATATCCCACCTTCAAAAACAAAAGTTATACGGCAGTTTGCAATTACCACTGGAGAAATACGAATCTTGTTGAAATTTTAAGAAAATATATTGCGTCCACAGGTTCTTAAACACAACATATTATTGCAAAATATGCGAATGGAAAATGTATCAAAATTCTTGTGGGAATTAACACATTTAGCAGTCTGCCAATTTCTTGGTCTTTCAAATCCTGTTCTCTATACTAGCCACTGCTTCAGAAGAATCTCTGTTACTTTCCTAGCTGATATTTTAAAATAAAAGAGGCATGGAGGTTGAAAATCTACCTCTGTTGCGGAGGGATATGTTGAAAATTCCGTGAATGATAAAAAACTTATAGCACAAGAAATATTTGGTGAAACATCTAATGCAATGTGCGCCGCTTTCCAATAACAGAGAGTTTAAGCAATGAAAAAAATATGTCGTCGGGAATGAATTTAAATAATTGCAATAATTGTGTTATCAATACTTATAATAATTAATTGATTTATAATTTATATTTTTAACTTATTTTATAACAGTTTAATAAATAGAATAATTCTTTTTGTCACTAATATTGAAATACATTTTTCGTCACCAATTGCATAAAATTTTACTTATGTCAAACAGATTTAAAAAGTATTACTTTATATTTCAAAATAGAAAAAATATATTAGATATAGATGTTTATTAAAATTTAATAGTTTTATGAAAATGTTTGAATTCGCTTTTTTTATTATAAACTTGCTCCCATTCCAAATTTCAGTTTCTCATAACATGTAAATTTTATTTGGTAGAAGTATATTTTTCATTCCTTAAAATAAAAGCTTGTATAAAAATCAATAAAAGAAAAACCTCAACAATATTTTAAATTGTTGCCTTCGTAAGTTTTAAAGCTTTAGTGGCAAATGCATTTAAAATCTCTATGAAAACACAATGAGAAGCGAAATAAGTTTAAATGTGAATACGGAGGTGTATAATATACTGGAGTTTTTGGGGGGATAATGCGGATTATCTAGAGCTTCTTTAGAAATGTGTGAATCATGTAGTGAGAGCTTTGCCATTTGTATTCTCTAATGGGTGCACATAAGGGCAGCGCCGTCCATTCCAACCAAATCCTATTTATTCACCGGCCGCAGCTAGAAAATTAGGAAAAACCCGACGATGGAAATGGTAGAAATCAACGTAGTCCACTTCCTTAACACGGTTTTAGACAGTTCTGTAGGGTTGTGCAAGTCAAAAAAGGTTTTGTTACTAGTACTAAATGCTTATCTATAGTCGTCGCAAAACAAAATTTGAGACACGTCATCATAACTTTACGTCGACACGTATAGACAGTGTTGCCGGACTTTTATAAGTTTACAAGATTTAAAGATCGATTCGAATAAAACTATCCAAAACAACTTATCTTAAGTGACATGAGACAAAGTACCAACATAATTTTTATGTTTTTTCGTTTTGGGTATATGGGTTTAATAAAATAAAGAGTATAATAATATTTCCTTTTGTTCGCTATAAATAGATTCATCATTACTAGTTTCAGTTTGTTCATTGGGATTTATACTTATAGGTGCAATCTCTAGTGCATCCAACAATATTTCTCTATCAAACTATTTAAAAATTTCTTCTTCAGTATGATGGATAGTTTTTTTCCAAATTTCTGGTGTAATCGTTTCAAGAGCTTCAAACCACATATTTAAACAATATGTTTCAGTGGTTCCGTCTCTGCCAATGTATCTGTTATAATAATGTACCCCATATCAGTTCTATGGGATTAAAAATACAATGATATGGGGGTAAATGTAAATATTGCTCGGCTAAATGGTCAGCCATACATATGACTGGTGGATTATTTCTTTAAATTAAATGATTATACCAAGGAAATTTCCAAAGTTAAGCTTAAAATTCAAAGTATTACTTTCATTTCTTACCTATTAACAATGTTCAGAAGTTCAACTATTAGCATATTTTCTGTGAAATCAAGGTTTTGACTAGTCAACCATTCTTTAATTTGTAGTTTGTTCCAACTTGTATTAGGTGTTTTATGAAGTAAAACACTGAGATATGGAGCATTGTCCATAACAATTATGCTGGGTTCTGTGAAATTAACTAAGAGCTGGTTCTCAAATCACTTAAAAAAATTAACCTGATTCATTTCACCATGGTAATCGCTTTATTTGGTTTTTGAGGAAAATATTGCTTTCGCTCCGTCAATAAACCTATTTTCATTTCCAGCATATATCTGATATATCTACGAAAAGTAAAACTTATTGTTGAATAGAAACATTTAAAATTACCATGTAAATAGGTACAGAGACATATACTATTATACTAAAATAACCGGAGAGACTTTAGTCGTTTTGACACTCCTTTTATCATTATTTTGCCATGAACGGTTTATGCTACTATTCTGAAATATCCATGTTTCATCAATAAAAACAAATTTATATAAACCTGCTTCTTTTTCTTTAATGTAGTTCCTTAAAAATCTAACCCGTTTTACAGAAATATCAGGAAGCTCCATGAGCCCCCGTCTTGGTTCATCTTTTTTCCATTTGAAACCAATTTCCTTTAAGAAATTTGATAAAGACCATTGAGAACCTTTAAATAAGTGCCTTACTTTTAATTCAGCAAGTGAAGAATTTAAAGTTACATCCTCTCCTGTAAATAAAAAAATAAAATTATTTTTTCTGGTCCTACAATTAAAAAGAATTTAAATAGCTGTGTTCAGAGGAAAAAGGCTTACTTTTTTCATACATATTGTAGATTACATTTCGAATTCCACTTGTATTTAATACATCGGTATTAGTTACTCTTTTTTTATACCGACGTTTCTTTGGAGGCGACTTTAATATTCCATGGTCTTTCACAGTTTTTGAAATACTGGAAACTGTAGCCATACTGAAGTTGAGTGCAGCTACCACACGCTAAAATAAAATGTTTTTAAATGAATTGGCTGTTACTTCATGGATATCCATGTATTTTTATTTAACTTAATATTTTGTCTAATATACTGCTTAAAACTTTTAACTAACCTCTCGAACAGCAGCAACAGGTATGAAAGGGCCACCATTGTCTCGTTCTCTTTCAAAAAAATTTATCAAAGAAGCTATCAGTTCTTTGCAGCGACTATTTAGTTGTTTTGGCATTTTTTCACGTATTACACTGTTTTTGTTCTTAAAAGAACAGTTTTTTTATATTCCAAAATAACAACAAGAAAGAATAACACAAAAACCACAAACAAAATGATAAATACCAAACTAAATATACTAATCGGTGACAACGGCAACGACGCGACTTGTCAATCACGGCTACCAACTTTATGTAAACAAATTTAAGAATTTTATATTGATTTTATATTGGGAACAATTCTTGGCAATTAAGACCAAATTAGTGGCACGAATCAAATTTTGTTTTGCACCAACTATACCTAGTTACTTTTGATAAATAATTATTCGTAATTCAGGACGATGGATATCTCACTTATAAATGCAGGGTTTTGCGTCGACAGGCGGTCTCTCTAATTATTTAAGAGGGAAAATATATTTAGGTTATTTGAAGAGAGTTACAATCTTCATCATAAAAATAACCTTAGAGGTTTTTGATTTACCTCTGGAAGAAATATTTCCAAAAATACTTCATATTTTTCATTTCAATTGAACTTCAAGTTTAAGTTTTATTATTCTGACAAAACTTTAATTTCAAGAATTAAATATACTTTTATTTATTTAATTTTAATAAATTTTTCACTTATTTATAGTACATGTTTTACTTTTACTTACCCAGCAATACTTGCGAGTGTTTTGACTCAACAATGTTAACATTACATTTGTATTTATTTTTACACATTTTTCACATCATCCATTGATTAACTTTTAAACCATCATCTACAGGTCACAAAATCAACGCAGTGCCGCCGTGTTGCGCTATTTGTGTTGTTTTCAGTAACTTAAGAGATTCATCTCAGCCCAAAAATGGAATTAAATCGTTAACATTTTCGTGCGATTATTTTTTACAGCTTTCGACTTGGATTAACTTAGCAACATTGCATGGATGAACTTAATTTAATTTTTGCCGATGAAGCTTCATCAAGGACCAGTGTTTATCGATGGTATGGTGAATTCAATCGTGGCCGTAGTTCATTCCAAGACGAATTTCGTGCAGGTCGTCCAACATCAGTTCTTGTTCCGAAAACCATTGATGTTGAGCGCGAACTGATATCGCAAGATCGTCATGTGACCTATCGTGAGATTGAGGCAACCTTAGGCATTAATGGAACCAGCATACATTCAATATTGCATAAATATTTGAAGGTCAAAAAAATTTGTTCGCGTTGGATCCCACGCCATTTGTCAATCGCTCAAAAAAAGGCTCGTGTCGATTGGTCGAAGGAAAATACGATCAAAAAATACGATCGCGGTGCTTCGAAACACGTCTTTGACATTGTGACAGGTGGTGAATCGTGGATTTACGCGTATGAGTCCGACTGTTAGCGCACGAAGCACTTCCAAGCAAATGGTCGTATGTTTTTTCGGAAAAACTGGACATGTCACAACTGTACCACTAGAACAACGCAGAACCGTCAATTCTGAGTGGTACATAACTATTTGTTTGCCAGTTGTCTTCCAAGAAATCAGGAAAACCAACCGCTGAAGACGAATCACTCTTCACCACGAAAATGCGAGCTCCCACACATCGGCTCAACCAACTGCATTTTTGAGCACCCAAAACATCGATTTGATGAGTCATTCACCGTATAGTCCTGACTTGGCACCGAATGACTTCTTTTTATTCCCGTACGTAAAAAACAAACTGAGAAGTCAACGTTTTTGACACCTGAAGAAGTGGTTACTGCATTCAGAATGCATGTTTTGGAGATACCTCAATCAGAGTGGCAAAAGTGCTTCGACAATTGCTTCAAACAAATGCAAAAGTGTTTCGATCTTCATGGGGAATATTTTGAAAAACAATTAAGTGATTTTCGATGATTAATATTTGATTTGTTCTCTTATCCCGAAATATAAAAGACAACCTTTGTAATAATCAATTTAAAATTCAAAAACTAGCAAGAGCACCATAACAGTACATTAATTTTAAACCATAATTCCAATGACAATGTAAAAAGTGACACAATAACGATATTATAATCAAATTAAAAAAAAAATGCTCAACTCTTAATAACATAACCATTCGAAATGTATCCTTAGCGGCCACCCGCGGTTTTCATACGTAACCCTGTTCCGGTATACTCTGAACCGGATGTCGGGGTTTGAAGAAATCCTAATTGTACCTGCTATAGGGGGACCGTAACGCCTCGGGAACGATTTACGGTCCCATTTGCATGTATAGTTCGATTAGCATAAGTCATAACGCAAGCACGTTTGAATTCACATCAGACACCTGCTTCAGTAACAAAATAAGGACCGTTTGCACTTGCTCTATGTAATAAATGAATATTTAGTAGTTCAAATTAAAAAAAGCCACTAAATTTTATTAAGCACCTTTAAAATATACTAAATACTTTATCATAAAAATTTACTAGTGAAAGGGAAAATGTCATATAAATTGATCTAGATTGGAAATGTTTACAATACAAAAATCTTAAAGTCGGCCCTGATTTTAGTTCAGTGGGTGGGAAACCGCCCGCCGCCGTATGCATTACATCGTTTTAAAAATCGAATGCACAGCCTTGAGGTACAGGTGGAATGATACGGCCGGTTAAAAATGAATTAGCACTTTATCATTTTTGGGCGAGAAGCACCTTACTTCCACCCGCCTACGCCGCAGGTATCTTACTGAGTTGAAGTATCGTGTGGCCACTTTATTGAGTAATTTTTATAAAAACCAAAATTAATATATTATAACTGGTATAGATACACCTTGTCTATTTTTATGCGCTATATAATATAAAGGAGTTTTGCATGGTTTGACTTATCTGGTTCATAGAAATTTTGAAGTAGGATTCAATGAACACTCTTAAGACCATATAGATTAAAACAACCAGATAAGTCAAATTATGCAAAACACCTACTTGAACATCCAACCCCACTAATACACACCAATGACATTCAAATACTACACATTTGTTATAAAAAACAAAATTTAGATTTCCCTGAAGAACATGAAATAAAACGGCATCCATCAGATCAACAATTTAAGTTCTCCACTATTAAAGTCTTTACTTTGATTGAGTCTTGCTTATTTATATATTGATAAGACGTAAAATAACACAAATGCGGTATGCGCCAAACAAAGGACACTGAAATCAGGAAGCCTGTGACAAATAATCGCGTTATATAAAGCAAGCAACAATAGTTGTCATGGTATTTTCAAACAATGTTTATAGTCCCCAGTACAAGGACCTCTAATTTTTTTGACACATACTAATTTCATACTTTGTGAGTGCTTTCTTCGCGTCAAGTCCGACAAAATTTTCCTCTGCGAAAATTTTCTGCGCTCCTGCGTTTTTGAATGCCCGATTCTCGAAATTGTGGATATTTTCTATATCGATATGTCGATATCATTAAGTTTTTGAATGCCCGATTCTCGAAATTGTGGATATTTTCTATATCGATATGTCGATATCATTAAGTTTTATCAATTGTTGTTGAAATAGTCTTTTTAGTGGTCACTATTTGAGTTTTAATAATAAAGTAGGGTTACTCTGTCTATCACTGTAACATTGATAGTTAATACACTGATTTCACCCTTGTCTGATAACATTTATTAACACAGTTTCTATATTTTAAGGCATTTCTCATATTATGAGGTTTTGTCTAAATACATATCTGTTATCGCAGCACTACAAAATGTTTACATGCAACAATGTAAGTAATTCCAAATTATAACTAATATTTAAACACTTAACTACCTAAATTACACAATTGTTTATTAAAAATATGAATTAAATTAATAGTTTTAATTATATTCTTTTGGTTTTAGATTCTGACTTTAACTTCCAGAGAAATCTGTATGAACTGGGACTTGCTTGATTGTTATTAAATAGTATTACAGAATTCTATCCAAGATAAAGTCGTTACATAAATTCTTCCTCTATTTGAATGTTTAACATTTAAGATTACTGTACCAAATATTTTAAGTTAAATAAAGAAAAGTGGATGATATATTCATGAGAATTATTCTAATATCCTTTTATATTTTCATACTGAAGTAAGTTTTCATTTTATTTATACTTGAGCTTAGCTATTTATCTCAAAATATTAAGTTATTGTAAAGATCAGCATGATCTTAGAGGGAAGTACACCCAGGATAATCCCTTGGGGCTAATAACATCTAGGCTTTAATATTATTTTTATGTCTTACTACTTCTGTGGAGCTGTTTCAATTAAATACTGCAACATCAAATTTAGAAATAATATAAAATTATAATTTTATAACTTGAACTTCCGAAGACCAAAATTAACATTTATTTTGTAAAGATGTATAAAATTTCTATTTTCAAAGTATGTAATTGATTTTTCTATATAAATATATTTCTCCTGGAAACCGTCTCCTGGGAAACTCAACATCTCTAAATAAAATATAGCAGACGTGATTCCTAAAAACTTGGCTGACGTGTTCAAATAAACTGAGGCCGATAGGTTCTGTGTTCTAAGTGATCCATGTCATTTACTTCACTTCTCCGCCAAGGCCATAAGAATTCAGGCATATTATTGTAATATTTCCCACCCATCAAAATTGACACTCAATGAATGACAGAAATAATCAAATAAAAGATAAAAACTCATGAACGGAAACATAGTCACTACAACTTCCATACTTGGTCTAGTCTTAATACTACTTAATCAACATCAGGTACCTAGCTACAAACAATCAATATGTCAATCTGACGATGCTAATTCTAGCGAAACAACTACTGTTATTGCATTTAAAAATCTATTTTTTAATAAAAGGTGGAAGTTTAGTCCAAACGTTCAGTTGTTTATTATAAACTGTTTACTATAAACTCATTAGTTTAAAAAATCATCCATTTTTGTAAACGAAATATCTTAAATATTGTCCTTTTACTTAATATCATTTTATGAAATTTTATATCCTTTTATCTATATTGGAAATATTTTCAATCATAGGAGTGTAGTTATATTCTTAAATCATACTATACGTCTAATAATTCTTGTACTCTCAGTAATAATGCATCAATATGTCCGTAAACTGATAGGCGGCTTTACTGAAATGACTTATGTGTCATTTATCAGATATATGCTCCCCTAGATATTTGCTACCAGTTATTAAAGTTATTGAAATAAATATTGGTTATTTTAAAACTTTTACAGGACCGTTTGTTTTTAACTATAATATTTTTTATATATAATATCTCACATTTATTTATTGATATATTATCTATTTCTAAGATTTTATAATTTATTTGTATTATTATTGTTTTATATTTTATTCAAAATAAGTGTGTTCTAAACTTATCAGTCTTCAAATTTTAATTGTAATAGTTGTTTTTCAATGTAAATCTTTAATGATTTTTTTTAAAGTTATTATTAAAATGGAAGGAATGATCCATAACTCAAATGTGGCTATCTTAGACCCTCATCAGGCTAAAAATAAAAAGATACAGTAAGGTAAGGATTAAGACAAGAACTATACCTAACAATAATAAATATAAAGTTGGGCAACATAGTAAAATGAGGCAGAAAAGTAATAAAGAAAAGCTTACCTATCATGTAAAAGTCAATGCATTTGTACAATATTAAAAGTTACATTAGTCAAAATATATGAATATGTAGGTAAAATAAAATATAAAATATAAACTATAAAATATAAAATAAGAATATGTAGGTAAATAAAATATTATATTATTATTATTATTTAGATGCTAAATTTTGACTGACATTCGTTCTGAATAAGTATGGTCAATAAATTCTAAAACGTACTTGTAATTATAAATGCAGATAAAGCTGGAAGCCTTTCCGACTGAAATTCTTTAGTAATATTTCATCAACGCGTTTAGTGACAGGTCAGGACCCTCTAAGGTACTGGATTTTCTCCTGCAAAACACCGCAGAACAACCCGATCTCAAACTAATTAAACTTCTGGCTCGCTCGTAGTGCATAACCGACGAAGCAAACATATAAATTACTTTTAATTACAACAATTTTATAATTTGTACTTTCCGAGTCTTGATTAATTAACTTCAAAGATTAATGGTTACTGTAAATTATTAAGCGCATAGCGGAAAATAAATAACTTTTGAAGATACTCGTATATTGTTTCTTTATGAATGTAACGAGTATCTTACCTTGTTTGTTTTTTCCATCATTTTAAGTCTAAAAATATATTTAAAGAATTATTTATTACCTTCAGATGGACCTAATAAAAGAACAAAATTAAGTAATTAAATCGAAATATAACAAAAAAATACAACAAATACATAAATATATATGAGTATATACTGTGTGGAAACCAGTTATGGAATAAAATTATTTGTGGGGTTAGTTTAGAAAATTATAAAAAACGCTGGGTCCCGTCAAATTTGAAATGTGTGCTTTTTAAACATACATTTAAATGTACAATGTGATAAACGCAAGTCTGGCATCGTCCATGATCTATATTTTTAATGAAACACCCTGTATGTTTTTATGATTTTAAAAGCTCCTTAATAATACGATCTCAACGAACCATACCATGTAGGGTCTATTATGAATCGTACAGGGTGAAATTTTGAAATTATTTATAATTTTGTTCAAGATAGTAAATACATAAAATTGTGAAAATAATAATGTTTCACACTTTACATAATAGTTTTATTTTTAATTAGCTGAATGCAGACCTCAAATTTCTTCAATATTTTGGGGTTTTTTAACATTTTTTGTCACGAATAGGTGAAAACTGAATATATAACTATGCCAATATAATTAAACTAAATCGGTAAATAATGTGTTGACATTTAAATATCGAAGTTGTCAATTCTTAATCAAAAACTAATAGAGGAAAGTAGCCTAATTTCGGATACCATTTACATTTAGTGTCATATTTTTCACCTAATAACACATTTTAAACTTTTATCTACTCAAGAGTACTTGCAGAGTAATATAGAAACTAATTTTATTATCATAGACAATTTATTGAAAATCTTTTTTACAAAAAATATTGTTCAATAAAATTAGTGCTTTTGTATGTCAAAAATTTTAGGGCTCCTAATTTCGGATACCCTATCCGAAATTAAGACACCATTTTGTTCATCATAAGAATAGTTACACATCTTGACAAAAGTCGCAAATATAGGTTTTCTTCTTATCAGCATTGGCGCACATCTCATGACACCACTTGAAGCACTTTATACACCTTATCCACTTCTCACCGTGTGTATCTTCGGAATATAAACTGTCACAAAACATACATTCTGTGTCTCTATCTTCATCGTCTACATCCATATCAGAATCATCATCCAAAATAAGGTCATCACCAGGATGTGAAGTGTCACTACTACTCGATTCAATTTTTTTCTTTTGCTTCTTTTGGTGTGGAGTTTTTTTTCTGTTGACTTGATTTAATTCGTTGCTTATTTTTGGTTTCTTTTCTTTCAAAGACTTTTTTCTTTCTTGTTCGGCTACACTTCGTTCAAGTTAATCTTTATAAGGTGTACTAGTTATTATCCAACTAGAACCTTTTCGAGGATTTTTTTGTTTGTTTGTTTGTGAGGTATAACTGCAAGAAGGCAGTGAACTAATATCCTCAGCTCTTATCATAGTTGCCGTAGTTTCAGTTGCATTTCCATTGGATGATTTATTTGTTAAGTTATGTTTTGAAGGTGTTCTTTCGATAATGCTTTGTGGTTCTGGTCTTGACTGACCTCTTGTTGGTAATACTTCCCCATGATTTTGATTTATGGGTGGTGGTGTTCTTTCTCTTTGTCTCTCCATTATAAAATCGTGATCAGAAAAGTTATTTCTATTAAAAGGATATATTCCAGATTTGCGAAAACCATTCGCGGAAATTTCTGCAGTAGCACTTTTCAAATATGCCGGGCACATAAGCTTACAAATTTGATACGAGTTTATGGTGCGTCCAGGATTTTGCCTTAACCACATCTCAATTTGTTGCGAATAATATGTTTTAAATGGTGACATAAAAGACAAATCTAGAGGTTGTAGTTTGTGTGAACTGTGCGGCGGGATACACAAAATTGTAACGTAATTTGCACGTCCTGCTTCTATCACATCTATATTTCTTGTGTGGCTGTAGTGACTATCAAGAATAAGCAGCACTGGGTCTTCACGGGATGGTTTCACGTGAGCTACGAAATGCTGTAGCCATTGGGAAAAAATGTGCTGCTGAATCCAACCTGATGGATGGCAAGCTGCAATAGAGCCAGGCGGCGATCCATCTAATAATTCCGCTTTCATGTTCTTTCTTGGAAACACGAATAATGGAGAGACAAACCCACCAGCAGCATTCATACAAAATACAACAGTAACTAATGCGCCTCTTTCAGTCGCGGTAACAGATCCAACCTGTTTTTTTTCCTTTTAATGTTATAACACGAGTATTCTTGGACTGAACCGCTGTTATGCCGCTTTCATCAACGTTATAAACTCTTGCGGGGTTGAAGTTAACTTTTTCCATTGACGTTTCTAAAAGATCATAGAATCTGCTGACATTTTCTGGGGAACAGCTGCTGATTGATTTAAAAATGTAATAAAAAGTGGAAGTTTTGTCGAAAATTGTTTTTTTAATGTTCTTGTTAAGTTGAATTATGTTTTTTTTTAATAACTAACTGTTAATATAAAAAAAAATTATTGTAGACTGGGATTATCCCATCCTCAATGAATGACATTTTCAGAGTTTTGTATACAACTTTTCCAAGTTTTCGTTTAGTACTTCTATTGGTTGCCCTTGTTAGTATCTACAAAAATTTATATACAGTCGGCTTTAGAATAGCATATACATGTTAAATGTGAATTTCGTTAACCTACCGAAGTTATAAAAACGCCCTTTAAACGCCTACATTAAATGGTTTTTGGGAATTAAGTTTATTTACAAGGGACAGAGGGACAGGCAATTTGTCAATAAAATACCTTAGGCTGCAAACATTAAAGATGTGGGCGTGGACAACTGTTTAACTGATTTCAAATTTATTATCGTTTAATCCGTGATTGGTTATACACAATAAATAGGCCGTCCTTAAAATTAATTCATTGTAAGCTATTTGAGTTTGAAAATGTATATGCTATTCTGAAGCCGATAGTACATAGATTCGTTATTTGCCAATTCTTAATATTGAGATAAGATCTTTTGCATTTTCTATATTTTATATATTTTTCAAGTTCAAAGAAAGTAAATTCTCTGCAAAAGAAAATAGGATATTTGTAAAAAATCTTGTAACCTCTACACTCAGTATTTACTGTCTACCATATATGTAGGTTTAAAGACAACTTCCAGAATTCCAAAATACCTGTTTGTACCAAGATTCAGCTGGGAGCTATCTCAAAAAATAACGAAATCAACTTACCAAAGTCACTGGACTATAACAAACGATTTGTGTTTGTAAAATCACAAACCTGTGCTTCCGATATTTGTTGTTATTTAAATGTAAATATCATGTCATAGTCAACGACACGTTTTGCTCGGCTGAACCGAATATGGGTATTTCTAATAATTGCTCTAATATGCAAAGTATTACATGAGAACTTTATTTAATGTCCCATTCTATGTAAAATCAACTGTTATTATTATTACTTTTAAGCAGAAGTTATTTATATAATGAATAAAGAAAATATATAATGTGTGTTTTAACAAGTGAAGGTTTCAATTTTGTACATTTATAATTTAACAATGGTTGATGTCAGCAGTTCCTTTAATAATAACTATTACGCATTAGTCATTCATAAATACATGAAAATCCACTTTAACGATTTTAAAAAATATGAATAATTTTATATTTACAATCATATAAATATTTTTCATAAGTATATAACAAGACTATTTTTTCTTGGATTATAAGTAAATCTGAAAATTGCTACTAGATTATGTCTTGATTAAAAAAAGTATGACTGAATTTCGTGATTTTTATAAATATTCCCAAATTAAAATTTATGTTCATTGTCGTGTGCTTTAAGCCATGACAGTCTTGGATAATGAGTCTTACTACTAATGCCGTTGCAACTTTACTGTCAGTAGATGGACCGTACTAGTGGAACACCTTTAGGTGTAGAAGTAATTATTATTAACAATTATTATGGGATTGATCTTGACTCTTAGAATAAGCGTTAGCTACGCGCTTTTAAACATTAGGATTAGGCAATTAATTAAATAGTAGCAATAAAACTCAAAGTAAACCCACAGTATTTAATGATAATGTTACATCAGCGACATGTTTCGGTCACAAGACCATCTTCAAGCTCTAAGAGAAGAGCACAATGTGTCAGAATGAAGAATTACAAAAATCAACTTATATAAGACATATACAAGACAAGCATATAATAGAACAGGGTAATTACACTAATAGTAAATAATGAACTTTAACAGTTACAGAATAAACAGGATCAATGTTAAAACATCTACCAATAATTATTATACCGACATGTGCTACTATGAAGTAGTTTAGTATGTGAAAATATGAAAATTTGGCATGAAGATGTAAATATTCTAGAATGAACCCAGAAAATAGAACAACATAAATTGGTTTTAGGAGCTCGATCTCCAATACTAATCCAGGTAAGTGCTCGGATTGTTAGGGGTGTTAAAAGTACACCCTTATTATGAGGAATCAACCTCATAAAAATGAGTATAAAGAATATGGAGAAAAACATCATAATAATAATTAAATAAACATTTTTAAAAATAAATGACCAAATACGGTAACTTACGTCAAATTGCATATTTCACAGAGAGTTCATTAAAAAACAATGATGTCAATGTTCATTAACAATGTATGTATTGATGATGTGATGTATTTCTCTCCTATGTGTAGTTTTTTCATCCTGTGAGTGTGATACACTTTGCTGATCGCCTCGTCAAGAAAGCTAATTTCGCTAACATATTAATTTACCTTTGACATCTCCAAGCCTTAACCGTTTCTCTTATACAGCTGTAGACTATCCATAATATTATTCTCCCCATGTCTTGAATCTTCGTTCTTAAAACTACAATTAAACTCTTCCCTAAATCATTGCAAAGAAATCCACTTTTTTTTCGGGCTGAGGTGGAAAAAACTCATGTTCGAACGGTGTTGGACACATCACCGTTAGGTTGACGCCTACCAACCAAAACCACCTCAAAACTCGCCGTTGTTTCCGTCTCGGAATCACTACCCTAGCATACTTCAATCATGAACGTTCTCTTCTTCTAACCATACTCTCCACTGCCTTATTCACCTCAATCCATTTCTCCTCACCTCCCAACATTATCTCCATCATATTTCCCAGTACACAGCCACTCCGAGTCTTTCCTCCAAGTTCTTCAGCACTTCTTCATTCCTCCAGCATCTAAATACGTGTCCTACATCATCCTCCACTTCGCACCTTTTACACACTCCAGTCTCTCTTTTCCCAATATTGTGAAGATATCCTGCTCTTGACCCATGTCCAGTCAGCATCTGTGTCAAGAAATAGTTCACTTCGCCGAATTTCCTAGTCATCCATTCTCTCCTACTTGCAATTACTCTTTTTAGCGCACCTTCATACTCCTTCCACCTTACTACCATTTCCTCCTCCATCCAATCCATAACTTCCTCTTTCATCACGCCCTTCCACTGTAGTCTCCTGGCTCTAGCCATCACATCCAATGGGTAGGATCTTGGGAGTAAAGATATTCACACTTTTGTGGGATCCATGTCCCACAGCCAGATTAGATCCAGACTTATCCATCCACCCTTCTACACATATCAAACTTATCCATCGTAAACTAAATAGCCACCTTCTACAGCATTTCATCTACCAGTTCATTAAGCCCTTTATCTCTAAACTTATCTGGACATCTCTTTACAACTACTAAGGACAGCAACGACTTACTATCGGTTCATCCATAGGTTTATAACAAATTAAAGTTGTTGTTCCTGATATATTTTGGAATAGCGGGAGTGTCTGTAGTACAGAAGGTGTTTTCCTAGCCAGAAAATCGTCGTTTGAGGTATCATACTAATTAATGGGTACATTAAAAAGTGAGAAACATCGTTGTTGAGAATGTGTAGACAATTTCCTCTCAAATGATAAATTTTTCCAAATGATGTACGATCTGTAAGTCCAATAAACCTAATGATGGCACATCATTTTAAAAATCACTACCTACAACAATAATAACCACCTTATGTCAATCCACGTATCATAATTTTCCTACAAAAGACCTTCTCTTCTATCTCTGCGCACATCTCTGCGAGCCATCGAAGACCAACAACTTCCCTGCAGTACCTATGCAATTACTGCACACAATGTACTCATCTGTCTGCCGAAGGTAGATCCAAAACCTCAGCTGTACATCTGTCCAACTGTAAAGCAGAACAATGCTCAAAAACCCCGATTACCGTATGCAGCAAATGCAAGGGTCCTCACGCCACCTTCATCCCAGATATCCAGAGCTTCTGGAGAAGCCTTCACGCCAAACAATAAAAATGGACTTAATTTATGCAATCTCATTATACAAGAGTAACTGAAATATTACTTCAAATAATTATTTAAATAAAAATTTCAAGATTCTAGAGTTTTATGAGTTAGCAATAAGAAACTTAATTCATAGTGTACAGTGGCTGGTCTATTCATGGCAAAAAAATAGTAAAATCTCTTTTAATTTAGAGCGGTGTGCCACAGTGTTCCAGGCAGAGATAGCTGAGTGGGACTGCTTCGAAGTCTTGGTACAAATGGGGAGCAAAAACAAGCTCATAATTGCGTGGGTACCCAGTCATAGTAGGCACAAAGGATACGAAGAGGCGTACGTACTAGCCCGAGAAGAAACTTTCTGTGGCTCACCAAAATAAACTATAAAGTTGCACATAAATAGCAAAGTCTCATGAATGGTAGAGAATTCAATTCAAAGAGAGAGAGAATTCAAAACAGGTCGGACGTCAAAAGTAACATAGTATCTGTTGAAACACAAAAGACACAATTCCTCCATGCAGATTCTGTCAGAGGAAGAAACCTTTAAATACATTATTTGTGAATGTGAATGTGAAGGTCTTTCAAGACAGATTTCTAACTATAGGCGAAGAAAACTCTACGGCTAAAAGCTACGAGGGGAATTTCTGTACCTACAGCTTAGTGTGCCTATCAGAAAAGATCAGACTGGACCAGTTTCTATAGATCTGGAAAAGGTCGAGGTGGGAAAGAGGTGTAGCTACTCTCTTACTTGTGGTCACCCAGGTGCCAATGGGCAAACAGATAAGCAGATGGGAGCCAAGCCACTACTTTTTATGTGTATTTTAAAAACCCAGACAAACGGAAGCATATAGAAAGATGTCTAAGCAGTGTCTACTGCCCCAAGTTACGTAAAGCAGGTGCAAATATTTGAGGTGGAAGAAAGCATGCTTGTAGAAAAGCAGATTAAGAGAAAATATACCTATTGGGCCAAAGTAGATCTTAGGAAGTAGAGAAAGCTGGATTCTTGAACTATTTTCCTGTGTTTGTTTTGTGTTCTATTTTGTTTTACTTCAGGTTTTGTTTTGTATTAAGGTGTTTGAAGGCCTAAAATAAAGAGAGCAAGTTCACTAAATTCACTATTTTTATTTGCAAATGGGACTTCACTTGGAAACTAATGGACTTACCGGAGGCCAATAAGTGAAGACTGGATCCAAATCCACAATTGTCTTCTATGTAAATAGAAGTAATGATCCTAGTATCTTTATTAACTTTTTTTGTTTTTCTTGGCTTTAAAATCCGAAATAAAATTCAAAATTCAAAATTTAAAACCATGTGTCTCCGAACAATACCAAGAACAAAAAGAAGCTAAACGGTCCACAGTACAAAAGTTTTAGTGTTTTACTGTTTTAGTGGTGATTTTTAATAAAAATCCAACGGTTAAATTGGCAAGACTGATATGATATCTCTGGATATTGTAAACAAACAGTGTTTTATATATTTGTTTTTGAAGATAAAGACAAGCAACATGCTATTAAAATATTTTTATAATTAATCAGTAGATGAGTAAACAAGAAACTAAATGGATTAAGATTCAGGTTATACTACGAGTAAAATCTAGTAAAATAAATTAAGTATAGGAACAAGGTCTATTAGATTGATTTAAAATTAAATAAGGTTATTTTGAAAAACGAATCGTAACACATTATATAAATATTTTCTTTGCAACTTTCTATGATTTAGAACACCAAAAACTGGTCTTGAATCAAAAAATGCTAATTATATTTTACGTCCACTATTTCTGAGGTCAGGTTTAGTAATTATTAAATCTAAATATTAGATATAAAGTTCTTGAACTAATTTTTGTAGGATGGAAATGTGTATTCAATTCCATTGAGTCGGTCCATTCCTGTAAGTGCCTTGGCGTAGGACGGGAATTAATTAATTGGCTCACAAAATAAAGACCATAAATTCTCATAGCGTCGCAAATTATGGGAGAGATAGGGAATGTCACGAAATAAAATAACCATATCTACGGTTCGTCCCGTACACCCGCTCTTCTTCTTGTCTAACCTTCCTCGAGTTTCGGTTTTGTCTTGAATTTTAATCGAGATCTTAGTTAGTTTTTAAAATTCCCCTTATTTTATTTATCATCAACATATCCATAAATTAGTAGTGTTTCCTTTGTTTTAAATTTCCAAATGCATCTTTAGAATATATAACTTAATCCTTTTGATGAGAAAAAAGTGTTTTATTTTAAATAGCACAATTCGTTTAGAAATGAAATGTGGCTTACTAAACGTTTAAATCACACTAAAACAAGATGCTTAGTTAAAATATTCGTTTCATTCATAATGCCGCAAATAAAATGATCAAAGATCTCCCGGACATAAATATTCCTACTTTCAAGTTGTACGATTTCAGTTTCGATATAAAACTCTATATATCACAGCCAGTGCAGGTCCATTTTCCGTTAATTTATTAATCAACATCATGAACAGTATGAGCGGTCCATATTTCTATCTGCGCCATTTCTAGAAACGTCGAGATGGAATATTCAAGTGCGGCTACTGAACATTTCAAAATTTCTAACTCCTTTATACACTGAGAACAAATCTTTAAAATTTACTTATTTTCAATATACTTTCTGCTTACTTAGTTTATGTATTATTTGGTTTTGTATTATTGCTACCAGAACAATTAATTTGTTTTTTACAATCATATAATTAGAGTTATGTAAACCAGGTTAACTTTGATATTACTTTGGGATACCAGGTCTTTAATCTTAACATACCCACTGATCAAAACAATATTGCAAAGTTTGGCACATTTGGTATTTGTTCTATTAAAAAACAGACCAGTATAAATATTATAGGTTGTAAACAGGTAGTTTTTAAACTTTTCCAAACTTTCTATGGGGTGGATGCTCATCATTATTTTTTAGTAAGATTGAGGCTTCCCACAAGTATCTCAGTCCTTCCAGCTGTTCTTTCTCTTCATTTCTTTTCTTGGGTTTTTTTAAGATTGCTGATAAGATTACTGGTACTGCTGATCCCACAGATATGGGATTTTTACTCCTTTTTTTTGCTATCTTATCTGCTGTTTCATTCCCTTCTATTCCTATGTGTCCTAGGACATGTAGGAGGGTCTGGTCTAGTTCATTTAGCTTGCCCTGACCTGCCCAAACCATCTTCGAACTGCTTATATGTTAGCTCAGCGCTTTGATGGCTACTTGACTATTGGACATAATCATAATCTCTTGTCTTCGATAGTTTCTTTCAAAATTGAATTCCGCCCATCTTTCAATGGAGTTCGGTTGGCTCCTGATATTGATCATGAATTTTGTAAGTTTGGATTGATCGTGGATTTTACAAGTTTATTTTCATGATAACCTCTATAAGACAACTTTTATAGAAATAAATAATATGTCAAAAGCTGTTAAAGAATCTCATCTTTGGGTACCATCCACGATTTTGTTTCGTAAGATTTTTCATGGATTGGCAAAATTTAGATTGATCATGGATTTTGCAAGTTTGGATTAATCATAGATTTTGAAGGTTTTTTTGATAACTTCTATAAGGTAACGATTAAAAAGATGAATGATGTGACATTTTAAAGCTTTTGAGCTTTTGAGCAACTCACTTCACTCGTTGCACGGAAATTCGCTCAAAAAATCGTCCTTCTCCCAACAGGTTGTACATAGAACTATTTTAAATCGGAGGCCATACCTTTTCCAGAAATGCTCATGCTCGAGCAGCAACCAAGAAATTAACTAATAATTAAAAATACTTCGATAATCTGAAAACTGAACTGGAAGGAGCCAATGTTTGAAATTACGACGAGACAAATCTTACCGATGGCCCAAGCCGATCATAACTAACTACTGCGAATTTTTCAAAAGCGTGTACTTCCTTATGATATTTTGAAATACCAAAGGCCAGCTTGTTCCAGTATATATCAATTAAAAAGCTAAAAGGCTTTGATCAATATTTACGGGAAGGCTCATTCTAACAGTACCAGTAGTAGATGGTTTGACTTTTAAGTATTCGAGGACTGGTTCATCAATGTATGCTTCCCTTACTAAAACGACAGGAGGACCGAAAAATTTTGGTTAGATTGAATTATGGAATATAAGAATCTAAACGCCGAGAACATCGAGACCTAACTATATTCCTGAAATAAAAAGTGTTGGCAAAATATTTTTTATAATACTTTTTGATACTACCGGTATCCGTGACTACTTAATATCACTTTTGAAATCATACCTGACTGAAAGAATATTTTACGTTAAGATTGAAAATTTCCAAGCAGGACAATATAATATCGCAGTAGGTGTTCCCCAAGGATGCGTACTGTCTCCACTTCTGTACTCACTATTCACGTCGGACTTCCCACATGACAGGAAGCTCCTTACTGCACTCTTTGCAGATGATATGGCAATAGTATAAACATCCACTACTGCAGAAGAAAGATCGTACATTAAACGTACATTTATTTTAAAAGTGTATAGAATTTTTTTGTTTAAAAAACTTTGACTATTATCAAAAACCTTAGGCATACAAACTGAGTCAACTGAAAAGTGTATATAACATGTTTATGTAAAAAAACGTGAAAAATACGTAAAAAAATAAAGGCGTCTCGTCTAATCGACAAGAAGAATCCTCAAACTAAGGGCTGAGTCTCAATAGATCACAGTGTGGAAACTGCTCTACCAGGTACAACACCCTGCCAGGTACGTAAGTCGTCTACAGACAATTCCGAGTTTCAACGTCGAAATACATTTTTTACCCATATTAGCCTATTAGAAGATCATGTCGAAGACCGTCTAGTAAAGTCACATTATTTTGAAACTTTCGACTCTCGAAATTTCAAGAGATATCGTTGCCACTTTTGACTAGAAAGGATACGGTCTTAGAGACGTTCAGGCATAATCCCACGGATGTTAGCTTCACATCATTACCCACTCAAGTAAGTGCGTCAACCAAATGTCCGAACGCTCGGTACCTCTCGTACTGAGCAGGATTACTATCAAGACGAGTCATTAGTTGAGTAAAACTAACTTTTTTTTGGGCTGAGATGGTAAACTTATGTTCGATGGGTCCTTATCTAAAACCCAACAGTGTTGGACTCACCCTAGAGAGGATGCCTACCAACAAAACCTACCTCAAAAACTCGCCGTTTCCTCCGCCTCGGAATCACTACCCTAGCATACTTCAAGATGGGCGGCGGTCCCTCACACTCTTCACCCATTCCCTTCTCCTAACCATTTTCTTCACAACTTCACTAACCTCTACCCATTCCTTTTCTCCTCTCAACATTATCTCCACCATGTTCTTCCAATACACTGCTACCCTGAGTCTCCTCTCCAATTTCTCTAAATCCTCCTTGTTCTTCCTCACGCATATTCCAGTCTCTCTCTTCCCAATCTTGTGTAGATACCCCATTCTTGACCCATGCCCAGGGTCAAAAAGTAGTTTACCTTCCCAAACTCTCGGTCCATCCACCCACTCCTACTCCCAATCGCCCTTTTTAAAGCACCTTCATATCCTTCCCACCTTCTCACTATTTCCTCCTCCATCCAATCCTGAGGTTCCTCTTTTGTGACACCCTTCCACCGCTGCCTCTTTGCTCTAACCATCAAGTCCAAAGGGTATGACCTTGACAGCACAGCTGCTGCTAATGCACCCTGTCCTGTACCACTCTCAACAAAATCCTTCTCTGCACCTGTAGTAGTGGCTTTATCCTCGCATGGATCCCTGCTTTTTCACTCCACATTACCGCTCCGTTCAACATACTCTGCTCAATCATCCAACCAATAACTCTTCCATTCTTCTTCCGGCCCTTTCACATAACACATCAATCTCCACAACCATGCTGCTCGTACTCTCGCCTTCTCTGCTGCCTTCAACATATGGTGCTTGAAGGATAGTTAGCTATCCAACCAAACACCTAGAGTAAAACTAACCTGTCTAAACCCAGTTCCCTTTAGACGTGCGAACTAGTTGAAGCGCCACAACATTGTAGTGAAGAATGTAGTGAAACTTAAAAATAGTATACTTTGTATTTATTTTGTTCCTGCGAACCTCGCTGTGCTCGGCACGCAGTGATAGGTTTTGAAATATAGTCTGTATTACAATGTTGTAGTTGATAAAACTATATAAGAAACTGTAATAAAATGAAAAGTTTACAGAAATTTAGGACAAAATTAAAAGTGTATAAAGATATTTAATTCTTAGTTGTATGCAATAATATACAGTGCGGTTCTAAAGTCCCTTCCCCCCCATTTATTTTTTGAACCGTTAGAATTAAAAATTTGAAATTTTGGGAAAGTGAACTAGGGAATGTAGGTATATTACTTTTTTATAGATAATAGGTGACGTAATCATAAAAAATGGCGGACGTAGGCCCTACAAGTACATGGCAAGTACTACATCATTTGAAAGCTTGTTTCAAACCCTTTCCAATGATACAAAAAAAAAATTAATTCTTCTTCATTATTTACAACTTTCAACCCAAAATTATAAAGGTTTTAAAATATTTTATTTGGTAAAAAATAATTACGTTCTGATAATAAAAAAAATTAAATAATATGTTCAAAATGTTCACCATTTACTTCCTGGCAATAAAAAAGTCTAGCAGAAAACTCTTCCCTCTCTTTCTCTAGAAATTAACCTGCATTCTTCACCAATTCTTCGCTTTAATTCATCAATGCTCTCAATTGGTGTACCATAAACTTTTGATTTTAGGTACCCCTATAAAAAGAAATCTAGTGGGTTCATATCGGGAGAACGCGCAGGCCACTCTATTGGACCCCGTCGCCCAATCCACCTATCTGGATATTGAGCATTTAAATAATTTCTAACAGGTTGATAATAATGGGGAGGAGCACCATCCTGCTGAAAAGTTATTTCCACATCATGGAACTCGTCAGCATGATCCTCAAGAATCTCTAAGATTCGGGGTTCAATACCATTCTGGAGTAATTCCAGGTAAATTTCCCCAGTTAAATTTACGTTTAAAAATATAGGCCCAACAATGCAGTTTCCCAAAATTCCTGCCCACACATTCACTTTTTGAGGAAACTGGGTGTGACCTTCATAAAAAAGGTGAGGATTTGTGTCACTCCAGAATCTTACGTTCTGGGTATTTACTTTACCATTAAGAAAAAAAGAGCACTCATCACTAAAGCAAATTGTTGTAAGATAATAAGGATCCTGTTCTATTTTACTTATTATTTGCTCACAGAATTCAATTCTGCGATGTGGATCATCTTCTCTCAGCATATGGAGCATTTTCATTTTATAAGGATAAAATATTTGTTTTTTTAAAACTCTTTTTACAGTTGATGAAGACACTTCACAAGTTTGTGCAACATTTGAGGTGGATTGTATGGGGCTGACTACCATTTCGGCAACTATTTCGACTTGTTTGTCTTCACTAATTCCAGGTCGACCACTTCGCTTAGCGTCTGCAACGTTTCCCGTTCTATGAAATTTTTCTAAGAGTTGTCTTAGGTACTGTCTGGATATTGGTCGAAGTGGATGCCTTTCATTAAAAATCCGTTCGGCTTCATGCAGATTAGTTCTAGCCTCACCAATAATTAATATTGCTTCAACTTTTTCCTGCATAGTTCGCGACATTTTAAAAAACTCTTATTTATTATTAACGGATAATTTACTAAATCACAATAATGGTAAAGAGGTAAAATTTTACTATTTTTACAAATTATAATTAAGATATGAACCAAAAAGAAATAAAAATAAAAACTTTGAATTTAAACAAGAATAGTATAGTGCCAAACATTTTAAATTTTTAGTACGCCAGTTAATAGCATTGTAAGTACCTACATTTAAAGCAAAGAATTCGATTTAAATAAAAAGTCGGTAAAGTTTTTTTTATTACGAAGAAGTAAATGGTGAACATTTTGAACATATTATTTAATTTTTTTTATTATTAGAACGTATTTTTTTTACCAAATAAAATATTTTAAAACCTTAATAATTTTATAATTTTAGGTTGAAAGTTGTAAATAAGGAAGAAGAATTAATTTTTTTTTGGTATCATTGGAAAGGGTTTGGAACAAGTATTACTTGCCATATGGTGCCATTTAAAATTATCTTCCAAAGGGGCCCACGTTCCGCCATTTTTTATGATTACGTCACCTACTATCTATAAAAAAGTAATATACATTCCCTACTTCACTTTCCCAAAATTTCAAATTTCTAATTCTAACGGTTCAAAAAATAAATGGGGGGATTTATTATGATTAGTTTGTTGTAAAAATGAGACTCCATTATGGACGACTTATAACAATCAACTAATAAACATAATTATAATTGGCCCAGTCTTTCGAGATTGTATACATCTTGTTCAAGGACGTTGAACACATTCCTTGTGAAACGGAAATATTCCAATAAAATAAAACGAATTTATAAAGAAAATATCTTACCTTTTGCGTAAAGTAACCCAGCAAGTAACCCCTCAACAAAATCAACAATATGAATAAAATATATTATACAGGATATGCTTTCGCTTCATGTAATTCAATTTTCTCAGTGTGGAAGATGGCATATTCAAGTGCGGTTTCTAAACATTTTAAAATTTCAGAATCTTCTCTGCCTTTATATTTTCTATATTTGCCGAGGGTAAGTAAAAGCAGAACGATTGAGTTTTCAGCATGAAACTACCCTTGAGAGTTGTAACCTACTTATCTGTCTTCAATCCCGATACCACGTATGATTCGATTTTTTTTTTCGACGTAAGAGTGGATTCGTTCATTTGGCTTTATCGCAAATAAAATGTCAATAATAAATATAAATAAACGATTTATAAATATTGTTTGTCGATACGAGAGTAACGTTAAGAAGATAGATCGCCACATTCTATTATACAGAGTGTGTATTTTCCTACTACTGCAACACAATGAGTATGGAGCGAAAGCTCATAAAAGTTTAAAAAGAGACGTGTTGCTGCAAGGAGTTGCTGCAAAGAAATTGATTTGATGAATTACTCCGTTAGAACCGGGCTTAATCGATTACTGTAGCGACTCAAGAAGTTCAAGTAAAATTCTTTATAATTTTGATGTTTCTGCTTTTAACTGAAACAGCTCCACATTTTTTGGTGATCCCGACGTAAGTTAAGCAGCATCATTTCACCCATTCGTAAGTCTGATAGGAGACTGTGTAAAGAGAAGGGCACACCCTGTAGAGAGCTCCACCCTGTAGATTATTTTTGGGTAAGCAATTTTTTTGATTTGTCATTTTTTGGGTGGCAGATTTTTCAAACTTGATAAAATGAAGGAAAATACGAATATTGATGATATCAAACACGTGAGGTTGACTCCTTTTCTTAATACTAACCCAGATTTATTGTTTCTACAGACAGACTGACAAAAGCAAACTCCACTTGGTTTTATCAAATTTATGGATAATTTAGAAAACAAAATCTTTAATTCTAGTTATAAAAACAATATTGTATTTTGGTATAGATATGTTGATGATGTGTTAGCAGGTTTTGTAGGTAGCGAACGGCAGTTAGATATATTTTTTAATTATATTAATACCTTGCATCCTAAAATTAATTTTACTTTAGAAGTTGAAGAAAATAATTCAATTAATTTTCTAGATTTAAGAATTGAAAAAGTTAATAATTCATTAAATTATTCAATATACAGAAAACCTACACAAACAGATGTAACCATACCATTCAAATCATCCACTATCACATAAATTAACAGCTTATAATTCGATGATACATAGAGCATTTTCAATTCCAATGAACAAAAATAATTTTAATAAAGAAATTGAGATCATAAAACAAATAGCTACATCTAATGGCTACCCAATACATTTGATAAATAAATTAATTAATAAGAAAGAACAAAAAGTGTCACTATAACTAATATTTCCAAAACAAACCAAAGAAATTAAAAGCTATAAAAGTATTACATATTGTGGAAATATTTCCAATGCAATTTGAAAAATAATAACTTCGGCAACATCAGCATTAATATCATTTAAAACACAAAATAATATTGGAACAAAATTGTTAAATGTGAAAACAAAATTACCAAAATTAAAAAAATCTGTTGTTTACAAAATGAATTGTCCAAAATGTAATGCAGTATATATAGGTCAAACACAAAGAAATTTTGAAGTAAGATTTAATGAACACTTAAGAGCATATAGATTACAACAATCAGATAAGTCGAACTATGCAAAACATCTACTGGAACATCCAAACTCACTTATACACACCAATGACATTCATATACTACACATTTGTGATAAAAAACAAAATTTAGATTTTCTAGAAGAACTTCAAATTAAAAGACATCTAGCAGATCAACAGTTTAAAGTAGTTAATGAACAAATAAATCTTGGAAGTTCTCCACTATTAAACTATTTACTTTGATTGAGTCTTCATTTTATACATAGATAAGACATTATTGTAACATAAATAAGTTATTGTAAAGATCAGCATGATATAGTTTTTTCCTGCTTTTTCTATATCATTGCACAGTTATACTGATCTTAGAGGGAAATACATCCAGGATAATCCCTTAGGGCTAATAACATCTAGGCTTTAATATTGTTATGTCTTATTACTTCCTTACTTGGTCTAGCCTTAACTACTTATCAACAAAGTGTAATTTCAATATGTCAATCTGACGATGCTAGTTATTAGCGAAACAGCTGTAATTGAATTTTAAAGCGAATTTTTCGAATAAATAGTGGAAGTTTAGTTTAACAGTTCAGTTATTTATTGTTCTTTGTATGATACCCTAAAGAGAACTATTATTGAGAGGTTGAGCTTAAGCAATGAAAAACGTCTAGAAAAATTAATTTCTAGCTCTATCGAGAAGTTGAACGTTTAGCGGAAGGTAATCAACTAATTTACCAAGACTTGTTGTTAAGGCTTTGGAAGAGACGTCTTATGATTGCTATCACTGTTTCTGGTAAGAGTGACAAAAAAGAAGTTTTAGAACTAGCGGACAACGGTAGGGAAAGTTTACAAACCTCTAATAACGATAATATTTATGGTGTCAATTTGAATGAAAGTAGTTTATCTTTTAATAAAATTTTTTCAGAATTTACAGACAATTTTCAGAAAATGTGTGACAAAATGTTTGGTAAGCAAAATAAATTAGATGCAGAAATTAATTTATTAAAAAATGAGGGTTTACATAGAAATCGCGAAGAAACTCAATGTAATTCTTGTAGAACTAGGTCGAAAAGTAGAGATAGATTAAATAAATATGCCAGATCCATCAAAATTGACACTTAATTAATGAGAGAAATAATCAAATAAAAGATTAAAACTCATGAACGGAAACGAAGTCACTATAATTACCTTTTTGTTTTTTCATCCAAACCCTATACTTTTTGAAAATGGTTTCTGCGTAAATGATTTTCTTGAAGTATTCTATGAGCAGTGGTTTTTTAAACATTTTCAATTTTTAAATAACATTCCATACATTAAATGTGTATTTGTGTTTTAATTGAATGTATATTCTGCCATGAAATTTATTGAACTAACCCTTACTATGTGAAAGTTCATCTTATTCAGAATAATAAACAATTCAACCTTTTAGTTTTTTATTGGTCTGTATATTCTGCCATTTCAAACAATGCAAAAATAATTGAAATATTTATATTTTATACTTCGGGTAAAGCAAATAAATTGGCAACCTAAAACCATGCAGTTGACAAATAGCAGCCTACTTGGTTATAATCCATTTTATAAATACGGTGTGGACTAACGACGTTGAAGAACTAAAGCTTTATATTAAACATGAAAAATTGAATAACAACAGTCCAAATAATGCGAATTTTAAGTTTTGCTTCTATACAAAATATGTTCAAAGTGTTCGCCATTGCGTTCCAAGCAGTACTCATACCGCTTAACAAGATTGCTTAGCATGTTACTAAAAATGGGCTGATATTATTCTTCTGAAAAACCTCAAAATTTCTTCCCGGAGTTCAACATTAATTGCTGGTGGGTTTTCTATAAAAATAGCTTGTTTCAGCATACCCCATACGTAAGCATCAAGAGTTGTGAGATCAAGTGAATGAGAAGGGTATTCGTGTTACGGGAAATTATGCGGTCTTCAAAATTTTCTGAATCAGATCTAAGGATGCTGTCGTGGTATGACAAGTAGTCCCATCCTGTTGGAACCATTGGATATTCAACTGTATAAAGGTGTCAAAATTTGTTCGCGCGTGCAGGCTATTGAAACTCTTCCCGAAATTGATTGGCAACCATTAAAAAACTAGCTCCATTTGATCGTTTATTCCCATAGAAGCGGCAATAATACTCAATAATAAATATTTTTTCTTGCGTTGTAAGCACCATTTGAAAAATTTATAACAGTTTGCTAGAATAAACAATGTTTAAACATACCATAACAACTATCGTCACTTGTTTCATATTACACGATTTCATTTCACAGGCTTCCTGATTTCAGGGTCCTTTGTTTTGGCGCAAATTATATTCCAAATTTTTTCGGAAATCACTATCTTATCGATTTGGACAAAGGGTACCATTTTTTTAGAAAAATATGATGGAGAATTAACTTACAATAATTTAAAGATTATTGGCTTGGCACCTTAAAAGTTCTTTTATCCGACGAGCAAAGTCCGATCCTGACTATCTGGAACAGTATTCTTACTGGTATGGGCAAAATAAATGAATTGATGTGCTTTGTTAAAAGTTTAAATGTGTTTGATTATCCATACCTGTCGATTGATGATAAGTAAGATAAAGTTTTTGAATTAGTAAGCTTGAATATTTTATAAATCTTATTTGAACCAACCAACAGTATTAGTTTTCCTTTTTAAATTCAAATATTTTTAAAAATTTAACAATCAATAGGTTACATATAATAATACCATTTTTAATTTTCCAATCAAATACAAATATTTGACCGAGTGGGCAGGTTGTCCATTTTTAGCCCATCGATGGGTATCCATGGATATCCCAAGGATATACTATCGGCTTCAGAATAGCATATACATTTTCAAACTCAAATCGCTTACATTGAATTAATTTTAAGAACGGCCTATTTATTGTGTATAACCAATCACGGTTTAAATAATAATAAATTTGAAATCAGTTACACAGTTGTCTACGCCCACATCTTTAATGTTTGCAGCATAAGGTATTTTATTGACAAATTGTCTGTCCCTATACCTCTCTACTGATTCCTTTTTTACTTCACTTAGTTTGGAACCCTCGATAATAAATGTTTGTTTGGGATTAAAATCCCTTTTTTTTAGGTAGGTTGTTAAAAATAATAAATAACATTCCATAAAATGAAAGATAAAGTATAAAAATATTTATTTTTGAATCTCCAACATGCAGTTTCTTATCAATCTTGATGGTACTAATTTTAATTGTTTTTATGTTGAATTTAATATTCTAAAAGAATTATTGTTAACATTTTTCTGTTACGTTCGGATCAAAACGACCCTACATTTATTTATTTTATATTTTATTTAGTAAATAAATAGGGTGGTAAAAATTAAAATGTAGCAATACATTTTAAAAATGCGCCTTCAACGACAGTGTGAAAAATGTAATAAATATCTAATAAACATAGATATAATAATCAAATATTTAGGTTGTTTTATTGTTGATTTATTGTTCTGTGTATAAAATAAATTATTTTTAATAAACACAGACTTGTTTTTTTTTGATAAATATAATTTATTATGCTTAAAAATGTTATTGGATTCGCTTTAGTTATACAAGAAAACACACGTAAAAAAATACGCTTAGGATTCTATCTCTATGGTGTGAAAATGTGTAGATATTATTATTTTGTGTGAATATGTAGATGGACCTATTTATTCGGGACATGACCGACCTTTGTAAATAAACTTAATCCCAAAAACCATTTAATGTAGGCGTTTTAAAAATTGCAACTCCTATGTTACTGAAGAAGGGCGTTTTTATAACTTCGGTAGTTAAACGAAATTCCCAAGTTTTGGCTTCTCATTCCTGGGACACCCTGTATAGAAATGTGCAGTTAAATTGTTAGACTTTTTTAGCTTAAATTAAAGTTGAACGTAATAGAAAATATTGGAACCAAAGATAAAGGAACTTTACTACAAACTGAGACATTATTACGCTTATTCTTCTTATTTTACAACGTTTGACATATTAACTGCATTCCTGTATGGTCGAAGGTAGAAATCTTCATTAAACTTCCTGAATGATAGCCGAATATTGATTGAAAGGGTAGCATATTCCTTACGGATTTAAGCAAGATTCACGTTGTAATGTGTGTTTAAGAATAACTTTAATCACAGATTTACGTCTGTCGAAGAAAAAAGGTTCTATATCATTGACATACAGAGAAAACAGACCCCTGAATTGATCGGAAACCTACATGTGCACACTTGCTATAAAATAATATTAATTCATTAGTTTTTTTCAAAAAAAATTGTTTCTAACCAATCTTCTTCGCACAAAGTTGCGATCCCTGGTCACGAATCCGTTTTAACTGGAAATAGAGCTGCCAACTTACTACAAATCAAAGTTAATTTACAAGATGTAGCTCTTTGGGCAAATCTAACCTCAAAGTGATTAATATGTTATTCCCGCTTGTTGGAGATTAAAGCTATTCAAACATGAACGAAGTTTGATATTAGCGCCAGAAACGGAATATCACACATTTTCGTATAAGTTCTCGATTACTTAGCAAGTCTAGATTTATAAACGCAAACGTAAAATGAATGAGAAGATGATGCTTGCACAACTAAAACTTTGAATAATTCACCGAATTTAGCTTTCATCCCGAGAACTAATTCATCAGTTGATTAATATGAGGAAACTTGAAATCAATTATGCATTTATAGACCGGGTCATTTCCGTAAAATGTGAATATGCGATTAAAATTTTATTAATTATATATTAAGATGAATAGCTAAGCACAAATATAAATATAATGTACAACTTACCTATGTATGAAAATATAAAAGGATATTAGAATAATTGTCATGAATGTATCAGCCACTTTTCTTTATTTCATTTAAAATATTTGGTATAGTAATTTTAAATGTTAAAGATTCAAATAGAGGAAGAATATATTTAACGACTTAATCTTGGAGAGAATTCTGTAATACTATTTCATAACAATCAAGCAAGTCCCAATTCATATAGCTTTCTCTGGAAGTTAAAGTCAGAATCTAAAACTAAAAGAATATAATTAAAACTATTAATTTAATTCATGTTTTAATAAACAATTATAAAATTTAGGTAGTTAAATGCTTAAATGTTAGGTATAAGGTGAAAGTACTTACATTTTTGCATGTAATCATTTTGTAGTGCTTCGATAACAGATATGTCGGTATTCAGGCAAAACCTCATAATATGAGAAATACCTAAAAATATAAAAAAACTGTGTTAATAAATGCTATCAGACAAGTGTAAAATCAGTGTATTAACTATAAATGTTACAGTGATAGACAGTGTAGCCCTACTTTATTATCAAAACTCACATAGTGACCACTTAAAAAGACTATTTCAATAACAGTTGATAAAACTTAATGTCAAATAATTTAGTTGTAAGAAATGTAGGTAGAATAGTAATTTAAGTTTGTATTATAGTTATAAGCTCTTTAATCTTTGATAATATCAGAAAATTTCCCTTAAACAAGTATAATAGTCGCTATCAAGTGCATATGATAAATTAAAATAAAAAGCCTAATTTTCATTCTTTTAAGTCAAATTAGTTTTCAAAAATTATAATAGAACTATCTTAAGAGATTTATGCACAAATTAATATCTATTTCATGTTACTTGCTCAAATTTACACAAATTCAAGTAATTAGAACTGCCAAAATTATCAGATTTCAAACATCAATTTTATATGGAAAAACTGATAAAAAAATAATTTAAATAGCTTTTTTATGAATGTAATAATACATATTTTTTTTATATTATCAAAGAAACATTCAAATATGTTACAAATTTCATCATTTTATGTAAATTTAGGTTAAATTAAAACAATTGATTGATAATTTAATGTCATTGGTGTCATAATTAGGAAAAAGGTATAAAAGGCCGTCAATCTCGGTTTTCATCCTCTTATTCTTCTGATTGAAATTGATCACGACATCTGAAGTACAGTGAAAACTGGTATTATAACCTCATTTTAATTCAAAAGTTGAGTTTAATTACATTATTTAACAAAAACATTATAATCAAAATAATTAAATATAATCAAAGCACTTACCAAATAGTGCGATTCATCAAAATAAATCTGAATTCTGGTAAGATTGATACGATTGCTTTTAACCTGTGTGGACATTTTGTTTACCATACAACCAAGCAGGTGTGTTTGCGGATCATCTAACTAGCAGCGACCAGCAGCATCGAGATCGTTACCAACGGAAAGGACATTTATTTGAGGTACATACGTTCGTTTAAAACATTTTATTTGTGTGCGCATGCCTAAAATCATGGACAAATATTAGCATTGATTAGATATTTCTTAAGGTATTTCTATTGTATGAAGTAGAATATAGCATGAAATAAATATTTGAAAAAAATTAATAGTTTATAAAATTCTTGTATCAATTAATTCCGTAATTATAATTGAATGTTTTATAGAGTAGTTCAATTGAGTTTTACTTGAATCCTACCCAAGATAAAGAGTCGGGTTTTGAAATAAATCAAAATTTACTTAGCTAGCAGATTTTTATCAGTGCGTTCATTTAAAATTACAGTATACAACAGTTAATAATTCAAACACTTCATTTTATAACAAAATTCATAAATAAAAAACAAAAACAATAAAATAAATAAAAAATCTATAAAAACAAACCATCACAATATATATAGGCTCTACGCTTCGAGCTTCGAGATCTTTCACTCTTCTTTTCCATTTCTTTCTATCTGTAGCTTCTTTTTGCCAGTCCTGCACTCCCACACGCCTCAAATCATTTGTCACTTCTTTACCTAATTTTTTACGAGGTCTTCCTCTCCTTTTCTATCCACCTTCTCCACATTTTAGCACCCAAACACTTTAATAGTGGTGAACTTTCAAGATTTATTTGTTCATTAACTACTTTATATTGTTGATCTGTCAGATTAAGTCTTCATTCTTAATCATATCTATTTTTTAATTTTACGCTGGAGCGTTTTTATCTAAACCAGTTTGTAAAATTGGGTTCATAAAAATAAATATTTAGCCAAATTTATACAAAAATTGAGTGCTTTTAGGCTAGATAATATCACTACTACCATGAACTATCTCCAAATTAAAGATTTTGTATTTTTCATAGACTTGGGAATGCTTTTTTTTAACAATTTCTTTAACTTGATAAAACTTTGTCCAAAATAGCTCAATTCAAACACTCACTTTTGTCGACACTGACAATTTGTGTTTAATCCTTATACAATTGAGTTGCTCAGCAACAATTTGTTAATAATAGACATAGATTGTGGGATAAAAGCTAAAGGTATATTTATCGCTGTAAAAAAGGAAATATATAATATATAAACGTTACCAAATATTTATATTGCTGGCGGAACGTTTAAAATCATTACCTAACGTGTAAAACGAGTAAAATCTTCGAAATATTTCGTTCCTAGCCTATACAAATTAAAATACACCTACTGCTTTTCTGCAGCGCAGAATTTCAGTACACATAATAATTTGTCGAAATTATTCCCGCTGAATATGCCCCTAATGATTACCAGACGGAAGTGATGTTCATTTGCAAATGACTTCATCTTGAAGGGTATGCCTCTACGTTAAGGGCTCATCAATTCGAGCAATCTTTTTATTAACGTTGCTTCTCGTCCTCTTCTTTTCGGCCCTCAATCGACACAATATAAACTTGAGAGTATAATTTTGATAGACATCGAGGGTTAGGTTGGCGAATAATACAGTAGCGTGCATTACAATAATTACAAATAAAGAATTATTATTTAGACAGTTTTGTTGCTCCTCTGGTTGTGTTTTTCATTGTCTAAAAAATGTAGGCAATTATTTAATTTTAATTTAGGCGTACAGTCAAACCTGGATAAGTGGGAAAACTCTAAAGTGAGAGTAATAGCAAGGACTCGTCATTGTAAGCTCCAAAAGCATCTATTAGCCATAAACAGAAACCTCATGGACCTCTATAAGTGAGGCTGTTACTTATCTATATCTCTGTAAGAGACAGTCGAGCTTTATTTATTTATATTATTTAGGAGGAACGAATGGGAAAATAAATTACAAATTTAATATCTGCTATTTTATGGTTCAATAAAACTTTCGTGGAACTTCCTATCATTGTTTTGTATTGTTTTCTTTTCAATATTGTACATAGTAGATTTCGTTGAACTAATTAACTTTGCTGTCACACTGACTATGACTTATTATTGCTGCGTACCTCTATACCTGCATAAACGAGAAAAAGATTGTGCTCCCTTGAATTCTCACTTATATCAAGGTTTGTCTGTATTTAGGTATTTCCGTATTTTCTGCAAGGGTTTTAAATTAATAAATTTCACTACCATTTTTTAATGAAACCCCCATTTCGTTAGATCTATTGATTTTCCTTGCTGAGCAAATTCCAAAAGTGACTAACATTTTGCATTACATTAGAGCAGGATGAAAACGTTAACTTTGCTGTTACCATTTCTGAAATTCTGAACAGATAGAGTAATGCGGATTGGAAGTGGCCGAAGAGATTACTGGTGGTATTACTGGTGAAGGGACGCAGCAAGGCGAGGGAATTGGAGGTAGTTGGAGGTGATGGTGAAGGGAAAGAAACTTCAGATAGAGGAATCGGTGAAATACCTAGGTGTGTGGTTGGATAGCCAGCTATCGTTCAAAACCCACATGAAGGCAGCGCAGAAGGCGAAAATTCGAGCGACATGGCTGGGGAGATTGATGTGTAATGTAAAAGGACCAAAAGAATGAAAGAGAAGAGTTATTGGTAGAACGATTGAGCAGAGTATGCTGTACGGGGCGGAAGTGTGGGGTGAAAGAACGGAAGTACATGTGAAGATTAAACCACTACTGATGGTTTAGAGAGGAATGCAAGTGTTGTGCAAGGGTACAGGACAGTGGGAGAGTTAGCAGCAGCGGTGCTGGCAAGATCCTACCCATTGGATGTGATGGCTAGAGCCAGGAGTCTACAGTGGAAGTGCACGATAAGAGAGGAAGTTATGGATTGAATGGATGAGGAAAGGGAAATAATGTAGAAGGAGTATGAAGGTGCGCTAAAAAGAGCAATTGAAAGTTGGAGAGAATGGATGAATAGAAAATTCGGTGAAGTGAACTATGAGTTATAACTGGGCATGGTAAACAGCAGGATATCTTCACAAAAAATATTTTAAATTTGTCGATTTTTTAGTAATTAATTTTTGTGTTACTGATCGGTTTCTCGCGTAATATTAGAATATAATAGTGTATTTTAAATATTTAAAATGGTTTATAAATTGACTATAGTGAAATTTAAGTTACAGAACAAGTAAAAAGTATCTTCTTATACGTTGGAAGTTAAAACACCTTAGTAGATATTTTTAAAATGTACCTATCTCGGTAATAAAATATTCTAAATGTATAACTTTATTACATAAATAAAACGTAAATTAAACTAGAAAACGCAATTAAATACAGTTTTTATTATATTACGATTTATTTAGTCAGTTAAAAGAAGTGGGTCGATGAAACGGAACAAATATATAATTCCAAATAACTTAAAATATTAAATGCAATAATGGCAAATAAATGTTATTTGCCATTTTTATATAGTATAAAATTTAACTTTAAATATGTAAATAAGAGATTTTCTATAAATTGCCAAGGTCTATTGACAGTTACTAAGTGGTGATAGGGAAGCTGTGCGATTTACTATACAGCTGTGCGTTTTCTTACATTGATTGAGGACTGTGTGTTATTGACCGCTTACAAGGGTGGTCGTAGGTAAAATTATTTATGGAAAGTTACATGCTACTAATAAATGTAATAATTTAATTAAAATTAATTACGTAGGTAGTTGCCTACGTGCAATTTCCTACTGTGATATTATAAAATCCGTCAAAATAAACAATACCGAATATAAAAAAATATATTTATAATTTCCATTTTTTCAAAAACTTTAACTTAATGTAATACATAACAGTAGTATCATCTTTTAAAATTTAACACAATAATGGTTTTTAATGGATTCGCCTTAGTTCTGTTACAAAGAAATTTAATTTTATTAAATTTTAGAAGAATAATTTATGTTGTTTTTCTCCGCCTTTGGATGATATAAGAAATGCTCCCTCCGTTTCTGCATAATTAAACAGCTTCCATTAGCTAGCGGCGAGTCGGTCAGTTAATCAAAATGGATTTTGATGAGTTTTTTCATTAGGTTAATTCATATTAGTATAAATAACAATATTTTTATTAGATCTAAGTAAAAATTAACAAAATGTATTATAATAACCCTTATTTTGTGAAAGTTGATCATATTAAAAACAACAAACAAGTAAACATCGGATAGCAATCTCATAATACAAAATGTAACTTCAAAATGTCAATCTGAAGATGAAATGATTTTTCGAAACAACTGTCGTTTACCAAGTTTTCAACTAACATAGTGAAAGTTATATGCTTAGCGTTCTTAAAAATTAAAAATCTTTAAATAAATATACGAAAAAAGGAAAATGAGTAAACAAATATCAAAATTTATGCAAGAAATTAAAAAATCTTATTCTTGTATAAAGTTATATGATGTGTTTCACGATATTTTCTTTATCTCTAATTATTTCTGAAAATTCCAAATCTACAATATCTTGATGTCACTAATTTTAAATAAATAAATCAGAATTATATTCGAATGATAAGCATGCACTAGTGTGGATTATCGATCATCTGCACTAGTGCACGATTATCGCCTTATCACATTCCCATTCACTAAAACAACAATAAAAAAATAGTGCTGAAAGGTCAAATTTGACAGATGAAACAAGGGCACGAATAATGTTCGTGCCCGAAAGAAAATTTCCAGAAATAATTTAAGCTTGCATGGTATTTGGTAATTTCACAACATAATTTGGAAAATAATAATTAGTCCAATCTGACGTCTGTCACAAAGCCTCAGAATTATTAGTTTAAACTCCTGCATCATAAAGAAATATAATAAAGAATTAATTTCTATAAGGTGCAGTCAATAAAAAAACTGAAAAAGTAGAAAATTGTTTCCACCTGCACCCAGGGTAAAGAAACTTAATAGTTTCTTTACCAAGCTTGACCGTTATCTATGGAAAAACATCTGCTTCCTGGTTTTAAGTATCGACGAAGTCGGTCGCCATCACGTTTTCTATTGGAATGTAACTCAATGTCCGTTGGGGTATATAGCCCAGGAAGTAGTTGTTTTTCCATAGATAACGGTCAAGCTTGGTATAGAAACTGATAAGTTTCTTTACCCTGGGTGCAGGAGGAAACAATTTTCTACTTTTTCAGTTTTTTTAATATATTTTTATTTATCTGTGGTCTGTACGTTGAGGTTTCAGCGTTCTATTTCGTTTCAGCTGTCAAAAATTTTCCAATTAAATATCGTGGCGCCACGAAAAAAATTCCTAAAACTTTTTAAATTGCCATGGTAACTAGACAAAATTAAGGCATCTTATTGGTTTAAAAGCAGGGGTGTGAAATTTTGAATGTAATAATCAGTTATATCATCAATAATGGAGATAAGGAATTGTTTTTATAGCTTTTACCTTTTATTGAGTAATTTAGTGACTCAGATTAGTCAAGAGTTTGAGTGATTTCCTAGGAGATGAGGTTGCTATTTTTTCACGAATATAATTATTACTGGTACTTTATTTAAAAATTTCCAAGTTTAAAATAAAAAGTTACTGTTTTTGGATACAATAAATAAAAATAATTATAAGTTAGAATTTAAAATAATTATAGATTTATTATGTTCATTGTACTCAACACAAAATTGATAGTTTTTTTAGTTTTTATCGATTTTTTAATTTTATCAATTTATCCCTTGAATAAAGCCATAACAACAAAATAAATTAACCCTTTCGGTCATAACTTTTTATTTAGATTCAGAAAATTCTCTTTCAATTTTTTATTATTTAAAGTTTTTGTTAATTAATTTCATTTTAAGGGTACATTCTTGTTAATGAGAAATTTAGATTCCCCATGATCATATGAATACCCATAAACCGCTTCATTTCCACTTTGCTAATTTGGAGAAAATTAGGAAATTATTTTTTAATTGCATGTAAATAACTTAAACGTGGAAGTTTTGGTAAAAAATTTCATTGTTTAATGTTCTTAGTAAGACGTACTTCCACAGTAAGTGTTAGTATAATAAATTTAATTATTCCTGATAGTTTACTTTATGGTTTATTTAAGAAAAATTAGTGTAACATGAGTTCGGTAAAAATTTAGTGTACTTACTTGCTGTTATCACACTTTTTAATAAGTGGTTCAAGTTTCAAAGAGTTGCCAAGTAATATTTCGAAGGTAGCAGGAAACAAGAAGGCAATTACAAAAAATGAAGGCTCTGATTTGATAGATTGTATTAAGAAAAATGTACTAGCACATTTTAATACATTCATGTTAACCTAACCTAACCTATAAAGAAGTTATAGACAGTTTAGTTGATGTTAAGATTCCATTTAAAAAAGTATTATTGATATTAAAAAATATAGCAAAAGAATACAAAATGTAATCAGATAAACACCTATGTATAGTTGGTTCAACCATCCTTTGCCGTTACATAATCGGTGACGTATTCTGCTGATTTACGTTTGTCTTCTATTAATTGAATGTTATTTTACACTCAACCTCAAAATTATAATCAATGACACATAATGATGCAAAATATGACAACTCAACTGTCAGAAGTAAAAAAAAAGATTCACGTCGACATTAAATAAATTGAATTCGGTCTTATCCATTTCATGAATGGAAGATGATGTATGAAATTGTTTTAAATCAACTGCAATAATTTTGGTATTACTAACAGTAGTAACCTTATTTCTAAACCATACATGTCTTAACAATCAGTTTTGTAAATTGTTACTTTTTATGTATACTTAAATTTAAAGAAATTTTTTTCTCCTATGTTAGTTATGTGAAATTTCGACCAGCGTATTTTACTTAAGAAAATAATTATTATTTTAAAATAAATTTGCATAATTAAAACCAGTAGTCTTAATTATGCCCAAGCGATTACACAAACTGAAATATTTATTTGAAATGAGGCGTTAATTAACCCTCCATCCCAAATTAATATTGAACCCTGTCACCAGAACCATCATAGCTAGAAATAAACTTAACAAATAAAGCAACTAACCGTTCGTAAACCTCGGGGTGAACGTCTGACCCCACAGTTATTTCTCTTTAATATTTCAGCACAAGGAAATATGCCAACTTGATGGGTTTAGTGTTTTGACTAATAGTAGTCACGTTGCAAGGCTAACGAATATCCTCGTTCACGTTAGTGAAATATAACAGACTGGAAATAAATATTTGTTTTGGTTAAAATTAGAATTTTAATGTTTAAATAATCATTATTTTTAAAATAAAATAAGGGTAGAAACAAATATAATAACGTCCATCTGATGATGAATCAAAGTAATGGTCTCAATTCGTTCTGTCCTTGCTGAATATCATCCAATGATTAATTAGTTAAAGTACCTACTCTAAGATTTCGACTCCTTAAAAATTTCTTTGGTTTTATATTTAATATACAGTGTGGAAACCACTTATGAAATAAAATTATTAGTGGGGTTGGTTTAAAAGATAATAAAAAAAGCTGGGACCCGTCAACTTTTAATATCAAATGTGAGCTTTTTAAACATAAATTTAAATGTACAGGGTGTCCGAATAAGAACGGCTCTCGGCCATATATCAGTAACCATTGATAGTATAGCTTAGGGAAAAAAAATTTTATAATAAAAATGGCCTCGAGAAACACCTGGAAATTATTTACAGACTCGTAGGTCTACCGCTAGAGGGCGTAATTTAATACTAAGAATTAAGAAATCAAAATTTTACAAAAAAAAATTCTACGAACAATTCTGTGTATTTTTGGTTTCAAAAGTTTTAGTCTATCTTTTCAAATATAAGGGGGGGGGGGAGAGTGGGAACATTATTTTAGAAAAAGGTCTGTAAGTCCGGTCCTGTTTAACCGATCTTTGCAAACTTGGTCTTGTTGATAACAGCTTTCTTCCACCAATATTATAGTTATCATTTCCAAACAACCTAATCAGTAACGTGCCCGCTAGAGGGCGAAACTTTTTTTCTTTTTTTAATCTAGTTCTCTTTGAAAAATATTAAATAGAAGCATGCAATTTTAACAATGAATTATAAAATTAGACCAAATTAGCAACAAAATGGTGAAAACCGCATGTCAATATCTTTTTCCTATCCCGAGATATCTTAAGAAACGTGTAAATTTGAAGTATTTTCCTTTGAATATTAGAGTACTCTGGTTATACTGAACGGCATTTAATAATTTTGGACTTCCTAAAATTGAATGTTCTTGTCCTCTTTATGATGTTTTTAAATATTTCAATATCACTGTTACTGTCACCGGTAAACGCCTGTAAGGTAGTTGAAATGGAAAAAATATAAAAATAGTAGTGGGCCATGGAAAACAAAGCACGCAGACATGTGTCAAATTATTAAACAAAGTAAAGTAAAATTATTAAATGCCGTTCAGTATAACCAGAGTACTCTAATATTCAAAGGAAAATACTTAAAATTTACACGTTTCTTAAGATATCTCGGGATAGGAAAAAGATATTGACATGCCGTTTTCACCATTTTGTTGCTAATTTGGTCTAATTTTATAATTCATGGTTAAAATTGCATGCTTCTATTTAATATTTTTTAAAGAGAACTAGATTAAAAAAAAAGTTTCGCCTTCTAGCGGGCACGTCACTTATTAGGTTGTTTGGAAATGATAACTATAATATTGGTGGAAGAAAGCTGTTATCAACAAGACCAAGTTTGCAAAGATCGGTTAAACAGGACCGGGCTTACAGAGCTTTTTCTAAAATAATGTTCCCACTCTCCCCCACCTTATATTTGAAAAGATAGACTAAAACTTTTGAAACCAAAAATACGCAGAATTGTTCGTAGAATTTGATTATTGCATTAAAAATGCCCTTTAATAAGGCAATTTTTGTAAAATTTTGATTTCTTAATTCTTAGTATTAAATTACGCCCTCTAGCGGTAGACCTACGAGTCTGTAATTAATTTCCAGGTGTTTCTCGAGGCCATTTTTATCGTAAAATTTTTTTCCCCGAAGCTGTACTATCAATGGTTACTGATATATGGCCGAGAGCCGTTCTTATTCGGACACCCGGTACAGGGTGCCACGTAGGGTCTATTACGAATTGTACTTACAGGGTGAAATTTTGAAATTATTTATAATTTTGTTCAAGAAAGTAAAAATACAAAAGTTTAGTTGTTTATTGTTTTTAATAAGATGGACTTTTACATAGTAAGGGTTGGTACAATAAATTTCATTGTTTTTTTTCATTAAAAATTTGTTTATTTTATTTTTTTGGATGAAAGAATAAAATATAACTTATTTTGATTTATTATTAACCTATGACAAAGGAAAATTACAGATTTTTATAACATCCACTTCAATGGACTAGTTTAGTGATTTTTCTTATATTTGCACCTTATAAAATAGGTTTTTAGTGGTTCAACTGTACAAATAATTTTTTTATAAAATTAATCCTCTAACCACAATCGGCTTTTGAAATTTAAATTTAATGGTTACATACGTCATAAGTGGTAAGTGACGTGTTTCAATAAGAATGGTAGAAAATTTGCGATGTTGTCGATATGCTTTAATATTAACCGCGAAACTTATCTCTCTCTCTTATTTGTTGCCATTAAAAAGAGATAAACATATCGATATTTTTGTTTTCTGATTGACACTTTATCAAATAAGGAGTAAAACACTAAACAAAATATTCTTATTTTCTTTAGTTTAATTTGTTGTTTGGTTGTGTTTGGTTTATGAAAGAAATTACTTCTATACTATTTTTGGTTCGAAAATAAAAATCCCTAACACCTTCTCTTGGTGTTATAGCGGTTCCTTTAAAAATAACCAATAGAAGTAATTATTTCATGAATATGGTTTTGGCATTTTCAATAGAACCACGCCCACTTTTTATTGGCTGTTCTATTCTATCACCGTCAAGAATAGGGGTTTATTACAGATAAACACGATTTTCTCTCCTGTCATATATCTTGTCAACTGGTACAATCAGTTAGTCACAGAACACGGTGTTTTGTGCCGCAAGTTCTTTGAGAGTACTTGAAACGAACGTAGCTAAACTGTGACAACGTTGACTTTTAAACACACTTCATTATTGGTTATTAGTTGGCGCTACGTTTAAAACTTACTAATTATTTATTGCTAAATTTTACGAAATGCGAAAAATTACTTGCAAAGTGAATACCAATATAAGTAAGTAGGTATCTTATCCTAAATATATTGTAATGTTTTAAAAATTAATAGTAAATATAACTTACCAAATAAATAACTGGAATTGAAGTAAACCATTAAACATGGATGTTATTTACAAATCTTTTCATTAAATGATTAATGCACCAAAAATTTCTTTATTAGAGCCAATTCAATAAACCGTAATACACACAAGAACACAAAAACCATCTTGATAATGAATGAATGCTAACACCAGTAGTCGATCCAAGAATCAAAATCCAAAACACTAATTTGTTTAAGCTAAAAATAAAAAATTAAAAAAAAAAAATATTAGAATATGTTAATAATAAATCATAAGAATACAATATTAGTAAGAAACCAACCATATTTGTTATATTAAGTTAGTCAGATCAAAAGCTAAATAAATAATAATTAAGGTTAATAATAATAATGATTTTAATAATATTTTTTTATAAGTAGCTATAAAATGAGAATAAGTAAGGTATAGGTTATTTAAAATTATTATATGAAGTAGAGAATATTTAAATGTATACAGTCAGTAAAATAAGATACAAAAATTTAAATCTCAACAAACTAATTTAAATATTTGAGCAAATTAAATGAATCAGAGACAATGATTACAATTTGATAAACAAATTTTACTTACCCCAAACAACATTTTCAAATTCATTTAAGTATCAAATGATGAGTCTTGTAGTATGATGTATCGGATATCAGTACAAGTCTAGTAGTCCCTATGTCCTGAACATCTCAGATTTGATAGAAATACAATATTTAAGACAGAACCTAAAAAGAGAGATATTGAAATATATTACATGATAGAATAAAGCTGTGAGAAAGTGATGTTTGTGTTTACAAGCTAAGACTATTTAATCAAGCTTGATCAAAGACTTTATGAATGATAAATTCAATAAAAAAAACACTATAAATAGTGATGTGGTGATTAAAAACGTTGACTATAAACTTTAAAAAGGTGCTTGTATGAGAAGGACATAAACTTAGTATTAGATGTTTAATTGATGTTTCTATTTGTTGTAATTGTATGTTTTTGTAAAGTAATTAATTTTAAGTTATTTTTTGATGTTTTTGAATGTATATTAATTCGTTTATTTGATAAATTTTGTATATAAATCACTATGACATAGTAAAATTTTAAAAGCAAATAAAAGCTAATATAAGCGGTTTCATTGAAAATAAAAGTTATCTGATCATATTTTAATATGTAAAATTTCATTTTTTGTTAAAAATATTGGCTAAAAAGAGATATTAGCTCACAATTGTTAAATTTGATATTAATAATTGTCAAAATGGCTGACATTGTTTACTCCAAAAAGCCAGCTGTTTTAATAAAGAAAAATTGATTTTAAAATTCTAAAAATGTTAATTTATAATGAAATAAATAGTACAGATTTAATTTGTAATAATTTTAAGGTCAGAAAATGTATAATTAAAAAGTCAATTTTTCAAAATTTTGATGTAAGAGAGGTTATATAAAAACAAAACACGCTCGAAAAGGCAGCCATAATGAAAATTTGACCGAGGGTATATAAGCCCTTGAAAAAGAAAATTCGGGAGCATTCTAATTTGATCAAAAGGTCACTCCACGTCAGTATATTTTAAAAATTACCATAAAAACAATGGCCGATGACTGTTAAAATAAAAGATGGCTGAAAAGTAATATGATAAATCATATAATGTATTTTCAAACAAATCTATTGGAAAAATTGTAAATGGTTATAAATTGTGTACCAAATAATAAATATTAAATCCTAAGAAGAAAAATTAAATTTGTTTTGACTAACCTGCAATAATAATAAAATATCTGGAAGAAACGAAGGAAAAATAACATCCAGTGGTTGTAATCCTGTTTAATTTCCATCCAAGGATGCATTTGCACGTGTTGTAAATTACCATTGGAAGAAAGCCGAACCTGGGAAGCCACTACGAATGATTTCCATCTTTCACCGTCAGGAACAAGTGATTTAGGGTATGTTTTTAGCTTTATTCACTTATACCACTTTCATGACTTTTAAAAAAACATTGTGAGTAATATATTTCAGTATCGTTGAATAATTTTTTTATAGTCTTGATTAGAGAACATCATATTATTAACAAACTTTTCAACAACTAATAAACACACGCTTCTTTACCCCAGAAATAACCGTTAAGGATCACGTGTTTCTATGTGCGGGGTTGATGCGCATAAAATCTGCCATAGCCGTATCATTAAAGAGATCAAGGGTATATTATTCTTTTAGGGAAAACAAAGTTAACAAATAAAATATTGTTAAATCTTACATTTGAACTGACTACTGAGTTTATGAGTCTATAATGCTAAATAATTGATTTTGATATATAAAATTTAATAATAAATGATAAACAAAATTACATATTTTAAATTTGATAACATAATTATTTTTTCAAACAGAAGGATCAATAAAATAAAGAAATTTTAAGGTGTTTTAGATTAAAAAAGGATTAAATTAAAATTGAAACAAATTTAAATATAAATAATAGCCCCACAAAACTTTAAAAATAAAAATTTCAAATTATAAAACAACAAATTAATAATTACATCAATAATAACAATATTTATGCAATCTGTACATACATTATAATTGTAATTTATTACAAAAATGGCGCCCAACGTGGGGCTTTAATAAAAAACGTGGGGCTATTATAAAAAATTGTTGGTTACAATAAATTAATTAGCTATAATTAAAAATTTAATTGGCTAAAGTAATTAATTGGTTATTGAAATTATTTAAAATAAAATTTTATATTTAATATCTAATAAAACATAATAAACTATTCAAAATGGATAAAATGACATTGAGAGATGGTAAACAAGTAGGAGAGAAAACAGGAGAAGAAGTAGGAGCACAGATAGATGAAGAAAGAAACAGAGGCGCTGGAGATTCTGTACCAGAACAAGAACAAGAGACAGTAGATAAAGAAAAAGATCAATATGAACCAGGACAACAAAAAGTACAGAAAACCAAGAGTGCAGAAAAAATTGATGGACAAGATGAAATATTGAAGTTTTTAATGGAAATGAAAGAAGAAATGAAAAAGAATTCAAAGGAGACCAAAGAAATCAATAAAAAACTAGAAGAAAATAACAAGAAATTAGATACATCCAAAGAAGAAATGAATGAAAAATTAGAGAAATTAGACAAAAATAATGCAGATTTAAAAAGAGACATAAACAAATTGGACAAAAATAATGAAGATTTGCGAAAAGACATGAAAGAAATGGATAAGAAATTAGATAAGAAGTTTCAAGAAACTAAAGAAGATTTAAGCCATACATTTAATAAGAAATTTGAGGAGATAAAGGAAGAAATGGGGGAACAAAATTGTAAATTACGAGAAGAAATAAGGAGTACAATACAAGAAATTAAAGAAGAAATGAAAAAGATGTGTGAGAAGAAATTGGATGAAAATGAGGAAGAGGTGGATAAGATGGATTGTAATTTATATAGGAGCAATGGAGAAGATTTAAAAGAAGAGATTATAGAAAATATTGGTAAAGAAAGAGAGAATTTGAAGATACAAATAGTAAGCCAAAATGAAAATATGAAGAAGTTTAGTGAAGAAGAAAAAGTATTTGAAAAGGAGGAATATGCAGAAGCAAACAATAAAATTTTAGAAGAAATTGATAGAAACAGAGATAAAGATGTTGAAACTGGGAAAATTGAGATGAATAATTTAATCAAAATTGATACTAAATATGACATGGATGAAAATAAGAATAAGATTGATTCAAGTATGATCATGGATGTAGATGAAAACAAGAAGATTAAAAATTTATTTGAACAATTGTTTGGAAGGAAACTTATCGAAACAAAGAAAGAAAAGGAAGAAATAAATATGAACACCGATATAGGAAAATTTAAAAGAATGAGAAAACAAACCAATGAAAAAAAATTACACATGTTAATGAAAGCAACAAAAACCAGGAAGAGACTTATAGAAAGAAATTGGAAGAAGGTGAAGAAGAAAATGAATATTTTATTGAGCAGGGGGAAGGTAATACTAAGGTGTAAATAATATTGCTAATAATATTTGTAGGTAGTAGGTAAGTTTTTTTTTAGTTGTTATGAATTTTAAAATGTTGTGTATTATATTAAATTTAAAATACCACCCCAATTAATTATATTAACTTAAATGAAACTTAGATCAATTATATTATAATGGGTCATTGAATATTCAAGGGTAAAAATTATGATAAACTGTTATATTAATTATACTAATTGAAATGAAACTTAAATCAAATACATTCTAATGAGTTATTGCATATTCAAGATTGAAATTATGACAAACCGTTAAAAATATTACTTAATATAAGAAATAAAACATCATTAATAGATTCAAAATCAATTTCAAAACTAAATAATATTAACGAATAATGAAATAAAATTCCAAATATAATAATAACTGGTATTAAAAACAAAGGTTATATGAAATAAATAAACTATATGATATTAAAATAAATTTAAATAAAATCATTGTAAATTGTCAATTACTAGCTGTACCTAATTTAGATTGTGATGTAATAATTGGAAATGATATATTAGAAAAATTAGAAACTATAATTAATTATGAAGAAAAGAAGATAAGGTTAGATGGTATATGGATATCGATGAATATGGGGGAAGAAATAGAAGATAATAAGAAAAGTGTTAATTGTATTAAAAATGATTATGAAAAGTATAAAGAAGAAAATTATGGGTATGAAGTAGGAAGAAGAGATGAAGAAGAAGTATTAGGAGATGAAGAGTTAGATTGTGATGGAAAATATTACAATGTAGTAATGGAATTGTTGTCGAAGTATACAAGACTTATGTCCAAGGAGCCAAGAGTAGCTACCAAGTATGAACATAAGATGGAAGTGAAAAATATTGAGAATTTTAAAGTAAAGACGTATCCTATACCATACAAATTAAAAGACAGGGTGAAGAAAGAATTGAAAGATAACAAAGTGGAATTTTAAGCTTATTAGATTTGGATCAAATATAATGGAATTAAATTTTAAAAATTATTACCGAGTAACAATTTGTTAAAATTAAATTGGGGGAAATTTGTAATGTTTTAAAAATTAATAGTAAATATAACTTACCAAATAAATAACTGGAATTGAAGTAAACCATTAAACATGGATGTTATTTACAAATCTTTTCATTAAATGATTAATGCACCAAAAATTTCTTTATTAGAGCCAATTCAATAAACCGTAATACACACAAGAACACAAAAACCATCTTGATAATGAATGAATGCTAACACCAGTAGTCGATCCAAGAATCAAAATCCAAAACACTAATTTGTTTAAGCTAAAAATAAAAAATTAAAAAAAAAAAAAATATTAGAATATGTTAATAATAAATCATAAGAATACAATATTAGTAAGAAACCAACCATATTTGTTATATTAAGTTAGTCAGATCAAAAGCTAAATAAATAATAATTAAGGTTAATAATAATAATGATTTTAATAATATTTTTTATAAGTAGCTATAAAATGAGAATAAGTAAGGTATAGGTTATTTAAAATTATTATATGAAGTAGAGAATATTTAAATGTATACAGTCAGTAAAATAAGATACAAAAATTTAAATCTCAACAAACTAATTTAAATATTTGAGCAAATTAAATGAATCAGAGACAATGATTACAATTTGATAAACAAATTTTACTTACCCCAAACAACATTTTCAAATTCATTTAAGTATCAAATGATGAGTCTTGTAGTATGATGTATCGGATATCAGTACAAGTCTAGTAGTCCCTATGTCCTGAACATCTCAGATTTGATAGAAATACAATATTTAAGACAGAACCTTAAAAAGAGATATTGAAATATATTACATGATAGAATAAAGCTGTGAGAAAGTGATGTTTGTGTTTACAAGCTAAGACTATTTAATCAAGCTTGATCAAAGACTTTATGAATGATAAATTCAATAAAAAAAAAAACACTATAAATAGTGATGTGGTGATTAAAAACGTTGACTATAAACTTTAAAAAGGTGCTTGTATGAGAAGGACATAAACTTAGTATTAGATGTTTAATTGATGTTTCTATTTGTTGTAATTGTATGTTTTTGTAAAGTAATTAATTTTAAGTTATTTTTTGATGTTTTTGAATGTATATTAATTCGTTTATTTGATAAATTTTGTATATAAATCACTATGACATAGTAAAATTTTAAAAGCAAATAAAAGCTAATATAAGCGGTTTCATTGAAAATAAAAGTTATCTGATCATATTTTAATATGTAAAATTTCATTTTTTGTTAAAAATATTGGCTAAAAAGAGATATTAGCTCACAATTGTTAAATTTGATATTAATAATTGTCAAAATGGCTGACATTGTTTACTCCAAAAAGCCAGCTGTTTTAATAAAGAAAAATTGATTTTAAAATTCTAAAAATGTTAATTTATAATGAAATAAATAGTACAGATTTAATTTGTAATAATTTTAAGGTCAGAAAATGTATAATTAAAAAGTCAATTTTTTAAAATTTTGATGTAAGAGAGGTTATATAAAAACAAAACACGCTCGAAAAGGCAGCCATAATGAAAATTTGACCGAGGGTATATAAGCCCTTGAAAAAGAAAATTCGGGAGCATTCTAATTTGATCAAAAGGTCACTCCACGTCAGTATATTTTAAAAATTACCATAAAAACAATGGCCGATGACTGTTAAAATAAAAGATGGCTGAAAAGTAATATGATAAATCATATAATGTATTTTCAAACAAATCTATTGGAAAAATTGTAAATGGTTATAAATTGTGTACCAAATAATAAATATTAAATCCTAAGAAGAAAAATTAAATTTGTTTTGACTAACCTGCAATAATAATAAAATATCTGGAAGAAACGAAGGAAAAATAACATCCAGTGGTTGTAATCCTGTTTAATTTCCATCCAAGGATGCATTTGCACGTGTTGTAAATTACCATTGGAAGAAAGCCGAACCTGGGAAGCCACTACGAATGATTTCCATCTTTCACCGTCAGGAACAAGTGATTTAGGGTATGTTTTTAGCTTTATTCACTTATACCACTTTCATGACTTTTAAAAAAACATTGTGAGTAATATATTTCAGTATCGTTGAATAATTTTTTTATAGTCTTGATTAGAGAACATCATATTATTAACAAACTTTTCAACAACTAATAAACACACGCTTCTTTACCCCAGAAATAACCGTTAAGGATCACGTGTTTCTATGTGCGGGGTTGATGCGCATAAAATCTGCCATAGCCGTATCATTAAAGAGATCAAGGGTATATTATTCTTTTAGGGAAAACAAAGTTAACAAATAAAATATTGTTAAATCTTACATTTGAACTGACTACTGAGTTTATGAGTCTATAATGCTAAATAATTGATTTTGATATATAAAATTTAATAATAAATGATAAACAAAATTACATATTTTAAATTTGATAACATAATTATTTTTTCAAACAGAAGGATCAATAAAATAAAGAAATTTTAAGGTGTTTTAGATTAAAAAAGGATTAAATTAAAATTGAAACAAATTTAAATATAAATAATAGCCCCACAAAACTTTAAAAATAAAAATTTCAAATTATAAAACAACAAATTAATAATTACATCAATAATAACAATATTTATGCAATCTGTACATACATTATAATTGTAATTTATTACAATATATTCCTATCATTTTGATTAATATGATCCTACTAAACTAGTCCATTGTTGAGCAATGTATGTTGTTCTATGCCCTAATATTCCTTTATAAATAAATCACTTTTGGCACTGGTGCTCAAAAAGATTACTTGTAACACCAGTATCATAAAATGTCATTTTAGACACTGACAGCATGCGTCAAAAATTATACTTTTACTCAAGAATGTATTGTCCATTTTTAGTACTAAAAAAGAATTCTAATTTATTATGTTTTTTTGTTAGTTTAAAGAACAACAGTTTTAATAATTGCGTTGAAAAAAGGTAGACATATCTCACGTACTATTAGGGGAATCAGTAGATTTTCCACATATGCGGATACGCGTGCTTTTTCTTTAAAATAGTATTCTGTCTTGCTATTTTTGGAGTATTCCTAAGGGCACGTGTTTCATGCCAGTTTGATTAACTACCGGGGTTTGTTTACGGGGTATATCAATAATTTTTAGAAAACGTCAACATTATGTTCACGTACCGCTTGTTTTCTTTTCCTTGTTTACCTTATAAATTACTAAATTTCAGGAGCCAGATTTGAGGTAAGTGCATAAGAAAAAAACAGGTGAAGCAGATGTTGGGAGTATATTTCATCCACGAATCTCAAAATTTAAGAGATTTATGAGAAATGTAAGTAACGAAGAGCTTTAAGAAAACCGAAACTGGAATCATTATTTATTCTATAACAGGGGGGTTTTTTAGTTAAATTTTCTTCAAAATTGGATTTCTATATTTTCCAAATCTTATAGTTTTTATGTAAACTATCTACATAACCTAAAAAGCTGTTCTATCGGTGCACTCTTTTAGCGTTTATAAATAAAATCGTTCCATTTTTTGCAAAGACATTCAAAGGAAAACTCCGAATAATATGTAGGTTTTAGATTTTTATATTAGGTTTTTGTATACAAAAAAACAAATTTTTAGTTTATAATATAATTTATAAATTAAAAATAAAATGTGTGAAACGGGCGTCATTGCATTTAGAAACGTATTTGCGAATAAATAGTGAAAGTTTAATTCAACCGTTTAGTTGTTTATTGTTCTTGAAAAAAAAAGTTACAATAAAACAGAAAAAATTGAAAAATGTTAAATAATTTACTGCGCAAGTCATAAAGTTCTTTCATGAAAATTAATATCGTGTGGGTCCACCTCAGCTTGCCTTAGCGCTGTCACTCTATTTGGCGTGGTCCTTATTAAATTGTTAATAAATTGCTGAGGTACGTTTTCCCATATTGTCTGTAAGGCATTGGCGAGCTGTTCAAGTTGGTATAATTGTCTAAACATTTCGGCACAGACATGCTGAATACAATTTATATGGGGTGAACATGGTGGCCAGTTTATTCTTATAAAACCGTAAAATTTAATGCGATCATTTACAATTCTCGCACGGTGCGGGCGCGCATTATCGTCAATAAAGATAAATTCTTCGCCTATTGCACCAAAAAATGGTACCATTATTGGCTCTATAATCATGTCCCTATATCGTAGAGCCGTCATTTACATCACTAAATCAGTGCTGCCATCATAACATATGCCTCCCCACATGCAAACTGAGCCATCACCAAAAAGAGTGGTTGGTGCCATCAAACGTTCATTGTATCGCTGTCCTCTTTCTTTTCGCACCAATATTCGACCATAACATATTGAGATAATTTAATTTTTAGTTAATTTTATCTTTAAATTTATTGTTTGCTCTAGTTAATTAATTTATCAATCTGATTCACGTTGGTTCTGTCAATTTGTAATGATTTACTTAATTTATTTTTGTTTTTAAATTGTTTATTAATATAATAATTAATTTTTCTTATGTTTTTTGTAGTTGGGCGCCTTATAAAAGTTTTTAACTGGCTCAGTCAAATTATTATCTGATTGAATTTAGAAATCCGACTCTTTATCTTGGGTAGGATTCAAGAGAAACTAAATATTTAAAAAAAATTTTATATAATACACTAAAATTTAATTGTTATAATTGTTCATTAAATAAAACGTATAAAAACTATTAATGGATTTCCATATGCTTATTACATTAAAATTATAAATTTCTAGTTATGACAACAATGAAAATGATTTACACACGATTATCCACAGTAACAAAACGAAAATATAAGTTTTAAATTATTGAACATACCTTGTATCTTAAAGTCTTTTCGTAATATCGTCCACGTCAGGCGGAAAATGCCGAAACACAGGCTCCAATGGTTGTATGCACTTCGAACAGGATTCCAATGTGGCTGCTGGCCGTGCTATGTGTGATGATGATGCAATGGAATCTTCCAAATTCAATGGTAATCCGGATCTATTATCTCAAATTTACTGCTTTGGTAAGTGATTTAATATTTTTAAAATACTTTTATACACATATTTTTGATGTTAAATGTTTTAATTTAACATAAATTAACTTTTGATTAATGAAAATTTTTTTAGTTCCCAATCGATGTCTTCGATGTCAATCAAGCCAGAACAAGAGAGTGATAAGAGAGCGATAATTGATTTCGTGGCCTTTTTATAGTCTCGCCCGATTGTGACAATAATGACTTATAATTCTACCTTCAACTGTTTACCTTTTCAAAAAATAACCTAAATTTCCAAGAAATGAGGTAATGATTTTACAATTTCGATCATATCTTTGATAATATAAAGATAGTTTATCTTCTTATATTTACTAAAAATCTATTTACATTATTTTTATTTCACTTTTTCCCTATAAAATTTTGATTTGAAATAGGCTGTTTTTAGTGCTGTCAAATTCATTCTATACTTTCAAAATTTGAGTTAAAACTAAAAATTACTCTTACTGATAAATCTATTAAACTAATCCTATTTCAACTTTTAAATACTAATTTAACCTCTAAGAACTAAAATTTAAACTTTTAAGTGACTCTATTATTTGAACTATGTGTACACTATTCTAAACCATAATTCAATTAGCCTTTCTTGATATTATTAAAGATTAACAGTTTATAACTAATATAAAAACTTACTTAATTAACCTACATATAGTTTTGGTACATAATATATCCTTTATTAATGTTTATTAATTATAGTTTGAAATAGTCTTTTCTCTTTTCACTATTGGAGTGTTTTTATCATTAGTACAATTTATTCTGTCCAACACTGTAGATATAAGAATTTGTTCACTGAATTTAACTTTGTTTGTTACATTTTTTATACTGTTTTTGTGGTTTTTTTAGGTACATCTCAGGTTGTGATGATTGATTTAAATAGTTATTTAATATCGAAGACTAATATTTGTCTCCTTGTAATCTGGTAAGTACTTCATTTTATAAAACAAATTTAAACACTTAACTACTTAAAATTACACATTAATTTGTTAAACATATGAATGAGATTAATAGTTTTTAATTTTGTTCCACTTTTATTTATTTTAGATTACAACTTTGACTTCAAAAGAAAACTATGTCAATTGTACATTATTATAAGAATTGGACTAGTTATTGGAATTGTACATATTTGGATTGTTATTAATTGACATCATGGATCCTATCCAAGATAAATTTGTCAAGTACATTCTCTATCTATTTGAATGTTTACTATTAGAAATTATTATATAGAATACTTTTGATGGAATTAAAAAAATTGCTGATGATTAGATGAAAATTATTAAGATATCCTTTTTTTATTATAACTCATTGAGGTAAGTTTTACTTATTAATTTTTCTGAGCTTAGTTACTCATCTCAATATATTCAGTCGAAATCTAAACTGTATCCTGTAAATACACAGTACCTCCAGTTCTGAAAAATTCCAACGACTGTGTTCTTTCGCCCACCGATATCTGCATGCACGCTGATCCGCAGTCAACCGTAGATGTGAACTACGCCTTCTGGTTCTTAAATTACATCCATGCAACATTCTTTTAACAGTTTGACTAGATATCACTCTTCCGGTAGCATGCTTAAAGAAGCTGTTAGTTCTCGAAACAGTAAATGTTCGGTTTTTTCTTGCAGTTACAGCTATAAAGCGGTCTTGAGCAGGAGTTGTAGCTCGTTCTCGTCCACCATGCCTGTACGCTGCAGCCCAGTTTCCAAATATCGATTCCATGCACAACTGACAACACTTTGGGACACATTTAGCCATGTATCAACTTCTTCTTGATTTAAGCTTTCGTGTATCCAACATACTAATTGATCTAGTTGCACTGTTTCTAATCGCCGTAACGCCTTTTTTTTCAGGTAAACAAATTTATGGATTACAGTAACAATGTTAGTATTTTGAAATGGAATTCCTACAATTCTGGTTAAAGGGATTACAGCGTATGAAAAGAAACAGTTTGCTTTAAACAGAGTTGACTGATAGCATGAAACGTATATTTAAAGTATTATTTTTGTACACACTTCTTTGTAATTTAAAAAATATCCACTTCAATTGTTGAGTACTGGATTATTAATAAACAAAATTTGATCCTCAATGTTCTGTTTCCTTTGTAGCGTGTCTTCTATATAACCCTCTGCTACTGTACTGGACTTTCATCCACCGTGTCTTTTGTTCCGTTGTCAATACTTTTGACTTTTTTTCGGTCAATATCTTTCACCCTTTCGCTTCAAAAAAATCACACGTATATAATATCGGCTTATGTCATTATTTATGTTTATCATCGTTTATCATCGACTTCAACATAAAGTAATTCGACCAAAGTTTTGACGATTTTCATTTTTAGGACATTTCTTCAAATTAGGCAAGAGGCACTTCTTCACTGACCTCCTTGCCACTGATATTTTCTTACTATTGATTTGACTTACTAGGCAATTCATTTTCTGGATCACTTTCCGTCGAGGAACGAGAAAGAATAATTTATGATTTATTGCTTTTAGTTGTCCACAAAGACAAATCAACAAATTCTGTTATTGATTACCTTGGCAACTTGTTTCATGAATAGATTAAATGACATTGGATTCAAAACTGATAAGTTCGAGGCTGTTATTTTATCAATTAATTAATGTAAAATAGGTAAGCGTTAATTTGGACGTTCAATAGTATTTGTAGAAAAAATAGTGTATGATATACCTGCTCCAAGTGATTTTATTTTGTTTGAAGGAAAATCGTAACCCAAACTTCCCTTCTCACAAAATAAAATTTCACTTTTAGTACTTATAAATAAATATTTTCATCAAAAAATTTTAATTAAATTGATTGTACTAACCCTTAATTTTTGGAAGTCCATCTTATTAAGAATAATAAAAATCTCTTCGTTTTAAAAAAACTTCCAATATTTATTTAAAAAATTGCTTTTTAAACTTTAATGACAGCCGTTCCGCTAGACTTAGCATCGTCAGATTGACATATTGAAGTTACATTTTGTTTGTTTGTAGCTAGGTACCTGATGTTTATTAGGTAGTTATAAGGCTAAACCAAGTATGGAAGTAATAAGACATAACAATATTAAAGCCTAGATGTTATGAGCCCTAAGGGATTATCCTGGATATATTTCCATCTAAGATCAGTATAACTGTGCAATGATATAGAAAAACCAGGAAAAAACTATATCATGCTGATCTTTACAACAACTTAATATATTTGTGTTACAATTACGTCTTATCTATGTATAAAATGAAGACTCAATCAAAGCAAACACTTTAAAAGTGGAGAACTTCCCAGATTTATTTGTTCAATAACAACTTTAAATTGTGGATCTGCTAGATGTCTTTTTATTTCAAGTTCTTCAAGGAAATCTAAATTTTGTTTTTTATTACAAGTGTGTAGTATTTGGATGTCATTGATGTGTAAGAGTGAGGTTGGATGTTCCAGTAGGTGTTTTGCATAGTTCGACTTATCTGGTTGTTGTAATCTATATGCTCTTAATTGTTCATTAAATCTTTCTTCAAAATTTCTTTGTATTTGACCTATATATACAGCATTACACTTTGGACAATTAGTTTTGTAAAAACCAGATTTTTTTTAATTTAGGTAATTTTGTTTTCACATTTAACAATTTTGTACCAATATTATTTTGTGTTTTAAATGATATTAATGCTGATGTTGCCAAAGATATTATTTTTGAAATTTTATTGGAAATACTTCCACAATATGTAATATTTTTATAACTTTTAATTTCTTTAGTTTGTTTAGGAAAGATTAGTTTTAGTGACACTTTCTGTTCTTTCTTATTAATTAATGTATTTATCAAATGAATTGGGTAGCCATTAGATGTAGCTATTTGTTTTATGATATCAATTTCTTTATCAAACCTAATTTTGTTCATTATTGGAATTGAAAATGCCCTATGTATCATAGAATTATAAGCTGCTAATTTATGTGTTATAGGATGATTTGAATTATACGGTATATCTTCATCTATGGTTACTTGTGATAAAAAACAAAATTTAGATTTCCTTGAAGAAATTGAAATAAAAAGACATTTAGCAGATCCACAATTTAAAGTGCACAGTTATACTGATCTTAGAGGGAAGTACATCCAGGATAATCCCTTAGGGCTCATAACATCTAGGCTTTAATATTGTTATGTCTTGTTACCTCCATACTTGGTCTAGCCTTACCTACCTAATAAACATCAGGTACCTAGCTACAAACAAACATAACGTAACTTCAATATGTCAATCTGACGATGCTAAGTCTAGCGAAACGGCTGTCATTAAAGTTTAAAAAAGCAATTTTTTAAATAAGTTTTGTTAAAATGAAGAGTTTTTTATTATTCTTAAAAAATTTTAAAATAAGATTATTTTGTACTTGGGGTAGTGATAATGATCACATAAAATTTCATGGTAAGAGAAAATAACGGTACTTTTAGTTACAGTAAAAAAATTGGTCATGCTAATATATTTCCGTAGGTTGAAAATATGCTCACAGACTATCTAATTGTTAAAAAAACCGTACTGGGACAGATAACCCACTGTGATATACCCTAAGTTTTTTAGAGTGTAATAAAACTATTACATTAGTTTTTTTTGGAAGGGTCAGCTAGTCCCTTGACGAAGTGACCGCGATACATCAAGTAATATCAGTTGTCTATGCGGAGAAGCCTTAGGGCCCAGGGCGACCATACGTTTCAATAAAAAGTGTCACCAACTTCGGCCACCAAGACTTTTTTATATATATATTTTTTCATATTTCTTCCAAAATAATATAATATTTTTGAACTAAATATTCTCTTGATACATCGAGAAATTTGAGAGAATCCCTTGTGATAAAAAAGTTTTTAAAATGAAAATAAAACGTTAGGGAATTGATTGAAGGATTTAAATTAAATGTGTTTGTTGGCATTTAGTTTTTTTTAGTTTTTTCTAATTTCTTGTTACAAACACCTTTTGTTAGTAGACAGCGACTGTCATTTAAAAATCTAATGAAGAACAGAAATTGAATCGTTATAGTTCTCGGGATGTGTAATTTTATTTTGTTTTGATATCTGTAAACTATAAATACCTTCCAACAAAGAAATGGTGATGGACTAGCAATGGAAAAAGGGGTGAATTTTTTAATAAATATGCCAAATTAAAACGCAAATAATAGATAACACATTTTTGAAAATACTCAATATACCATGAAAATCCCAGGAAAAAAGATTTATTTCCTATATTAAAACATTTTAAAATTCGTCTTAGGGGTAATTTTTATCTCTTATCAGTTTTTAAAGATTTTTCTTATAGACTCCTTGAAACTATTAATCTTTTCTTTTTCTTGATGATCTTTTATGTAACACCTTCCATCATATAATTTTCTATTAATCTTTCTTATCCCCTCACCACCCTTTGTGCTCACTTGTTAAAGTAATATAAGGAGGGAAAATTAAGTTTGTTACCTCCTAAAAATGTTAATCATAAATCTAAGGACTTAAGCAAAGACTAAAACCTAGATCAAAAAATAGATAAAACCTCTTCAGAAGAGATCACTAGATCACATTAAAAAATGTAAAAATAGTAAAGTTGATAAAATTAAAGGGTTTAGCATTGAGAATCTCTTGAAAACAACACATGAATGTGAATTAAATTTTAATTAATTAGAATTTATAGAAAGTTTTATAATAAAGTTACAATTTTTTAAAATTTTAAAACAAAATTCTTAAATATTCAATAGGTGTTTCAGAAATTTTATTATAAAATATTTGCAGATGGGTCTCAATAGCTAAAGATTTGCATATTAGGTACTTACTTTCTACAAATGCGCCATCTATAATTAATTTTTAAAAAACTCTTGCAAAACCCATTTTTCAATTAAAAATTACAAATCCATAATTAATCTCAAGAACCAAACAAGCTACAATATCGTAGTTGGCACCAAAAGAGGCGCCTTTTTAATAACTAAACATTCTCTCATTAATTACCTTCTACAAATACGCCATATAGAAGTAATTTCCAAAAAATTCTTGCAAAATCCATTTTTTAATTGAAAATTACAAATACACTGATTAATCTTCAAGAACGAAACGAGCTTCAAAATCGTAATTATTGTCACAAAACGATGCGTCTTTTTAATAGCTAAAAATTTGCACATCAATTAATTTCAAAGAAATTCTTGTAAAACCCATTTTACAATTGAAAATTGCCAAAGTCATAATTAATATTAAGAACCAAACAAGCTACAAAATCGAAATTGGTACCAAAAGATGCGCCTTTTTAATTACTAAACATTAATTACCTTCTACAAATACGCCATATAGAAGTAATTTCAAAAAAATTCTTGCAAAACCCAACTTTTTATTGAAAATTGCCAAAACCATGATTAATCCCAAGAACGAAACGAGCTACAAAATTGTATTTGGCACAAAAAGATGCCTTTTTTAAATACCTAAAAAAATGCACATTATTTACCTTTTACAGATGCTCCATATGGAAGTAATTACAAAAAATCTCTTGCATTTTTCAATTAAACATTAAAAAAACTATGATTTTTCTCAAAAAACAAACGAGCTACAAAATCGTAATTGACACCAAGAGATGCGCCTTTTTAATAGCTAAAAATTTGCTGATTAATTAACTTCTACAGATGCGCTATATTTTTAAAACAACTCTTCCAAAGTAAAAGGTTTGTAGCAGGACAGAACACTATATTTTAAATAAAATATATGGCCCAGTGTTTATCTGTAAATATAAAGACGCATACCCATAACATCGATCCAAAACAGAGTAATACTATTTTCCGTATATGAAAGGAAAGAATTTTGCAATTCAAACTATAGAAGTGCCAGAATTTATTGACAGGTTACCTTGTAGTTCCTTTGAATAACTGAAGAGATTTTATTGCTCTATACCGTTTTGAAACGGATGAAAGAGTAGATAATTACAAATACACAAAATATACAAAGAGAAAACCCAAAGAAATGTTACATTAATTAACGTTCTTTAAACCTTATCATCACAGACTCCCTAAACTCTCTCACCCAACCACCCGATTTCTATTCAAATAAAAGACATATTATACATTTCCAAATTAAGAAATTGTGATATTACACTTATGTGTGATATCACACTATATAAAAAAATAAGTATAAAAGATTAAAAGATACATACATGCGCTAATATTTACATATAAGATGGTATAAGCTACCAATATTTAAGAGAAATTTATATAAACACCAGATATTTTTGGTCGATTATTTATTTTTAACCTCAGTTTTATATTAGGAAAAGAAAAGTTGATTGATTATAGATGAAAACAGATTATTTATAGTATCCTTGCTTTTTTAAAAAATGTATTCTTTTAGCAATTTCTTTTAATTGTTCTGGTAGGCCATAATAAAGTTTCGGTGCGAGGAATAAGAAAGAATGTTGAGTAGTCGTTTTTAACATTAGGGGAACAATAAAGAAGTGATGTTGTCGGGTATTATACTTGTGCGGTGGATGTGCTAATTGTTTTTTGATAACTAGTATTGCAATGAAAGAAATATAATTGTCTTACATCCATAATTTTCAATTCGGAGTATAGAGCATCAGACGGATAGCGAGATTTTTTAGTGCGTTTTCAACGCACTTCGCCACTTCCATAGATTCCATATCTAAGGTGGCTTTCTACCAAAGCATGGTGTAATGTTCTCTTATACTGTTCAGGTAATACATCTTTGAGCTTTCCAAATTTATACAATATAACTCTTAGTTTATTTATTATAAAAGAAATGTGCGAGTTCCATTTCATATGTGGGTCAATAACTATACCTAGGTATTTTATATTGTTAACAGGTGAAATTACAAAATACTGTTCATCATCTATCCATAGTCCGTCGAATGTTGGCGATTCAGAAGAATTACAAGAAAGGGTAAGTAATTACTTTTAAGAATATTTATTGTAAGTAATTTATGCTCTAACCATTTTTTGATAAGACAGAAATCGGTTTCAGCTTAAAATTTTAATTCTTCCCACGTATCTGATTCATAAAATATTGAAAACCTATTATATTAGTAGATGTACTATGAGAGTTCTAACTCAGTGAAGGAGTGGGGGTACCTCCGTATATACAGCATAGGAGTTCTGGAACGGTTCTGAACTGTGGTTCTGAATTGTGGACCAGTTGTTTATTTGGAATAGTTGTGTTATATTATAATGATTGTATAATTGAGCGACTGGAACGAATTTTATTGGAATTATTAAAGAAGTATACGAGTTTGTGTTGTATTGCGGGTTGCCTGCTGGTTTGAAAAAAAGTTGGCCGCTGGTGGGACTCGAACCTACGTCCCGTCGGATGAAATTTATAATTTAAGCGCCCTTACCCACTGGGCTGCTAACGAAGGATTATATATATGTTAAGAATGGGTATTTAAACTCGCGTCGCGTATTTTGATCGTTTTCATCGAATTTGGTCTGTGCTTGTAATCTAATCATATACAGGGTATGTCGGGATACTAAACAACTTAGAGTTTTTGTATTTAAAATATCAATTTGATGATATGGTACGGGTTAGATACGGGATATATACAGGGTTTGTCGCGATGAATTAGATCGTCGAAATATCGAATTATGTTCATTCTTAATACGCAAAAATGGCAAAAATGTCGATACGGGGATATGGTCGTTAATTAAAAATGTCAATTCGATCATTCGTATATTATGATGTGGGTACAGGGTATTCGCGAAGATCATTCGTAAGAGGTACGGGGGATGTCAATTTTTCATACGGGATATACAGGGTTTGTCGCGAATTAGATCATCGAAATATCGGATTATGATCATTCTTAATACGGAAACGGTTACGTGGCAAATAAAAATGTTTATATACGTGGGGGTATGACGGTTCTCCATTTTCTGATTGAACACTAATTCTCTCTTTATATGGGAATGAATTAGGATGTAAAGTTACGACACAACGATTGTCAAAAGGGTACCAGTAATACGATGCTATGACGTCATCACACATATTTTACAAGGGTCATGCGATCGTCAACGGCCAGTTACATTATGTCTTCAGAAGAGCACAGTCATGGAATTGAAGACATTGCTTTTTATGACGATAAGAGTAAGGTTATGAAACAAACTAGGGAAGCAAGAACAACGTGGAGCAGTCTAAACTGGGATTGCCGTAAATTACCGAAAACTACTTATCCGTTAAGACGTATTCAACCATGTTTAATAGAACAGAAGAAGAGAGCATAAAAAATGAAATTAATAATGTTTTTGCTATGTCATGTATAATTTTAGCATCTGTCTTTGTTTTAATTTTAAAAATTATTTTAAAAATTGTTAAACGTAAATTTGAATCTTCGTGTAATATAAGAGTTGAGGAATAAACAACTTGTTTTATTTCTAAGTAGTGGTGTATAAAATAAAAACTCATTTGTGGTTAAGGTTTATTTATTTTATGGTAATACAGTATTCAAAAACCAGTGGCGGAGACGTTGTACATTTCGTTCGGTGCACGAATATAGTCCAGAGGTGTGACAGGGGTTTGGATCCTTGGCAAAGTTTACTGTTGCACACGGTGTACCATCGAACTTGCCGACTTCGCAAATGTGAGGAAAAACGTTGAAAATGTTACATTTATTTTGCAGAAACTTGGCTTTTGTTGACCACGAACGTAAATGTAGTCTGCAGCATACAATAGCTTGCTTTCCAATATTTCATTAACTTTAGAATATTCTACATCTCCTGAAGAGTATCGAATTCCGTGCACATTTTTTTCCAAGTAGGTTGCAGTCTTTTTGTCCTCATTACTTAATGTAGAAAATGGTTGAGGTGGTAAAAACATGTAATGTGAACTTTTGAAACCAATTTCTATCGTTAGTTCTTTGACAACGAAAAATCCATCTACGACAAAGCCTTGATATCTACAAAAGCTATTCTCATGTTGACGTCTGCTCGAACACTAACTCTAATCAACGTCTAGTTTAAACTTTTAACAATTTCGGTGAGGGGAAAGTATTCCATTACACAATCATGAATTATGATGCAATAGACTTTGGTATTTTTGGGAAAGCCTATGTTTGCTTCAATATCAAGTTTCACATCGACTGTGGACGTTTTCATGCTTTTTTCCTGTTTGGAACAATCGATAACAAACAATGCCCGTTTCTTGAAAGAGGAATAATCCAGCAGGGGGCGCTTCTGTGTGGAGTTCGCGTAGTTGGGATAGAATTCAGTATAGTTAAAATATGCTTCATTGTAGTCAGTTTTACTAAAATCCAATTGCATTCTTTCATTGGGCCAAAATTCACCATTAAGTGACAGTCTTATACTTTGTACATCTGCATTGTCAAATAAAGTAGAATCGGCTGTGCTCACGTTACGTTTGTCAGTTTGAAAGAAAACAATAACAAAACGGGGTCTTTCAACTGAAGTGGATGTTTTAACAGCCCAAACCTCACGTCTTGCACCTTTAGTAATTGAGGGCAATTCGTGTAACTCCCACTTTCTAAATGGAATAACTATAGGCTGATCTTTTTGAATGGATTTCATGAGATTTATCTTTATATCATCATTGGGAAAGATATGTTTAACTTTTAATTCAACACTTGTAATGTTAATTTTAGCAGTTGTACTGGAGACCGTACCGGACTTGTCGGTAATATAGATGCAATCATTATCATTTCGTGCTCGAACTAATCGTATTGTTTGTCGTCCACATGTAATCATAGAATAATCGTTAAAAATGTTGAAAATATGTTTGAGAGGTATTTGAAGGTTGAAGGACTTGTCGCTGACATTTAGAATAGGATCTTTCGGGTAATTCCAGCCAGCTATAGCCATATGATTGGAATCTTCTTGGTTATAACAAGTCATAGCACGTACGGCACTTACAATTCCAGGATCTCGAACTGTTTCCATTTCCCTAGCACTTTCACTGTACGTACATGAATCGAAAAGAAAGGCTCCAAAATTATTTGCTAATTTTACGTCTCCTGCTCCGTGTGTTTCGAGGGAACCTTTAATGCACAACAAAGTTTCGCTCATTGCAAAGAACGAATCAACCTGATTAATGCTAAACTCCACAATGTCACTGCAATTGAATGATTTGATAAATGGAGCATAGGTTCTGTATTCAGCCTTTCGAATGGAATCATCAAAGACCGGCTTACGGTAGATATCAAACATCGAAGGCATATTGTCATTTTGACGAAGTCGTTTTCCATACATGGTTGTCATTTCAATCTAAAACCCAGCGATTGCAGCACCAATTTGTTTGCCAACGTGAGTTGTTTCACCGGCGGCTGCTTAGCTAATGAAGTTGGAAAATGTGTAAACTGTCTTTTATGATGATGATTGATTATTAGTCCCATCTGTTTCGCGCTCTAAGCTCCAATATCAATGTACTCGATTCACCTCTAAAGTTTACAGGTTGACCGTCTTGATCTAAGGCAATGACAGTGATGTTAGTTATTTCACGTTGTGGTATAACGGGTAAGTAGATCAAATTATGAGGAATTTCGTCAATGGAATATCCTGGATCTACTTGTATGACGAATTCGTAGATTGTATGGGCAGGTCTGTTCGCATCAAAGGCTCCAGTGGTAATGTTACAATCGAAGCGAATACTGGATACTTTAATGATTTTTACGGGGAGATCTGAAGAGTGCATTTCGTTGACGTCGAGTATTTTCAGTGAAAACCCCAATATTCTTCCAAGACTATCAGCTTGCATAAAGGAAATTTTATATTTACTGAAAATTTCACATTTCAACGTATTGTGATTAGGTTTTAGTGAAAATATATCCTTCGGTGGTGTTATTGAATTGCTTGCGTCCATTTTATCACTGATAAACGCTTCAAGATCAGCAATTTCATAACATCCTGTAGGAATATTAAAACATTGAAAATTGTACGTTTTTATAACCCAACATGTCGTCTATACACTTAAATAAAAAAAATCATCAGTTGGTAAATTGTATAAGAATTCTTCATATTAAAAATGCGTATCCAGCAGCGAAGAATATGAAGACCGTACCGAATTCGCTCCCGAATTTCCAAACAAAAACAAAACCGAAGATGAAACATAAAAACGATATGATTCGCCACACTCCGCTGCCAGTTTTCATGGTTACAACTTTTATTTATTGAGGACTTTCGCACACCTAATTTTAATAATGCATCTACCTGTGTCGGTTCGATGTTAAATAAGCTTCTTTATCACGTGCATTATTTTCGATGGTTTTTTTTATACGGGGTGAAGCATAAGAGAGGATAAAATATATAATATACTATTGTTCAACAATTGTAGAAATCAGAAAACATTGATGTTGGGTCAAAGTTTGAAGTAAATAATAGTCAAATATGTTAAGCCATGTTAGGCAGTTAAAATCATATTTTAGAATGATCATCTTCAGAGGAAAGAGATATGCCATCAACTTCCAGAACTACAGAGCCAGGTGCAATAGGAGAAAAACAGTTATTGTCAGGGCCTTCTACTTTAAAAATAACAGGTAGAATAAATTGGAATTTTGAGTAATTTTACTTTCCTTCAATACAAACATCTTTTAAATATCAGTTTTTAAATTTTTAGATAATTTGTTTATTGAAAATGCAGCAACAGAAAATAGTCACCCATCATCAACATTGATACATCATTTGCATGGCTCAAAGAGAGATATAAATTTGGATTAAAAACAATCAGGGTCGAGCTACTTGTAAAATACAATTTTACATTTGGCTGTGCAGTACTACTTTTAAAATATGCTGATATGTTTGAAAATTTAATGAAAAAGTGTATTTTCATTTTTCTTTTAAATATTTATTTTATATCGTTAACTGTTGTGAATTCTAACAATTTGTGTTTGTAGAACCTTATTTAATTTTGTTTTTCAGAAATAAGGTTATGCTACATAACAGTTTTTCTGAATTTATCTTATTCTTTTAAGACTGTAACTTCCTTCGGAATAATTTTGTCGTTTAGAAAGTATTTTATTCTTAATCAAATTAGTTAACGATATATGATTAATCAACTAGTTTTATAGGTAGGTACAGTCATAGTCTTATCATTTTTACTTATAGATGTATCAGTCAGTACCTTTTGTGCAGGCGGTGGGAGCGGTAGTACACAAAAGTTATTCGGAAATAATTAGCCGGTATACATTTAATAAAAACGTATTTTTACGGATTTAAGTGCGCGTATATATACAGATTTTTCTTCTAAATAGTGTTTGTGCGGGAAAAAAGTGCCGGTTATTGAAAAACTACAGTGTTAGTGTTTTTTAAAACTGAAATATGTGAATGTTGACAATGGCAGTTCAAAAAGTGATGGTTGAAAAGCAGATGATGACTGGCCAATCGGTGAGTTTATTTAATTTATTATTTTTTATTTATTTAAGAGAAAAAAGATCGTTTTATAAGCCGGTTTTTGTTTGAAATAATGTGGAGTACATTTTCCGTTAGAAATTGAAGAAATTAATTCAAATTAATTTTCTAGATTTAAGAGTTGGAAAAATTAATGATTGCATAAACTATTCTTAATTATAAGTTACTGATTTACCAGTATAAAACAATTATTTTCAAATTAATATATTTGTATGGTTAAAAACCTTATTACTTAGAATATAACCATTCTTTTTTTTATTAGAGGTAAAAATTCCATAAAATGTATTAAAAAACCTTCAATATCGACTATTGTCTTTTTATAGTTGCACATTTCATTTATTAAACTCGTTTTAAAATAAATATATTATAAATTTCTTATTTGATAAGTAACGTATATGATACGTATTGAGCAAACTATGCATCTATCGCACATAGAGGGTTATTTCCTCAGCAGGTGGACTGGTCATATTTTGTTTGTTTAAAATATAGTAACTAATCTTATATATTTTTTTCTGCAATAATTATACATAAAATTACAGTAAAATAATATAAGAGTGAGTTATCTTCGTATACAGTATGATGCAAATGTATGGAATACATTTCAGAAACAGACGACTTTTAAAAAAATCTTAAAACATGTCAATTTTAATTTTTGAATGGCCATCAGCTGCTATAGATGTGTTGGACATTACGTCATTGGTGACGGTGTAATGACGCCATGGACAGCTCATTTGAAAGGTCTCCTTATCGTATTTGCAACAATGTAATTATTTGAATATTTATTTCTACAGGGTTAACCAAAACTGTTGGTTTATTAATACAATTAACTTAGAATAAATGTTTACTTAAATACAATTAAATTACAACAAATGTTCAAATTGCCGACTTTCAGCAATGATACAATGAGAAAGACGAGCAATAAATTCTTTCCTAACGTTTTCGAGGACTTCAGGTGTTATTTGTGCAATTTCCGTTCGGATTCGCTCCTTCAACTCCTCTACATTATTCGGTCGATTTTGATTACTCTGCTCTTTAAATATCCCCTCAAAAAAGTCTAACGGAGTCAATTCTGGATATCTTGGTGGCCATTCGATAGGCCCCCTTCTACCTATCCACCTTCCTGGGAAAACGTTATTAAGGTAATTTCGTACCTCAACGCCATAGTGTGGAGGAGCTCCATCCTGTTGGTACCATAAATCATTTCTATTTGGAAATAGATGATTCAGCTGTGGCAACAGATAATTTTAAAGAAATTCTAGATAACTAGCAGCAGTTAGGTTTTCCTCAAAAAAATATGACCCTACCATTTGATTGTTTATAATGCCGGCAAAAACATTCACCTTCTCCCAATATCGACATGTCTGTATGAGGATTTTCTTGAAACACCAGTACAACGTCCAGTTTTTTGGCTTAGGATATTGATATTCTACCACTTCTGGGAAGATCTTTAACATGGCCCGTTTCTCTATTTTTTTTTTCAATTTTACTTACTGTTGATTGAGTAATTGGATCGCGATTGGGGTATTTAGCATTAAATAAATTACGAACTTCTGCTTGAGTCCTCACTCTATCTCCATAACCAATCATGGTTAAAATCTCGATTCGTTCTGTTTCTGTTTCATTTTTGTAAATGCTGTTATTAACGTCGGCAAAAAACTTGACAGATTCACAGATCATTGACGAATAAAGACGAGTCAATGACAATACTGATTTAAATATTTTTGTAAAAATAATTCCTAGTAGCATTGTTTTTATCAATGTAGTTTTTTTTGAAACCAACAATAAACACTATTTTGTTTTATTCCCAGTGGCGGTCCTTAGTGTATTTTAGTTCAGTGAATGAATATTTATTGTAATTCCATGTTACTTAACAAAGTTCATAATTTTGTTTAACCCTGTAGAAATAAATATTTAAATGATTACATTGTGGCAAAGGCGATAAGGAGAACTTTCAAATAAGCTGTCACGTGACCTCCGTTTGTATTTAAAAAAATCGTCAATGACGTCATTACGCCATCACTAATGATGTAATGTCCAACTCATCTATAGCAGTTGATGGCCATTCAAAAATTAAAATTGTCGTGTTTTAGATTTTTTTTTAAAAGTCGTCCGTTTCTGAAATAATGAATTTATTCCATACATTTGCATCATACTGTATAAGTAGTTAAGATTTCAAGTTTTCCCTTTTTCTTTTAAGTTACATTTTCCCAGTCAAATAAATTTCTCGCCTTAGCGACATACAGAGTGATTATTGAAAAATGTTATATTATAAAATAATTTCTTTTTGTTACAAAACAAGGTTATCTCATCAAATAAATGTAATACCAACTTGTTTATTTTAAAAATGGTACCTACACTTTTTATATTTTAAAATTTTGCTAATTTTACTTTAAATATATCTCTGTTAAAAACCTTGCAAAACATACATTCCTGATATAATTTAGGACACCTTGTATATATTGAAACAAAATTATTATTATTATAAGTTTTAATTATCAGTTCCTATTTTTTACAGGTGAGTATTGAAGAAACTTTCGTCAGATCTTCAAAGGGCGTTCTCCACGATCATCAGTTGGGCTTATTTTTAATAATAAAAGGGGTAAGTGACATAAATATATATTTTATAAATGAGATACACTGTTAAAATTATAACCAGCAAGTTTTTAATAGTAAAATAAATACGCTGTGGTCAAAAATAAACGAAATAATTTCCTATTTAAATCAGTTATTATCGGTTTTATAATATTTTAAAAATACTTTAGTTAGATTGATTTTATCCAAATTTAAACTGATACATTTTTATTAAGTAGCCCATTCAAAACATTTCAACCCACAGTTATTAAATTTGGAAAAAATAGTAAAATTATTTTTTTTAAAGTACCTCAAAACTAATTCACAACAATCTATAATAACAGTACTTAAATCTTAACTCGAATAAACTAATTATTTCTTTCTTTTGTTACAGGGTGAGTCTTTAAAAACACTTTCTATCTGTATCGATTTACTATGTACTTCAAGATCGTCATTAGAATTTGATTTTCAAAAGGTAGGTGCAATTAAATGGGAACTCAAATGATATAATTGACTTTCTGTTGTTATTTTTACTGCAATAATTTTGTACATTTCCGTATATTAATAGTTGGCAGGCTGTAAAAAACAGTTTAAAAATGCGGTGAAAGTTTTTTTTATAAACAGAAATTTTGGATCAATTAAAAAATAAGACCTTTGGAAAAGGTTGATTGTTTACAAAGTAAATTTGTTTAAAAATAATTATTTTAAGGTAATTTATAAAGAAAATATGTTGTGCGTTTTCTAAAATTATTAGTTCACTTAAAGTATTTTTTAAATAGAGTAAAACTTACATTTTAGAAAAAAATATTTTGAAATTTAATCTTTATTTAACGGATTAATAAAATTTTTGTTTTATTAATGAAATATTTTATTTTTATGTTTAATTTTTGAAGCATTTTAATAACCAATATTAAAAAAATTACGTTTTATTTAATGTTCTATATAATTTTGTGAATATAGCTAGATCAATATTAATTTTTACAATTCTGATATAGTAATAGCGCTATCAAATTATTCATGAAACGTTAGTATTTAAAAAAAATTTCTATCTGTATTGATTTACTTCGAGATCATCTCCAGAATTTGATTTTCGAAAGGTAAGTGCATTAAAATGGGAATTTTAATGATTATCTGTGATTATTTTTATTTAAAATGTTTTTTTTATTGCGTAAATATGTTTAATATGAGTTAATTTAATAAAAAAAATTATTTTAGGGTTTTTTAAATTATTATTTTACTTGAGATATTTTTTTTAATAGAGTTAAAAGAATATTTTAGAAAAAATATTATGAAATTTAATTTTTACTTGGAGATTAATGAAGTTTTTATATAAATGATATATTTCATATTTAAATTCAAATTTTGAAACATTTTAATAATCTGTATAAAAAAGGATATTTTTATAAAATATATATACACCTTGTATACAAGGTGGAAACAATTAAAAAATAATGCCTTTGAAAATGTTGTAAATTTCGTTTTATAAAGAAAATCCATTATGGCTTTTTTAAAATTATTATTTATATAACGTATCTTTTATAACAAAATATTATACAAACACAACATTAAAAAACAATTTCCTTTATTGTTTTATATAATTTTTTAATTAATTTTTACATTTTTGATACAACAATAACGCTGTCAAATTATGAACAAAATTTTTAAAACTTGGAAATTTTTTACGAACATATTAATAATAATTGTTCATATTTTTTAATGTCAAACAAATTAGCAATAATGATAATATGGAAATAAAAAAAATTGAAATAATCTATTACAAAATTTTTTGCAAACTATCAATGCTTTGGCAGCATAAATTCTTTTTCGTAATAGTTTCAATTTGATCATTAAAAAGTGTCCTCTAAATCTAAGTAGCACATCACCATTATCTCTTACGACAATATCACTTGGTCAACCATCATCAGCATTAATTTTGTCCTAAGAAAAACTCACCCTTTCAAACTGAAAATCTATTCTCACCCGAACTGCAGGATTATTCCTCATAAAACTCATTTCCTCCGCCTCTTAAGATGAACCCAATCTGCAAGTTATCCATACTTCTTCTGGTAGAATCTGAATTATTCCCAGTCTCATTTCTTCTACTGGTTTACTGTCATATACAGTTGGAATATAATTCAGTAAACTAGAAGCATCTCTTTAATTTAAAGATTCAGTAAACTTGAACAGCTTGTAAACTTTAAGCTCTCGTATGCACGAGCATTTTTAACTGGATCATCTCTACAGCTTGGGCAGTTCATCCCTCCACTCGTAATCTTCCATAGGGGCGGTCGACTTTTTCTACACAGAAATACGACAGGTACCACATTGTGGGAGAAGTACTATAACTTAAGGTGTCTGTTAGTCTGGCTTACAAACCCAGCAGTCACCCATTGAGTTGAGTACGTATAGTATTTTCTGTTTCTGGGAAATTGTCGCCTGATGGCTATTAAAGAACCGCCTGTGGCTTTTTCTTATAATCTTTATTTCCTTTATTTTACCCTTTATTTTACATACAAAGTATATTTAGTCTACAAAAACCTTAGGTTACCATACATCAAAATCTATTCCCTAAAAATATCAAAACTTAACTTCATTTTACCCCACAACATCTTCCAAACAATATTCTTCTGGTAGAATCTGAACATCATTTGGAGACTTGTTTTGCAAAAGGTAATAAACAAAGACTTTTCTGGGTGATAATCTAAAGTGAAAAAATGTTTGCAGATTATGAAAGCAAGAAAGAAAATTGGAGATTCTGTTATATCCTGCGAAAAGAAAATTGGATTGGGACTAAGACATCGAAAACAACATGAGGCAGAATCATTGAGTAATATTCCTGCTAGGTATCATAGGAGTGCTGTTGGGACAATGCTTCAGGTAATATCAAGTTAAAAATTACATTTTTTATTGATCTTATATATTAATTTGTAAAACAGCTTTCTAGAATTTTACAGGAACGTCTTTGATTGGATATATCCAGACATGTGACTCTGGTCTACTTCATCGTCTGGTGATTTCTTTAATTTTTAAAACATTGTAAGTTATTAGGTATCAAGAAATTTAGGTTTTAAAAGAAGAATGATTGTTCTATAAAAGGTAACTTTTTTTATTGTAGGTTTTTACATTTTTATATGATGATAAGACATTGCAAATAATTGTTTTGATTTATTAATTACAGGTCTATTATAAAGAACATGAAAGATATTTTTAGGTATCAAGAACATAAGTCTATATGAAAAAATCTTTATATTTCTATACAAGGTAACAAATCTAAAGGTTTCACCAAATAAAATGGAAAGATATTAAATTATTTTTGTTGTTTTTATCAGTTGCAGATATAAATATGGAAGATATTCAGATGAAACTAAGTACAAGATAAATGCAGACCATTTTTTACAAATGTACCACAGAAACCAACATTTTTGAAATTGAATACACATCGCCATTCTATAAGTACTTGTTAACAAATTTATATTTATTTCAGATATAAAGGAAGTATATCTTTATAAAAAACACTTTTATCGTTTTATACAAGGTAATTTTTTTTAAACGCATGTTTTTCTGCTTTGATAAGTTTAAAAATGGTATTGTGGAGCTTGGAGTGATGCGGGAATGTTATGGTGGGTACTAATCTGGATTGGGAAAATATATAATTGAGGAAGCATGTACTTATGTAGCATTGGGATAGTATTTCTAATACTTTGTATATATATTATTTGTTGCAATATTTATGTAATCGCAATATTTTTCATTATTATAAACTTTTGAGTTATTACAGGCACTGTTAAGAAACTAATTCTTAAGACTGTTTTTCAGGAGGTAACTGCTTTACATTTTAGTATACACATATATATTGTTTGCAGAAGTTTTAAATCTAAAGTATACAACTCTTTGAAGGTTATATACAGAAATTGTTTGGTTTGTTATGAAAAAATTAAACGAGAATAATTTGAAAGATTATTTCAGGTTAAACAGTTGGCAGATACTTACTAAATGATTGATAGATTTGACAAACAATTGAAAATTCGAAGAAAATAGTGAAGAAAAGACAGCCCGATATTTCTGATGTTTGTTTTTGAGGCAGATGATTTCAGTGTAGCTAAAGGGCGGTTCAAAACGGCCACTTGGTCAGTGCTTGCACTGACTAACGTCGTTTATTATCAGGGTGAGTACAAAATTAATTTTTGTCCAATTAAAATTCTGGTTAAATGTATATTTATGAAAAATGGATATTTTTTTCAAAATCTTCATGTTCTCACCAGTATATTGACAATAAAAGAATATAAAGAAATAGGGGACCTTGTCCTTTCCCCCTCAACACTGTTTTCAACCCCCATATGCCGTATCTCGAGGGTTACAAGAGCTGTGATATAGGGGGCCCCAAAATAGTATTTCGGAATTTTTCAGGAAAGTTGAGTTTTCTAGGTTATTATTAAACTTTTCTTAAAAATGATAATAATATGTTGGCATTTTTTAGACCCGATAAATATATTATGCATAATTTTTTGAGTTACTTTATTATGGTCCCAGTATTTGTAAATCTGGCTCAATTTCGTCTAAGTCTAAGGTTCCTTATGGTATAAAAGGGGCGGTCGACTTTTTCTACACAGAAATACGACAGGTACCACAATGTGGGAGAAGTACTATAACTTAAGGTGTCTGTTAGTCTGGCTTACAAACCCAGCTGTCACCCATTGAGTTGAGTACGTATAGTATTTTCTGTTTCTGGGAAATTGTCGCCTGATGGCTATTAAAGAACCGCCTGTGGCCTCTTCTTATAATCTTTATTTTATCCTCAATTTTACATATATTTTAATCACAAGTTATGGTAATAGCTACAATAATAATTTAAGATATTGTGGCCTGCACCGTTCTTCTGGTGGAACCATTCCTTGCGATTTTTTCCTGTGGCCTCATAACGTGTTGAAATTCGATTTCTGCAAGTGATGTCAATTATATGAAAGATAATCAGTAGCCTTCCGGTATGAAGTAAATTATATCTTCTTCCTATTTGATACAGAGACCTTTCAGAACTTCACGTACTATATATAATTTTATGTAAATCGAAGCACAAATAATTGTAATTAGGAGGTCTTTTGATGTAACGCTGAAAAAGCAGTCCTAGGTACAACTGGTGGAAGAGGAGGTGTTTTTAGCAGGTAGGTCACTGGAATTGAGGCCGGCGGTGCTCGATGTCTTCCCTAAAGGGGGATAACGAGTGCCGCCGGTCTTACTCTGGTGGAATCCTGCACACCTGGGATACGCTCCCAGATGTCTTACGAAGATTTTCACCTCAGGAAAAAAAAAGGAGGCCTTTTGATATCTCTTCACTATATGCAACTAGTTATATAAATAGCAATTTTGGTTGGAAACATGGTAACCTAAAAAGGGTTTTTTAAAGCTTTATTTTGTAATGTATATATACAATTTATATTATTTTTTGTTGTAGAGAACCAAGCTGATAATAAATATATTAAATTACTTTGAATGTGTGCATGGTATATTAAATACGCAGTTTTTTAGATAAATCTCACATTCTTTTAATGGCCCTAATTAGAGAGGATATTTTTGAAGAAACGTTACCTATTGAATATGGGTATACCAATTTAAATTGTTATCAATGAAAAGCGCTATTGACAATGCAGATGTACAAAGCATAAGACTGTCACTTAATGGTGAATTTTGGCCCAATGAAAGAATGCAATTGGATTTTAGTAAAACTGACTACAATGAAGCATATTTTAACTATATTGAATTCTATCCCAACTACGCGAACTCCACACAGAAGCGCCCCCTGCTGGATTATTCCTCTTTCAAGAAACGGGCATTGTTTGTTATCGATTGTTCCAAACAGGAAGAAAGCATGAAGGCGTCCACAGTCGATATGAAACTTGATATTGAAGCAAACATAGGCTTTCCCGAAAATACCAAAGTCTATTGCATCATAATTCATGATTGTGTAATGGAATACTTCCCCCTCACCGAAATTGTTAAAAGTTTAAACTAGACGTTGATTAGAGTTAGTGTTCGAGCAGACGTCAACATGAGAATAGCTTTTGTAGACATTCAAGGCTTTGTCGTAGATGGATTTTTCGTTGTCAAAGAACTAACGATAGAAATTGGTTTCAAAAGTTCACATTACATGTTTTTACCACCTCAACCGTTTTCTACATTAAGTAATGAGGACAAAAAGACTGCAACCTACTTGGAAAAAAATGTGCACGGAATTCGATACTCTTCAGGAGATGTAGAATATTCTAAAGTTAATGAAATATTGGAAAGCAAGCTATTGTATGCTGCAGACTACATTTACGTTCGTGGTCAACAAAAAGCCAAGTTTCTGCAAAATAAATGTAACATTTTCAACGTTTTTCCTCACATTTGCGAAGTCGGCAAGTTCGATGGTACACCGTGTGCAACAGTAAACTTTGCCAAGGATCCAAACCCCTGTCACACCTCTGGACTATATTCGTGCACCGAACGAAACGTACAACGTCTCCGCCACTGGTTTTTGAATACTGTTTTACCATAAAATAAATAAACCTTAACCACAAATGAGTTTTTATTTTATACACCACTACTTAGAAATAAAACAAGTTGTTTATTCATCAACTTTTATATTACACGAAGATTCAAATTTACGTTTAACAATTTTTAAAATAATTTTTAAAATTAAAACAAAGACAGATGCTAAAATTATACATGACATGGCAAAAACATTTATAATTTCATTTTTTATGCTCTCTTCTTCTTCAGTTCTATTAAACATGGTTGAATACGTCTTAACGGATAAGTAGTTTTCGGTAATTTACGACAATCCCAGTTTAGACTGCTCCACGTTGTTCTTGCTTCCCTAGTTTGTTTCATAACCTTACTCTTATCTTCATAAAAAGCAATGTCTTCAATTCCATGACTGTGCTCTTCTGAAGACATAATGTAACTGGTCGTTGTCGATCGCATGACCCTTGTAAAATATGTGTGATGACGTCATAGCATCGAATAATTGGTACCCTTTTGACAATCGTTGTGTCACAACTTTACATCCTAATTCATTCCCGTATAAAGAGAGAATTACTGTTCGATCAGAAAATGGAGAACCGTCATACCCCCCACGTATATAAACATTTTTATTTGCCACGTAACCGTTTCCGTATTAAGAATGATCATAATCCGATATTTCGACAAACCCTGTATATCCCGTATAAAAAATTGACATCTCCCTTACGAATGATCTTCGCGATATACCCTGTACACTCGAAATTATCTTTTACCCACATCATAATATACGAATGATGAATGATCGAATTGACATTTTTAATTAACGACCATACCCCCGTACCGACATTTTTGCCATTTTTGCGTATTAAGAATGATCATAATTCGATATTTCGACGATCTAATTCGCGACAAACCCTGTATATATCCCGTATCTAACCCGTACCATATCATCAAATTGATATTTTAAATACAAAAAGTTGTTTAGTATCCCGACATACCCTGTATATGATTAGATTACAAGCACAGACCAAATTCGATGAAAACGATCAAAATACGCGACGCGAGTTTAAATACCCATTCTTAACATATATAATCCTTCGTTAGCAGCCCAGTGGGTAAGAGCGCTTAAATTATAAATTTCATCCGACGGGACGTAGGTTCGAGTCCCACCAGCGGCCAACTTTTTTTCAAACCAGCAGGCAACCCGCAATACAACACAAACTCGTATACTTCTTTAATAATTCCAAAAAAATTCGTTCCAGTCGCTCAATTATACAATCATTATAATATAACACAACTATTCCAAATAAACAACTGGTCCACAATTCAGAACCACAGTCCGACAGTTCAGAACCGTTCCAGAACTCCTATGCTGTATATACGGAGGTACCCCCACTCCTTCACTGAGTTAGAACTCTCATAGTACATCTACTTATATTGCCTGAACTTCTCAATGAAAACAAATCATTGACATATACAATGAAAAGTATGGGACCAAGCACTGTTTCCTGAGGTACACCATATTCAACGGTTTCACTGTCACCTACAGCATCGTCTACTCTCACAGTTTGTTGTCTCTCAGATAAATAACTTTCAAGCAATTGTCTCGAATTCTTACATCCTCCAAATATTGCAAAAGTAGACGATCGCTGACAATATCGAAGGCCTATTTAGTTCTAATTTCGATAACCAAGTTATCTTCTTTAAAGACCTCCCATAAATAAAAACAAAAATATAAAAAACAATTCCTTTGATCTAACAAGAAGAAACAACGTTACTGTAAAAAGACTACTCTAATAGCAAATCATCCCTCATATCAATCAAACATATAATAGCAGACTGCAGTGATCTCCAACAAATAAGAAATAACATATTTAAAACTAACTTCTTTATCTTCTTTGTCCTTTACCGCTGAATCTGCAAATAATCTACTAAAATTTATAAAAGAAATTGGACTATACAACAAAATATAAACTGGATAAAAAACAAACGTAAAATACTAATAATATTGGGTGATACATGACCACGATGTCGATGCACATCACCCTTCTAATATTTCCTTCCTTTATCTTTTTAATCTTATTTCATGATAATTATAATTTCACAATCGATTTCCATTATTTTCTATTTACAAACAAAGATACGTTCACATTTTAAAAAATAAAAAGCTTCTATAAAAAGTGTCACGTAGGTACATGACAGCCATCAGAAACAATATTAGCGAGTTATTTGTACCGCTTGTTTTATAAAAACCGTCCTGAATATTAATAAATTCATTTCACCTCCTATAAATCCGAAATGCCATTTAACAATGAGGCGTTTGTAATGAATTCGTTCAATTTAACGGCCACTTTTTAAACCGATTTAATATTTCAAAGTGTCGTTATCTCTTTCTCGCTCTCATTTAATTTGAGATACTTTAAATATGGACTGTCTGTCTCATTCTGGTCCAATCTCTGGTAGAGCCGTAAAACGACATGCAAGTTTAAACACCGCGCAAAATCAATTTGCTAGCCTCGTAATAAGTAAATGAAATCCGTCAATCGCAAATATCTGGTAATCCGCCCTTATAAAATATAAATCTGTATATGGAATGTGACGCGGCTCGCAGCTGGATTTACAGCCCCTCTTGGAATTGAAGCAGGGCTGGAGTTTTGCTTTCGATTTCGGATTCAATCTGAATGGACGTATTACATTTTTTAATTTATAAATATAGAGAAACCTTTGGAATATATTCAATGTCGTTTTACCAATACTGAGCACAGGTAAAAACCTTAAACTTTAAAAGTGGTTGTGTATGTATAAGTGGAGAAAGAAGTCAGGTTAGGTTAAGTTAAGTTAGGTCAGGTTAGTCTATCTGTCGGGGACAAAAAATGGGGCTCGATTAAATCAAAAGTGCAATTGTATTTTAGTATAGTAAGGTTATAGAAAACACCATAAAATGAAAAACTACGACAGCTACAATATTTGTATTTTATAAACACTGACGTTAAGTTGAAAGAATATCTTACGCACTTTATCCAGATACAAATAACTGTACTGTAACTGGAAGATTTACATGTTCCTTCATGCATTGCATTAATTCAGGTGTATCACAAGGAAGCAAATATCCAAGAATATTTAAACACTCTCCAAACATGGCTCCAAAAATGGAAAATCAAAATCAATGAACTAAAATCGTCACATGTTACCTATACATTACTTAAAACTCCATGTCCACCTGTGTACATAAATAATATAGAAATTCCTCAATCCGCAACAGTTAAGTACCTGGGACAATAAACTAAATTGGAAAGAACACATTACCAAAAACGGAAAACAAATAGACATGAAACTAAGAGAAATAAACTGGCTAATAGGAAAAAAATCGCATTTATCGACCGAAAATAAATTATTACTCTATAAAACAATAATTAAGCCTGTATGTGGTCATTCACGAAGGAAGTACCAGTCATCACGAGAAGCTAGAAACTCATACAAACCCTCTACTTGAACCTCTCCTGCGTAACAATGTAATAAGAAGACTTAAAAGAAGATGGCCAGCTGATCTCTAGTTAGGTTAAGGAGTTCTCTTCATTGGAAGATCGCTCATCAAGTCATAATATAGGACCTATCGTAGTTCTTAAGTAAACAGATTAGCTTATAGGGTATTTATACTCTGATTGCCGATTTATACTCAATAAAAAAAATGTTCATTTATTCGCAAATAAGCATTGGCTACTATATTGTATCTGTTCACTGTAATGAATGTTATGTTTATTCAGTTGGCAACCTGGACATGACAAGTGAGGGATGAAGGCGTCTGGCGGCTGGATTGTGAAGGTCGTACCTATAGTGTAAAGAAGGATAATACATTGCTTAAAAGAACCCACCAGTGTATTTCATTTAAAGTAGTTATATACAACAATGAACAATTTCTTAAAGATATCAAAACTACCAAAAGTTTTATCTTAACAAAAACAAATAATAAAACCACTAACAATAAAACATATTGTTTTTAATAAGGGAAGTTTTACTGATGTAAATATTAACGATTCAACAAGTCTATAAAGTTGTATGGAAAATCATTGAATTAAGAATAATAAATAAAACATCTAAAGCTAAAACTGATAATCCAGTTTAAATTTTCATTAAGAAAATAAATAAGGAATATATCTTCTTAAAAAACTGAACATGCAAAACATGTACATTCTGTACATAGAAAAGTTACACCTGCAAAGTCTACTAACTGTTTATCTTTTGAAATTAATTGAAAGCCAAGAATAATGTTTTCAGTTGATTGGGTAGCAAAAATCTTCACTGGAGTTTGACATTCTCTCTCCTTGTGCTTCTGATTAATAAATATTTAATTTTTGTCATAAAGTATTACCGTTTGATTGTCTACTTCACATGGATCAGCATCTGCATACAATTATAATTATTGCATTCAAACTTTTCATGTGCTTTGTTAGTATTGGAAAAAAAGCTACGTGGCAATCTTTGTCAACATGTTCATTTAATCTGCAACAGTATTAATCATAAAATCTATTATAATATTATTTTGAAAGTCACTTCAGTGCTAGTTGTTCTTTTGAAACTGTAATATAATTTTTAGTTTTTATTTGATTTAAAATATGTGATTATCTATAAAAAAGTTACTATATCAATTTATTGGATAAAATATATTACCTACTTTTAGATATGTTTTCATTGAGATATTGTAGGAAGGTAGCTTGGCTTGACTTTTTACCTTTAATAAACTAGTCAGTATAGATAGTATCCATTGGTTTTGGAGGTTTATGATGATTCATCAACACTAAAATACTATTCTGTTTCTTACATTATCTGTTAACAGCTACATATTGCAATAGGATATAACGAATACATTTATTTAACTAGAAAATAAAAAATAGAACATAAATTAAATTAGAAATTAAAAATAAAATATAGAAAGCCCAATTTTAAGTAAGTTTGACCTACAAAACTAATAAAATTAAAAAATAAATCTGGAGAATACTGGAAAATTATATTAAACTAATTTATTACATATTGAAAAAAGTAAAAGAAGAAAAGTCTAATTATAAATACCCTTACAACTTTTAATCAGAAATTTCATTTGAATACAGATCTCTAAATATATTCCTATTAAATATATTAAAACTTAGTTTGTTGTTATCTTCTAAATTGTTGTAAATTTTAACATTTTTCTGATACGCTTTTTTATACATATAATTTAAAAGAGATTTAACTAATATTAAAATATATACTTGCCTGTTTAAACAAATGGTTAATTATACTTGCTCCAGAACTAGCTTATGCACTAATTACTTCTTTCTTCTAGCTGCATTCATCCATTTTGCTTGTTGTGCCAGTATTTTTACAATTACACAACAACACAACAACTAAAATAAGCCATTTTTATATTTAACTATATGTGATTATTTATAAGCAATATAACATGACCCAATTTTATGAAAAATTTGTCCACTGCGAGTGCTGTAGTCGATTCAGTTATCCCCATATTATATACTTTGCACCTTGCCAATATCCAATATGGTTGTATCAGACAATGCTAACAGAGAAGCGATATTTACAGGAAAAGAGATGAACTTTTTCTTAAAGAACTATATAACTTAAGAAGTGCCTGTTTATAATTATTATCATCGATTGATATGTTGTGGCAGTCACTTGTCGGTGAGTTCTTCTTCTTAATCTCTTAGTCTTCATTGAAGGTTGGCGATTCACCTTCAATTATGATTCTAGAAGCTGCTTCTCTAAAAATATTAGTAGAGGTGCAACCGAACTACCTTCTCAAGTCTTTTAACCAGGAGTTCTGTCGTCTTCCAACTGATCTGCCTTGAATCTTTCCCTTAATTAAGCAGCTCATATTTTTCTGCTGGAGAGTTAATTATTCCGAATTTATTAAGAAAAATGGCCGCCAAGCATTTTTCTTAAATGAATAATAATATTTTTAAATGAATAATAATATAACATTTAGCTGTTAATAAATGAATTTCCCTTAAACAAATTAATTTATTAACAATTCATTATTTTTAACGCTCCCTTAGAAATATCCAAAACATATTCTGAATAGCCTTGTATTACTAAATTATTCCTAACATACGCACAGATTCTGGGAATATTCAAAATATATTCTCGAAATATTCGATATACCTTCCCAGAAAGTTCTACCAGATTATCCCAGGAACTTTAATAGAATGTGGAAGTTAGTCCACTTTGAATGTCCACAGAATCTTCCCTTGATATATTAGTATGTTTTAGTAATATTATAAGAATATTCTATTTTTCCAACAGGTGTTTCTAGATATTTAAATTACATTCCTGTGCTATAGTATGAAGTATACTTTTTTATTATTATTATTGAATATAATAATTTCTTAATTTTATTGATTAGTTCTTGGTTATAGATATTTATTAGTGAGACTTCAACAGATTGTAATACGAACTTTGAATATGACAGTCAAGAAAATGTTTGAAGTGGATTTAGCTTGGACCACAAAAGACATGTTTTTATTGCCAAAGCCTCGGCAGTGTAAACTGAATATACATTTGATAAAATTGTTGTTATTTAAAACAAACAATGCTGCTCCTCAACATTCTCATATTTCTATGAAGTGGTTATATAAATTATGGAGAGGAGAAGGAGAACCAACTCAATGTATTAAAAAGTATCCATCGGAAGAAAGCGCCCCAGTAGCAAGAATAAGCGTCACAGCACGTTACAAATAGTGGAAAAGAAGAATTTGTTCTGTGATCAATCATGAATACAGCAGTCGATTCAGCGACTACAAAAACCCTATTTTCCATATTTCCAAGAATTTCAAAGAAAAAAAAAATTTTCTTAAGAAAATGGCAGAATTTGGTCCAAATCTAAATTATGTTATTTTTGTTGAAAATGGTCTAGAACCACTAATTCGACCACGTAGAATACTAAAATGGCATTAAAATTGTAGGATTACCGATAGTTCCCAGCAAAAATGGGATCCATAGGGTTCTACGGCACCACTTCCCCCCAAACGTAGATTTAACATAGTTCTAGATTTGCTATCGAAAAACTGACTGCAGCAGTCGATTTAGCGACTAAAAAAACCCTATCTTCCATATTTTCAAGCATTTCAAAGAAAAAAAATTTCTCTTAAGAAAATCGCAAGGCTAATACCTTTGAATTTGGTGTCTTAAAAATTTGGTCAAAATCTAAATTTTGTTATTTTTGGTGAAAATGGTCCAGAACCACTAATTCGACCACGTAGAATACGAAAATGGCGTTAAAATTCAATTGATCACGTCAAAATGAATTGTTAGAGTATGAAACGAAATTAATTTATATTTGACTACGTAAATAGTTGAGATATTAAAAACTTCATAGTTTTCAACTACACAAGTCATGAAAAATATTAAATTTTTTAAACCCAGCTCACCAACATATGGAGGATAACTGACTTTTTTCCTTTCTACTACTCTCTCGCCATCTACTATTTGCTCCTTCTGCTAGACAATTTTTCGATATTATTCCTATAAATGTTGATCCTTCTTCTTTCCATCATACAAATAAAATATAATAACATTTCATTAGACAATTACTCAGAACAACAAGAAACAGGAAGGAGTCTGTCATGTATTAACTTTAAGAAAAATTTGCGACGGAAGTCGGCCATCTTGAAGCTCCTAGTATGACTCATTGTTTATGTTTACAGTATACTGTCAAAGCAATATTTGCACATAAATGTTAAAAATGAGCGCATAGGAGTATCATTGGGTTCTTATAAATACTAAATTATTTAGAACACTAATTGTATTCACACACTTGATTGGTTGAAATGTATTAAAAATAAAAACCTTGATATAATTTTTATATTTTTTCGGTACGTCAATGGAAACGGAAATTAAAATTGACAATTGACCGCCATATGCAAGCTCCTTTCTGGACCCAAGGTCATTTTGCGTATACTCCTTCCTGTATCTTTTTGTTCTAAGGGCAATCACAATTAAAAATTGACGTATAAATAATTGGAAGCTGCTTCTTTGTTAATTTAAAGAAAAATAGGTTTTGTTTTTCATTTATGTCTATTTAATTCCCTAGTGTAATACTTTCTCATAACATTTCCCGAAATTAACAATAGTTTTCCTACCTTTGATTAACCCGGCACGTGTAAGACGCACGACATCGACCCTGTACCTATAGAATGTAAGGCCTGCTACTGTTGGAACCCCTGCTTGTCTCTCTACATAAGCACCCCTACCGTTGAAGACCCCCCGCTGTTGTAGGTGTTTCGCTAACGCGTCCCTAAGCCGATAATAAAATTTTATTTAGTCCATCTCGTCCTGACGCAGATCACTCATCTCCTGTCACTTTAATGATTTAATCGAGGTTATTATCGCAAAGCTAAATTAAGTTTAATGGAATTGAAGTCGGATGTTTTGGGTGAGGGGTGTTATAATTTTATGCACAAATATGATTATTATTTTATTTAAACCTTATTATTCAGGGTTATGCTAGAGGTTTTATTTCTTTCATAAGAAATGGTCAAAAATAGGTGAATGAAACAAACAGATTTTAAACTTCGTTGGAAGCAGGTGAGTACGGTACAGTATATTGTGCAACAAGGATGGAATGATACCCATTTTGCACGAGAAGTGATACGAATATTTGTGCGTGTTATACGCTATACTTTTCCTACGACCATACTGAAATATTTATAAAGAGAAGGAGGTTTTTATTTACTAACAGCTAGGTTGATATTACAATAAATAAATAACGTGATTAAATATTCATATTCGAATCAAAGTTCCTTTACTTATTAACAACATTGATTGTCAAATTACTGCAGTTATTAAATGTCATTCTTGGAGAATTGCTTAACTGTTGTTTAATCGTGAAATTGTCAAAAGTTTCGGTTATTGAAGTAAATGGTTTGTTGTTCGTTAAATTTTCAATCGATCCTGAGATTTTATTTGTTATATGGTTTTTATTTTTTCAATGATTTGGCAACTGTTGTGGATTTCCATCCATCGTGTCTTTTTAAAGACGTTATATCTTCTCCACTGTCAATTAGAATTGTTGCAGGAGATCGGCGGAAACAGTGTCCGGTGTATAATTCGAGGTTGGGTACTTTTATATAGACGGCCATTTATTTTCCTAGGTATCAAAATTTGTTTGTACCAATTCTTTGAACAGTACATTTTCCTTCTTGATAGTTAAGGAAAAAAATTGGAATCTCCAACATTCTTAGGGCGTAGATCTGTATATTTTTTAAGGATTTCATAAAAATGTCCTGTTATTGGAAATTTTCTGGAAATTTTTGTTTTTGTGTTTTAAAAGTAAATAAGGATTTTTAAGTTTGTTTTATGTTTACTATAAAACCTTTGAATTACACTGTATAATATTCACAAATCTTTATCAGCAGGAATTCATAGACTGAAGCTTTCTTGATAAATTTCTTAATTTCTTCTGATGTGATCATTTTAGATTTCTTCGGGCCATGGCCATCTGAAGTTCGCTTTAGAAATGCTTCTAATGTTGCGTACTTAGCTATATCTACATAATTATTAATATTAAGAATTGTTCTTAACATAGAATACTGTACCCATAATGTTAAAGGTTTAAATTTCTTGGAGATAATACCAAAATACAGCAACAGAATATTTTCATAAAGTAAATTTTACGTCATTGTAAGATTTTTCCGGTATTAACTTGGCACACATATCATTTGAGGCTTCTGAAATGTCAGGCGGTGTTGAATCTAACTCACTGTCACTATTTTCCATGTTATTTTAAGTAAACATTCACTTATATTATAATACTATATTGATGATAAGATCATATCCTTCTCACATTATGTTCTTGAATTTGTTTGTGCACAATGGACATATACAGGGTGTTTCTTAAGTAATCTAAAATATTATATGGGGCGCTTCGTTACTCAATTTTAAGTCGAAAAGTTCATATAAACATGTGTGATAGGTTTTGTCGTTTATGAGATACAGGGTGTTGAATTTATTGTAATAAGTCAGTTCTGATTGTACGTGAAATTAATTTTTCCCGGTGACGCTACTGGTTTTTAGAAGTAATACGCAAAAACATGCTTATTCTAAGTGGCCTTTGAAATAATGTTGACAAGTGTCAAATTTGAAAACCAACGCAAAAATCGTACATTTTTATTTGATTGACTCTGTGTTTAGTTAATAACTATGCCAGTGTTTACTAATGTTGAAATGGCTAATATGCATTTTTAGCGAATGCATTAGCGAATGGTAATGCCTTAGAAGCTAGACGTACGTATGCCCAGCGTTATCCAAATAATCGTTTACCACGTTCAGATACGTTTACTAAGTTACATATTCGTTTAAAAAAAATTGGAAATTTTGCTAAATCGAAGAATATTATTGGACGACCCAGAACTGTGAGAAATCCCCAATTGGAAAACCAGATTCTTCAAATTATTGACCAACATCCAGAAACGAGTACAAGAAAAGTTGCAGATGAAGTAAATGTTAGTAACAAAACTGTTTGGAATATTCTAAAAGATAATTTATTGTATCCATATCACGTCAACGTGTTCAACATTTGTTACCTACTGACTAACCATTACGCATACAGTATTGTCAACGGATTTTACGTGAAATCGCGAACAATCCGAATTTTGTGGCCAATATTCTATTTACGGATGAAGCCAACTTTTCTAGGCATGGGATTATGAATTTTCATAATGACCACATATGGGCAGATGTAAATCCACATACCATAAGTGTAATACGATTTCAACAAACATTTTCGGTCAATGTTTGGCTTGGCATCATCGATGATTATTTAATTGGACCATTTTTCCTTTCTGTACGGTTAACCGGTGAGACATACCAACATTTTCTAGAAAATGAACTTCCACTTCTTTTGGAAGATGTACCTATTATTATTAGAAGGCGCATGTGGTTCATGCATGACGGAGCTCCTCCACATTTTTCAGTGATTGTACGCAAGTTTTTAAATAATGTTTTTCCAGGCCATTGGATCGGACGAGGATCTCCACACCCGTGGGCCCCTACACTGTAAAAAATATATGTAATTTTCCATAAAAAAACAGCTAATATTAAAAAAAAAAATGATTAAATTTATACATTTTGGCTTAATTTACATAAAAAGTTAAGTAAACCGGATTTTTATGTAAAATTATGCAACTTTTATGAAATATTGTATAATTTATTAAAAAACCACAAAAATTTGTGTAATTTTTGCAGATTTTGTGCAAATTTAGCAAAGAATATTTATTTTTGCACAGTTATTCTAAAAATTCAAAAAACAAAATTTAATTTTAAAAAAGTTTAGTAAAATAATGTTCAAAATGTGTAAAAATACATAAAATGTTATTTTTTTTTTTTTAATTTTACCTAAAATGTCAAAAAGAGACATATTTTTACACAATTTGTGTAAAACCACACAAAACCTTATTTAATATTGCTATGACAATGGGAATTTCAAACAATATATATAAAAATAATTAAAAGGTTGGGCAATTTTAGCTGTCAGTTGTACAAATATGTATAATATAGAGCTTTGTTTAGCACTATTTGTGTAGAAATACCCAACAAAGGAGTATAAATAATTGTTTTTTATACAAAAATTCAGAATCTATTGTTTACGTTTAATCTTAAAGCTATGATAAATTTACCAAACAAATATTATATAGTATTTTCTAATAAAAAATTATAGAAAAATTTCTAAGAACGTTTAGTTTTACACAATATATGTAAATGTACACAAAACATGACCAAATAAGTCTATAAATTTAGCAATTTAAATTACCAAATGTGTAAATACTTTTTTAATTTGTCTAAAAGTATAAATGTCTAAAAGTATAAAAAGTTTATTGATTAAAAAAATTGTGGGCCAAATTGTTATATACCAATGCTTTTAGACTGAGAATATGTGTGGGGTGTGCCAATTTATAACTGCGTTCTAGAGTAAAAACGGCTGCTGCGACAGAAATATTTTTGCTAAAATCTATATTATATAGCCATATTATATAGCTATTTTCTTTTCTGATATAATAAACACTAACACAATTTTATGAATTATCTTAAATAATAATCAATTATAGTATGTTGTCTACCAAACCATGTATTCATTATTTGAAATAATTTAATATCAGACCAAAAAACTGCAATTCACATCACATCTCTAATACAATTTTATGAAGTTAATGCTAAGTTTATAATTTATAGGCACCTATAATGTAAAATTAAATAATATATTTTATAAACTCTTTTTCTTAATTACTTTTACCAAGTATATTTTTTCTAACAGATTTTAGGAAAATTGTTCTTAAAACTTTTAAAAATTTTAAGTTTCTTATAATTATTATGGTACTTTACTTTTTTCTAATAAATGATACATTTTTTATTAATATCTTATTAGCTGGTATAGTTTGAATTACATAAAATTTAATTTATTAGAAAAAAGTAAAGTAATTAATTGACAATAATTAACAATAAACCTTTTAGTTAAGTCTAATTTTTATTTTGATTTATTTGTTTTTAGAGTTGCAGTATTTTTATATTTTATTTATTTTATATTGCGTAAGTACTTAGAGATTCAAATATAAATGTTTAAATAGTTTAGTGTTTTTATACCAGCAGTTTACAAATATGTTATACTTTGCAGCATATAACAATAAACATTATCCTATTTTCACTTTCTAAAAAAATAGTTAGCTGCAATTTGTGTACGTAATAACAGGTAATAATTCAGGACCCCACTATAACTCTTCGTTGGTCCGCAATTGAAGGGTGCTAAAAATCCCAATACTTTTTATATATTCAATAAAAAAAAATTATGCACCAACTTTTTATATAACTATTAAGAAAAATAACCACATTTTAATTAATGATGCTTTATAAATACTTTATAAAATATAAAACCCCTTTTATTTTAATTATTGTATAAATAATTCAAAAAAAGTAAAAATACACAAAATATTGGTCTTTTTTTTTAAATTTTAAACAAAATGAGACATATTTTTACATAATTTGTGTAAAAACACACAGCGCCTTATTTAATATTGCTACGACAATAGGATTTTCAAACAACATATTTAAAAATAACTAAAAGTTTGGGCAATTTTTGCTATCTGTTGTACAAATATATAGGGTCAATAAAGTTGAAAAACATAATTTTTTAAATACTGTAGGTACATTTTATAAAAAAAGGGTTGAAAAATGCTTTCTTTGGGTTAAATTTGTTGTTAGAGTGAAAGATTTAATCAAAGTTTATTTCAAATATTTATTTTTTAGCCGACAATACGATAGTAGATAGATAGTAGAGGTATGTAAAGTCCATCTTACTAAGAATAATAAATAACTAAACGTTTGAATGAAACTTCCACGTATATTTAAAAAAAACTAGCTTTTAAAATACAATGACAGCTGACGATGCTAGTTTTAGTAAAACGGCTGTTATTGTATTTTAAAAGCAAGTTTTTTTTAAATATACGTGGAAGTTTCATTCAAACGTTTAGTTATTTATTATTTTTAGTAATCTTTTAATTTTTGTTTGCATTAATCCAGTTTAATACTGGGAATTTCCACATATACCAACTATTTAAATAAAACAAAATATTTAATAATTATAATAAAATACTTTAATTAATATTATAAAAAGTAATATTTATAGTATTTAAGTTCACAATACCCGTTCTATAAAATTTATTTTTAATCATTCTTCCCGATTTCATTTGGACACCACTATTAAATTACATCCCAAGTACACCCTTCTTTAGAAATTACGGTAAAATTTCGTATATCTCAGTAGGTAGAAGTAAAAAATTTTACCCAAACCTCCCCTGTCGTGGCAGAGGTTTTAGTGCGCTTGCTCGTGTGTTAAAACATCACATCAGTAGGTATTAAATTATATTGTATTTTAGCCGTTAGGGTGTAAAGAAGTTAGAAGTTTGAAGTGAAAAAGTTAATACAAGTATAGGTAAGTAATATTTATTAGAACATTTTATTAACTAATTAAAATTACTGTTAATTTGTGGTATTTGTTTAGAGTAGGTAGGTATTTATAGAAACTCGTAAGGATATAAATTAACAGTAATTTTAATTAAATTCGAGGATATAGGTACTCCATCATCAAAAAACAAGTAATTTTATTAACTACTGATTAAATAGCATGTTTTATATTTGAACGATTTAATTATTGTGTTGTAACTACTATTAAAAATTAATTTTACTTTGTTTCAAGACTTCGTAAAATAATTTTTTAAATAAACTTGTTGAAATTTGCACATTTTTTTGATTAAAAATTAACTTGATACCTAATGGTAAAGAATTTTTTTTCTAAAATTACACATTATTTATGGTTTTTTCCACATATTGTGTAAAATTACACAAGATTTATAAAAAATTACACAAGGTTTATAAAAAATTACACAAGATTTAAAAAAAATACTCACTATTTATGTAATTTTCTATTATCTTTGCCAAAATATTTGAAGATCTCATTATATTTATTATGATTTTCATCTCAGTTTAGTTACTTGTATATTGGAGACAAAATATATATATAAATTATTTATTATTTGACCTAAATTTGATGCATTATTACAAATAAAAAAACGTGAGACTTCTGTAAGTACTCACAGAAAAAAAATGTATGGTACAAAAAATCTGAAAAATATTGTTTGAAATTTTTGATTAAAAATTTTTTTTGCTAAAAATTATTGTTAAATTAATGTTAGTTAACTTTTGGTGTAAAGTCTAAGTGTACACATTTTATATGAGAGATATTTACATTAAGGTTAAAGCTCCAGATATATTATTGGAAATAATTCTTGTCTGTTGTTGTTGTTTCTTATTATCTCTAGAATAAACTACAGTAAAATAAATACGTAAATAAAATTGTAATAAATTATTAAAAATTCAAAAATTTCGTAAAAAATTACATGGAAAAAAGTCCTAAGAGAATTAGCTCTCAACTCCCTAATTAGAAAAAAACTTTAGTTTAGTTTTCTAATGGAAAAATTAAGTTGTTGAAACAAATAGTTTTCTATTTTATTCTTTTTAAATTTTTGGTTGTTAATCCTCTCAAGAAGATGTACAGGGTTGTCCCAGATTGCTCTCTTTTAACAGGTATCTTGTAAACTATAGCAAATAAAAAAACCCATAGGTATATTATTTTTTATGAAAATAAATATACTATTTTTTTCACATTTCAAAAATATATACTTTGCAATACCGTGAAGTTTTACCTATAACATTTTATTTAAAAACGTTACGCCTATGCTTAGTTTTATTTCACCCTTGAGGGCCTCTCAGCCCTCATCCCTCAACCAACAATCAACGCTTCTCCAGTACGAGAGTTTCAACGAGTACTACTCTCGTGTATATAAATATCTTCCTAAGAGATAAAATAAATTAGGTAGTAAATTAGTAAATTTCAAAGTATATAGTGTTTTATTATTCTTTATTTATTATTCTACTGCGGTTTATTTTAAAGATAATAATAAAAAAAGTATGCTTGTTTTCAATGATATCTTGAAATAAAAAAAAATATTAAAATATTTTTATCTTCAAAATTTGAAATAACTAAAAACTGACAAATATTTTAATAAATTATTATTTTGTGATAAACCAAATAGTTTAAAAAAGTTGTTTCATAAAAATGCCATTAAAATATACTTCCCATGTAAATATTTTTACCATTAACTATTATTATTTTTTTAATTCTATAAAAAAAATTTAAATTTTTAAAAAGGTAATTTATAAGCACCTCTGTAGGATGTATTTTAAAAATATCTGCTTTCAGGACGCATCCCAACTCGTGTCCGTTATTACCTGGCCCCGAAAACACTGACCAACTCGTGCCCGTTCAAAAACCAGGTAGAAAATTAATACACCAACTCGTGCCCGGGTGCATCGGAACTGTGGTTTTTAATTCTTATTTATTATAATTAAATATTTAAGACCTACATATACGGTTGTCATTTATTTGAAATAAAACTACTATAAAACGTATTAATTAAATATATTACAAATAAAAAACTTAGAACTACCTACATATTATTAATACTATTATACCAAGATACCAAGTAAATGTTGATATCTTTTTATTTTTAAAATTATCTTTAGTCTTTTTTAGAAAATCATGTTTTTTCCTTGTTGCATTTCTCACAGTAATAGAGTATAGACAAGATAGGATGGTAATTTGAACAGGTAAATTTTTCAATCGGGCACGAGTTAGTTATACAGATTATTGAGACCTTTTCTCTTGTACCTTTTAAGGGATTAGTGGGCACGAGTTGGGATGCGTCCCTGCTTTTAAACCTTAGCATATACAGGTAAGCCAATACACATAGTCAATATACAAGTCAAACAGAGGAAAATATATGTCATTTTATTAAAAAAAAATTATTTAAATGTCGCACGTTGTTTGTTTTTAGAATTATTTTGTTTCTTTATCTTTATACTCCTACGCCCATGTGTAGTTTTTGGTTAACTTACCTGTGGATCCATTAAATAAGATGCTTTATAAAATGTCACTTTATGATTTGTATTATTTATATATTTTATGACTTTTTTAAAATTACTTTTGGTATCCTGGAAACTTTTTAAATAAACACCCTGTATGTTAGTGACACTATTTCCTTTTTAAAATCTGGCTTTATGAAGTTTCAAAATAATATTTTAAGCCATATGCAATTATTAGCAAAAAAGTAAATATTTCAATACTTTTTTAAAGCATTTTAGAGTTTATTTTAATAGTAATAAATAAATCACAATTATATTCTTTTTAGGTCATGGAAAAATTCCTGAATAAATATAAATGTGAAATGTGTACCTTAGAATTTTCAAATAAGTCAAGTTATGTGGCACATCAGTTTTTTCATAAAAATCTTACAAATAATGCTAGATTTAAGTGTATAGAATGCCCCCAAGAATTTACAGTTTATAAAACTTTTAAAGCTCATATTCATAAAAATCATTTTATTGGTAATAAAAAAGACACAACTCTAATTCCAAATAAATCAGTGCTTATATGCAATGTAATTGATTGCCACTTTGAAAATAATAACTACAAAACTTTTACAGCTCATTTAAATAGACATATTGATAACAAAGAAAAGGTTACCTGTCCTTTTAATTGCCAAGGTACACAGTTTTCTAATAAACAAACTTTAAAATCACATCTATTTCGAAAACACCCACTTCAAAATAGTGAGTCCTTAAATAAGCAAGTGGAACTTCAAAATAATAGTTCTTTCTCTACAGAAGAATTGGTTTCTGCACATTCATCAAATGTTACTGTTTCAGAAGATCATGCTTCAAACTTAAGTACAAGCCTCGGTTTAAATATTCAGGATAATGTTGAACAAATGCTTGGTAGTCTTTATTTACTGTTAAGAACAAAACATAACATTTCTGAAGCAGCCTTACAAGCAACAATAAAAGGCATTGGAGATGCATTAAAAGCTACAAACGAACATTTACAAAACAAAATATTTAAACAGTACTCACTTCTTATTCCACTAAGTTTTTGAAGAAGAAAATATATTTTCTAAATTGCACGGTTTAACAGGATTGCTACGATCAACGCATACTCGAAAGAAATACTATAAAAAAAGTTTTAACTATGTTGAAGCACAAGCTATTTACATTAACAGCACAAACTTTTTCTACTATTATGTTCCAATAATACAAACTTTAAAAGCCGCATTAGGTAATAGTAAACTTTATTCAGAAATAATGAATTATCGCCACAATCACGATGAAAATATTTTTTGTGATATCAGAGATGGAATGTTATTCAAAGAAAATATTTTTTTTAAAGATAATCCAAATGCTTTACAAATATTTTTATATCAAGATGCATTTGAGGTTTGTAATCCCTTGGGATCTGCAAAAAAAAAACATAAGGTTGTAGGAGTTTACCTAAGCCTTGGAAACATGCCACCTTTTTTAAGGTCAAAAATTGATAATATATTTTTGGTAGCCCTTATTTTGGAAAATGATTTAAAAAAATTTGGTTACAATATACTTTTTAAAAAAATAGTAGATGATATTAAAGAAATCGAATCGTTGGGAATTGAGTTAAAAAATGGGCAAATAGTAAAAGGAACATTAATAGCTATGCTAGGTGACAATTTGGGCCAACATCAAATAGGTGGTTTTGTTGAAAATTTTTCCAATTCACCCTATTTTTGTCGATTTTGTCATATGAATAGAAAAGCTTTTTTTGATCGTGGTGAACTTTATTCACAAAATCGATCCAAAGATTCTTATGCAGCTAATGTTTGTGCAGCACAGTTAAAATCTACCCATCAAAGTGGAGTTCACGACAATTCAATTTTAAATAATCTTCAATTTTATCATGTTTGTGCTCCTGGCTTGGCACCTTGTCTTGCGCATGACCTATTTGAAGGAGTTGTATCTTATGATGTTATGCTCTTCATTAAATATTTTGTATTAAAGAAATATATTTCATATCAAACACTTAATAATAAAATAAGACAACTTAAATTTATTCATGAAAAAACAGTTCAACAACCGCTAATTAAGAAAGGAGATACACTAAGTGGAAGCGCTTCAGAAAATATGCGCCTTATTCAAATCTTACCATTTGTTTTGTATAACATTATTTCAGGAGATGATAATGTTTATCAACTGCTATTAACATTAAGAGAAATATGCCAAATTGTATTATCAACTAATGTGCATATTTCTCAAATAGCTCTCTTGAAGGACAAGATAGAATTTTATATTCAGAACCGAAAAACACTTTTCAAACAACCATTGAGGCCAAAGCATCATTATATGCTACACTATGCCGAGTTAATTTTGTCATTTGGACCATTAAGACATATGTGGACTCTTCGATTTGAAAGTAAACATAAGTATTTCAAAAATATGCTAAAACACAGTGGAAATTTTAAAAATATCTTGTTTTCTCTTTCTGAGCGACATCAAATACTACAGTCATATTTGGTTAGTGACAATCTTAGTTACGAATCAAAAATTATTGCTAATGATGCAATAGAATACAATTCAAATACTTGCACAAATGAAATTAATGAACTATTAAAAACATTAAAAGGTCCACTTTTTATCGCTAAAGAGGTTAATTTTCATGGAATAAAATATACAAACAATATGTTTTTGTGTACTAATATCAACAAAAATGGATTTTATGAAATATGCAAAGTTTTATATATTGTCATTGAAAATAACTATAAAAATCTACACTTTCTTGGTCCAAAATTTTACATTTGGTATAATGAAGAAATTGGACTGTATGAGACCGATTTTCAGGAAGACAAGATTTATCTTTATGAATATTATTCTCTCTTATCCTTTGAGCCTGTAATGACATATATTTCTCCGACGAATCGTTTTTTTTTCTATATGAAATCAGCTCCATTATCAGTATATTATGCTTAAGAGTGAGTACCTATTTTGTAAATAGCAGTTTACTAAATTTACTTTAAGAATCACAAATAAATTAAATTCATTTTCATAAGCACAAATAACAGTAACAGTGTTTTGATGTGCTTACCTCAATTTATTTGTTTATAAAATTTTAGGAAATGGATGATGGAATAGAGATTAAAATTTGGAGTGGAGACAGACAAAATAAAAAATTAATTGAAATATCTAACAATGAAGACAAATTATTGGAATTTTTAAAAAAAAAAGGTAAAGCAATTTTTTATTAATGAGGTGTCATTTTATTAAAATTTTATTTTCAACCTTGAGAAAAATATTCTTTCAACGTGTACTTTTTAGATCATAAATTATATGAATACATGTTGTATTTAATAAATATTTGAATTAAGAGGTTCTTTTTTATGAAAATACATATATTTCAATATTTTATTTATATTTAAAAAACTCTTGTAAAGGGCGACTTATTTTTTATCGTCTAAAAAATATTTTTATCCTAAGCTGTCATTTTGCCAAATAATAAATTTAGATACAACATTTGGTCATGTAATATATCTTTTAAAAGGTTTCTTTAGGTAAAATATTTCACATCGTAACTCAAAATTTGTACCTAAAATTTTGCAAAATGTTTTATAATTATATATTTTATTATACATAAATATTTATTTTATTATAAAATGTGTCCGAGTAAAGTTTTACCCCTTTTATTTGTTTTGATTTTTGTTTTCAAAAAAAACCTTACATTGGTTTCTTTTTATATTTTTGTCAATGCACCTTTTAAAATGAAAAATAAAATTTTATCTCCCAAAATTTTGTATATCTATTAAATACAAAATATACTTAAGGTAGTTAGACCATTTTTTTTTTCAAGACATGATTTAATTTTGGAATATAGTTAATTTATAACGTTAACTAATTAGTTTTTAAATTTGAGCATTATTGATCGTGTAGAAATGAAGATTTTTTTTTGTTGATGATAAAAAATTAATGGTGGTGAGGGGGGTAAAACTTTATACATGTTGTATATTTTTAAAAATTATTTTAAATAAAAATTAAGTAAATAATAATATTTTGCTTTTTAATTTTTTAGCTGCAGAAAAGTTAGGCATTAATGGAGATACTATAGTTTTAGAATCTGATGGTACCCCAATTGAGACAGACAACAGTCTCAAAAGACATAAAAATGAAACGCTTATCCTGCTTAAGAACTTTGAATCATGGAAACCAGTTGCCGATCTCCAAGACTTTTTAAGTGACATTTCTAATGGGCAGCAAACACCAATTATTGGCTCTCCTTCTTTACGGTCAGATATATCTTCGTCTTCTACTATAACATCGGTTTACTCATTACAAAGTGATAATATGCAGAATTTTGAAATACCTTGGACGAAAATAAGTAGGCAAAGTATAAAATCATTTGAAGAAGGCAAAAAAGAATCCCTGGCCATTAAGGAATTGGTGCATTCCACTATTAATGAGGCAAGAGCATTATCAGATAAATTAACATGTTCGCAGCTAAGAACCATCGCTGGGAAAATAGTGGCAAAATATCCACGCACGTTTCAAGATAAACTTAATGATGGCCAATTATTGGGTGATGGTCTCCATTCACTATTTAGTAAATTATTATGCAGAAATAATTATCTGGCATCAAAAGAAAACCAAAAATTACTTCCTTTCAAACGACAAGCAATGAATGACCAAGAAAACATTACATTAGAAAGTAGTAAATTGAGAAAAGTACATTTAAGTGAGCCTGCTCCCGAAAATTTAAGGCAACTTGATACTGTATTAGAAAAACAGAATTATCTAAAAACCGTTGTCGATTCGGAGTTAACTGACGAAATAATTTCTGTATTAAATGAAATTTATTACTTAATACGTCAATTTATAGACAAATCTCAACCAACAGTCTTAGAAATAAAAAAAGAATGGCCAATTATTTTTAATGTTGACGTAATTTATTGGTTGTACGAAAAAAAAATGGATCATTCCATTCAGAAATTAACAATTACTTTATTGGAAAAAAAAGAAAATGTGCTAAAATTTGCTAAAAAGAAAAAATACATCACAGAGTTGAATTCAGATTCAGAAGACAAGATAATAGAGCTGGTTTTAAAAGTTTTTACAACACATTTTAAGGAAAATATGAGCGATTGGATTTTAGAACGTGAAGTAAGTACAACTTGATTAAATATTAATTTGCAATAAAATAGATGCAATATTGAGTATTAAAATGTTATTTTTACAAATAAATTTGGTTTCAGAATGATCCATCAAAGACGGATTTACAACTTTACCCACTTATTGTGAAAATAAGCAAGTTTATTTCTTAATTTATTTACGTGATAATAACTTGAAAGTCACCGAAAAAAATAAAAATTTTATTTAAATATAAATATGTATGCAGTGTGTCTGTAGAGTTTTAACCCCCCCCCCCATTTATGTATGTTGAAAAAAAATCCTTTAACATTATTTTTCAATTTTGTCGTGCACCTTTTAAACTGAAAAACTATATTTTTTCTGTCAAAATGTGGCCTGGCTGCCATCTTTTCTATAATAGGTATAATTAAAGGAATAAAATCTATTAAGGTGAGCAAGGCTCCATTTTGTTCTTGATTAGATTTTTTTTTAAACCCAAAATGAAAAAAAATGGGCTATGTTAAACTTTACGGGCACTTTGTATATTCAGCGTGGCCGCATATGTATTCACTTTTTTATTTTTTTTTTAACATTTTACACAATAATTTTTATTTTTTGCGATGTACTTTTTGAGATAGAAACATATTTTTTATTTGTCAATATTGTTTTTTGTGTCCGTTTGGCAAATGTTTTTTATATAAAACATACGATAATGTTCTTTAAAAAATAATTTACCTAAATGTATTATTGAAAATTTGTTTGTAAATATTTATTAAGTATGTATAATAAATAAAATAAATTTCTTTTTTGATGAATAATAAGTAATTACAAAAAAAAGTCTAAATCATCTAATAATAATTTGTAAAATCGAAAATTTTTATTCCAGTTTAAAAATTAATTAACAATTATACGTGTTTTTTTTTTCAGATGACGTTTATGTTATTTACGCGGAAAAAGAAAAAATATGCTCTATGCAAAGTTTGGCAAAAGCCATGGAAATTACTTTTGCATTATATTTCATTTTAAATATGAAATTTCCAAAAAAACTCATTTGCACGATGGAAACCCTGCAGCGGTACTGCCTTAATATAAATGAAAATGGTAAATCATCAACTAAATACAAAGTGTTTAATTTCATAAAAAATATTAGTTCATAAAATTATAATCTATGTGTCTACAAGAAAAGAAAATTATTTACATACATAACATTTTTTAGTTATGATTCAAGAAAGTAATTGAAGAATCTTTTTTAGAAGTGAGTTACTTCTTGAACCATAATTTTGTACTAATAATAAATTTTTCCCGGCCTACCTACCATAAAATGATATAAAATACTATTTTTTAGTTCAATATTACCTTATACCTATACTTTATTTTTTATAATGTTCTTGTTTTTGTTTAAAATATTTTTTTGTTTAATGATTGATTTTAATATATGTTTAATCGATTTCTTTTTATATTTTATTTATCAAAATTTTTTATTTATAAACTCTATAGCATGAATATAAATTTAGAAACTAAAGTTTTTATTTTTAATTCAAAATTGACACACGTCATCTGACAAATTGTATGATACAGTATGAGATGCTATAAGGTTTGGATAAAAAATACTGGAATATTGGATCTACGGAAATAAGAGTACGTTATATTTAATTTTGTTAAATATTACGTCATAGAATAAACAATTTAAAAAAAATTAATAATCTTATAAAGGTTTATTTAAACTTTCATGTTGTGAACAAATACAATGGTTAAAAAAATATTCAAAAATTTCAGATTTACAAACTAAAGTAATCTAGTTTATTAAGTTTAAGAGTATATAAACAATATAATATTAAAATGATATATCTGTAAAATAATAAAAGATTAACAAAATTAAATATAGCTAATTTTAAAAGAGTTTTATAACTTACATTTTAAGTTTCCAAAGAATGTTATAGCTTAAGTTTAGTTTTAATTTTAAGCAATAATATAATATATCATAACCTACTTTTTATATATTTTTTTTTATATTTTTTACTTTTAATTATTATTCTTAATTAATTAAGATTTTAAAAATTACGTTCAAACAAAAACAATTTTAAGTTTCCAAAGACTGTCATGGCTGTTATAAGTTTAGATTTAACTGTAGGTAATGTTATATATTCATTTTTTTTACCTTTAATGTCAAAATATTTTAAAAATTATATTTAAATAAAAACTATTTTTTATATGCATACCGTTTTTTAATAACCTGCTTACTGAAACATCTTTTACGTAATACCTTGCTGCTAAAGTATTTTTTTGTAGGTAAGTATATGATCCAAATTATTAATATTTTTAAAGAAGTTCAGTAAATAAAATGAACCAATAGAATAACAACGTAAGAGATTGTTTGTGTTTTGATTTTGTTTATTTAGAGGTGCCTTGTGCCAAATTTAATAAAATAAGTATTATTTAATAGAAATTATTTAAAAAGTACCTTTTTGTTGTTTATAATTCTATAAAATGGTCTTGAAAATAGCACACTTTTTGTATTTAATTATATAAAAATATTTAAAATTACACAAGTTACGTGTGCTTTGTGTGCAAAATATGTTTTAAAATTACACACAACTTATACATTTCTACCTAAATTATAGTTTGAAGTTAATTATTTCTTGTACATAATTACTAATTTTCATACCTAAAATTGCACAATACTTTGTTTAAAATGAAAATACTTTTGTGTATTTTTACTTAAAATTTGTTTTAAATTAACGATTTTATTATGTAAGATTACTCAATATTGGTTTTAAAATTGATTTACTATTGTGTATTCTTAATAATATTTGTTTAAAATTAATATTTTTAATATCCAAAATTACACATTATTTTGTTTAAAACAATACTATATTTGTATATTTTTACTTAAAATTTGCTTTAAATAAACAGTTTTATTATGTATTAATACTCAACATTATTTTTAAAATTAATCTACTATTGTGTATTTTTAATAAAAATTTGTTTAAATTTAAGATTTTTAATATCTAAAATTTCACATTATTTTGTTTAAAACAACACTAATATTGTTTATTTTTACATAAAATTTGTTTCAAATTAACAATTTTATTACGTAAAACTACTCAATTTAGTTTTTAAAATTGATCTTATTTTGTGTATTTTTGCTTAAAATTTGTTTAAAATTAACAATTTTAATACGTAAAATTTGACAAGGTATTTTTAAAATTAAACAATTTTTGTGTTTAAGTACAAAAAAGTGTATTCAAATTTACACAAATAATATGTAAAATTTCGCACAATTAATTTCAAAAAAGTACGATTTTTGTGTATTATTAGTCCAATAGTTATTAATAATTACCCAAGTTCTATTTATTATAACAAAAAATTTGCTTTAAAATTACAATTTTATTGAGTAATAATAAAAATAAAATTACATAAAAATTAATAATAAATTACATATTCGTTTTCTATTTTTACACATATAAGATTATGTATTTTGAAAATTACACATACATTTTTTGTGTAATTTTACATAAATTTTAAATTCCAACAACACATATGTAAATTTAAACATCACTTGATAATTTCAAATATTTTGTGTAAAATTCCATAAATAGTTGGTGCAACTTTTTTCAATAAGTTTTTGTGTAAAATTTTTTTACAGTGTAGATCACCTGGACACAATCCTCTGGATTTTTGTGTGTGGGGATATTTGAAATCGCTTGTTTACACAACACTGATATTAAACGTACAAGATCTTCAAAATCGTATCATAGACGGCTGTAATGTTATTCGTAACAATCCTGGTATCTTCAAACGTATTCGTCAATCCATTAGACATCGAGCGGATTCTTGCATTTTAGCTGGAGGTGGACATTTTGAACATTTGCTCTGAAATGTATTATTTTTTCTTTATGTATAAACACATGTTGCTTGTAATAAAATAATAAAAAAATATAAATCAGTAGCGTCACCAAGAAAAATTAATTTCACGTACAACACCCTGTATCTCATAAGCGACAACACCTATCACACATGTTTATATGAACTTTTCGTCTTAAAATTGAGTAACGAAGCGCCCCATATAATATTTTAGATGACTTAAGAAACACCCTGTATTGTGCATATTGTTCCATAGTAAATAGTGGGAAATAGAAACCAGTGTACAATATACTACATTTACTAATCAATTAGAGATTTACAAGTGAAATATTTCAGTTTAGTCGTAGGAAAAAAATATTAAATACACGAAAAAATGGAAGTGGATAACGGGTTCCAATTAATATGGGAAACAGGTGTAATAAAACGGTAAAATAAATATTAAGTAAGCAGAAGAAGAAATGATAAATAAGTGTAATATCAATATGTAACTATTTTTGTTTTAAAACCTTTCCATTCAAACTCGTATTGAAAAAACTTCTCCCGTATACATTAACCTCGACTCTGTTTTGGACGCATTAAAGTTATGCCCTACACCTGACAAAACTCATCCATTGGATTCTATACTGCGATTACGTGAGAAATAACCCTCTCATATTTCCCTCTTAAATCCCCAGAGTAATATCCACATCTTCTTTACTATCAAGAGTACTCTTTATGTCCTTCTTTTGCAGTTTGTTATCGATGATTATTACTTGCCGAAATGTGTGCTTGCACCTATCGACGGGATTCGAACAAATGGTGACGTTGCTCTTTATTTTTTCTTGATCGGTTTAAACCGAGGTAAAATAAAAGACACAACTCGCACAAGGTAACGTGTTACAAAAAAAAACGATCAGCAACGGAAACTAGAGAAGAAGCTTTATATAAAAAATACGGTTTTATACTGTTTAACTGGCTTGAAATTTTAACTTATAGATTTATGAAATTATAGTTTGATATCAGTTAATGAAATTGATTCTGGTAACCTTTACTTTGTGGAAGTCCATCTTAGCAAGAACAATAAATAACTGAACGGTTGAATGAAACTTCCACTATTTATTCGCAAAATACGTTTATAAATGCAATTACAGCTGTTTCGCTAATAACATCTAGGTTTTAATATTGTTATGTCTTATTACTTTCTTACTTGGTCAAGCCTTAACTACTTATCGACATCAGGTACCTAGCTACAAACAAACAAAATGTAACTTCAATATGTCAATCTGACGATGCTAGTTTTTAGCGAAACTGCTGTAATTGCATTTAAAAATGTATTTTGCGAATTAATAGTGGAAGTTTATTTCAATCGTTCAGTTATTTATTAAGAGTAATAACAAACTCTTCGTATGAACGAAAAATTATGTTTTAAATTACAATTAGGTACGGCCGTTTCGCTGATTCTTAATAAGATGGACTTCCAAAAGGTAACGGTTAGTACAATAAATTCAGTTATTTATTGTTCTTGATATCAGTTAATCGTATTAAAACATATTATACAGTGCGGTCCATATGTATGAAAAAAATTCAATTTTAGCGGCCATTCGATCGTTCCACGTCTGTCAATCCACCTATTGGGAAAAACCTCGTTTAAATAATTTCTAACTGTGCGTAAAAATGCAGTAGAGCTCCGTCTTGTTGGTAGTAAATAAATACATTGATCCATCTCAATTGGACCATTAACTCCAAAAAAAATCTCTGTAATGTAGACCCTAAAAATTAATAAAAAAAATCTAGTCAAACCTCACCAAAAACTGTGCCCTCAAAAAAACAAGTCGCTTTATCAGAAAAAACTATTTTGTTTAAGAACTGCAAATCTGCTTTTTATTCTAAGAACATTAAAAATAGAACAAAACTTCCACTATTGATTTAAAATAGCTTTATTAATTATTATTTTATTTATTTAGCTGTTTCGCTAAAAACTAGCATTCTCAGATTGACATATTTAGCGAAACAGCTGGCATTGAGTTTAAAAAAGCAATTTTTTGAATAAATAGTGGAAGTTTTCTTTAAAAAGTTTTATTTCCTTCTATCTGGATCATCTTCATTTAACTCCCATACCAACTGAACCTTGTAAAGGTAGTTTTTTTGCTTATATTATTGTCGGTGGCAAGTTCATGAGCTGTCTTATGTGGATTTTAATCAATCTCTAGAAGTACATCTAACGTTTTTCATGAGTAAATTGAACATTTCCAACTGGTTATTCAATATTTTTTACACGTACAGTTTTACGAAACTTTTTTGTAGACTGCAAAATGTGTTGACCAGGGTATTATTGTTATTGAAAATTTCGAGCCTTTGGTTGATACGGTTTTTTGCTGAATTGTTCTTGCATTTGCACACTCTCTCGATTCCTCCTTTGTCCTTCTTTGTTTACAGCCTTTTGAGCTGAATATACCTAATCTTCTCATTATTTTACCAATTTGCTTACCTTAACCTTTCAGGTACTAGAAAGCCTTTGCAGCTCTGACATCTTCGTCTATCATGCTGTGAACTTATTCTGACAGCTTTTGTGGTTCCTTGCCTCACGGAGACCCCAGATCCAGTTTAAGGATTTTCACAAAACGTTCCGGGAAATTTTGCTTTAGGAACCTTAATTTCTTGTTTTGAGTGCCTTGTTCTATTAACATGAGTTCTCGTTTCTTATTTTTGGGTTTTGAAGATTTCATGAATGGCCTGGGAAAAGTAGTCCTGCAGATCCCGGCATGCGAGAGTAAGGTCTACATACGACCTCTAGACCTTCCAATCTAGAACCCCTGGTTTCGACAGGTTACAATCAAATATCACAAACTCTCAATACAGTTGGAAGTACTCAGGGGTCTTGGAATGATTTACCACCGATCCTCTGAGATAATTCGTTTTTCAGTTCATCCTAATGCCAATTAGAAAAGGAAATCAGAGCCCTTGACTCCAATTATGGTCCATATGGTTCTTAGAAAGTTTAAAATTATTACAATATTTACCTGAATAATCAGAAAATAAACTTTTTGTCTTAAGTTATCAATCCAAATACATATTTATGGTATAAAAAAGAGTTTCTAAATGCAGTAACAATAGAAAATTATTAGTTATAAAAGTACACTTATCACAAAAAGTATCAAGAATAATAAAAAAGTCTTCGTTTTAACAAAACTTCTACTATTTATTTAAAAAACTGCTTTTTTAAAACTCAATGACAGCCGTTTCGCTAGACAACTAGCATCGTCAAATTGACATATTGAAGTTACAATATACATAACAATATTAAGGCCTAGATGTTATTAGCCCTACCTAATAAACATCAGGTACCTACAGTTGACAGAAGCAAACATGAACCCTGGGTGGGCGTGTCCTTGTCGCTGTAGTTGTATTTTCATCTCACTTATGCAGCCACTAAAATTGATATTATCGTTAACATTGGCTCGTGATTGGCTGATTGTGATAACCTTGAAATTACTTAGTTGGCATATTTTCCGCGGACCATGTTTGCTTCTGTCGACTGTAGCTACAAACAAACAAATAGTAACTTCAATATGTCAATCTGATGATGCTAGTTGTCTAGCGAAACGGCTGTCATTGAATTTTAAAAAAGCAGTTTTTTTAAATAAATAATGGAAGTTTTGTTAAAACGAAGAGTTTTTTATTACTCTTATAAAGGTGAACAAGGGTTAGTACAATCAATTTAACAAAAAGTATCGCATAAGTGATTTAAATATCAATAAAGTTTTTATTATTCTCTTTTCATTTTTTGGGAAATGAATTTGGAATTCTGTTTCAAAGTAGTTTATTTAATTAAAATTAAAAATCAAAAAATAATGGGCATAAATAATGAAAAAAACAATTATTCTAGAAAAATCAAATAATACCTACAAAGTAACAAAATAAAAAATTTAAAGGATAAATTTAACATTTTATTATCTGGTATTGCCACCTCTGGCTCTAATAACATCTCTCATTCTCCGTGGAAGGCTTCTTATCAGGTCACATATGTTATCGAAATCCCAATTTTCCCATTCTTCTATTAAAACATTTTCCAGCTCATCAAGGTTGTTTGGAGTGATATTACGAGTTCTTATGTGCCTGTCCTGGTAGTCCCAAAGATGTTCATTTGGGTTTAGGTCTGGACTAAATGCTGGCCAATTTAAAACTTGGAGGTATTCCATTGTTATTCTGGCAACGCAACGTGCGGGCGAGCGTTATCGTGCATTAGAATAAAATTCTTTCCAACAAATGGCACTACATTTTTCTCAAGAAACTTACTTTTATACCAATCAGCTGTCAGTGATCCCCTACGAAACACAATTAACTCCGTGTAGCCTTCAAAACAGATGCCTCCCCATACCATAATCGAGCCACCTCCATAATTTCTGGCTGCTCTTATGTTACACTGAGCCAATCACTCACCTGCGCGTCTATTACCTGAAAGACTTCTATCAGATTCAAAAAGTGAAAATCTTGATTCATCCGTAAAAAGAATATTAGCCCAATCATTAATATTTCAATTAACATGATCTCTTGCGAACCTTAAACGTGCTACACGGTGTGCTCTGGTTGACAATGGAGCAGTAACAGGCATTCTAGGTCTGATTTCAAAATTCCTTAATCTGTTTCTAAAGGTATTGACATATATTGTAACATAACGTACTCCAGAGAGAACATTTTGCAGTTGCCTGGCTATAACATGACGAGTTCGCAAAGTCTGAATCCTTAAATAACGGTCATCTGCAGAATTAGTACACCTGGGAAGTCCTGGAACTGGTCTTCTATTATAACTTCTAGCTTCTTCTTAATACTCTAGAAACGCTGGATTGGTTGATTCCCATGACTTCAGCAATATACTGCTGAAATCGTCCATCTTTAACTAAAGCCACGATTTGAGCTGCTTGTTCTGTGGTTAAATTATTTATTTTTACTCAAAATGTTTCTAGACACTTTCAAATGAAAAATTAAACAAACGTACTGCACACAAGAAATTTTAAAATGTAAATAATACAATAGAATTTATCAAAATTTATTCATTTTTTTGTTTTTTAACAAAAAGGCGATTTAAACTGTTAATATTTTGGGCTTTTATACATCTAAAGGATATCATACACTCATATTAAAATATTCTGAAAAATGTGATATTTTATTTTACACCATAATTCAATTTTTAAAATTATGCGGTACTTTTTGTTACGAGTGACAAAATTATTTGGATATTTATATTTTATATATATAATTAACTTTTTAATGTCTAAAATTAATTAAAAGTCATTTTTCTTAGGTAATTTTAAGGAGAAGTATGTCCTTTCGGGTCGCCACGTTGACATCGCGTCGACGAAGATGTTTGCTGAAGGATTTCTTAGGTGGTCTTTGGGGTTTGCGGTGAACTTGAATCATTACGAATCCACAGTGCGGCAAATTGAAGTCGTATTTAATGTTGTTATTCGGATTAGTGTACGGCTGTTATCTGTATCTGCCGCCGCGAGCACTTCTACTTAATCTTCTCTCTCCTTCCTGGATATAATTCCCCAATCCCGAAAACCGCTGGTGGACTTTTGGACCGGTTTACTTCTACGAAACTATTGTTTATTACAAGGAGTATCCAAAATGTTTATTGCCAACATCAATTGATGTTAAAATGACTAATAAATAAAGCTGCAGCGGCCTTATGTGTATACAGTGCGAGTCAAAATGATTGCCAAAAAATTAAAGACGTAATTTTCTTAATAAACAAATAGGTTTATTTTTTTCTCAAATATGGGTGTTGTTAGAATAACAAATTCTAGAAGTTATTCCTATCGATAAATTTGCTATTTACAGGTATTTTTTTAATGGCTTTCTAATTATTTAAAGAGTTAATACTTATAATCTTTAACAATTCTTTTTACAAAACTTTTTCACAGAACACAATTTGAAAATAAAAAAAATATATGTATTATTATTCTCAATTTATTTAAAAAAGAATTTGTCTCTTCGTTTTCTTTGATAAAATTTTGTGGTTTTCAATGCAAAACTAGCATCATCAGATTGACATCTTGAAGTTACATTTTGTTTGTTTGTAGATAGGTACCTGATGTTTAGGTAGTATTAAGGCTAGTTAATAACTAGCCTATATCCCTCTTTAATATTGTTATGTCTTATTACTTTCATACTTGGTCTAGTTAGAGTTTTTTATTATACTTAGTAGAATATAATTGTTTACTTCGTTTAATATTTGGAGAAGTCGAAGATAACAAATAAAAATGCGGCTTTAAAATAAGTAAATTTTAAATGAAGTCATTGAATTCTGTGACGTGCATCGCTCTTTGTTTTGCATTTATTTTACCATTTAATTGGTTAATAGTTATTTATGATATGCGTGTTAAAAGTACATTTTTAAGGCACGCATGTAAAGGTAATGAAAGTAATGGCACAAATGATACTATTAATATTAATGTTAATAAATAAAATCTAAATATTTTGACGTTTGATTTCAAAATCTGACAATTCAATTTTGACAGAAGTGCCATTGTTGATATAATTGTTTACGAATGTTTTGATGCATCTGTCAGATGTTTGTTGGTTTTATTTAAAACGCAGTTAAGGTTGTAGATTTTCCTTAAAATGGAAGAAAATAATGAAAATGATCCATTTGAAGACATAGAGGCGGCGGCCAATAGAGCAACCCTCGATTTGTTGCCGAGAAAATCCAGGGTTCAATATGATATAGCCTATAATAAGTTTCAGAAATGGTGTGAAGCGAAAGGCGTTTCTGGAAAATATACTGAAAATGTATTTCTGGCCTATTTTGAGGAGAAAGCAAAGGTATGGAAGGTATCATCTCTGTGGTCAAATTATTCGATGATCAAATCTATGCTACGTATAAATAGCGACGTAGATATCAGCAAATATTTTAAGCTTATCGCGTACTTGAAGCGTCAAGCAGAAGGTTACCGGCCAAAGAAATCAAAAATCTTGACTAGAATTCAAATTGAACAGTTTTTGAAGTCTGCATTAGTTGTGATTGTGGGAATATTTGGTGCTTGTCGCAGGGAGGAGCTTTGTCAATTGACTGTTGACGATGTGGAAGATATGGGTACTTCATTAATTATTAAAATACCAGATATAAAAACCAGTGTTTCACGAAGTTTTACTATTATTGAAAAAAATTATTTGCATCTTTATCGAAAATATGTGGCTCTTCGACCAGCAAATGTCGGACACAGGCGATTTTTCTTGAAATACGTGAAAGGTATATGTATACCAGAAATCGGGTTGGAATTCATTCGTTTTGAAAAATTCCTGCTGCTATAGCAAGATTTCTGGAACTTCCAAATCCGAACCTTTATACGGGACACTGTTTTCGCCGGTCTTCAGCGACCTTACTTGCCGATGCTGGCGCAAATTTGACGACAATTAAGCGTCATGGGGGGTGGAGATCTTCCACCGTTGCTGAGGGGTACATCGAGGATTCTTTGGAAAATAAGAATTTGATTGCCCAAAAACTGCTGACGGTGCAGCGAACATTACCAACAACATCAATCCAACAACAAACATCAGAAGAAATTGTGGCCCCAACTTCGACTGGAAATTCAATTATTTCCACGCATCATTCTTCCTTAGCCATGGAAAATGGTAAAACAGCAGTTCAAGAAATTAACTTGTCAAATTGCACAAATTGGACTATTAATATTAATGTTAATAAATAAAATCTAAATATTTTGACGTTTGCTTTCAAAATCTGACTATTCACTTTTGACAGCAGTGCCGTAAACATTTAAAGGCACTCAGTGCCATAAAGTGATTTTTTATATTTTGCACTTATAAAAATCTTCATTATAAAACGCATTTGCGTATCGTAATGTAACTTTTGCGCACGCAAATTTTTGTTTTAAATGGTTGGCGACATGAGTGAAGTATCTAAAGGCAAGACTATTGACATTGACATTTGTGGCTAATAGCAATTTATTAATTTTATATTGTTCTTTAAGAAAGTATTTGTGAATATGAATATCATTTTTTACTTATATAATATATTATTATTGGTGTATTAGTCATTTTAAAATATTTTAAAACATTAACATTTCATAATTTAAATGTCAAAACTGTCAAGATCTGTCAAATGTTATAAATAACACAGTGCTACCGACATACTTTTTAAAATCAAAATTTTCGTTATTACGTAAAATTAATAAATTAATTTAAAAAATGATAAAATAGCAAAATATAAAAAATATTATAAACAACTTATTTCATATGGCTGTTGTGACACTCGTTCTTTAAAAAACTCATCGCTTCGCGATTCGTTTTTTAAACTTGAACTCGTGTCATAACAGAATTCCATATGAAATGCGTTGTTTAATATACTATTAAGGCACCCAGTGCCTTAAAGTGACATTTTCTATGGAGTGCTAAAAATGGCATTTTTAACACGTTTGTAGAAAAAAGTTTTAATCATAATATTAATAAACGTCTTTATTAACCAAATTATAAAAAAATACATACATAATAAATAAGTTTTATGGTTTATAGGCGCAAGATCAGTTTAAAACTGTTCTTCCTCAAGAGCCTTTACATAATACACAATATAACAGAAATTTATGAATATACATATGTGAAAAAAACACAGAAAATACTAAGATTAAAGCAAGTGATTAAAAATTGTAATTCAATTAATATTGACTATTCTGGCAGTTTAAAAGATCATTTAACACGTGCCTTTTAAATATTGACATCTCTTTCATATCCTCCGCTAAACCGTTGTACAGCAAAGCCAAGTTGTATCTAAAAGACCTCTCAAAAAACGTTGTGTTTGGACATAGTAATTAATTAATACGTACATAAATGTTGTATATATCTGATCGGTACCTTATTTTATTAACTAAATATGCAGGTCGTTGTTCTTTAATGATTTTATGAAACAATGTCAGAGTATAAAGCTTTCTTCTATTGTACATTGTTAACCAATGACTATCTTTTATATACCTTACTGATACATTCGAATACCATAGATATACCTTAAGCAAGTTTTTGCAACCTTTCAGAATCTATAGCACTTAGTGAAGTATGATATACATAATCACAATGATGTGCATGACTAAGTACTAAAGCTTCACAAAGATGTTTTTATAATTGTTTATTTAGTGTATGTCGATGAGGATACAAACACTTCAAATTCAAATAGCCTTTCTGCAAAATGTGCGATACGTGGTCAGTTAATCGCAATTTATTGTCAATCCTCCTAGATTTTTCACTTTTTCTAAAATTTTTAATGGTTCCGAATTTATTTAAACCGATATGTCCTTCGATCTTAAGTTTCCAAATAGTAAAACTGAAGATTTAGTGGAATTAATCAATAGATCGTGTTCTACGTAGATTGAAGTTAAAACATTTAGTTCGTCCTGTATTGAATTTTTAGCACTGTGTATATTTTGTTTATTAAAAATGTAATATGTTTGAGTATAATCTGCATACTTGTGGTAGCTCAGAAGGAATATTACTTGTATAAGAAGTATATAGAAGGGGACCCAAGATTGACCCCCTCTTTTTATATTACCAGCCTTAGATTTTACTTCATGATGTAAAACTGTCTGAGTTCTATTACTTAAATAGCTTTCAAAAAAAAACGTATAGCTCTAGGAGATACAAATATATAATGTAGTATGGAAAAATATTATCTGAATTTTGCAACTAATTGCCATTTTTATATTTTATTTTGTAGTGACTTTTGACTGATTGCATATTTCTATTATTGTTTCTACCCTCGTAATACAGAAATAATTTAAGTGTAGTAAAAAAGAAATAGAGTAAAGGATTAGTAGGTCAGATACTGATGGGAGATATTGATGATTGAGGATTAGGTTGAGTTCTTCAGCAGAACTTGAAAAGTTTGTGGATTTCATGAATTGAAAATATAAAACAAACACATAACAAAGCCCCAAGTTGTGCAAGTGATAAAAACAGAGCTTTGTAGAGGTCGTATTTATTTTTAAAAAATATCCCGATCCATAAAGCATAAAACAAAGAAAACAAAAGCGATTCGTTTTGTTATCTAAAACCATTATCAGAAAATCCGAATGCCGATGGATGTATGCAAAAAAAACTGTGAAGAACACCAAAGTTGTTTGCCGATTTAATAAGTATACCTATCGTGAATTCCATAACACCTTTCCAATAAAAACGGTGTGCCGATGATTATTAACATTCACATCAAAAGTATGACAAAATAAAAACTGTGAAGTTGGTGTTGTCAAACGATCGAAATTACAACAAAACAGCGATGAGACTTTTCTTCTTTGATGGCGGTTCTGTTTCTCTTGATGGTCACAAGTAATCGTATCAATAAAAATATACGATCCTCATGTTTGATTGACATGATACACGACTGTTAACAAATTCTTCGTGAGTGTAGATCTAGTTCTATTAGTATAGGAGCTAAATATTTGCGGATGCAATTATTTTTAAACAAAATAATCATTGATTAATAAAGTAAGGAAAAAGAAAATCAATGTCACAGATTTTTTTAATGTTGGTAAAAACTACAGACTAAATGGAATCTCACATTGTTTATTAAATAATTTTGTTTTTGTTTATTTACTGTTAATTCACATTGGGATTATTTATTTATTATTTATTTATTTATTTATTTATTTTTAACCAAACAGGCTAGATGCCTTATTACATGGTTAACAATAATGAGTTACATCTATATTTATAAATTAATATTAATAACTAATAGTGATGATATTAAAAGTAAAATATATAATCATTAGAAAGTTGTTGAATGTATAGAGAGACAAACACCAAACATTCACACACACTGTGGTTAAGCAAGCATTAAAACTTGATCTAAAATTAACTTATGAAACCTGGTTGCTGGTAAACACCAATCTATATTAGTTAAATTATTATAATTATTTAAAATTTTTAGAATGATTATAAGCGGAGCTTTTGTTGTAATTAAAACCTTTGGTAAATTGAACATAAGGAATGGTACATCGTTCAGGTACATTAAATGGTATCAAGGATAATATTTCCGGACAATTAATTTTGTTATTGATAATTTTATATAAAAACATAATCGCATTTAAGTATCTTCTTTGTTCTAACGCTAATATTTTAAATTCTTGTCTAATGCAAGTGGTTCTAACAGTAGTATAATCGGGCCAATGCGACTTAAATTTTGAGCGGATTCAGTAAACCATTGGATACTTCTTGCAAACTCTAACTTTGTTTTTACTAAAGTAAAATACAGAAGTTTTATTGTCGTAATGTTAGTAAAAAATTTAGTTTGTCTTATAATAAATCCCAATAATTTATTAGCTGAAGAAACTATATTACTAATATGCAAATTAAATGAGAACATGCAATTGTATGAAACACCAAGATCCTTAGTTTCGGTACATCGTCTCAATGTTTCTCCTTCCATATCATAACTAAAAATAATCGGATTTTTAGAACGCGTTATTGACATTATATTACATTTGCTTAAATTAAAATAAAGTTTATTCAGTAAGCTCCATTCATACACACACTGAATATCTCTTTGCAACCCTACACAATCACGAACTGTTTGTATTTTTTATACAATTTAAGGTCGTCTGCAAACAGAAGGCACTCCGAATGTAAAAGAATAGTTGGCAAATCATTAATAAAAATTAAAAATAAGAGAGGATCCAAATTGGATCCCTGTGGTACCCCCGAATTGGCGTAGAATTTACCCGAAACGGTATATCTAATAATAAATCTTCTATTCTCTAAATAATTTTTCATCAAATTAATCAAATTAATGTCAAACCCATATCTATGTAGTTTCTCCAACAATATATCGTGATCCACCCGATCAAAAGCCTTTTGAAAGTCGGTGAAAACAATGTCAATTTGCAATTTATTACCCATTGTTTCATGTACAAAATTTCCAAAAAGAAATAAATTTGTATTCACAGACTTTTTTGTTATAAACCCATGCTGTTGTGGAACTAAATACTTTTCAATGTATTTATATATTTTGGTGTAGATAATTTGTTCGAATAATTTTGACAGTGCACACATAATTGAGATAGGTCTATAATTTTCAATCTTCACTTTGGATCCAGATTTATGTATCGGAGTTGTAACGGCTAGTTTCCATTTCTCTGGGAACGTTTTGGTTGCAATAATTCTGTTAAAAATATGTATTAATGGTTTTTTGACCCATTGACTACAACCTTTTAAAATGTATGGAGGTAATTCATCTGCCCCAGCAGTTTTTTTTTGGTTTAAGTTTTTTTACTGCCGCATCATAATCTTCTTCTGTAATTTGTTGAATTGAAAATATATCATTATTAAAATTTTTTGTATGATTTACTTTATAATATAAGTTTAAGGTTTATGTTAAGATTGTTACTCCCTTATTTTTTAATTACAATACTAATATTAATGCAAATCGAGGATCTATTTGGATCAGATTATATAGGTCATTACGGTTAATTTGAAATTTGTAGTTTCTTTGGTATTCTATATTACAATGCTGTGAAAAATTGTTAGCATTTGGATACCATACCATTTGGATATATTACAGACATTACAGTAGTAACAAAAGATACATTAATATTACAATTAGAATTTCAGAAATGTACTCAACTCGCCATTTTGTATTTTTGTTTTATAAAAAAAATTACAATTATTACTTTTAAATTGCCCTCAAAATATACTTGAAATAATTATAAATGTGAAAATTCTTATCTGATTATATAGTACTGTCAAGATTTATCTTAGAAATTATATTTATAATCTTTTACCAAAAATATAAATCAAAACACCAATGACAATAAGAGAAAGAATCGTGACATTGAAGGTATTGGACTATGCCACATTAAAGATCGTGTATAAAGTTTAAATTACTGACAGGAATCGTTTTTAATAATTAACATGTTAAGAACTCTATACAATAGATGGTGTTAGCGTTAGCCATATAATTAATTTAAATATACTACGTTTTTAGTTAACATATCATGTTACATACTTCTGGGGAAGTTCAGCAGCTTTCTAGAGAGCGGATTACTAATTTCATACGGAGTCAGAGAAACTTGCTCTAGAAATTTAAGCCATTTGCGGAACAATGCTACACACTCACATAGTATGTGTTCCGCAGATTCTTTAGCGCATTCGTAGAAACGACAGTTGACATTTTCCGATTTGCTACCTCAAAGAGCAGTGTCCAGTGACCTACTCGTATGGTCAACTTTATATCTTTCTTTCTACAGTCAGTCGTAGGAAAACTATAGTACGTACGTCGAGGTTTGCAAACCATCGCCACATGCTTACAATTTTTCACTCATAAACCAATTTTCAGTAATTTTTTCTTCATCCTTTTGTTTATAATAAATACTGATCACATTCTAATTTCAGTTTGAGATGGTTCATGCAATTTATGATGTTTCTTGAGAACTGCTTTGACAACTATACTAGAATAGGTATATGATTTTACGATGAAATTCATAAAAATGTTCCCTTAAAGAAAACTACCAAATAATAATTTTCATTAAAATATATACTTTTGTTGTATATAGTCCGACAACAAAATTTTTAATTTGGTACTTTCGCTTAGTTGAGTTATATTTGTGGTACAAGTTTGTAGGATTTGTAAAGACACTACATAATATGAACGTTCTGAAAACAAGGAAGTGGGAAAAGTTAAAGACGTTATCTGTGCTTAAGACTAGGGATGCAAACGATACCTCGTTCATTATGAACCATGTTCTCTGAACGATATTCTATCTCACTCTTATGCTTGAAGTGAGCAAGAGAAGAAACAAACAGTTTCGTGTAGTTGTTGTATGTTTGACCACAGAATTACAAACCATAATTTGAGTATTCTGAATCTGTGATTTGTGGTTTGGCATAGTGTTATGTTATTGTTTCTTTTTTTAAATAAAATGCCGAAAAATAAAAAAAAATTGGAATTATTTCAAAAGAAGTGAAAATGACAAGGAAGCTATAAAAGCTTGAAGACTTCAGATAATACTGCTAATCTTCGGGGCCACTTCGAAAAAAAGCACTCTGAGGTTGTTCAGGAGTGAATAACAAAAGAATTTTTCCAAATCTGGGAAGATATGAAAACTGTATTTCCATATTTATATAAATTGGCTACGACACATTTTCCAATAGTAGCAACTTCAGTACCCAGTGAGCGGTTATTTTCTGATAGCTGGAGCTATTATAACCCAAAAAAGAAACCGATTGCTTGGCAGTAGATTGTCAAAATTAGTGTTTTTAAATTCTGTAATGAGAAACAAATAGGTAACAAATTATGTTCCTTTTTTCTCACAATAAATTTTATTATATTTATCTACCTGATATTGTTTATTTTGTTGTTCTTCCACTCTTGATATCCTAGAACATTATATTTGTATTGCTAAAAGAATATATTATTTGTCTGTAATCATGATTCAATCTTTATAGGTAAAAGCTCAGTCTAACTATATCATGGCTGTACGTCAAACCTGGTAACATTTTAAAAAACATCGATGTATCGTTCATAAACATCGATATTTTCAACATCGATGTTACACTTTCAAAAACATCGATGTTTTTAATGAACGATGTTGCATCCCCATTTGGGACTGACTTGTCCTCCTTGCTCTACAGATGAAGAAACATGGTTCGAAAATATTCTTAAATTACTTAAAGAATGTAAATATTCTGCAGGCAAAAAAGAGAATAAAATGGAATGGACATGGAGGAACACCGTAAAGCTCTTTTGGAATATGAAAGTATCAATGTTAAAACCCTTAAACTAATGCCGTAAAAGTAGCAATAGATTAAGGTTATTACCAGTAGGATGGCCCTATAATGAAGTGTAAAGCTAAAAAGCTAAACCGAACACGCTAAACCGACAGCTCTTACAGCCAAATGGGGTTTTTAAATTAAACTGAGGAAAAAAATTGAAAGATTTATTTGTTTAATGTTTCTGTCAGGTTAGAAATGAGGGAAGGACAATTTCAATTTAGGTTAAGTTAGGTTAGGTTAGGTATAGCAAAAGTTACTTATGTTTGGCACATCAGGTTGGGTTATTGTTGTGCTACTAGTGTTTCTGGGCGGTATTTCTTCCATCTAATTGGGCCCTTCACAAAGATTCTTACATCTAATTGTGTCCTTAGAACAATAAACAACTAAAAGGTTGAATTAACTTTCACTATTTATTCTTTAAATACTTTAAATGTAATGACAGCCGTTTCGTTATCGAAATAGCATCATCATTACATTTAAAGTATTTAAAGAATAAATAGTGAAAGTTAATTCAACCTTTTAGTTGTTTATTGTTCTGAATATGATGAACTTTCACATAGTAAGGGTAAATTTCAATAATTGTTTCATCTAATTGTGTCTTTATTGTGGACTGGCTGTAGCCTAGCTGTAGCCTTGCTGGCTGTATCTTTCACCAGCCAAAGAGATACGATAAATTGCGGTAGAAAGACGACTGTCTTGGCTGAGGTCGCGACGAGAAAAGGATGGTATATTAGAAGCATGGTAATTTATAGATGGGGGCTGTCAATCTTCTCGCTTGGTATCCGATTGGGGGTTGCGTACAGTTAAGGGTTTTAATTCAACTGCCTATACCATTGAACGTGCACTCGATTGAGAGTGCATTCAGCTACACAAAGTAAAGTGCATAATGACGGAAATCTAAAGTAAGGTAACGTGGCGATAGACATGTTACAAAAGTATTTATTTTTTTACTAATAATTATTCTAGATCATATGTGATAGGTACTCTAGAAATCGCCATCAGAAAGCTCATTTACGACTGTTTCTGATGCAATAGAAGTGTTTAATATAAATGTTAATCATTGTACCAAGACAAACTTGCAATTAACTGCACAAACAAGGTAAACCTAAATCACTTGCAAATTCGTACAGACCAATTTCGCTCACGTGTGCAATGGGTAAAATACTAGACAAAATCATTAACGACAGACTAATGTGGACTCTGGAAAGCCGAAATCTTTTAATTCCCGAACAAAGTGGATTCAGAAAGCGAAGATCAGCAGTGGATAACCTAGTAGACCTGGAATCGGAAATACATGAAGCTTTTGCTAGCAAACAATACATTCTAACTATTTTTCTTGATATATCAAAAGCCTATGATAAGTTTTGGCGTCACAAGATTTTACAAACATTGTATAGTTGGTCAATAAAAGGTAATATACTGAGATCTATCCATAATTTTTTGAATAACCGCTCATTTATGGTAAGGGCTAATGGCACATACTCCACCTTGAAAACCCAAAATAATGGAGTACCACATGGATGTTCCTTGAGTGTAACTCTATTTTTAGTAGCTATAAATGATATTATCAATAAGTGTAATTATAATATTAAGGCTAGACTTTATGCTGACGACCTGGTAATGTATTCTAGAGGGCGGAACATAATTTCAATGCAGAACCGATTACAAGAATTTTAAGTCTTGGAAAACTGGTCAGAAACTTTAGGACTGCAATTTTCAGCGCAAAAGACTAAAAGCATGCTATTCGCTAAACGCAACCCGAGTGTCATACCCCCCAAATTCACATTACGTGGGCAACATATTTCGTATGTAGATGAAATAGAGTTTTTAGGAATGTGCTTCGATAATAAACTTACGTGGTTAAAACACATTCAAACTCTTAAACTGAAATGTCAAAGACATATTAATCTAATGCGAACAATATCATCAAAAACGTGGGGAGCTGATAGCATTATATTAACCAAAATATATAAAGTCTTAATAAGAACAAAGCTTGATTATGGTGCCAACATATACAATTTTGCTAAACAACACATTCTTCAACAGTTGGATACGATTCAAAACAATGCAGTGAGAATTGCTTTGGGGGCATTCTGTTCAAGCCCTGTTGAGAGTATACTGTGTGAATTAGGAGAACCGAATTTATTCCAAAAACGAAGGTATTTAACACTTTGATATGCAGAATATACCGCTGCTAATCCAGAAAAGCCCGTTTACCGAAACATATTTGCAAATCGTTTCAGGGATATGTTTCAATCGCACCCACGATTGGACCCTCCATTCCATGTACGACTACATTTGTACCAAAATACACTAAACCTTCCTCTACCACTTACATACAACAAACACACTCAATCCCTGCCTCCTTGGAATTTTGCAATCCCTAGCTGTGACTGTAGCTTAACTGAATTTAGCAAATCGACAGTGAATCCCGCATCTATTAGAAAACTATTTCATAGTAAAATTATGGATTATCAAAATTACACACATATATATACCGATAGTTCCAAAACAGAGGAGGGTGTGGGTGCAGCAATGGTTCTCAAGAATTTGCAGCGGTCGTTTACATTAGCATCGACAAATTCAGTCTTCTCCGGGGAATTGTTTGCTATTTGGAAAGCACTGGAATACACAAATAAGGCAAAAATAAATAAAGTATTAATATTGACCGATTCTTTAAGCTTCATCAGAGCCATACAAGAATACCAACAATCACACCCTATCGTCACATACATAAAAAATGAACTTGCTACAGCCAAAAACACCAAACTAACTATCAAATTTATGTGGATTCCATCACATGTGGGCATCACACAAAACGAAAAAGCCGACAAATTAGAGAAAACTGCTGCATCTAACTCATCTTCAGAGATTGAAAATTAGACCCCGCTCACAGATCTCAAACAATATTATAAAAATATTATTACCTCTAACTGGCAACTGAAATGGAATACTTCAATATTAAAACTCGCCGAAGTAAAAACTTCCGTGGATAGCTGGAAGAATACCCCAACGAATCGTCGACACCAAGTAATTTTATCTAGGTTAAGAATCGGGCATACGTTCGTTACCCACTCACACCTCATAACAAATACCAACCAACCTATGTGCGAACAGTGTCGAACTCAAATGTCGGTTAAACATTTTCTTGTGGAGTGTCCTTTATTCCAGCATGAGAGATCGCAGTGGTCAATCAAAAACAATTTAAAATTGATTTTAGGAGAGCAATGTAATGTTGGAAACTTGTGCGCGTACCCTAAGGCAATTAACATGTATACAAAAATCTAGGTGCTTATTTAACATCTTAGTAATAATACTTCTGAACAAAAAAGTAGCCATCCCTAATAACCCATTGGGTTGATGCGAATTGTCTAAAAAAACTTTCAATTACAAAAATAAGAACCATTAATTAATGCACCTACTTAAAATTCATTTTTATTTGTAAGATGAACAAAAAAACTGACTTACAAATTGCATTTTATTTTATTACTATAAAGTTTTAAAAACGGTTTGACTATTTTAGTCTAATCCATACTTATATTCATAGTTTCATATAAAAATTTAAAATAATTTTAATATTTGCTACAGCAGTTTTACTGAATTTTATCAAAATAATGTCAATGGTAAAATCATTTAAAAAAAATTAATAAATCAAATCTCCAAATACTATTTAACCTAGAATTTTTAATTGCTAAGGTTAATAAATAGTATCTTAGTTACTCTATACAAATATGTACTCTTTATAAGTATGAGTTTATAGAACGATAGTGTACGGCTCCCGTACTATATGCAGACGGTTGGATAGCAGTGTCACATCAGCATCAGGGTTGTAGGTAACTTTGGCCATAACAAGCCGCCTGCGATTGCAATGCGCGGCATGCTCTCGTCATCGTAACAACAAACAACAGGTGTTTTTAGATTCACCGCACTCGTTATTTCTTTTTCTACCGCTTATTTATTATTATTTTATATGTGACAATTTTTTCGCGTCGATACATCATACTTTCCGACAAGAATTCAAAGAAGAAATTGCAAGATGTGCTGGGATTCTGGTTTGTTCGTTTTGTGTTGCACTACATGTTTTCAACTAATTCGACAATGTTTATGGGTCAATAAAAATTGATGTTTTCAGACAGCGAGATAATGAGTTTTGGTGTCGCTTCTCATAATACCGATACACTCCAGAACGAAACAAAAACAATTATAATATATCACAAATTTAAATTTCGTTAAATTGTTTTTACTGCAAAATCAGTTTTATTCACATGGTTATGATATTCAAGAATAATTTTATAATTTCATGACTATTAAGATATATTAAGTTTATTATTTGGTGGATTTAAAATCATTTACCTATAGTTGTTATTTTAACAGATTGTCTTAGGTGGTCGTATAAGCCAATTAGACTTCTCCGCACTTCGACCTACGAAGATATTTTAAGCCTTCCTTAATCTACTTAAACTGTAGAACACCAATACTTCCAGCGAAGATAAGCAGCTTTCTAGAAAGCATATTCCTATGTGACCTCTCCTGAACTATACTACAACTTCAATGAAATAGAATTAAAATGTTGGAGCATATCCAAAAGAAGTTCACAGAGCTCCGGTTGCTGCCGTGTCTGGAGAGCTGGGGTCCGTGGGTTCTCTAGCAGCTATAAAACTTTAGAGGGACTGCCTTTGCTACAATCGTTATTTAGTGAGGACCATGGGTAAAAAAACATAAAAACAAATTGCAAGTTCAAAGAAAAAATCTCTTCAAACTGTAGCTGACTATAGCTATTAACTGTTTAATAGTTTGAAACAAGTTTAATAACATACCCAATGAATATGGCCATACCCCTTGTTTACATAAGGATTTTGAAAAGATAAAGTTAAAACATTTTCTAATTCTGGAATGTAACTATATACCTATATAATATTTTATATTAACTTCCAATTATGGCATCTTCTTTGTAACAAATTTAGGAAAATAGACTCACCAAATGAAGTACTTGTTAAATAAAAATTAGATTAAACCTCCATGGTCACAGATGACTTGAGTCTCGGGTACATCTTGCCGGTTGTGGACGACCAACAACGGAGACATTTGACGCACTACCAAATAGCTGAAGAAATAGGCAGATAGCAGCTTAAACAGGATGTTTGGAAAAATCTTAATTCGGTTTTGGAGTAGCATAACCCAAATTTGGAAACCAATGATATTTGCGATACTGTCGTTCAGTTCGCCACGTGCAGAAAGGGAAATCTTCGTCGGATATTTTCAATAACTGCCCAAATAAGTACAACTCAAATTACTACTGAAAAAGTTGTAATTATGTTTCAAAGTAGTTTAATACAAAGTAACAAAATAAAAAAAATAAATGATTTAACATTTTAGTATCTGGTATAGCCACCTCTGGCTCTAATAATTCTCCATAATTTCTGGCTATAAACTGGAATACGTCTATCGGATCCAAAAAGTGAAAATTTTGATTCATCTGTAAAAAGAATATTAGCTCCATCGTTAATATCCCAATTAACATGTTCTCTTGCGAACTTTAAACGTGCTACACGGTGTGCTCTGGTTAACAATGGAACAGTAACAGGCATTCTAGGTCTGATTCTAACATTAGGAGCTCCAGAGAGAACATTTTGCCATTGCCTGGCTGTAACATGACGAGTTCGCAAAGTCTGAATTCTTAAATAACGCAGGATTAGTACACCTGGAACGTCCTGGAACTGGTCTTCTATTATAACTTCCAGTTTCTCTAAACCTTCTTATGACTCTAGAAACGCTGGATTGGTTGATTCCCATGACTTCAGCAACATCTTTAACTAAAGCCACGATTTGAACTGCTTGTTCTGGGGTTAAATTACTCATTTTTATTCAAAATGTTTTTAGACACTTCCAAATGAAAAATTAAACAAACGTACTGCACACAAGAAATTTTAAAATGTAGATAATACAAATAGGATTTATCAAAATTTATTCATTTTTTGTTTTTCAATAAAAAGGCGATTTAAACTGTGAATACTTTGGATTTTTATACATCCAAAGGATACCATACAGTCAAATGAAAATATTCTAAAAAATGTGATATTTTATTTTACACCCTAATTCAATTTTTACAATTATACAATACTTTTAGTGACTGATAAATAAAAGCCACTTCCCTATAACAATAAAAACATCACTTTTGCAGGAGTTTTTGTACCAATTTTTATATTATTTAGGATTTTATTAAATAAATATTTTAATTATTTTTACGAATAAGTCTATTTAAAAAAAGGACTCCAAAATATCGTGAACCATGTATTCCCCCAATGTGTTTTACTATTCTAGTAATAAGTGTTAATTTTTATAACTTGACGGTGTTGCTCACGTAGAAAGAAGTCCTATTATAGTTCTAAGCTCATTCCACGCTCTCTCATCCCTTTGTATGTTTATCTGTCACAAAAATTATTAATTTAAATAACTCAAACTGTTAATTTTGAACAAAGCAATCTGCTTTATTAATGTATTTAGTGGGAGACGACACAAGCATTAATAACATAAATTTCAAACGAAACATAATACGAGGATATTATTGTTTCCCTTTGTGTACAAACATTTAATTAACATCTTCATTTCAAGACTAATGAACGTGTCTGTTGAAACTTAAATTATACATTTTCATATTTCAGGAGGTCTTTCGGCGTCATTACACACTTATAGAGTTGTCACAAGAGTTAAATGGGGCCGAGAGGTGCAAAGTTCGACTTCATGTGTTACGCCAAGTCATAATTCATTCTTTCGGTGTTTAAACAGTCAGTGAGTCAGGGGTACCACCAAATTTATTTTTGGAGTTAAAATTTTACTAAGTATAAATGAATGTTTACTAAAGAAAAATATAAGTGAAGTTTATCATTGACTTTTAATTTTGTATATAGATTAACTCTTTAATTGGCATGTGTATAAATACTTAATGAAAAATTAAATGTTGTTCAAATATATAGTATAAAACAATCATCTTGAAATAATTGCTAGTTATTTTTTGTATTTCATGTCATACTTTTTTTTTACAGATTGTATCCTACAGGATACATTGCCAAAAACTCAAAGCATAATGTTTAGTTAATTTTGAATTTTACACTTTGCTAAAATTATAAAATATCAATAGGATTTAAAAAAATAAAAGATTACTATTAATAAACGCTTTATTAAAAAATACATTATAATTTAGTTTTATGGTAACTCATAAAACAGTTCCTTTCAGAGACAATACATAGTCGTGCATTACATTTTTGGCACATAAAGGTGGTAATGAATCCGGAATATTTAGTTCAAAGGGAGTCAAAGAATTGTGTAAAACTATTTCTGATCTTCAAACAGATTCTGTGGACCAATCATTCTCACTCTGAATGGAATTGAAATACATAGTATTATTGTCAAGTATCATTTCAATTTCCATATTATTTAGGTCATCATTTTTTTCCAAAACATCCTCTGTATCTGAAACATCGGAATCGTCAGAGTCTATTGGTGGTAACATTGCAATTATATTTATTGTTCGTTTAGAATAAATCCCTAATTCACGACTTGCCATCTGAAAAACAAAAAATAACAAGTTAATTTATTCATACCACTTTATTTGGCAATGTATCTTTAAAGATACATATTTTTAAATGGGACTTCATACAAAAATTATAGAATATATGGGACAAACAACTTGATATTATATCTCAGTGTACTTACCTTTATCACTATATATTGGTATCAACATAAAATCTCTAAAAACTTTTCTATAAACACTGTTTACATGCGATCAGTTAGTTGTAAACTTAAAAATTTCAACATGCTAGATTCACGTCCTCTGTAGAAAGTTTGTAATAGACCGTATAGATGGCGGCTCGCAACAAGTTATAAAGGAAGAGTGTATTTAAAGAAACATTGCCAAAAACTGGCATACTTTTGAAGAAAACATACTAATACAAATTTTTTATTGATACGTATCTTTAAAGATACATTATCAATTAAAGGGTTTTAACCTGAATAAATAATAATACTAAAATTTTTTTTAAGAAAATTGAAATTTGTTTACAATTTTGTTTAATTTTTTTACGTGTAGTTCTAAATGGTGGCGCTGTTGTCAAAGAAGACCTGTCAACCTGATTATTTATATTAAAACTATTTCATAATAAAATTATTATTATGGTCATATGCTTCTTATATGAAAATATAAAGAAATTGGTACTTTATGTTCGTTTCTAATAAAATAATTTGAGGTTAGGATTATTTCACATCATTCACTTTTAAATAAGTATCTTTTTTGCCTTATACTCTTTTTAAGTTCGGTTTTAACTGGTGAATTGTACATTCACCGTATTTATCAGATATTTTATTTAAAATTACTCACTTGTTCAAATTCTTATTTACAAAAAACAACTAAACAGTTCTTCTCGTCAACTATCACCCCCTAGCGTAAGAAAAAATTAGACAGCTTGTCATTGTCTTTAACTGATAACCAAATTATCTTCTTCAGAGGCCGAAGGTAACCTAAAGCTATGTTTACCTTATACGAGGGCTGCCTTTTATATTCCGGGATTAGAACAAAAACAAATATTAATCATCTTAAATCACTTTATTGTTTTTTAAAATATTCCCTATGAAGATCTATACTCTTTTGCATGCGTTTGAACCAATTGTCGAAGCACTTTTGCCACTCTGATTGAGGCATCTCCAAAACATGTATTCTGAATGCAGCAACCGCTTCTTCAGGTGTCGAAAAACGTTGACCTCTCAGTTTGTTTTTTAAGTACGGGAATAAAAAAAGTCATTTGTTTAATCGTTTTCTATCTCCATTTATTGAATGATTTTTAATAAAAGCATGTTCGCAAAACTAGTTTGCAGATTACTCTGTAGGTAAACCTTTATTTTCATTATTTGGCAAAAAAGAGGTTCTGATAGATTTACAAACTTAGGAGCAAAATGTACTGGTACGTGAATATTTACTGTGTTGTTTGTATGTTGTATATAATATGTTTTGTTCTGTTGTAGGTACATTAATTATTTCTAATTCTAATTTACTTATCTGTTTTTGATATTTATCATGTTTCAAGAGGCTGTAATTGTTCTGTAATGAACTAGAATAATTCAATTGTTAAGAATAATAAACGAATATTCGTTTAAACTTAACGTTTTATTAAAAAACTCGCTTTTAAATTACAGTGACAGCTGTTTCGCTGGAATTAGCATCGTCAGATTGACATATTGAAGTCATATTTTGTAACTTTTTTGTGACGGTTTACCCTGTAGGCCTTCTGAATACCTAAAGAGATATTATTGCTTATATCTATTTGAAAGAGTGCAGTATTTGTACTTGTAGTTTTAATTTATTGACCAAATGCCACAACATCTGTTAAATTTTTAGTTCTCGTATCTTTTGCTATTTTAATGTAAACTATAATAATCTTTTGATTAAAAATTTCCAGTAAATTAGTTTATGTATGTACAGTCGGCTCTAGAATAGCATATACATGTTAAATGTGAATTTCGTTTACCTACCGAAGTTATAAAAACGCCCTTCTTGAACAACAAAGGAATGGCAATTTTTAAAACGCCTACAAGGGTAGGTCATGTCCCGAATAAATAAGTTTTTTTTGCATTTTTGCACTGATATAATAAAAAAAAGGGATTTTAATCCTAAACAAACATTTATTATCGAGGGTTCCAAACTAAGTGAAGATGTGGGCGTGGACAACTGTTTAACTGATTTCAAATTTATTATTATTTAAACCGTGATTGGTTACACAAAATAAACAGGCTGTCTATTCAATGTAAACGATTTTAGTTTGAAAATGTATATATGCTATTCTGAAGCCGATAGTACTTTAAATTTACTTTACACAAATACCTTTCAAGTGAATCACCCCGATAATGTTCTCAATTTTGAGCAAACCGAAGTCGTTTACACGATACCAGTCAGACTTCCTAAATGATAAAAGCCACCTAACTGGCCGGTATTGTCTGGTAACAATAACACCGTTCTCAATGATAACGAGGACTGCGACTGTATGCATTTGATGATCCGATTAGTTTTACGCAAACTACTGCCTCCCACACAAATTGCTTTGTTCAAAGGATTATGTTATAACTACATTATGCGATTACTACGAAATTCTCTGTTTCTGGGAATTATCCTCACTAAATCACTGCAACATCTCGAGCTCAGTCGATATTTGTTTTAATCCTAAACCGAACACCATCGAAGGAACATCAAAATGCCCGTTGTTTTGAACGGATAATCGTTTTCGGATCGGTACTTATTAGGGTTTAAAAGTTACCATAATATGTTAGCAAAGATTTAAAAACTGAAATTTATTGTACTAACCCATGTGAAAGTACATCTTATTACATCTTATTAAGAACAATAAGCAACTAAACGGTTGAAGGAAACTTCCACTATTTATTCGAAAAATCCGTTTTTAAATTCAATTACAGCTGTTTCGTTAAAAACTAGCATCGTCAGATTGACATATGGATATGTCATATGTCATATATATGTCTGATTCGTCATTAATATCTAAGTGACCAAGAAGCAGAAGAAGGACCACTACAATAAACGAATGAAAAAATCTAAGAAGAGATACAATTTGGCTTATGAGCAATTTGAAAATTGATGCAAAGGAAAAATGTTAAAACATATAAATGAAACATTATTATTTGCTTACCTATTTCGATTTCGAAATTAAATGAATGGATTGAAAAACAAAAACATTTTCAAGAAACGTCGTTGATCGGAGAGGACCACTGACGCCATCTTGACTACAAGGTTGCATGGGACATGGAACACAGACTAGAGAGCGCTGGTATGGACAGAAATCGATGAAAAATTTTCAAAGAAAGAAGCGATGTTTTATAATTTTTTTGATATTTGAAGGTCAATAATTTTTTAAAATAAAACAGGGTTGTATTGAGATTTGAATGTGTATTTACTATATCATTTATAAAAGTGAATTAAATTTATTTTAACTCAATTGAACCGATTACTGAAGGTATAGAGTTTTCTTATGCTCATAGAATTTATATACAAGGTGTGTTTGTTATAATTTAATTAAATATCAAAATAAAGTAAAATTAAGTAAAATTATACAAAAATAACTAATTTTAGCCCCACAAACATAAATATAATAATTAAAAACATAAAATTATAAATTTAATAATAATTATATTTTTCTAATTAAAATACATTTGGAAAACTACCTTACTTAACTGCAAGAACTACTGGATTACCAAACCCCCATTTTTTATTTCTTTTTAGCTTTTGTGTATAAGTACACCTTTATAAAGTCAAATAAGCAAGTCACACAGTGACTTATTCCGAATAGTTAAATTTATACAAAAAAAACAACTGCTTTATTCATTGATAACCAAATAAGAGAACGTTCAATTGCAAAAGCGGTGAAGAGAGACAACAGAAAACAGTTACTATCACGATATAATCAGAAGTATAAGCGATAAATATGAATGACGAAATGTGTGAAAAAAACAATAAATACACTAAGAAAAATGATGCATGAATCAAAATACTTAAAATATTTATAAAACAGTTCTTTTAGTAACATTTATTATCCATACGTAACATTGTTATACCTAAACAATGTACGAACATCGAAAGAAGAAAAAAAGAAACAAATAAGAAATAAATGAATGAGAAAAAAATGAATGTTTGACCCATATATAGGTTAAGAACATTAAACAACTATTTATTCTACTACACACAACTATTTATTCGAAAAAATCTTGATTTTTTAACCAACACGCACAAAATTTATTATCTATTATAATACATTTCAAAATACATTTAAAAAAATTAACCAGTAATTGAAATTTAAGTTAGACAAGAAAAGTCTATGACAATCTGATGCCTGAATAGGCAATTTGTGTCATGATCGCGATTTATTAAATCCCAATTAGATCAACAAACCAATTTGGCAACGTTGTGGTAGGCAGAAAATTCGATTGTTCTGTGAAGATGTATAGTTCTGTGTCAATAATTGCGATTTGAAAACGTAATCATGTCCCTAAATAATATTTTTATTTTGTGTTAACATTGACAAATAATTTTTAATAGTAAGTAAAAGATGACTGACATACACAAACCGATATACAAAAAAGAGTGAAATTGAAATATGAAGAAGACGAAAAGAGATAATAGCAGTTTGCTCAATTAGAAATCCAATGAAATCAATTAATTTGTGGTCATCCGATTGAATACAACCAATAAAACCAACATTGTACTGAAAACAGATCTCATGGGCTGTTTTCACTCAATCATGTAGCTATGGATAGGTACCTACATTTCGTTTTATTTCGATTTTGATATTTCAAATATTCAATATTTCAAAATTTCACGATTTGGTTGTAATACTGATGAGAATATTAATGAAATTATCGAATCAAATATACCAAAGAATACTGTTTACAGTAAAACATTTGTAATTGTTCTTTTGTTAATTGCACAAAATTCCTTTGTTAATTGTAAAAAAATTTCTATCCGAATAACCCTCGAACATTGATAAATGCTCAAAAAATTTTATAACAACTTTCTCAAGCTTACAGGCAACAGACCTTCGCCTACGGCGTCGGTCTGTTTCCAAGCAACAAGCTTTCGAAATCTGTTATAAAATTTTTTCGAACAATTATCCATGTCCTTGGGTTATTACTACTGATAAAACATTTTACAGTATAGGAACCTACTTGTCGTTTGCAAATTCTAGTCGGTCTTCAATATATTTGAAGTCGAAATCTCTCAAAATCTTTATTATCCAAATTTTGGGAATAATCTCTTTCTTGAACCCATCGAGGGTAATTATAACTAATATATACCTAAAGATGTTTTTATCACCCGGTAATAATATAGATTTTAAAAATAATTGAGTTGGAAAAAAAAATTTTTAAATTACTTTAGATTGATTGATTCATTTATAATAATACCAAATAGAAACATAATTGAGCTGGCAAAAATAATTTTTTATATTTTGCACTTATAAAAATCTTCATTATAAAACGCATTTGCGTATCGTAATGTAACTTTTACGCACGCAAATTTTTGTTTTAAATGGTTGGCGACATGAGTGAAGTTTCTAAAGGCAAGACTATTGACAATGACATTTGTGGCTAATAGCAATTTATTAATTTTATATTGTTCTTTAAGAAAGTATCTGTGAATATGAATATAATATTTTACTTATATAATATATTATTATTGGTATATTATTCATTTTAAAATATTTTAAAACATTAACATTTGATAATCTAAATGTCACAACTGTCAAATTTTATAAATTACACAGTGCTGCCGACATACTTTTTAAAATAAAAATTTTCGTAATTACATAAAAATAAAAAATTTATTTAAAAAATGGTAAAAAGGGCAAAATATAAAAAATATTATAAACAACTTATTTTATATGGCTGTTGTGACACTCGTTCTTTAAAAAACTCATCGCTTCGCGATTCGTTTTTTAAACTTGAACTCGTGTCATAACAGAATTCCATATGAAATGCGTTGTTTAATATACTATTTAAATTACTTTAAATTGATTTGGTGCTCCAGACGAAAAATAATTTCATCTTCATCATTATCGTCTTCGAAGGCAAAATCATGCATAAACTCTTTGAAATGCCATAATTAACAATACAATAAAGTGTCGGACTTAATATAACAAACATAGGAGTAAATAGTGGTGATAGTGAAAGTAAATTTTCAGATGATGATGATTTGGGGTGCAATTCTCGATGAATAAAAAATGTTTTAATATTTATTTATAGTTTTAAATTTTATAATAAATGTTTTAAGTTGATATTGTTTTAAAAATTTCCTAACTTTCTTAAATTGTGTTTTTAATACGTGTTTTATTAAAAGTGGGTAAAATGGATTATTTATTTGTTTCTATTTATTTTTTTACTGCAGGACACATGCAGACCTCTTAGCTTATTACTTGATTACATCCTTAAAATGTTCTTTACCATTCTGATTTTGAGAAATTTTCTAATAACATAATCTTCGCTTCAGTATAAGTACTAGTATAACAGTATAGGTTATTTAAAAACAAATTCAAGGATTTAAAAATTAATTTATAAGGAAGAAATAAAATATCATACAATACTCGTCCGTTAGGTGTTATGAAAATACTCCTTTATTCATAATTAAAGTTGTTCTTGTATAAAACTGCAACGTACAAAAGTTCTAATAAAGGCGGCAACTAGATATTTAAACATTATACTTCTCAAAAAATAATTTATAAATATTAAGAATTATCAGAAATATAAGGCGCTGTATATATTTAATTTATTTATTGTACTAAATATTATTGGTACACATTTTGTATTATATTTTGCAATAAAATTATGTTATTTTTCCATTACCTCAAAAAACAGAATAGTACTAATGCTGAAGAAGGTTCAGTAAAGTAATTGTAATAATTAATATTTTTCTCTGTGTACGTACAAGAAAATCCTGTACATTGTTAAGGTGCATTGTGGATTAACCGTGCCAGTTATTAATATGAATAGCTGACTGTCGACTGAACGGTACTTGAGGTGCCGAAGCGTTGATAGTATCGCACTTCCAACCTCGGGGGTCCTTTAACGTCAAGGTCGTGCGCTTTGGAACGCAACTCGGCTATCAGGATATGAATATGATTCATTAACTATATTTTTAGATTTAAGATGATCGTCTTCTTAGAAAAACGGAAAGAAATAAATGTTTAATGCACTTATTGGTAGCGAAAAACTTTGACATTACCTTGTGGATATCAGATAAAACTATTCTTTGTTCCTTAGGTGCAGTAATTGGCCAAAAAAGTAACAATCTTTTATTATTATTTTAACAAATCCATACTTTTGTCCTAATATATTTAAAAGATTAATTCGTATAATCTCTTGCACGAGGAATCACTAGACAGTTTAATGAGAAAAGACTAAATTGCACAACAACCTATAGAGAAAAAAGGATTACAACATAGATATGGGAAACGTCAAGATAGGAGCAGGATTGTAGATATTAATCTAGTTTAACCAAATATATTAATCGATTTCGTAATTTAATTTCAGCGCGCAAAATATATGATAATGTTTTCCTATCTATAATAGCTCGAAAATCTAAATTCAGACACAGTTCTCCACACCGTCTCTTAACAAAATTTATCTCGTCTCTTCTCAATTTAATCGCCAAAATCTGATTAAACAACTTCCCTACTCGCTTTACCGTATCCATCGAAAATTTGAATATAACCATCCCAGAAGCAACGTTATTAACGTCCCTCGAGACACTCTATTAATTATTTTATTGAACGCTAAGCTAGGTCATAGGGAGGTGCCATAATCCGCATGTCTCCAAGCAACCGACTATGAGAGGCAATTTTATCTGTTTTTGTCTGCTTCGTATGGATGAATGTATGTATATAGGGTACCTATAGGGAGATGATGGCAAGCGGCTCAGTTATATGGAGATCGGATTGCGCTCACGGCTTAATCCGTTAATAGAGCGTCGTCCGGCAGCGTCATTTCACGCCCGACGCGTCCATTGATACAGCTCTCCAATCTTGTTTCTCTATGAAAATATTCAGTAGCGTCCACACTTTTTAATCTAGAATTTTAACTTTAAATCTTGCATGTAAACAATCACAAGGTTTACCTCGTATTGTATGTATGTTTTATACATTTGATACTTTATATTAATTAGTTTATACAGCGTGTCCACGAATGGGTATACTATAGGCGAAAAATGTTTAAATATTAGTTTTCGTGAAAAATGTCACTCTATAAATTTTTTTTTCTGAAACCCCATAAAATAATTTTTTTTACTACTAGCCTCTGAACCTAACATTATTGACTTTTGTTGAGGTAGCAGAGGTGATCATTTCTAACCAAGATACAGGGACTACTTCATTGGTCCCTATCTTTATCTGTAATTCTGGAAGGCTGCACTTAGGCCACATCTGGCCCATTGTGTGTCCTGTCTACCTATTAACTCGTCCTACCTGTTTAAAGTAGGTGATAAGGTCACCAGTAGGCAGCTCCCTCAAGTTGGCATATGTTACCCAGTTCCGAATACAGGTCCGAATACAGAAAGTCTTAGAGAGAGTACCAGACATCACAAAGGACGTGCTCAACTGTCTCATCCTCTTGTTCACATCCTCTGCATAGTGGGGTGTCAGATAAAACCACCCTGTTCAGATGTTTTCATAAATGACAATGACAGTAAGCATACCTGTGACCAAACGCTGTGACCTTTCTGGTCATGGCCACGTATTTCTGGCTGCTTTGGATACTTTAAAAGTTCCTTGGATAGTCTGCAACCTTTTTCTTCGTCCCATCTTCCCCTGAATTTGTCAAGGGAGCATTCCTTTACTAGGTCAACCACCGCTGATGCCGACAAGCTGACAAGACTGCCAGGTCCCAAGGTCCTTTGGGAGGCAGCTTTCCTAGCCAACGAGTCAGCTATGCGGTTGCCTTTTGAAATTCCATGACCTTTTATCCAGCCTTATCCGCATTGTTGTTTGATAGAATGTGAGGTTAACTGATGCAATGACAAAATGAAAAGAGATTTTTCCTTACTTATTTAATAGTTATATCAAAGTATTAGTTGTATTAGTTTTAAAAACCAATTTTTAAAAAATATAATACCAGTACTGAAATATACGAGCCACGGTAAAAAAGTGTATTATGGTCTTGGATGTATAAAGATTTCGAAGCTTCCCTTCTCGGTATTTAATGTACCTCGACAGTAATATACTTTCTGTTGAATAGTTAATGTTGTTGTCAAATATTTATTTAATAATAAATTAGATAGGTCATCCATCTCAAATGCGGTTGAATCCAATAGAGAAGATTCCAGAAAACACCAAGTCAAACCACAGAGTTTTTTTGAGTAATAAAATTATTGCAACTGGTTTCGGTCTGAATCACACCATCATCAGGCTGTAAAGAACACAATAAATTGGTAAACAAAAATGAATGAATGAAAGGATGTACAATTTTTATTTTTTATTATTGGAAACTGTTTCGGATCATGCAAAAATTAATGCGGTTTCGACAAAATGGCTATAAAATGAGACAAGTTTTAAAAAACTTGAATTTTATTTTAGATTTTGGGGTTTCCAAACAAGCAAGAATGACATTTTTCACTAAAACTAATATTTAAACATTCGTGGACACGATGCATAAATTTTCCCTAGTGGAAATCAGCCAAAATAAGGATGTAAATTAATTTATTTATAGAGCAACATAAATAGAAATGTGAGTTTTTGATCACAGACAAAACTTAACAATGCCCTTTATATTCATCAGAACGTTTTCTAATGAAAAAAAGCAAAATATTTCCTGGACTACATATCCCAAGGGACTTTGAATTCGATTTCAGAAGAAAACGTGACAATCAACTAACATCGATTATTATGATAATCTCTATTGCTTTGCAAATGAAAAGTAAGTCATACTACTCGCAGACTAATATATTGTCGTTATTGTGTCGTCATCAGTACTTCTTCTCAACCCGCAGAGCAGGATGCAGAATGTATCTATTATACAATTACATATATAGTAAGAGTAAGACTACGGTGATAAGAGCGCCATCCTACAGTTCAATTGCAAATCAACAGATTAAACTAGTCGTTAAGCTAGTCGACTCTAATGTCCAATTTTAAATAAACTAACTTCTTCTGAAAATTTCTATTTTTAACTTCAAAAAAATATATACACATAAATTAAAAAGTTTTGCTTCACCCAATATGTCTACAAGTAATATTTCCTTAATCAGGAATGTACTGGTAAGCTTCAAGTTTAAAGAAAAATTAATGGTTTTTGTATACTTATTATCCACTAATAAATTTGATTTAAATATAAGAGTAATTTTGGAAGATAATTTAATTTACAAATTGATGATCTAAGATGCCTGAAGAAGCCTACCCATACCGTTAATCAAATTTCTGATATGCTTTTGCAGAATATTGCACCGTTTCTCCTGAGCGGCATGAACAAGCTCTTGTACACTCCTTGGTGGATTCGGTTTCTAGAGCTCTCGTGCGATGAGGCCAGGCGTTCTCATCAATAAAAACGGAGCGATTGCCAACAGCTGCTCGTCATAGACTCACTTGAGGAAGTAGAATATTCCTGAGGTGTCTATCACCTCGCACCAAAAAGGTACACTCCAACAAAATAAAGTAGAATAAAAACAAAAATTTGTACAAAAACCTTTGATGTTTTTTTACTTGAAACTAATCTTGACGAAGAAAATTAGTTACTGAGATATAGGGTGATGCAAAACTTTTGAATCTATGTGTGTTTCTATATTTATTAATTTCAATTATTTTGGAAGCAAATGTATCAAATAAATGAAGAGATTCTCATTTAAGTTAATGGAAAGCCTAATCATATTCCAAATCCAAATTTCTACTGAAGTCTATCCGTTAAAATCTGAGTGAATATATGGACTATAAAAGCAATCAAAATTTTAAATAAATAAAGCTGATTGGTTTGGAATTTATTGTGATTTAAAAAATCATGGGCAAAATGCAATACCTGCTACTTAAACCAAATAATAATTGACGTCCTTTGTATTTTAAAAATAAATTTAAAATATTAAATATTATAAAGTATTCAAAAAAAGAAAATAACGGGATGACGGGAAGTACGTTGAGAAATGAAACAAAACAAACTAAAAGTTGAAGAACCAAAAGTATGTTAGTAGTAGTATGAAGTATATAAAAGCTCTTTGGAAATTATTATAAATGCAAATCATGCAGAAGGTAATTTAAAGGCATGGTCAAATGATTCCATACACATTCATTAAATAAGTGGATAAAGCACCAATATCACAAATAAAAAAGACCATATACCACTTTAATGAACTTTAAAATCACAAAAATTACAGCTAAATAAGTAATACTCATTAATCTTTTAAAATAACGATATTCATTTTGAGCTGACATATAAAGAAACGCCACTGAGCCTTGCGAATCCTCTGGACCATGATTATGTACAGCTGTCAGCGCGAAATTTGAATATTTTAAGCAGGTCGCATTAAATTTGTACCGAGTTAATGGCTTCATTATAATATGAGAACATTAATTCCAAATTATGCATGCCGAGGGACTTAGTATTTTATTTATTTTATCGCCGAATTTATATTCCCCGTTGGATTTTTTGACAAATAGCATTATGGGCACATTTATTTCATAAATTTAACAAAACCGCGTAATTCAGGTGAGAACAATAAACAGTGATTTTGCTATCTAAACAATATAAAAGTGAAATTTGTTGCACTAACCCATAGTAGAAGTATTCAACACTTTATTAATTTATTGATTTTTTCGTATATAATATCATAAGAGAGAAAATTTTGCCGGCAAAATTTTCTACGTCTCGTGATTTTGTCAAAATTTCATTCGCGTAAATTTCCAAGCAACAAACTTTAATAAAACCAGAAGAAAATTTGCCCGGGAAAAAATTTTCTTTCGAATGGTATTCGACAAGACTATGTCACAAAAAAAACAAGACAATATCAACGACACATAATCTTTGTTTATTTGTAAACAATATTAAATGTACGATTATTATAAGTTATAGTAGTTTGCCCGTTCTTTTCTACTAATAATTGATTTTGTGTATTATTGACATTTGCATTTGGGAACTCGAAGGTTCAGCTTCATTTGTTGTACTAAGATTCTCGATCAACTTCTCGTGGTGACTGAAATCCAGCTACAGATAAGGTTTTAACGAGCTTGCATTTGAGTGACCCGTTAATTTAATTAACTCCTGTTCAGCAACACCTTGCTTAAACAAGGCTCTCACAGCTGAAGATCGATGAGAATGGTTTGTTATTTTACCAGTATGTTTTGTGTCTATTCCAATTTTTGCAGTGATATTTTTGTCCACTTAGAGACGATGTTTATTCCCAGTGGACAGTTTTTGAACTAAGATCCATTCTTCCATTTGGGTGAACGGTAAGAAAAAGTTTCCCTGATAACATCTTTGGTCCTCTTTTTTCTATTAATTTCAAGAATAGTCTAACCGGGCATAAATGTTCGTTTGATGAATTTTTCACCAACCATTTGCTACTTGCAATACTTTTTGACCCGCCTTGAGTTGTTTTTGAAAAAAATGCTGTTGTATTCAATTTGACACGTAAATCCTCCCATAATATCAATTTCATTCTAGAAAAAGTTAATCTTGCAGTTTACGGCCTCATTGCTTCTTCAAGAGAGTTCAAATGAGCAAAGGTGAAAAAACTTTTTTTGTGTTCCATTGGGAGTTTCTACGTCGTAGCTTTTGATAACTTTTAATAGTTCTTCGGTGGATAATGCTTTTGAACTGAGTTTTCTTTTTTCTGGACAACTTTGAAGCTGCCTTCGCTTGGTGTCTCTGGCCAATCTTGCACATTTGAAAGATATATCCATGAAAGGGTCGATTTTTATGCCGTATTCCGTAAAATATTTTTCTTATACCATTTTTGCTGTTGTATTCCATATTGACTTTACGGACGACTCTTCATAGTTTTTGCCATTGCCTTTTTTATATTAAAGGCTTAATCCTTGAGAATTTTTGCTCGTTCCGTTATGGTAGTACATTTTTCAAGTATAAAATTTCTCACCCTTACGAACTCCGAGAATTGGTTCTAGAGCTTCTGGACTTCTGCGCGTTCAATGGGACATTTTCCGAAACCAATTTTCTGATTTCTTTGCCTGACCGGCACCCGAATCTTGATATTTCGTCTGGATTCATTATTTCTTTTCAAAATTATGAAGACGCTTCAATGAAGTTTGTGAAACTGACAACTATAGAAATACCAGACACCTTAGTAACGGATCTGTCATAATTTTGTCGCTGAAACATTATGTACTGGCAATATGAAATGTGCCGTTGCTATGCAGCTTTGTCAGTTAAAAATAGTCTAGTGAAATAGTCACTACTAAATAAAGTTTCTGTTTTGTTTAACAGGCGAATGAATCTGCGAAATAGTAATATTTTTTATACTATGGTGGAAAAACAGTTTTGCAAAATACCCCACAAACCCTTATGCCTCGCTAATCGTCTAATCAACTAGGAAAAAATTTTGTTTTTGGTGGTGTGATTCGGTTTCGCATTTTGCACGTGCAGTACAAATTGTTTGTTGGTAGTTTTGGCGATTCAATACATTTAGGGGTTTAGGAAAATTAGAGAATACATTCCTGGCTACCTGTAAAAAAAAGGGTCTGGCGCGCACCCCGGACACCGGAAATTGGGGTTCATATTTCATAATTATGTCTGTTACATTGGTTACACAAAAACAATTTCACTAGTGTATACCTTACAGTATTTTTAGTTTTATTTTGGTTCTAGAAAACACAACAAGCGAAGCAATAATTCTCCAAAAGAATAGTGATGTTACAACTCATCTCAGTTTCGTCTTCAATCAAACGTTGCTTCAGAGCATGTAATGCGTTGTTCTTCGTACATGGCTTAGACTCTTCATCGTATTAAGTTTTTGTCTGCTTCGTCAAGACATTTGCTGGAATCAGCATCTTTTCCCTTTTCTTTTGCCTTGATGGAGGTTGACGTGATTCTTTTCACTGTCGTAAGAATTAGTCAAATCACTTTCAGCTGCACTAGCGTCAAGTCCTCTATTCAGTATAGAGTTATATATAGTTTTTACAATTTCTTTAGCATCTAGAAATAAATACTTACTTACTACTTTCTTTCCTCGAAGAACTTGAAATAACAAGACATCTAGCAGATCAACAATTTAAAGTAGTGAATGAACAAATAAATCTTGGAAGTTCTTCACTATTAAATTGTTTACTTTGATTGAATCATCATTTTATACATAGATAAGACGTAATTGTAACAGAAATATATTAAGTTATTGTAAAGATCAGCATAAAATTATAGTTTTTTCCTGGTTTTTCTATATCATTGCACAGTTATACTGATCTTAGAGGGAAATACATCCAGGATAATCCCTTAGGGCTAATAACATCTAGGCTTTAATATTGTTATGTCTTATTACTTCCATACTTGGTCTAGCCTTAGCTACTTAATAAACATCAGGTACCTAGCTACAAATAAACAAAATGTAACTTCAATATGTCAATCTCACGATGTGTAGAAGTTTCATTCAACCATTTAGTTGTTGACTGTTCTTAATATGTTTATTAGAAAGATGGAGTGTAGTAGCTTCGTATTAGGTGTTAAAAAAACCGAAGACTTCGCGAGAAATGAAAACTGACTAATTTGGCAAAAAAGCTTAAAATTTTACCTACTACGCCTATTTCAAACTATAATCCGGTCGCCTCAACTGTTGTCCGCAAATCGGGGATGCTTATGACTGAAATTGGTTTTCGTAATGAGATTACCTCAGGTAGCTTAACTGCAGTCAACCATTTTTCTTGAAAAACACTATATCATGTTATTTATTTCCTTCTGACAATTGGGGATTTACTCAAAAGCCTGCCATTGGCGAATATATTAATTTTAAGTAAGCATAGTGGAAGAAACCAATAAACTTCTTGCCAATTCTTTATTCTTAACCAAAAATAAAAATAAATCTTTTTACAGAACTTAACCAGGAATTCCGCGGTTATATTTTTTGCATTACCCCGTATTGTTTCTGATTAAATTCTGACGATTCGCATTTTATTTGTCGATGCTTATTTTTCTCTTATTGCGCTGTACACGGTTTTCAATTTTTTTTATCGTTGCGTTCAATAAAGAACCGATTACATAAAAGCCGTTGGAATGAATCAAATACTGATATGAGAGGTAGGATTGTATTAAAAGCTATTGACCGTCAGTGGAGGCACAAACCCATAACCTTTCAACTTTCTATATAAAGCGTTTCAATAAAAATCACCTTCGTGAATCAAAAGCGATCTATCAAACGATAATATCGGCCGGCTATTACAACTTTCTGCTCCAATATTGATTCTGTGCATGTGACGGAGAGTCATAATAAAAAAAACGGCGATATATCATTCGGTAGCACGAAGCTGTATACTTGTAGTTCACTGAGCTTTATCGTCATTTAGTTTTTTCTATATAATATTTTCAAAGAATAAGCTCGGCTTTGTTTAGATTAAATTTCTTCCACGAAATTGTGCAGCGTTAAAATAGAACACTACAGATACCAACAAAATTTTCTCAATTAATTGAGATACTCATTGTCAGATTGACACAACAAAGTTATATTTTGTTTTTATGAGATTACGGTCAATTAAGTAGTATTTAGGATTGACTGAGTATTGCATTCATAAGACATTACTCTATTAATTCTTGTATGTTTAATTATCCTTAAGAGATTATCCTGGATATATTTCCCTATATAATATCAGTATAATTGTGCAAAACCAATAAAAAACTAAGTATATATGTTGCATTTATGTCTTATCTTTATGTGTATAAAATTTATCCGCTTATTTCTTTGATTTAATTTTAATTGCTGACCTGCTAGATTTCTTTAAATTTCTCCTTCTTTCATTTTCATTTTTTCATTCATGTTTTTTCACACATTCGTTTATTTTATATTTTATATTTATATTTTATATATATCCAATAATAGTTAATGAGAAAGTTGATAGACTCGCAAAAGAAGTGGCAAATACACATTTCCTTGGTGGAGAGTTCTATTGTGGTCTCCCAAAAATCCACATCCAAAAGGAACTCCATTCTTGAAAATAGGAACAGGAAGTGAGGCAAGTTAAAAGGCAAATAAAGTTGACCAAAGTTAGTCTTCCCTACTGCTAGTCTCACTATATTGACCAAAATTAATTATAACTGGTACTAAACTAAGTGACATAAAAGTCCTATCACCCAGTTTAAATGATTTTATTTTTATAAAATTTTGTATAAGTATTTACTGAAGCATAAAAAAAAAATTTCAAAATGATTGCATTGCTTTAAAGCACTTTTATCTTTAATAATGTGTGGATGCACCCCGATGTGCTACGCATCTTCAACGCGCCTAGGTATGCTTCTGATCAGGTGGTCAATGTCCTCCTGTGGTATCTCATTCCAGGCAACCACCACCTCCTCTAGAAGTTTTTCTAGAGTCAGAAGAGAATGTTGCAAATTGAGCAATCTCCTACCCATCATACCCCACACGTGCTCAATTGGGGAGAACTTGGTAGCCAAGGTAACAATGTGACATCATTATGTTAAAAAAAGTCTATTGTGACTCTTGCGACATGTGGTCGGGCATTATCTTGTTGGAAAGTTGGATTTGCCAGGGTGTCAAGATAGGATAAAAGGTTCCAAAACTTCTTGGATATAACGCTGCGCGTTCATGTTACCTCTGATGAAGATTAAAGGTGATCTCGAACCATAAGCTATAGCACCCCAAACCATAACTCCAACGCTTTGATGAACATGCCTTTCAACAAAAAACCGTGGATTTCTCCTTTCACCACGTCGTCTTCTAACCCTCGCTCGACCATCGTGCATGCCTAAACAAAAACAAGAGACTCGTCACTAAAGACAATACTGTTCCATTCCTGATTTCAGAGTGAGCAATCTCTGCACCACTCAAGGCGATTACGTCGGTGTTCTGCAGTTAAAGGGAGAACCCTGTGTGGTCGGTATGAAAACAGACCAAAACGTCTTATTCGTCGGTAAACATACCGCATGCCAATAGGTCTTCCGTATTCTGCAAACCATTCATTTGCAATGGGCCTCACTTATACACACCAATGACATTCATATACTACACATTTGTGATAAAAAACAAAATTTAGATTTTCTAGAAGAACTTGAAATTAAAAGACATCTAGCAGATCAACAGTTTAAAGTAGTTAATGAACAAATAAATCTTGGAAGTTCTCCACTATTAAACTGTTTACTTTGATTCAGTCTTCATTTTATACATAGATAAGACATTATTGTAAAATAAATATATTAAGTTATTGTAAAGATCTGCATGATATAGTTTTTTCCTGATTTTTCAATATTATTGCACAGTTATACTAATCTTAGAGGGAAAAACATCCAGGATAATCCCTTAGGGCTAATAACATCTAGGCTTTAATATTGTTATGTCTTATTACTTCCTTACTTGGTCTAGCCTTAACTACTTATCAACATCAAGTACCTAGTTACAAACAAACAAACAAACAAAATGTAATTTCAATATGTCAATCTGACGATGCTAGTTAGCAAAACAGCTGTAATTGAATTTTAAAGCGAATTTTTCGAATAAATAGTGGAAGTTTAGTTTAACTGTTCAGTTATTTATTGTTCTTAGTAAGATGAACTTCCAAAAAGTAAAGGTTAACACAATCAATTTCATTTAAACTGGGTTTCGGATTTTTGTCACTTAGTATATATCATCTATAGCCAAATAAACCATTCTTTGACAATATTTATTAATTCATTTTGACCATATCTATGGAGTAACAGTAAGTAATGCTTCTTTCCACATTCTTTTAAATTTCTATCTTCTTTCCACATTCCTTTAAATTTCTATCTTTGCCAACATATTGATCGTCCTATAGGATTAAACATACAGTGGTAAGGAGGAAGATACAATATTTTGTGACCCATTTCTTTATCTTTCTAATCAACCTTAGGTCTACTTTAATTTACAATAGTTCAATGGTTCAAGCTTTAGCATTTTACAATCAAATGATAATTTTGTGTCATGAAGTTACTATTTCTTTTAATTTTTAAAATATAATATCAAATTCAATTCAATAACAATTATTGGCTATTTTTACAGCCTATTTATAAAAGATTATGTATTTTTGTTGTAAAGGAAATAATTTCACAATTTATTTCAAAAAATTTGATAAAAACAATTTTTGATACTATTGGTTTTCATCGTTTAGAATTTGGAGAAAACAAGGACAAACATCTGTTATTTTTTTTCACACTGTACGGTAAAGTGCCATTTCCCGGACTCGTTTGATCCTGGGAAATGGCACTTTACGGTACACTTGTACTTTACAGTACTCTTCAATTCTCCCAATGTTGTTTGAAATAATAAGTGAATCAACATGAACTAAGCCTTTATTCTAGTTTTTGAAGATTGACATTAAATGTACAACTGCTGTTGCTAGAAATATCTATTAATGGATTTGTGGATGAGTTTACAGTGTTATCTGTAATCGCTGAAGACGAGTGGCTGTGATGTAGCACTTCAACTAAAGTTTCGCCCCTTTGGCTCATTCTTGCAATCTTGTTTTTGCCTACAATCGATTCTTCTATATAACTTTCTGCAACAACGTTGAGGATGTTCTACTGAAGCAATGACCTGTATACTTTTCTGGTTGGTCTAGTTTTAAGAACTCCGCTATTTTCTTAGGTGCTCCGCCAACAGACCAGCTCTTTGAGACAGACATTTTCCTTGTCTATAACCCACCAAAAGAGCTTTCAGGGAGACGTGTTGCCGTAAATTTATGTATTTTCTAAACACATTCAAATAGTGAACATCACCGCTGTTAATCACAGTGAAAGCTTGTCGAATATGCGTTTTTGTCTGGTTAATCTTAACAACCAGCTGAGTAGGTACCCGTATCCTCCACATCACTAACTTCTAAATTATAGATCTCTTCCCTTCGGCAACCTCCAGCAACTCCAAGTAATGCTATCACTTTAAGTAATAGATATTCTTTATCAGGAGCGTCCCTCATGAAGCTTTTAATTTGTTCCTTAGTCAGCACCTTCGACTGGTTTGACTCGTGGTCTACATTTTGTTTTTTCAAAAAACCTATCAACTTTGGGAAACTTGATATGTTAACATTCTCATTAACCATAATCATTAATATTACCATCGAGTATTTGGACCATAATGAAGAAGGGTTGAATGTTTTTGACTGAAAATTTAAACTGTTGAAAAGAATATTCTTTAAAAAACCTATTCTTACCACATCCAAAAAGTAAGCCAACATCACATTTTCATCAGCACTACTTTTCAAATTGTGTTGTTCACTCCCGTTGCAAAACAGCGCATATTTTTTTTCATATCTTTTCGCAGACTTAACTGGAATGATTTGCCCTATCCCAGCAATTTCACCTAATTTTAGATCCATTTTCTCAGCAGATATTTTGTGTGTGCAGAGAAATTTAATATGTCTGCCTTTATTTACATTGTTACTTGGTAACCGCTGTTCATTTTTTATTTTTAAAGCAAATCAACCATGTAAAGAATAAATCAAGTAACATAATTTTTTCACAGCAGTCTACATGACTTGCTAATAAAATGAGCAAATATGTTATTTCAGTTTCATATTTTATTGCGTTTAAAACCAAAGGCAGTATGAAAAAAATATAGTACGATACACGTCCGTGAAGTGATTATTACGGTACTCGATTAGATATTCTTGACTCGGCTCCTTCGTCGCCTCGTCCATAAACATCTATCTCGTACCGTAATAAGTCACTTCCCGGACTTGTAACGTAAATAACTATTTTGTTTGGCACCAGCAGCGCTTATTGCAAAACAATACGGCTCTAAAATAACTAAATTTAAATAGAAAATATTTTTATTTCTTAAATATTGTATTGGTAACCTTGACGAATGATGACTTTGAACTAAGACATGCAATTTTTATTTTTGTAGAAATGTTATTTGAATTTTCCTAAATTTTGATTCAATCGTTAAAAACACAAACATGATTTACTATTTATTTAATCGAACGTGTAACTTAAAATAAACGTTGGCGAATTAACGACTTATACATAACAATTTTTTTCCCGGTTTCCTAAAAAACTTTTTGTTTGACAGGGAATTAAATTTTCCGGAATTTAGAATTTTTTCATATTAAAACTCAGACGTCCTAAAAAAAGGGGGACTATCAGTTGTATTTAAATCCATCTCTGTTTTTTTTATGTTGCCTTTGATGACGGGTCCAACTTTAATGACTTCCTTTTTTTACATTTTCCATCTACAATTTTGTGTTTGTCATCCACTGACGGCGAATTTGAATATTTCAATTTGAGTTAGGACGAGGGTATTAATCCACTATATCACAGAGACAAGTGTAAAAACAAACAAGGGACGGCTCGTTCTCGGAGTAAATATAGCTTCAAATTATTTCCTATACACATAAAAGGTGTAACCAATCTGAATATTAAACTGAAAGCAGCGGCGTAGCTAATGGGGAAACGTTCTCTAAACCGGTTTGGGGTGTGACAAAATTTGATTTATTGCCATATCCGCATCAAGGCAAATAGTTTTTTAACACAAGAGTTGTACTTTTTTATCACAAATAATTTATGAAAAAGAAGATAATAAGTATAATTTTTTAGGTTTTAGAACTTTTTTTAAATACCCAGCTTTAAAAAAATGCCCAATTTTTCCCTAGAAGTCGTCCGATTACCGGTCCCACCTCAACCTCTTGGGCCTATTGTAAATTCTTGTAAATTTGACTACGACCTGTCCAGAAATTGTTCCCTGTATGAGCTAATACAGTTCTCTGTTATAAGCCCTAATTTATGCAGGTGTTCTCTAGTGAGCAAGTGCTCCGTGAGTAATACTGTAGTGGTGCGTAGTTATTCCTGTGAACAGTTCGCTTGCTACTCTTTCAGATGGTTCCTGTTTTTGCCAGCTCAATTATGTTTAAATTTGGTATTACTATAAATGATTCACTGCGTGCCGAGCGAAGCGAGGTTCGCAGCACCAAATCAATCTAAAATCATAAGTTATAATTAATTTGGTGCTGCGAACCTCGATTCACGAGGGCGTGTTCATTCAGTGAATTTTATGTTTCTAACCATGACCTGATAGAGCATTTAGGAATGCCTATGGCCCATTCAGGTCCGATAACTGAAGTTAAATATCCTCGCATTCCTTGATATCCGCATACCCACTGCAGTGTAACCCTGTTCTGGATCGCCAATCTTTCAAATGCGCCTTAAGTATTTGTGTAATTTTGTCTACCTATACAAAAATCAACCAGGGATTAGAAAAAATATTTTGTGGACAGCTGAATCCAAAATCCGGACAATCTAGTAATTAAAAAGCGAGTACTTCTTTGTCATAGACAATAAATGATTCTTATTTTTTGTGTTTTTAAAGAAGAAATTATGGAAGTTGGAAGAAAAAATAGATACGACAATTTTGCTGGTTGAATCCTGTGAATTTGGAAAAATATAAGAACCATTTAAAAGACGAGTTGCTTGTTTTTAGCAGAATGAAGGATTTAATATCTGCTCTTCAGATATTAGTGGTATCTCCATGAATGCCAAAAATAGCAATAACCTTCATAAACAAAAAGACATTATCAGAGCTTCTATCAGAAATAATGTTATTTGACTCGAAGATTTTAGATTTTTTTAGCCTTATATCCTCCACTTAATTTTTTCAGTTTTTGTCACAATTTTCATTCACCCTCACCAATAACATATTCTCCTCTTTTTTCGTCATTTTCACTCACGCCATTGATCCTCCTGATGCTTTTCCACTTTTTAAAGGATGGTTGTCCTTCTGATACACCATCCCAGATTCTCTGCTGACAAAACTGCCTGCATCTTCTACATACTTATGTAAAATAAAGGCATACCCTCTGACACGGACAAAAGTCAGTAAGGATCTTAGTAGGGCTGTTAACTGAATAGACACAAGACTTATACAGGTTCTGTCTGTGAGAGGATAAAACCGCAATCCACGTACTGTGCCCATGTGAAGGCTTGACAAGGCTGCGGTTTATAGAATTTGGGCAGCAAAAACCGGAAGTAGCAGGCTATATGAAACGGCCACTATCAAAGCTGTTGAACTTCATTGAACGGGCAGGCCTAGGTGAGATGCTTAAAAATACAAGGGCAGCACTATAGATCTGCAAAGGTAGCAGTGTATCAGGCTATCAAGCCTGCCCAATCTGGAATCTGCCTCAAGGAAGTGGAGTCTACAATATCCATATGAAATGTTGAGATAATTCCCGACAGTCATGACAAATGAGAAGGGCTAGGGAGGGCAATTGGAGAAACAAGACGCTGGCATTACTAGTGTTCTTCGATGTGGGGAACGCGATTAATAGTGTCATCAAGTGGGCGGTGTGGAGTGCGTTGTTGAGGCTCGGAGTCATACCCTTTGGACTTGATGGCTAGGTCAAAGAGACGACGACGGTGGAAGAGTGCGACAAAAGAGGAAGTTCAAGATGGGATGGAGGAGGAAGGAGGAAATAGTAAGAAGGTGGGAGAAGTATGAAGGTGCGTTAAAAATGGAAATTAGGAGTAGGAGTCAGTGGATGGATCGTATGTTTGGGGAGGTGAAATAGTTCTTGACACAGGTGCTTACTGAACATGGGTCAAGGGTGTCAAGCAGTTGGAGAGGAAACTTGGAGAGGCAGTGTATTGGGAGAACATAGTGGAGATAACGTTGGGGGGGAAGAATTAATGGGTGGAGGTAAGCGAAGCAATGGAGAGTATGAAGGATGCTACGGTAGTGATTCCGAGGCGGGGGTATCCGCCAGCTTTGATGTGGGTTTGGTTGGTATGCATCCTCTCAGGGATGAGTACAACACTGTTGGTTTCTGGTTAAGAACCCATCGAACATGCGTTTCTTATCTCAGCCCAAAAAACATCATGACAAATGATAACTATCTAATTATGTAAACATGACAATTTCACACATGCGCATACAAATATGAAATTGACAGATTCCGGAAGGTTAGCTTCTTTTTAGTTGGGGTAATCTTTAACTAAACTGTCTTTTATTTGACATTTTTTGTTGACAGAGTAATTCATATCCCTAGCAACGGAGCAACACCGATTATTGTGCCAAAAGTTACAAGTAATACAAATTAGTTGCACAAAAATATTAGCCTGTTGTTCATGTATTTGAATAGGTAAATAATGAAAAAATCTAACATTTAGTAAAGGCAATAATATATTGCCTTTTGAAAAGATTGTTGGTGCTGTTACTGTCGGACTCCTCTGTGAGCAAAGAGCTCGGATGGGGATGGGGCTTTTGTCATATGCAGCTTCCCATAAATGTAACACTTTATTCATCAACTTGTCGCGGGATTATTACGGGGGAGGGTCAGCTGCCTCATACATTTTTATGCTTTTTATATAATTGATTCTTATGGTGCGACTAATTCGCCATTTCGATTTACATAATCGCGCTCGCAGCTGTGTTTGTTTTTGATTTACGAGATATAATGGAGTCTATTTCGAGGTGAATTAATTTTTCGACAAAGTAGCTTATGCTATATATGTGTGAAACTTTGTTATCAATAAAGTTGGAGCGGTAAATTGAAAATTTTATGTTTCTTTGAGGGTGACAAGATTAAATTTTTGTATTGACATGTTTTAAAATATTGTTCTTTTATAAAATGTTGTCCGGCTTTACTTTTTGGTTTTAATGGCACTTGGTTTTGAAATTAAGTGTGTATCAGGTTTAATTAAAATTTAATATTAATTTCTAATATTTCTAGAGGTAGAAAGAATACTAAGAACATTAAAAAATAAAACTTCAGGTTTATTTTAAAAATTAGCGTTTACAATTCAATGAAAGCTGTTTTGTATCGTCATTCGACATATTGAAGTTACATTTTGAATTTTCAAGGATCTAATGTTAGTTATACAGAGTGGTGGTTTTTACATTGCTGTCGGATTTTCCGTTTTTTGGAAATCTAATGAACTTTGTAACGGACCACTCTATATATTTTTTTGTTCCTTGAAAAATACTGAAAATGTTCATGTAATATTTTTTATACCTAAATGTCATAATTTCAAAGCTACAGCTAACTTTTTATCAAATCCGATCAAAATAAAATAATACAAGAAAATGGCTAGGATTGAATAAACTAGTTTAATATTAATAATGTTTGATAGTTTATATTCTAATCAAAATTCCATAACAAAATCTACCTTCAGTAGATTGGTAAATAAAATTAACAACACAGGTGCAATCAAAGGTTAAAAAAGGTGAAAAACCATTTTCGGGGTCGCTTGCATAAAGGCTTGTCAAAGCTCTGTTACTTAACAGCGTGTTAACTCTATGTTTTCGTTCAATGGTTATTTGGTTCTTTACTTACTATCCATGGGTGTAGAAATAATACATTTTTAAAGGAATGTTTTTAAAGATTATTTTTCACTTTAATTCTGTTTAATTTTTATATTTATACAATCCTAGAAACCGAAATTGATTTAAATTGTAGGGTAATCTTCCCTCTTAGCACTATGCCAATTTGGTTTTTCAAATCATTATAAAATCAAATTTATTCAAAATTAAATTGACCAAAATAAAACTTCCTTAAGAATTTCTATGGACTTTTGACTGAAATCTACAAAAATTGTGACAATTAGAAAGTATCAATAAAACACCAAGTCAAATCACATTAATTTAAATTTATAAAATGCACTACTAGTTTCGATCTCAGACCATCATCAGACTAAAAATATAAAGAATCAGTTAAGCATCATAAAGATTATAAAAAAAATTATGATACCTAATTTAAACATTTTGACCAATGTTACTGATGACATTAGTGTATCGATACATTGAAGTTTGCATGATCAGGTAGGATTTGTCTTAATTACTTTTGTACTTATTTGTTTAGTGTACGTTACTCATTCTACTTAGCTGTTCAACTTTATATTTATTATTATACTCTTGTTTTTATGTTCCTTAACTGTATTTTTTTATTTTTAGCCTAATGATGGTCTAAGACTGAATTTAGTAGCGCATTTTATACTTTTTACATTAAATTATTGTGGTTTCATAGGCGTTTTATTGATATTTGATATCAGTCACATTTGATATACTGATCATTCCATCGAATTTATAATGTATTATAAGATTTTTTAAATTTCTTGTAGAATTTCTATGGATTTTTAATAAAATGAACAAAAATTGAATCTATAATAAAGTAATAATAAAGTAAGCTAAAACAATATGTAGTATGGGATGTTTAGGATATTTAGAAAAGTCTGGCGTACAAAATCCAGCTAAATGAGAGCTGCTACAATAAATATCTATCTAGAATACCTTTTTTTATCGTTTAATTATTCTATTAGATTATTTCAGAATTTTAATTTACATCAAACTATTACTATAAATGTCTCTTTAAAATCACAATATATCAAGTTTGTCAATTTATTTTCCCACTTGTAGCTGCAGACTGTGACTCAAGAGGTGATAGAAAGAACCTGTCAAGAATGATTGAGAATGCAGACGGACTATAACATCATATTACTGCTAGATCCAGGGATGAGATGATAAGTAGTGTGCTGTCAGACATACCTAGGGAATTCCCTGCCTGTATGTTTCAGCTATCAGGATATTATTATCTTTACCTATAATGCTTTTTCTATCGATTTTTTTGCTTGATGGATATGTAGGTGACGCTCTTTTTAACGCTGAATTTATATATACACAACTAGTTTCAAAATTCAAATAAATTGGAAACTTATTTTGATAAAAAACTTAAAAGTGAATTTAAAAAAAAATTATTTTTTGTTTAGTATAATGATATTGTAAAAGGGACCCTGTTTTTCATAGACGCTTCAGGAAAAATTTTAACTTTCGGTAATGGCTCTGTTAGAAGCCTCTTCTTATTTCAATTGATCCAACTATTTTAATTTTAATATTTTAAGCAACTTATTTTATTTTTTAGGCCATACCCCTCTTTAGGCCAACTCCCATTTTATTACAGTATCCGCAAAATGAACAGGACCGAATATAAAAATGAGCATAAAATGATGCTGATTTTGCAAAATGGCCATATTGTTGGAAACTGTATACTATATTTTTTCTACGACAACGTAGTATTAACACGTATTAATACATGCATACATTGCAAAAACTATGAAAGAAATAAACTAATATATCATTACTGCGAATTCGCCGCTAATGGGCTTTCTATCAGAATTAAAATATAAATTGAAGAAATATGTAAATATTTTCTTTATTAATATTTCTAAATTTATATTTAAATAATTCGAAGATGATTTTTTAAATATTAATTTATTAACTATTTGACAAAATACCATATTTTCAACAATAATCTTCTTAAACTTTATAATTAATAATCATAATCAAAGACCAATTATCAAAGATATTTTACAACGCAAAATGTGACTATTTATAATAATTCATAATCTTGTTTAGTAACATCGAAATTAATAAAAACAATGAAAAATATTGTAAACAGAATCATTAAGTCTTTTTACTAAATAAAATAAAAAAGGTTTTTCAACTGAACAAAACAAGCAAAAACGTTATTGCGTTTTACCTTAAAATACATCCTTTTCTTCTAAGACTGTAACTCTAATAGGTACACAGAAATGGAAACCTACAAAGATACATATGTATGTAACTAATTAAAGTTAAAAGTTCAATTATTAATTATTATATTTGGAGAATTTGATTGCTGAATACTTATCGAAATCACTAAATCGATATCACTCTCAGTTTCCATTTTAAATCGTTCAAGAAGTCCCGGAAGTCCCAGAGATGGCGTAATTCATGTCCAATAAAACTTATTTTTTAAAAGTACCAACCTTCAAGTGACATGTGTCAAAATTTCATGTCAATCGTACAAAGCTACTGTGGTGAGAGTGACCCTCCTTTTGCAATTGTTCAAAAAATTGAAAAAAAAACGAATATTGTGTGTTAATAAAACATTACTATTTAATGGGAAAAAATACAATGAAAGCTCAGCAATGGCTTGAAAACAAGATGAAGTTTCTAAAATTGCTGAGATCGTGAACATATCTACTGGAAGTGCGTTTACGATTTTACATGAAAAATTGGGCATGAAAAAGGTATTTTCCAAGTGGGTGCCCCGCTTGCTCACAGTTGAACAAAAGCATCAACGAATAGACGATTCCGAGACTTGTTTGGCACGGTTTACTCGCAATAAACAGGATTTTTTGCGTCGGTATGTGACAATGGACGAAACACGGATCCACCATTACACTCCAAAGTCGAGTCGGCAGTCAGCTGAGTGGCGTGCAGCCGGTGAAAGTCGTCCAAAGCATTCGAAAACGCAACAAGTAGCTGGCAAAGTCATGGCGTCAGTTTTTTGGGACGCGAACGATATAATTTTTATTGACTACCTTGAAAAGGGAAGAACCATCAATATCGACTATTACATTCAATTATTGGTGCGTTTGAAGGACGAAATCTGACCCCCAGCGACTACTGGCTCTTTGCTGCTCCAGGAAAAAACATTTGGCTCGAATGAGGTAGTAATTGCTGAAACTGAAGCTTATTTTGAAGTCAAAGAGAAATCCTTCTACAAGCATGGTATCGAAAATTTAGAAAAGCGTTGGAATGATTGTATCGCACTTAAAGGTGATTATGTTGATGAATAAAAAAAATTTTTTCAAAATAAAAACGTTTTTTTCCTAGTTAGTCCAGGGACTTATTGAACGATGTTTCAATCTGGACATGATACCATCTTGTACTCTTTAAATATCGACATTATCGTTACACACAAAGTTTGCTTTCTGCGGTTCGCAGTATACGTCCAGTAAAAGCCATAAAGCATTTCTCTGTATAAAATGTCATACATTTTTCTTCTGTCCAAGTAACCAACAGCCATATAAGAAAAGGAAACGAATCTTGTATTGTATAATTTTCTATAAGTACATATTATATTTTGTAATCAGATTTATTTCAGAAAGAACCACTGCATAAATATAAAAATATTGAAATTTTTCCCACTCGTATTTACATTTACACATAAAAGATCCTGTTAATAAAAAAAGGATATTGTGAATGTGTTGATGTAGAATATAGATCCAATATAAATTCTCCGGCACCCTGTATTTACTTTATCGAAAAATTGTATGAAGGAGATGCTGCTATAAAGATTCTACAGGTGTAGGAATTGCTAAAATATCATATTGAGGGGAACTTGAGTACCAATATGTTATGTTTGGGGTTTTATGGGCTCACATTCTACTTCCATATTGATATTGAATGGCGAATATGAGATTTATGACGAATTTTTTCTGGAGCTCTGACTGGAATTTGATACAAAAAGATGAAGTTTGAGTATTTATTGAAATGTCATTTATTTCTTATGTTATTTGATAACTTACATAATGTATATTAAGCTTTTTATTAGATTTTGATTTAATTATTTTCCCAATTTTGATTGTAATTTCTATATATATTTACGTAATTTATTTGTATACAATATATTCAGAATACAATAACTTTATACCTGTGGTGTAAACAAACCAGGAAAACTATATCGTACTGATATTTACAATAAACTAATGTATTTGTGATACATTTATGTCTTATTTATACAGTGTGGAATCCACTTATGGAATAAAATTATTTGTGGGGTTAGTTTAGATTTTAAAAAACGTTGGGACCCGTCAACTTTGAAATTCAAATGTGAGTTTTTAAACATAAATTTAAATGTACAGGGTAATATACTCAAGTCTGGCATCGTATTAGAAATATTTTGCTAGTTTTTAGCGAAACAGCTGTCATTAAGTTAAAAAAGCATTTTTTTTCAAATAAATAGTGGGAGCTTTGTTTAGAGAATACTAATTTTGATGTTATTAGTAAGATGGACTTCCACAAAGTAAAGGTTACTACATTCAATTTAATTAAATATGATTTCTTGATCATCATAATAAAATCTGTAGTGTCCATAGATGCACTTGCTTTTTTATCAATTGTTTTGTGTATTTATAAAAGTATGCGACTGATCACCGATTCTTAATCAATTTTTTGTTTTTATTCATTAAAAAGACCACCGAAATAAACGATCCACAATTCACAAAGCCCAGTACAAACATTACTTTTTTGAAATAACGAGTAGCAAATAGCAGATTTGTTCAAAATAGACAGTAATGTGTGTGTTGACATTAACATTATCTCGCCGCCTGACGAGGATGTAAAACGGCAACACAAGAAAAATAGAAATAGACCAAAAATTCTTTGGCGGAATGATTTCGTCTGGTCGTAACAGACATTTGTAATTTCTTTCGCGGAGAGATATTTTTTTGTATGTTTAACTAAAAATCCAATGGTTTCATTGTCTAGATGCTTTTCGTTCTATGTCATTAAAGTAAAAATAGCGCATAATTAGACTTTTCGGATTCCCCAATTTTATTTTCTAAAAATAACCAAAGGTAAGTATTTTATAGGACTAATAACCAAAGTACCAGGATTGGACTTTCCCATCCGGTCTTTTACTTAAATATTTTATGTTTTAGTTATTTAGCAATGTTTACTAAAAGGATTGTCATTTATATTAAAACAAAATTATTGCGGAGCATAAATACACACAATGCAAAAGTCTAGGGATATTTTTATAAGTCGTTGTGTTTTCACCTGTAATCAACTTGAAAAAGTAATTAAAAATTTATATTTTAGATTGTTGTTTAATATGTCAAAAACATTAAAAAACATTAACTTTTTTACAAAAATAACAGAAAACTGTACAAAAATAATATTCTAAAAACCACTGTTTTTCCAAAGGTCAAAAAAAAAATACAAAAAACACAAAAAATAAACTTAAAATAAAGTATGGCCACCACGTTGATTTATCACAGCTCTACATCTAGCATTCATGCTCAAAATTACATTGTTAATGTCTGCTTGAGGTATTTGTGTCCATTGTTCTCTCAGAAGCTCTCGAAATTGAAATTCATTGTGAATGTTGCCCATAAGTGGAGTAATTCGTCGTTGGAGCATGTCCCATACATGCTCAATGGGATTCAAGTCCGGTGAATGTGCTGGCCATGGCATTACATCAATACCCTCGTTATCCAACCAGTTTTCTACGATACAGGCAACATGTGGTCGAGCGTTATCATGCATGAAGTGAAAGTTATCTCCAACAGCACCAGCAAATGGACTCATCGCTGAATAAAACTGTAGCCCAGTCGTTGTTAGTCCAATTCAGAAACTCTTGACACCAGGTTAATCGGGCAGCGCGATTGCCTCTGGACAGAGGTGGACATCTCAATGGTCGCCGACTACGAAGATTAGCTTCAGGGAGACGATTCCTCACCGTATTTCTGCAAATTGTCACATTATGTGCCCGCTGTAATTCATTAACCAACTCGGGTGCTGTGATTGTGGGTTGCCTTCTAGCGGTTAAAACTAAATACCGGTCTTGAGCGGCGGTTGTAGACCGACCACGTCCTGGATGTTGCTCGGCTGGACTCCCAGTATCTCTAAACCGACGCCATAATCGACTTATGACGCTTTGCGAGACTCCCAACTGTTCGGCTACTTGGGTTTGTCGCACACCAGCTTGCAGGAGGCCCACCGCCCTATTCATTTCATCCAATGTTAAATGTTGTCGTTCCATGGTAAAAACACACTATCTTTAACACACCTACTATGCAAGAACAGTATGAAATGACTAAAATCGGAATTAAATACAATATTAAAATGTCAGTTTTTTCGTCCCTTGTGAAAAAAGTTCTAAAACACGTATTGTTATCTGTTTTGAAATTTTTTTTATTTAAAAAAGTAAGTATTTAGACTAACAGTTACTTTTAGGATTTTACAAAAATATCCCTAGACTTTTGCGGTGTGTGTATTTATATAGTATTCAAGGGAGCAAAATCTCCTCTCTTATACAGCTGTCTCACTAACCCAAGTTTCTCGCTAATGCAGGTATAGTCTTTCCAATATTAATTGCCAAAATCCATTTAAAAGTGTCATACAGAGTGAGTTAGTTTACTAGGCTTCAAAGTAGAATGAATTGCATGAAAACGACATAATTCTCCCTTTAAACATCCACTCTGTATCGTTGGAACCCAGCTCTCTCTAAACTGGTAGTCTGTATGACTGTATGACACTCTTAAATAGATTTTAGCAATTAATATTGGAAAGACTATACATGGGTAGCATTTCTCTCTTATAGAGGTACGCAGCAATAGCAACTCGCAACAAGTGAAACAGCAACGTTATTTATTTCCAGGAAATAGAACAGGTACAATATGAACAAAAAAAATGGTAGGAAGTTTCACGAGTTAAGACTGGTTCATAAAATAACAGAAGTGAAATTTGTTTTGTCACTCAACTGTCACTTATAGAGGGATTGATAAGTAGCAGTCACACTTACGGGAGGTTCAGTTTTCTCACATATACACTTCTCAGTTATCCAGGTTTGGATATACGAGGCATGCGCATAGTGTAGTTACATCAGTTGGGAAGCCACAGACGCTATTACGACGCCGTTTGATCTAGTTTTCGTTTGTGATTTTAAAATGTTACCCACTACCAGAATCAGTATCAAAATAACAGTCAATGGATTAGCAGCATTTAACTTCCACTAGAAAACTCTTTTGGGACAGACAGGGTGTGTTATTGGTCCCAGCGACTACCAATTGTTTCTGCTTTTAAAGCATTTGGCGGAGAAGCGTATTCCAATGATAGAGAAGTAAAAACATCTGTGCAGCAGTGGTGGTCCAGTCTAGCGGCAAGCTTCTTTGACGACGTAATACAAAAGCTGGTCCCAAGATATGACAACTGCCTTAATAATAATGCAAATTATGTACAGAAGTAGAGAGAATACTCTTTCAGGTAAATATAGATTTGTTTGTAAAATTTACAAACAAAACGGTACTTACTTTAAAAACAAGCCCCCACGTCCTGGTTAGATGGCGCTGCCTTCTATTACAATACTTTCTACTTCATTATAGTATGATACTTGGGAAAGAAAGTTGTAATAATCTTAAGCGTTGAGCGTCAATTTGTGATATGATCTAAATGTTGAGAGTGAATTTATAAAAATATTTAGTTAACTTTCAATAAATAACAATATACCAAAAAAATGTAATTTACAAAAAAACAAATATTAATCTAAATTTCGTTTTTAATTATATATTTTAATAATTAACAACATTTATAAATGTTTATCACAGCAAAAATTATGATAGTTAAATACCTCGGCTAGGGGTGAGTAAGTTCATTAGCTCTGACTATGGTATATTTGTTTCCCTAAGAAATAATAAGGGCGGCTCTGAAATCTTTTTATTTTTTATGATACTGCTAAGGAAAGTTGTTTTAAATTGAGTGATTTAAATAAGTATCATAAGATGACATAAAGATGCCAGAAAAACTGTCTATTAAGAAAAAAAATTGAAATGAAAATGTACCAACCGATAAAAGATAAATAGATTTCCTTGGTGCTGATATGAATTAAGTTGATAATAAGTTACAAAAAAATAATCCGCAAACAGGTCTTTAAAACGACTTATTCTAATACAATTGTAACGATATAGATAAATTTAAATTGAGAGAAGAAAAAAATACGTGAACATTAAACTTGATATAACAATAAAACTTATCTTTTAGTAGATACCAGTTGACGGAAGATCCTTCGCCGTACCTTGGGGTCGCTACGACACTGTCTATGGATGATCCAGAGTTGAGGGATGATCAATTCTCAGAGATGATCAAATTGTAGATATGATCAATTTTTCAGATGTTCGAGTTTAAATAACGGCCAAGTTGTAGAGATGATCAAGTTAAGAGATGTTCAAGTATAAGAGATGTTCAAGTTTGTACATATTTAGGATACCAGGTGCTTAAAATGTTAACAGAGTAAGACACCAGCTTAAAAAAGTTGTGCAAGGTAAATACAACCATAAAATGAAAACAAAATAGAATCGCTAAATTTTGTTTATTTCAAGATGTGATATATTTCATGCTATTGAACAGACCTAAATTTTTATTCAAAAACAAAGAATTGTTGTTACCATGGATAAATGAACCTACGAAATTTTCTGCATTGGTTTGAATACCAACTATTAATAATTAAATTGATTGTACTAACTCTTACTTTTTGGAAGTCCATCTTATTAAGGATAATAAAAAACTCTTCGTTTTAACAAAACTTCCAATATTTATTTAAAAACTGCTTTTAAATAAATATTGGAAGTTTTGTTAAAACGAAGAGTTTTTTATTATCCTTAACTATTAATAAATTAAGAAGAACGGTTTTCAGTTATAGTCATTGATAATGCAAGTTATTACAGAACCATTATCAAAGAAAGCTGATTTTCAAGAATGGTTAATAAACAACAACATTAACTTCGAAAATATTTTTCTAAAACCACAATTCGGGGATTTAGTTACCAATGTGATTGTTATTTAAGCTAAATCAATAAATTATAAATTCATGTTGTATAGAAGTAATCCACCACCTGTATAATATGAAACTGACAAATATGCACATCAAGTGCTTTGTCTTCCACCGTTTAATACACTGCATGTTTAAAATATTTGGAAAATAAAAAAAAATTATAGGAATAGTGTAGGAAGAAATATCAGTTTATCTAACAGATCCCGGGCTTTTTGGAAAGAAGCTTTAGCCAAAGCTGCACTTGATGTTTGGGATATTGGGATAAATAAGTTGGATTTGACAGGGAAGATGTTCAGACTGTTGTAATAAATTTCGATTCCAATGATGATGAGTTGCGTTTCTTGCTTCGTAACAGTATATAACTTTTTTCTTCCAAAATATCAACGAAAAATGATATCATCGGGCAGTATAAAATAAGAAACGTCCGAAAGATGAATCTGATACTTTGTTAATATCGTGTTGTCTTGTATACTATTTACCTTTATACCAAAAACCAGGCATTTACAAGCGGACAATGTCTAGAGATTTGTCTATGAAAGTTGTCACTTCGCACAACTAAACTTTTCCGTCTTTGCCCAACTTTTTCGGTTCAACGGTGGGAGAGCTATCACATCCATAAGTACTGAAACTTGGGAAGGTAAAGGGTTCGGGTTACCCTTGAGTGGATCCTAAAGGCGCTCGGTTTTTGCTCTAACGAGGGGTACACTTAACTTTACAATAAGCTGCCACGGATAGTTTTGTTTTTTGTAACAAACTATGACATAATGACAAACTGACAGAATAATCCTTTACTTATAAGGAATAATCCTTTACTTATAGACTACTGATCTAGGACTGGTCCATATGAGCAAAATATAATAAAAGTTTGACTCTTCCCGCTTTCTTCTCTTCGGAAAATGCCACGCTTTCCTCTTCCTCCTCCTCGTATCCATGCGAACGGTTCACATCTTTCCCTTCCGCTGCTTCCTATGTCTTATGTTGCCCTTCCGCTCCTGCTGCTCCTTTCTTCGATGCTTTTTTCGGGGTTTCTCTTCCATAAAATTGAAATGAATCGGTTTAGATTAGGTTAGATTTGTGGTGAGTGGGTCTACAAAGCACTCCACTGCGACTCGCAAGAGTCTATTGTGGCTCACACTTATTTAGATTTCACCAAACAAATTCAGCTTCTTGACAAAACCTATTAGTTTGTTTGGTGAATGATAATTCAGGTCCAAGGGCTATAGAGAGAGACCCTACCAAACATTAGAAACCTAATTTGAGCCGCGGCAGGACAGGCACATATGATATGCTCTGCTGTTTCATCATATCCAGAAAAACACGGCAAATTGGATCCGCCAACAGTCCAAGTTTGTGCATAGGATTAATCAGATGACAGTGGCTTTTTAAAATACCTGTTAGAAAATTTAGGGCAGGAAGAAGGAGCCGCATTGGACGACCTTCCAGATAACAGTAGGGGCAATGATGCGAAAAGAAACAGGCAACTATGCAGGAAGACAATCTTCCAATGATGTATAAAAGCCTATGAAAAATGTGCATGGACTATAAATATGGGAACATGATTAGCTTAAAAGATATTAATACCTTGTAAATCGTTGAAAGTAAATTTAAAAAAAAAAGATCGGATTTAACCGATATATATTTAAAACATATTATTAGAAGAGAGTTTGTTGGTGGGATATTTAAAATAATCATAAAATTTACCCTTTATCTCAGTCCTTTTTTAAAATGGTAAACAAATCTCGAAAATCTAACCGTTTGTATGTATAAACGTCCCTTCGTCATTCTAGAAGCATTGTTGTATCCTTAGAATGTCCTGCTGTCTGCTGTCATAATCTGATTCGCAAGGGGATATAGAAACATAAATATTTTATGGATTTACGTTGTTCACTGCATTATACTTATCGCATTTGCCATTTCATCCCTGTGTTATGTGAAATTCGAGAGGTATTTTGTATTTGCATTTTTAAACGTCTCTCTTTTTATTCGAAAACTCAAATGAATTAATATATTATTAAACACAATAAGAAAACACTCTGTATGTGTTAAAATGAAAAAATTACTAGAAATATTAAAATATTCTAAACTATTTATCATTGCAGTTTTATTCCCAATTCTTGGCACTAAACTGTTGTTTTAAATATTTTTTGAACAAATTGTTTCTTTTAAGTAGGTACTTGACTTCTTTCAACAGCTGTTAAATGCCATTGTTTTCATATTTTCGCTCAGATTAATGTGCGGTTTGTTCCGAATGTTCCGTAAATAGAATGCAAGAACAGGCTAACTAATGTTACATACGATCTTAATTTACTGAAATATCTCATTAGAATAAATAAATTTTAATATAAAAATGTTGTCTGTAGGAGTCAATCGTAAAACTAAAATCATTTTTGTTGTTTTGTTTATAAAGCCCTAATCTTTAGTGATTCCAAAAGTGGAGGAAATGACGTCATGTTACATTTTCATTATCATGGTTGAGAAGAAGCTGATATTGTTTACAATGAACTTGTGATATCTGTATTAGTTATCAAAACTGTGACATTAACGAAAAGGATATGTGTACTTGCAGTTCGTAGATTATTCTATTTGAATGTGTGACAAAGAAGACTTTAAGCATGAGGTAAGTGTTTATATTTGTTGTTACTAGAGTTTAAAAATTATGAAATAAATTTGTTTTTGTTTTTCAATAACAAAACTGTTAATTTTTTATGTTAAACATATAAATGTTATAAAACCAATAGTTAAAATTTATTGTATCAATCCTTACTCTGTGGAAATCCATGACATTAAGAATTTTAAAGAAAGAAGTTTTTCACAAAACTTCCACAGATTATTTTTAAAAAATACTGAATTTTTGGCTTAATGACAGTTATTTCCAAATTTATCAATTATTTAAAAAACAAAATATTTTATTTTGGTATAGATATGTTGATGATGTATTAGTTGGTTATGAAGGTATTTAGTAAACGACAGTTAGATATATTTTTTAATTATATCAATAATTTGCACCCTAAACATAATTTTACATTGGAAATTCAAAATTCAATATACAGATAAACAACACAAACAGATGTAACTAGCTTATAATTCTGTGATGCATGATACATAGAGCATTTTCAATGCCAATGAACAATAATAACTTTAATAAAGAAATTGAGATGATAAAACAAATGACTATCCATTACATTTGATAAATAAATTAATTAATTAATAAGAAAGAAGAAAAAATGGCACTACAACTATTATCTCCTAAGCAAACTATAAAAGCATTACATATTTTCGAAATGTTTCCAATACAATTTCAAAAGTTTTATCTTCGGCAACATCAGCATTAATATTATTTAAACCACAAAATAATGTCGATACAGAATAGTTAAATGTAAAAATTACCAAATTAACAATATCTGGTGCTAACAAAATTAAATATCTAAATGTAATGTATACTTATACACAGCTTTTCAGATAAAAGTATCCATCTTTAATAACTTTTTTAATACTGGTATTTAGGAAAAATCCAAAAACACGTCAATTTGTGTTGAAAGGGGCAAGCATTATGGCTTATTTAAACTTACTAGAAAAGCCACCCCCTCACCCCTAGTAGCATCCCTTTTTTTTAATTACTTCTCATATTTTTTATGTAAAATTTGGATACTCCTCTATGAGCTGATTTCAAAAATGTATAATACTTGTAGGTTAAAGTGATTAGTTTATGAAATAAACAATTTTTCTTTTAATAGCACAAATTTACTTTCACCTTATTTGCCTATAATAAAATGGGTTGTACAACAGTTCAAACTTTTTAATCTTTTTAACTGTTTTAATTATTATGAAGTTCCAATAAGTGTTCAAAATGAGTACCATGCACTTCCATACAATGGTATAATCTATTTTGAAATGCCTTTCTGACATTGCTTAATACGGCTGGATTTAATTGTCGACATTCATTTTCTATCCTCTCTCGTAAATCATTCAGAGATTCTGATTGGGTAGCATAAACTTTTGTTTTTAAATACCCTCATAAAAAGAAGTCTAGGGGTGTTAAATCTGGTGACCTAGGTGGCCACTACATCATCTGCCGTCTTCTACCTATCCAACGAGCGGGGAATGTTTCGTTTAAAAATTGTCGGACAGGCATAGCATAGTGTGGGGGAGCTTCGTCTTGTTGAAATACCATTAAATCTTCGGAAAGGTTATCATCATTTTCTATTACTGTTGTAATACGTGGGTCAACCCCTTCCCTGAGTAACTCAAGATATGATTCACCATTTAAATTTCCGTTGATGTAGAAAGGTCAGACAATGTGGTCACCTGGGATACCACACCAAACGTTTAACTTTTGGGGATGTTGTGTATGGAATTCACGCATAATATGTCGATCACTTTCAGCCCAATATCTTCAATTATGCCTATTTACTAAGCCATTTAATGAAAATGAGCTTTCATCAGAAAAGCAAATATTGTTTAACAATTGTGGATTGTGGATTGTGGATTGAACTAGTTGCAACAATTTATAAAACAGTTGTGGGATAGACTTTCCTTTAAACCTTTTTCTTTTTCTTTTTCTTTTTAGAACTAAAATTTTACATGAATAAATTCAACCTACCCGGTTTTAATATAAACCTATACCTACCTATACACCTATATTAGGAAAAAAACATTTTATATTTTATATTTAGATAAAATTTATTGTATCACTCCTTACTATGTGGAAGTCCATCTTACTAAGAACAATAAAAAATAAAACTTTTTAACAAAACTTCCACTTTAATTTAAAAAATGTAACTGTCATTGAGTTTTTAAGAAGCAATTTTAAAAAAAAAGTGGAAATTTTGTAAAAAGGTCTATTTTTTATTGTTCTTAGTTAAACTTAGATTATTATAAATGAACTTTTTAACGTAATCATAAAATTTATGTACTTCCTTAAGATTATGGAGCAGTTGATTTGTATTAAATAAAGTGGGAGTAGATCAAAATTTGTCTGTGGTCATTTAAAAAGATAAAAAGTTTGCAGATAAGTATTGTTGATTAAAATACATAAAATATTTCAGGGAAAAAACAGTACAATATACAGGGTGATTGATTAGTGTGAGGAAGCTCAGTAAATCTGGTATGGTAAAAATTACAAAAAAAGTGATTGACAAAAATTGTAGGCAGCTTTAAACTCCACATTTTAAAATTAGTTACAACATTACAGGTTGTTCCATAAGATGGTGGCACACCAAACTTATAATTCTTTAAATGGACCATCCTGTATTTCGTTTTTAAATTTGAAATCTGCTTCACTTTCACATCACAACAATGTAAAGTTTTATTATGTTATATCTGGTATTTAAAAAGTTATAACCAATTTTACTTGAATTTGTATCAAGTTTTAATCCCTGTATAAATAAAAAGGAGAATAGAAACATTGATCTATTGCAACCATAGGTTTTTAATAATTGTTAAAATTTATAAAATATATTTGTTTTTATAATATTCGTTAAATCATATACAGGGTAAGTCCAAATGCAAGTACATTATTTTCTTAGTAATTTTATATAGAACACCCTGCATTTTATATCACTATAGAAAAGTACTAGTAGTACTTTTAAAATCTCAACGTTAAAACAGGCTCAATATCAAATCAGTAAAAATTAAATTAAGCTTTGCAAAACCACTTCTTTTTTATTTTATTTTTTCTTTATCCCATTTGTTAGGTTGTGAACATACTTAAAATTAACTATACAAGTATTATTTTAGGGTTAAGTGCAAGAATATTTTTATTATTTCTCGGCAATAAAAATAAACTTCGCCCTTTATTTCAGCATGTTTTATAATTCTTTGTAAATTGTAACTAGAGTAGGTAGTTAAAAGTATCACTGCGTGCCGAGCGAAGCGAGGTTCGCAGCACAAAATTAATTATAACTAATGATTTTTAAATTAGTTTTGATTGATTTGGTGCTGCGAGTAATTCTTTTACAATAATACAAAATTAATACATAATTGAGCTGGCAAAAATAGTTTTTAAATTAATAAAAATTGATTTAAATCAAGTAAGTCATCCATTCTCTAATGTGGGTAGAATCCAAAAGGTTCAAAGAAAAACACAAAGTCGATCCCACAATTTTTAATTTAATAATGAAAAGACAGCAAAATTGTTGTAGGTGAGTTGTCAGCTTACAACTCATAAAATAGATAACTTTAAATTATGTTAATACATATGAAAATCTCCAAAGAGATCACCACATAGAAATATAAAACATACAGCAAATATGATAATATTGTTTAAGTTCTCTAATAACTTTCTAAAAAATTTTTGATTATACAAAACAAATCATAAGAAAATACAATATATTGTAATGATAAATCAACATTATTACTAAATGGTACATCAAAAAACAAGAGCTGAGTAATGTACTTAAGGTTAAATCAAAATTTATATGATGTCCTATGTCCTATTACCATATAAGTTTTAAAGCCACTAACCATATCGTGCCCTTAATTTTATATTTCTTACCAATTTTTGATATATCTTTATAAATTTTAATATCATTTCTTTTAATATTTTCTTTCCCCAATTTTTCATGTTTCTTACTTATCCAATAATGTTTGCTTAAGTGTTGATGTTCCAAGATTTAGGGTTTTTCTCCTGATGATTCTTGGTAAGTTTGAAGATATCTGTAATTTTTGAATTTGATATTAAATAATAAAATATTTTTATATTTTTTATTGCTTTGCTTAGTCAAGTTAAAATTATTCATATTTTGATCAGTATTTTTAGCCTGATGATGGTCTGGTAGACCGAGACTAGTTGCAAGCAATTTTCATTATTAAATTAAAAATGGTGGGATCGACTTTGTGTTTTTCTTTGAACCTTTTAAAAATTGATTTGGTATTATTATAAATGATTCATTGCGTGCCGAGCGAAGCGAGGTTCGCAGCACCAAATTAATTATAACTAATGATTTTTAAATTAGTTTAGATTGATTTGGTACTGCGAAACTCGCTTCGCTCGGCACGCAATGAATCATTTATAATAATACCAAAATTAAACATAATTGAGCTGGCTAAAATAATTCATTAATTCATAAAAATTAAAACAAATTTATTTTGAATTCCATTTTACCATTTTAGGTAACTAAACCAAATCAATCTATACTAATCGAGTTAGAAAAAATGATTTTTAAATTAGTTTGTAGATTGATTTGCTGCTGTGAACTTCGCTGACGATGCTAATTTTAGCGAAACAGCTGTAATTGCATTTTAAAAACCTATTTTTCGAATAAAAAGTAGAAGTTTCGTTGAAAGGTTTATTTGTTTATTGTTCTAAATAAGATAATGTTTACATTCTGGATATAGTTCTCCCTAAATATGTTATGGAAAACATATAAAGCATCTCTGCAAATATAGAAATTATTACTTAAAGCAAGCAACAAGTATTAAATGTGTTTACTCACTTGCTACTTTTATAGTTTAAATTTTTATTTTCAACACAAATGTGCAATATTGTAATTTTTTAAATAATTAATTTACTTATTAAATTTAATGTATAGAGTGTACATTGTGGTACATGATGATTTCTTTCTTTCTTCAATAAAATCTAAATTTTGTTCATTAACCAAATATGTAGCACATATTTACAGGGTGAAAAATGTTTAAATATTAGTTTTAGTGAAAAATGTCATTCTTGATAAAAAGTTTTGCTTGTTCTGAAACCCCATAAAATATAATAAAATTCAAGTATTTCAAAATCCGTCTCATTTTATAGCCAGTTGTATGAAAACCGTATGAATTTGTGCACTAAGTTTGAAAATAATGTATTAATCTAGTGAGTGACGTTTACGATGTACCCAGTAACTGCCAACTTTTATAAATAATTTTCAAATTGTCATTCTTTAATAAATATTTGAAAACAATGTTAACTATTCAAAAATTATAATCACTATTAAAAATAACAATACAGAATAATAATGTAAGAAACACTAAGTAAACAAAAAAAATCTATTCAATATATCCTCCCCCAGCTACAAAACATCTCTCAATTCTCTTTCTAAATTCTTTGTAAGTATTTCGCAGCATTTCTGGGGTAATTTCGTTAACGGCATCGTTTCAAGTCTTCAATATTATGGTTTAAATTATTTGCGTAAACTTTTTGGTTTTAAGTAGCCCCATAAAAAATTCTAAAATAGTTAAATCGGGGGATCGGGGCGGAAAAAATATTGGTCCATAACGTTCCATCCATCGTCCATGAAAATATTTATCCAGTCATCCTCTAATTAGCAAAGTCGAATGTGACGAACATCCATCATACTGAAAGTACATCTTAGACCTTTGCTCCAAGGGAATATTTTCTAATTCAGGTATTAAGAAGTTATCAAGCAAGTACAAATATACCTCCTGATTTAATGTATCTTCCAGAAAATACGGTCCATCCGATCCGGTAAAACCGCACACCAAACATTAACTTTTTTAGCAAATTGATTACAGTTAAGTCCAACCTTGTGTCAAAATCATAAGGTATGAATGAATTTCGGTTTGAATAGACAAATTTTGTTTTGCTCAAATATTTTCTGTAAGTGACTCTTGCAAAAACCAACCTTCACTGCTCTTTTTCATAGACTCAACTTGGGATTTTCCCTTAACGAATGCATAGCTAGTGCAGTAGCTGCATCATCCTCCTCAACGAACGCCTTTTTCAATTTCTTTTTGTCTTGATCAGATCCTTTCTTATCAAACTTCTTTATTAATTTTTTTAATCCACACCGCGTAATGGATACATCTGGATATTTTTCGTGAAATTTTGCAATTACATACTGGTACGAAACTTCCCAATACCATAACACTTAATAAAATATACTCTTTTTTGAATAGTTAACATTGTTGTCAAATAGTTATTAAAGAAAAACAATTTGAAAATAGTTTATAAAAGTTGACAGTTACTTGGGACACGTAAACGTCACTCACTAGATTAATATATTATTTTCGAACTTAGTGCAAAAATTCATACGGTTTTCCTAAATAAAACTGGCTATAAAATCAGATGGATTTTGATAAACTTAAATTTTGTTTTATTTTTTGGGGTTTCAGAACAAGCAAAACTTTTTATCAAGAATGACATTTTTCACTAAAACTAATATTTAAACATTTTTCTCCTATAGGTTGTTATCTAAGAACGATACCTATATCTGTCAAAATGCAACTGGCATTAGGTACATGAACAACAAATATTTTTAAAACAATAATTGAGTTGGAGGAAAATAATAAACTGTTTATTGTATATTGAATCAGGTAATTGTTTAATTATTGTAATGATTAAATTATTTGTTTCAGGTATATAAAAATTTTACCGTTGATTATCATGACAAAATGGATTGCACTTTCAGATGGATCATGTGAAATGTATAAAAATTCAGTTTTTTACTACACAATGGAGCAGATTCTCTATCGTTACATTACCTGCACTCAACTAACAGCAAACGATGACATAAACAAACAAATATTGTCAACTTTAAATACCAGCTGCAAATATTTGGAAATATTAAAAAGCAGTCTACCAGAGATAAATAAAGAAATGTTCGTTTCATTAAACTTTACGCAGATTACCATCGACGCAGGTGTCCAAATAATCCAAGAAAAAACTTTCGAACGTTGTAACATATCTGCAATAATAATTGATAACAATGGACTTCGCAAAATCAAAGATTACGCTTTTAAATCATTTAGCATTGACATAGTAAGCATGCAAAACAATTATTTGACAGAAATAGGAACTAAAACTTTCGCAGGTGCCGTAAATTTAAGGAAACTTAATCTTCGTATGAATAACATAACCTCCATTGAAGTTGATGCGTTTAAAGATTTGGTTAACTTACAAGAGTTAAATTTATCGTCTAACAATTTGAAGAATATCGTATCGGACACATTTAAATTTTTGATAAATCTTCGGGAATTGGATGTGAGCAATAACATATTAAAAGAAATCGAAAAAAATCTATTTATCAATAACAAAATGTTACAACATCTTGACATACATAATAACTCTTTAAGTATGTTGGATACTGGTTCTTTTCCCAAGTCTTTAGAGGAACTGAAAGCAGAATACAACAAGATAGTATTTTTTAATATATCAAATTTACCCAGACTTATTTCTGTTAATTTAGACTCCAATAAAATATCTAAATTAACGAAATGCTTTAACAATTTACCAGCACTAAATATTTTACAACTCAGCAACAATTATTTAGGTAAAAGTTTATCAGAAAGTACAACTGCCTTTTCTGTATTAACGAACCTTTCTATATTAGAGCTTGATAACAACAATTTGAAGTATTTCAACTCTAGCGGTATAAAAAATATCAATACCCTAGAAGGACTTTCCTTGGCCAATAACTATCTTACCAATATCGATTTTTCTGAATTACCTGCAAATATTAAAATACTAAACGTAAGCCAAAACTTCATATCCGAATTGAAAAAAATTTCAAAACTGTCGTCAGTATTAAAACTAGAAATAAGCTACAATAACCTGTCACAAATAGATTATGATTCGTTCACTGGGCTCAACCAATTACAAGGTTTATACTTAAGCCACAATTCCATAAAAAAATTATCTTTAGGTTGTTTTAGAAACTTAAAAGCACTTCAACAGTTAGATTTAAGTTATAACCAAATAGCCGATATCAGTGCTGGAGTATTCAACGGTTTAGATAGTATTACTGAATTAGATTTAAGCTATAATCAATTAAGTTACTTAAATGAAGACATTTTCCACAATATGAAAATTTTAAAACATTTAAACATAGCTTACAACAACTTGACCAACGTTAATATTAAAGGTATTCTCGTGCATGATCCATGGTTAAGATCAATAGACGTTAACGGTAACAATTGGTCTTGCAAATTGTTAATCAATTTAACCAGGGATCATAGACTTCTAGATGTGAAAAGTGGCGATTATTATAATGTAAGCAACGTTTATGGGATACCTTGTAATGAAACCACGTCAACTGTTGTAAAATCTGAAGATGATTTTGCTAAAGTCCTGTCTAGTTTAAACATTGCTATTGCTAGTGCAAATAATATTTCAGTTAAAATAAGCGTTATTATAGCTTTAATCATTTTGATACTGATATTAATGAGTATCAAATTTCTTTTTACAAAGTATTATTCCCAAGTTACGGCCGGTAAGCAATTTTTTTAACAAAAATCGGGAAGTGAACCAGAAATACACCTTATATAAATTATTTATTTTATATAGTTGTATAAATTTCATAAACTTCGGCTGTTTGGAAACAAAATTCTTTCAGCATTCATTTAAATCGTGTCAACCGATTTTGATTTAATTTTTTTTGTTACATTCAGCATCAAAATAGTATATTACATAACGTGTGTGGAAAGTGAAGTATTACGCACGAGTGAAGTTTAGCACGAGCCGCGTAGTGGCGAGTGCGGAAACGTAACGAGTGCAAGAAATACACTTTCCAACGCGTTGTGTACACGATTTTTCCTACGACCCCAATATTTCTTATTATAATAAATATTTTAAATTTATTTATAAAATTTATTTTAATTGTTAGTCATGTTAAAAATTAGGATTTAAACGAGTTTATGTATTGCATGGAAATATAATTAATTAAAATCAAATAACCACCTTTCTCAGGAATTCACATCAAAATTCTTTATTAGCTAAATGACATTTTAATTTTTTATTAGAGAAATGACATTTTAATTTTTTTGTGGGCTCTATAAAAATTAAAAGTAAAATGGTCAGTCGGTGAAATTAATTGAAAAGTAATGTAATAATAATAGACAGAAAGATAATTGTGAACAGAAACATACACATAACTTCAAAAATCCACATTCGACACATGCACGGAACATAAACACAATATAAAAAAGAAGAATACTCTGTTCTTCTTTCTAAAAGTGTTTTTATAAAAATAATAATATTGAATAAAAATATGTTTATTTTTTAAAAATTTAAAAACCTATAAGAAACTTTTTTCTTTATTCTTACAGAAAAATTTGTATTGGCAATTACAATACAATATTTGACACAAGGAAGATTTAAAAAAAATTAAATGGTCCTTGCTTTGACATTTATGTGTTTTTACTATTGATAAATTTGACGTAAATGTCACAGATCATAGAACTATATTTTTTTACTTTTCAATACGTGTATTGATATTTACTTTTCAATACATGTATTGATATTAGCTACTTTCTTAAGTACAAATAAGTGTGCAATCTAGCACTTTCATATGTGGTCGTAGGAAAACAGTATTTTCATAGCTTAATTTCTGTTTTTAAAACCCTTTATGTTAATATTATTTTATTTGCCAAAAAAGAAGAAAGTACATTAGGCATTTTTTTCTTAAATATGACTACACCACTGGATTCAGAATCGCCACACATGTAAACCACCAAAATTTTATAAAAAAATGTGTATTAACGACCAAGATATTACAACATAATTTTGGAAAAAGTCGTATTTTAATTAATTTTTTACGTAAAATGTAGACAAATTTTAAAAATGACAACATGGCAAACAGAAACAAACACATATTGCACAGTAACAATTCGAAGCTGATAACTAAACCCATTCTGATGTTGTAGCTTCTGAAAATAATGCAAAATTGTGCTGATGTGGTGAAAATATAAATTAACATCTAATAATACATTTTAATTAATAATACTAATTTAATTCTAAATTTTTGTAGCTTCAACTAGACCTCCGTTAATTTCCACATATTTTTCATATCTTTTGCGACTCTGTCTCAGCGCTTTTTTTATTTCTTGTGACGTTATTTCAGCACAGGTCTCTCGTATTCTGTCACACAGTTCTGCTTTATTCTTTGGACGTTTCTTATACACTTTTTGCGTTCAAATACACCACAGATAAAAATCTAATATAGTTAAATCGGGTGACCCAGGAGACCATTCGATCAACTCGCTGCCGCGACCCAACCATTTGAACATTTTTCGTTAAGCCACTGCCTGAAAATCCTTGAGTAGTGCACAGAACAACAACTTTACTGTCTAACTAAAATATCAAATTTCTTCTTTCTGTTAGTGGCAGTTCATCAATTTAATCGGAGACATACTTGCAATTTTATTTGAATTTTGTGAAAATGGCCTTGATAAATATGGACCTAATAAAGCTGCGAACATTACGAAAACTAAGTTGCAAATTTAGTGTTAAATTATTATTACTTTGATCAAAATGTATTGTTAGTTATTTAAGAGTTGTTAATTTGTATTTTCATCACATTCGCACAATTTCGGAAGCTATAACTCCAGAACGGGTTAAGTTATCAGCTTCCAATTTTTACTGTGCAATATGTTTTGGTCCTAGTTCATGTTTATCATGTTGCTATTTTTAAAATTTGTCTACATTTTACTTAAAAAATTAATAAAAATACAACTTTTTCCAAATTCATGGTCGTTAATAAAATTTTTTTTATAAAATTTAATAGTTTACATTTGTAACGATTTTGAAACCCGTGGTGTAGTCATTGTATAGTCATCTTTTTTGGCAAATAAAAATTAACATAAAAGGGTCTTCAAAATAGGATTTAAGTTATGAAAATTTGTGCCAATATAATGTTTTTGATACTGAATATAACAAAAAAAAAATAAATCAAAATCGGTTGAAAAATGCGGATTTTACAGGATCTCACTTTATGATCTATTTTCTTAAAAGAATGTTTTGCATTACTGAATAACTTACATTTTTCACTGAAATATGTCTTTAAAATGATTTTTATAGCTGAAATTTAGTATTGAAGCTTTTTGGAGCCTGAAAATCTGTATTTATCTTTAAAATAACTTTTAACAACTTGGATTTACCTTTATGACAAAATTATATAGAAATTTTATATAATACTTCCCCTCAATTCAAAATTTATAGCTATCCACTTTCACTTCTCTTCTATTTGACTTTTGATTTTTGCAGCCCTGCAAACAGCCCTGCAAATATTATTAATGTCTGGGTATATCACCGCTATTTTTCGATGCCAATTGATCCCTTTTTAATAAATAAATCAGATTAATCAGAAGACTGTAGACTGGTCTAGATATGTTGCTGATGTATTCGCATTAATTGATGGCTCGATTGAAGATATTAATTTGATATTGTCGAAAATAATATAATAATATAATAGTTGCCTAAATTTCATAATACCTTAAAATTTTCTATATTTCACAATCTCAACTAATCTTTTAACACCCAAAAATTCTAATTATCCTTATCACCAAAAGATGGCGGCCTTGAGGACCTTTGAGGATACCGATGACTGAAGCCTCTTACAACAGAGAAATTTTGGTAGTAAAACAATTGGCAGCTACTAATGGTTTTTCAAATAATGTTGTGGAGAAATCCATTAATAAGATCAAATATCACCAGCTTTGAACTTTAGCTTCCTTATTTCGAACAAATATCTTCTAAAGTTGCTTCTATTCTCGGGAGTAAAATTCCAAATCTTAAGATTGACACCTGTCAAGACCTGGTAAATTTAGCTTTGGCCACCACTTAAAGTTCAACAAGCACTGTTGTTCTCCATACAAAAACAGTACTATTCTTCACGATATTCCGGTGAATAGCAATTTGAAAATGAATGTGCTTGAAGATTTAGAATTAACTATTTAAAAATTTAAATTTAAAACGTTGGCAATAATGGTGTTTATTAAAAAACTCCGTTAGGTCATAACCTTTAATTTCTGCTTGTTATATTCTAATCTATATGATGAATTAGGTGGAAGTAACATATCAATTTCTATACGTAACAATGCTGCTCTATAGCATTGCATGTTGCTTTTATTTATAATACGTTTTTTTGTAAATAACATTTATACAAGCGCTATATTATACCTGTTCTCATTGTATTTTACTTATTTTTTATGTAATAAGTAATTTTGTTTGTCATATAAATATGTTCTGTCTATAACTGTTATGAAAATTGACCTATGTGTAAAACAATTTAAAAATTGTTAGAAGGCAAATTAAATTGAAGATATTTTTTAGTTTCAGGTTAAATTGTTAATAATCGTTTTAGATTATTATTATTAAGTATTTATGTACTATTTTTTAATAAACATTCAATCTCAAACAATGTTTTATTCCAATATACAGAGCGTCCTAAATCCCATCGAGAATATATTATGGTATATTGTTTAAAAAATAATTATACACAATTACTGATTAAACTAACACGCCTCAAACAAAACATACAGTGAGGAAAAGCCGAATGAAATATTTTCATTGTTTCGTTAATAAACATATTTATAGAAACTCCCGAAACACGTCAAAATTAGGTTATACATTGTCACTCTTTAAAGTGAAAATTTGATCCCTACCTTCAACCCCCTTTGAGTGCTTGAGCTGGATCAGGAAATAAATTGATCGCATCAAATTTTTCTCAATGAAAAAGGGACCAACAATATGGTTTTAAACAATCCCTGCTCAAACAATAAACTTTTGTGGCTATTGTGTATGGTCCTTTCTCATTTTTGGATAGAGAATGAAGATACCTTTTAAACGATATATCACAAGCCGAAACTTTAAAAAATTGGGGGTTGTAACTGTCACTCAAAGGGGGTTGAAGGTAGAGATAAAATTTATAATTTAAATTTGACGTGTTTCGGGATTTTGTATAAATATGTACAGTTACCGAAATAATGAATTTATTCCATTTGGATTTTACACACTGCATACAAATGTTTTTGAGAATGTAATAGATGTAAAACCCTAATAAACAAAAGTTAAGGTCATAACTCATAATAATTGTATATGTTTGTGAAAACAAAATTCTTTATTTTATCGTTAAAAAATATGAAAAAAATGCTAAGTAGTATTTTTGAAATAAATTTCCATATTATTATTTATGGCCAAACAAAATAAATTTATTAACAGAAAAACATTATTAGATTACAATAGTATATTATGTATCTAGGAGTAAAAGCGATACATTCCCGGACAACAATGTAAATTGTTGGCCGAGGCCAACAAACATTGGAGTCTGGGAATGTACTTTTACTCCGAGGTGCACATACTATTTTTTCTGAAATCGCGTCAATACAAAAATTAAGAGATTTTTATAAATGCATAAGAATTTTTGATAACGATTACTGCCAAGAACAAAATACAACCTCGCGATCTGAAAATTTAATGATTGCATACTTTTCAGATTTATCGAAGAAGTTAAAAGCTTCTACATTGTGGTCAAATTACTCAATGCTGAAAAGCGTAGTACCAGAGAAGATATTGATATAACAAAATATTTTAAACTACGTGCCTTTCTAAAACGTCAGTGACAAATAAACCAAGATCTTTTATTATAAACGAAACTTATATGCCATTATATAGAAAATATGTCGCATGTCGTCCACAAAATTGTGAAAGATGTCGCTTTTTCTTTAAATATTTAAATGGGAAAGGTTGCAGGCAAGTAGTGGGAGTACATCAGTTTGGCAAAATGGCTCAAATTTTTAAATTTGCCAAATTCAGATGAAACACAGGACATTGTTTCCGTCGATCCTCTGCAACAATTTTGGTAAATGCTGGAGCAGATTTAGTTGCTTTAAAAAGACATGGGGGATGGAAATCCTCAAGTATTGCCGAAGGATATATAGAAGAATCTTTCACAAATAAAGTAGACATAGCAAATGAAATATTTAGACGGGAAAAAGACAAAGAGAATTCTGTTAATACCATTAGTTTTATTACCGAAGAAGAAAATAGTAATAACTTTGCTAACCTTTCAGAAAAAACAAATAAAGAGGAAAGTAACAAAGAAAACTTTTTGACTGGATTACACCCTATATTTAATAATTTGCACAACTGCAATATTCAAAAATAATTAAATAAATACGAGTTCGTTGTTTGAGTATATTTATTAAATTTACTGTACATAAAAAACTGACGTAGGCTGAATTTTAAGGCCTAAGCCGGGAAAAATTTTCCTGTACTGTCCGAAAAAGTTCGTTGCCTAGCAAAAAACAAATTTATTATAATAGCGTAATTTGGGATCCGAAATTAGTCTGAAAAAATAAGTATTCCGAAACGACTTCAGAAAAAAAAATTGTTACAATAATAAAAAAATACATAAATATTCAGCAAATATTCCAAGAATACCTTAATGTTAATAATGTTACAAGAAATAATAGAAAATAAAGAAGTGGTATGTTATGTAAGTAATAGATTCTAGTAAGATTTTGCCAGAAGACTAGCTAAAGAATGAAAACATAATATGTCACAGTCATCCGAAAGTTGAATGCAGTTTTTACATATTCTAAGCAGAGGTTAATTAAAGAGGATATTGATTCTATTGATTCTTGTATTGTAGGTCTAAAGTAGATTATATTATCGAGAGTGTACAGATTCAGCAATATAGCTTGATCAAATCCTTTGTGGGAATAAACTCTTCTACTAGCTAGAAACTTACGAAACATTCGTTGAACTTTTTCAAGAGAATCAATGTAGGTTTGGTAGTGTGGCAGTGTGGCTTCCAAACTATACTTGCATATTATAATTTGGACCTCCCAGCGTAAAAAAATATTGTTTTTAATGCATCTATATTTATTAGTGTTCGACAAATTTCCAATTATAAATCCTAAAGACCTGATAGCCTGCGATAATACAGTTATTATATGATCAACGTATTTTAATTCGAAGTCATACTAAATGTGCAAACCTTACAAACAGCTTATTATTTTCACAAATTTTCAATAATTTTGTTTACTTCTTTTTTTTTATTTTAGCCATTTGCAAGAGAGCATACACCCTTTTATACTGCGCTCGAGGGTACAGTACTGTACTGTATGTAGGAGATATTGATATGTATGAGATATTGAGATATGACTGTATGTATGAGATACTTATGTGCTCTGGTTTTAAAGCATTGGATGTTGTTTGTATCTATCTGGAAATATTGATGTTGGTAGTTTGTTCCATTCCATGGCTGTTCTATAAAAAAAAATCTGGTTCAGAGATGTCCTTGGTGCTTCCAGTTGCACAGTCCAAGTATGCTAGTGTTACGTCTGAATGTAGCTTGTAGTGGTATTAAGGTTGCAATATCTTCGAAACACTGACCATGGAAGTATTTGTAAAAAAGTGTTATATTCCCAACAATTATTCGTTGTTCTAGTATTTGTGCCGGATTGTTGATTAATTTTATAGCTCGTTTTTGAATTAAGTCTAATAGTTTGAGACAATGTTTAGGAGCTAAATTCCAGACATGGGAACAGTATTCCATTTGCAGTCTTATCTGTACTTTGTAGATCGTCAGTAGTTGTTGCGCAGTAAAATATTTTTTGGCTCTATATAAGAATCCTAGTTTCTGGGCAGCCTTTTTGGCAATTATCTTAACGTGCTCTTCATATGAAATATTGTTGGAGCCTGTCACTCCTAGAATTGACAAAGATGCATTTGATGTTATATTATTGCCATTCATTGTTAAGGATACATCTGGGCAACTCGTTTTGAGAGAAAATGTCGCGTATTGTGTTTTGGCCACATTAAAATTGACCAGGTTCCTACTTCCCCACTCTATTATTATTTTAAGTCTTTGTTGATAGATTTAATTTGTAGAGTTCTTCTTCTATTAGACTCCTGCATGGAAAGCGGACGATTTGATGAAAATGATGAGATCAAGGTACTGTCATCTGCAAAACTGTAAATCGGATTATGAGTAGCACAGATAAGGTCGTTGATATGTAGAAGGAATAAAGTCGGTGATATGAGACATCCTTGTGGCACTAGAGAAGCAGACAATATTCCTTTTTATATATTTAAATCATCCCCAATAATTGTAAAATTCTATGTAATGGTTTTACAAATACTTCAGAACAGTCTGTTAAAAGAAAACTAGAAATTTGTCACTTACAGATGTAAATTTATTCGAAAGCTTGTTTGTTGCAGTTAGAATATCTTCTTTAGATAGTTTAAAAATGGTTATTGATATTTGAATAAGCAGTGGCAAGTTGTGTACCACCGTAGAAACTCTCAAAATAATCTGCAAATCCCTCCACAACTTATTCCAGCTTATAAAAATTAATTAAAAATTGATTCTTTAAAATATCCCTAGACTTCATTTTTAAGTTTAATCCTCAATGCTTCATGCAAATAAAACGCAGCAGTTTGATTAAACAAAAGAATCAAAAGAAAAACTTCCTATTCCCATGACATCGAGCATCACTTACTATACTTTCTTAAGATTATTTCATTGAAGTTGATGGTCTAACATCGTAATGCTGACTCAGTGGTAGTAAAGAAAAAAAAATCTTTTCCGGTGTATCATGATAAAAGGGCAGATGAAAGAAAAAACGACACTAAACACGTACACCAATAACACAGAATTCGATCAACCATAAAGGGGATTTAATTGTAGTAGGCTAGCACTGATTGGAAACATCAAGAGTAAAAAGGGCCAAAGTCAGAGGTTGTGACTAAGACATATTACCAGTGGCGGAACTATATATTCCCATCAACTCCGTAAATAAACATAACTCAATATTTATTAGCTTTAATTAGAGTAATTAGCTATATTTTTATATAAACACAAATATAAAAGTGAAGATAGGTATTTATAAACTGTATATGTTTAGTATTTATTTTTATTAAATAAATTGATCTCTTATTGGCTATTTGTACAAAAAACACTTACAAGCATTGCTAAAGGGGACAACTTAAGTTTTAAAAATTGTATTTATTTGTTTATTTCTTAATAACTTTAATCTATTTTGTTTTAAATATCAGTTATTTTAAACTACTTATCCAGTAACCATTTTTACTTGTTTTTGATGTCTCCAATGCGTTTGACTCAGGGCCGGTTTATCAATAACAATTTATCTGTCAGTTAATGCTTAACTACCAGTTATTTTTGAAAGGTCGGTTTATCAACAACAGGTTAAATTTATTGGACAGCTAAAATGTCACATATTTATCTGTAACTTTCAGCTGGCGGTTAGGTCGATATTTGAAGGTTAAGGTATATTACATAACCTCACTTTATGCACAACAGTTGGTTTGTTTTGATTCCGAACTTTTTTGGTGTGTCTAATTTACTTGGGTTTGATCAAAGTGAAAAATGGAAAGTAGGTACTAGTACGACTAAGAAGAGAGGATGCAATTTCACAGCAGATGAGAGAAATTTGCTTTTAAAAATTGCAAATAAATATAATGATGTCATCGAGAATAAAAAACCGGATGGGACAACCCGGAAATCACCTATCTATCAGTAGAAAACTCAAGTGAATCCTCTAATGAGTTCTAATATTGACAGAACAATCTCTTTTGTCATCCTAAATCTTGCATGAAAATCCTGGTCATCCCACTTTTCAAAGTTGTTTACTCTTTCTCTAACTGTATAGGGCCTTCTTTTGTACTCAAGAACTCAAGAACAGAATATAATCATCCAAAAAATGCATGTTCATCAACAATCAAAATATCTTCAGAAAGTAAAAACACAAACTTTTGCATAAACAAAAACAACCAACAATAACCTAACAAAACGGTCGTGACATCTCCATTAATGTGACATGACCTTGTTCTTTTAACAACCAATGAGATTGCTTACATTAATTCATCAGCATTGCCAACTTTCATTATCTATCAGTTAACTAACTAGAGGATAAAAACGAGTTGATAAACCGCTTCCGAACAAACTGGAACTTTATCTGCTTGTTAGTTTTATCTGTCGGATACCTAACTGATTGATAATATTGGCAATTGATAAACCGGCCCTCAGTTAACAGAAATGATATCTGGAAGATAAAAAAAATTAATTAAATTAGATAGGTCATCCATCTCTAATGTGGTTGAATCCAATAGAAAAGATCCAATAAAACGCAAAGTCAAAACCACAGACGTTTATTCAAGTAATGCATAATTATTGCAACTAGTTTCGGTCTAAATCAGACCATCATCAGGCAGAGTCACAAGAGTAGAAATTGAGAATATTGAAACAACGTAGGTAGGTGTAAATCGTAATATTACATTTAATTGATGCTAAGTGAAATGGATTTGAATATTGTGGTATGTGTTAAAATATTTTTATAAAATTATCAAAAATTAACTAAATACAGGGGAATTTTAGGGAAATTCTGCTAAATGGAGTAAGAAACCAAAAGTAGGATAAGAGTTAAGGAGTAGAAGGAGGGATTATATCCCACTGGATGGAGTAAAAAACCAACAGTGGGACGAGGGAGAGGGTAGAGAGTTCCCACTAAATGAAATAAAAAACCAAGAGTGGGAAGGAATTTAAGGTTAAATGGTTGATACTAGGATGGGAATAGCTAGGGTGTAGGAAAGGATGGTGGGCGTCAGAAAAAGAACCACAGTAGGAGTAGAAAAAACTACTAGTCAAAATTTCTTTTAAAGAATGTGGGTAATATCTCAGGACGAATAGTCCAGTAGTAGAAAGGAGATTTTAGAATGTGGTTGTGGGATAAGTAACTAAATTTCTTTTTTGATTCACAATATATGCTGAAACATGGTAGACATAGTTAAATTGTCGAAAAAGTCCATATCAAAACGACAAATAACTTGGATTTATATTTCACCCAATTAGAGCACTGATACCGGCACCATAAGTTAAAGTAAAAGCATTTTTTCAATATTCAAATCCACTTCTCTTAGCATCAATTAAATGTAATCAATTTACACCTACCTAGGTTGTTTCAATATTCTCAATTTCTACTCTTGTGACCGAAACTAGTTGCAATTAATTATACATTACTTTAATAAAAGTCTGTGATTTTGACTTTGCGTTTTATTGGATCTTTTCTAAATATCTAATTGCCAACATTTAAAATTTATACAAATTAATTAAAAACTATATGAGAATAAGTCATAAAGTGTCAGAAAACTTTGAAACTACAGCTGGAGTACGACAAAGAAAAACATTCAGCCCATATCTGTTCAAAATAAAGATATAACATGTAAAGGATAAAACTAAATCTACTAGTGTTTAAGGATGACCTTGTTTTTCTCTCAAACGAGGTAAAAGATCTACTACAACATATCCTTGAAGTATGGAACAAAGAACTATATATGGACAAAACTAAAAGTATGATGATTGCAAAAGATGGGTTCTTAACCAGAACCACAAAACATTGTTGGACTCATCCCCGAGAGGATGCCTACCAACCAAACCCACCTCAAATCTTACCGTTACCCTCTGCCTAGAAATCACTAACCTAGCATACTTCAAGACAGGCGACGATCATTCACACACTCCCGCAATACAATTATTCCACTCATGCCATCACTTCCACTTTCTCACCATTTCCTTCTCCATCTAATCTTGAACTTAATCTCTTTTCACACCATTTCACCGTCGTTTCTTCGCCATCAAGTGTATGACCTCAACAGCACACCTACTGCTATGCACCTACTGTCCTCTACCCTTGCACCACCTTCAACAGTTTAAATATTTGGGAATGATAATAACACAAGAGGGAATAATAGAAGCAGAGATAGAAGATACAAGAGAGGCTTTCAATAGGTAATATTTCCAATCAAACAGACATATATTTAAAAAAAGCTCTTTACATAAACAAAAATAAGAATGTTTAATACATTGTGCATAGCTACACGAAAATATGGACCTAAAGTGTGGACACTAAACAGAAAACTAAGCGAAGAATACAGGTTAGTGAAAAGAAATTACTAGGATGAATAGAGGGTGTAAAACTGACAGCCAAAGTGAGAAATATAGAAATAAGAAAGATATTAGAAGTTTAATCAGTGAGCATCCAAGGAGCATCCAAGGAGCACATCGCAAGATTGGCAAAGAAAGTTTGGAAAATGAGAAAAGTAAAAAGAAAATCAAGGACAGACCAAGGCGAACATGGAAAGACTAAAGGAATACTTGGTGCAAATGAGGATAGCTTGGAGAGGTGCGGGAGAAATGTTTAGAGATAGAAAAATAGAGAAAGAAAATTATAGAAGACGTGGGGCAGTAACATCACTAACCTCTACACTGACAGGTAGAAGAAGAGCGGATTATGTATCTATGTGTACTTATTTTTACTTAGGTATATTGTTACCTTTAGCAATGCTTGCAAGTGTTATTTGCATGTTTTAAGTCGACAGGATCAACTTTATATTTATTTTTACCTTTTGGGTATGTTCTTTTTTTGTAATTTTTATGCTTAAACTTAAACATAACAGTATATTATAAAGTGATGATGGCCTCCATGTTAGTCCGAAACTAGTGGTCGATTCTTTTGTCACTAATTATAATAAAATTCTGTAACATTGACTTTAACTACGTTACAATAAAGAGTATTAAATTTATTGTACCCACCTTTACGTTTTGGAAATCCATATTCGAAATGGCTTTCATTGTAATTTAAAACATAATTTTTTCAAATAAACTTGGAAATTACGTTCAAACGAAGAGTTTTAAATTATTTTTAATAAAGAGTATTGATTTCATCCACTGGTTGCTTAGACTGTGAGCTGTTCTGGACGTTTTTATTTATGTAAATAGTGATATCTCTATTTTTTATATATTCTTAGCTCATTTGATTTTTTTGGGAATATAAGTCTCTAATCTCCAATTTGTTAATATTAGTTATAGTATCGGGTAAACGAATCTAGTAAATTGACATATTAAGACTATTTTTAAATATTAATAAACAGAAATAAACTTTAAAATGTACTAATAGTTTGTAGAAATGATATAATATAAACAAATGATTTTCGAGTTCTGGACTTCTTACGAACCCGCCACTGTTTGAAGACATCCCAGGGTGGTGAACTTTGATCAGATACTTTTCGGTAATGTTCCTCGGGCCCTTGGGAATCTGATAATTGTTGAAATATAAGACCTGTCGGTCTATCTGTCCACCACGCACTATTCTCCTATTAAACATTGATCTAATATAGATGTTTCCTCGTTAAGACAGTTTCATCTCTTAAGGTAATCCGACGGGAGATTGTCTTTATCTAATGATTTCAGTGATTGTTTCTTTTTTCTTCAAATACGGTTAATAACTAGTAATGAGACAAATTGAAAATATAATTAATTCTTCTTGATTATTTTTAACGGAAAGAAAAACACAAAGTCTATGTCACAGAATATTATTAATTAAAATAAATTGATAGAAGCAGCTATAAATTTGAGGAAAGAAAAACAGCTAAAAAAATTCTAGGACCTTTTTTGCGTGTGTTGTCTGACTGATTTTTATTTCTCCATTGATACTTTTTTCAATTTGCAAACCTAAAAAATATGATAGAGATTATTTTAAATTCAGTCTTTAAATCTTCAATAGAATCAGTCATATCGTCATGACAATTAGCTGCCACTAAACCATCATCGACATATAGAGCAATGCTTAACTTTTTGTTACTTCGGTTTCTTATATACAAGCAAGGATCAACAGCACTTGATTTAAATCTAAGATTTTGTAAAAAAATGTTAATGTACTAACATCTGTTTCTGGTTATAGCCATCTGATGGTTTCATAACAATATTTTCTTTTAACTCTCCTTAGAGAAAAGATATCGAAACAGCAAACTGTTACAATAAAATCTTTCTACTTGTCGCAATACTCAGACAGATTACTTTGATTACTAGCCTTGACTTAAAGTTTTAACTATCAATAGAACCATCGGGATTGGTTTAAAGTTTACAAACCCATTTTCATGGCAATGCTTCTGCACCATCTGGTAACTTAAAGATGTTCCAGGTTTTATTTTCATTTCTTCTTCCTCCTTTATATAGGCAAACTTACCTGTTTTCTTCCAACACATCCTCATATTTCCAGGTCGTCAATCCATCTTCCCTACTGCTGTCTCGTGCAATCCTTACTATTCTGTTCTCGTTCATTCTACTGATATGTTGATTCCACTACTTTCTTTGTCTCGTCCAGCTGTTTATGTTGTCAACTGCACACATGCGCCTTATATTTTCACTTCTCTCAAGATCTCGAAGGGACTTTCCTGTTATTTTCCTTAATATTTTCATTTCGTTTGTTTCTATTATTCTTCTTGTTTTGTTTGTATCGGGTCTTGTCTCAGCGGTGTATGGCATTATTGGTCTCACTACAGATTTGTAGATTCTGGATTTTGTTTCTGTTTTCATTTAAGGACTTAATTTCAAAGTCCACTGCTTCTTATTCCAGGCAGTAAACCAGGTTGTTAGGAACTTAACATATTGGTTTTAATTATGTAGGGAAGAAGACGGATTTTCATTAATATTTCCATTATAAACTTGAAAGTATAAATGTTAACTTCTTAAAAATCTTTTGGTCATTTACATGGATTTTTAAAATTGTTCTGTTCTACAATTAAAACTTTTTTTGGTAATGTTTTATCTGTCAAGTCAAATAGTCGAATGTAATTATAATTAAAACTTTAAGAAAGATTATCATATATAATATCATAAGAGAGAATATTTTGTCGGCAAAATTTTCGACTGGTATGAAAGTTTATTGCTTGACAATTTACGCGAATAAAATTTGCCAAAAAGCAACAAACTTGAATAAAACCAGAAGAAAATTCGACCGGGAAAAAATTTTCTCTCAAATAGTATTCGACAACACTATTTCACTAGAAAAACAAGACAATATCAACGAAACAATCTTTGTTTATTTGGTAACAATATTAAAAGTGCAATTAAAATAAGTTATAGTAGTTTGCCTGTTCTTTTCTACTAAAGATTGATTTTGTGTATTATTGACATGTAACATTTGGAAACTCGAAGGTCCAGCTTAATTTGTTGTCCTGAGATTCTCGTGGTGACTGGTATCCAGCTGAAGATAAGGTTTTAACGAGCTTGCATTTGAGTGACCCGTTAATTTAATTAACTTCTGTTCAGCATCATCTTGCTTAAACAAGGCTGGGCTGTCACAGATGAAGATCAATGAGAATGGTTTGTTAATTTATGTTTTTTGTGTCTATTCCAATTTTTTCAGCTGACATTTTTGTCTACTTAGAGACGGTGTTTATTCCAAGTGGACAGTTTTTGAACCAAGATCCATTCTTCCAATTGGGGTAAACGGTAAGAAAGAGTCTGTCTGATTAAATCTTTGGTCCTCTTTTTTCCATTAATTTCAAGAATAATTTAAATGGACATAAATTTTCGTTTGATGGATTTCCTACCAACCATTTGCTGCTTGCAAAACTTTTTGACCTGCCTTGAGTTGTTTTCGACAAAATACTGTTGTATTCAAATCGACCCGTACATTCTCCCGTAATATCAATTTCCTTCTGGAAAAAGTTAGGGGAACATGGGTTACAGGTCTTACAGTTTACGGCCCCATTGCCTCTCCAAGCAAGTTCAAATGAGCAAAGGTGAAAAAAGTTTTTTATGCTCCATCGGGGGTTTCTTCGTCGTAGCTGTGGATAATTTTTAATAGTTCTTCGGTGGAGAATGCTTTTGACCTGAGATTTCTTTTTTCTGGACCACTTTGAAGCTGCCTTCGCTTGATGTCTCTGGCCAATATTGCACATTTGATAGATATATCCGTGAAAGGGTCGATTTTTATGCTCTATTCCGTAAAATATTTTTCTTGTACCATTTTTGCTGATGTATTCCATATTGACTTTACAGACGACTCTTTATAGTCTCCGCCATTGGCTTTTTTCATATTAAAGACGTAATCCTCGAGAATTGTTGCTAGTTTTGTTATGGTAGTACATTTTTCAAGTGTAAAATTTTTCACCAGTAGGAACTCCGAGAATTGGATCCAAATAGAGCTTCTGGATTTCTGCGTGTTGAATTGGACATTTTTCGAAACCAATTTTCTGATTTCTTTGCCCGACCGGTACCCGAATCTTGATATTTCGTCTGGAGCCATTATTTCTTGTCAAAATTATGAAGACGCTTCAATGGCGTTTGTGAAACTGACAACTATAGAAATACCAGATACTTTAGTAACGTATCTGACATAATTTTTGTCAATATGAAACGTACTCTTGCTATGCAGTTTTGTCAGTTTAAAATAGTCTAGTAAAATAGCCCATAAAATTCATAAATACAGAGAGCGCACAATAGAATATTTATTTAAAACACATGTCCACGAAATTTCAACACACAACCTAAATTAGTTTTTAAGATGCTTAAGAACGTTTCACCTATACAAAAACTTTAAATTGGTATTACTGATAGAATAATGACCAACAGTTGGTTTTATAACTTTTGGTGTATAATAATTTTTATTTATAAAGCATTTCTAGGTAAAAATTAAAAAATTAACCAGGTCAAACTTAACATACATTTTATTGGTATACTATATTTTATTTATTTATTAATGTTCCTTATCAATTTTTAATTGAACTTTTAATTTTAAAAATTAACGTTTTCGTTCAGTGATTTAACACTGAATAAACGGATATGCATTTTCATTTAACTAATGGAGTTTTGTCCAATAATATTAATTCATTCAAACGTGAACAGTAAACGAATGACTCAAATATAAATTTGAAATAATTCCCAGGATATTTCGCAAAATAATTCCCGGAATGTGATTTTCATTCAAAACGATTTAACTAAATATTAATATTGGAATCCATATAATGTTTCCATTTAATACGATTAAAACAATGTTGCTTAATATCATTACATTTTATAATTATAACTATTGATGAAAACGATATATTGTTAATATTTTTATATTATTTGATAGTTAAATGGTTTAAATAGAAATATTTATTTAGAAATTGTGTGTAAAAATCTAAAGGTAAATTTTGTTTTTATTATTAACATTAGTAACAATTATTATTGATGTAATGAACCCATTATAATTGTTTATTCCAAATTTTATATCTTCTTTATTACGTAAATTATTTTTACACATTTTTTTATGTTCAAAATTCTCAATCTCATTTGAAATTTTTTGTCACAAACAGATTTTAGAATTTAGAAAGTGGTCATATGCTCTGATTTACATTCTGGTCTGAAAACGCTTGAAAACCATTTACCAAAAAATCCATTTGTTCAAACAATACAACTATCAATTAAGGAAGATGGGATTGAGAAATTGAGGAAGATTAGGGAACAATAATAGAATGTTTTTGGATACCAGCTCACCAAGGCATACCGGGCAATAAAACGACCGACACTCTAGCAATAGGAGATACTTACTACAACACTAATTATTAACAAAAAGATACTATTGTAAACAAACACTGGAATGATAAATAGAGATTTTTCTCGACAGATCTCTATCTGATCAGTAATAAAGACGTACGCTCCGCAAGGCCACTGATATCGTCAACTACTAGAGACCAGTGTACAATTACCAGACTTAGAACTGGACATTTAAATGCCTCGCATGTCCACCATGGACGTAATCTGACCTTGCTCCACGTCCTAGGGGAATGTAGACATCTCACACTAACAAAAAACCAGTTCAACATTCCAAAATCCATAGTCAATATTCTAGAATACTTAAAAACTCTTTAATTCATCATAGGTATTAATGCATCTCATTATATTATAATGAAAAACTAATCTTTTTATAACTTTTTTCATTACTAGCTTCTATACCTAACTTTATTGACTTTTATTGAGTTGGTAAAGTTGTTCATTATTAACCAAAGTAGAAAAATGTAGATAATACTGGATAAGAAATAAATCTTATTTACCCTTAGCCACTCCATAAACAAAATGTATATCAGTAATTTCTGCATTTGTGTTCTGAATCTGAATCTGTAGAGTAGGAAGGGTGAGTATGGACCCACAGCACTTAGGCTACAATATTGCCAATTTTACATCCTCCCAAGGAGTCGCCCTCCTAGGACATTGTCCATCCTGCCTTATCCAGGAAGGAGGACAGGTCATCAGGGGACATCTCCTTAGGTGTTTGCCAAAACTCACCGAACACACACTCTCTTATCGACGATACCTCCAGGCATTCACATAAGACAGTTTCATCTTCCTGTTCACACATCCTGCCTAGAGGTGTGTCCACTGGACCCATAATATGGAGGTGTTTTCTTAGTTGACAGTGTCCAGTCAGAAATCCCACTGTTAAACGTTGGTTCTTCCTGGTCATCGCCCAATATTTATTCGGATCCAGCTTCTGAGGGTCGCCCAGGGTAATCCTGGCAAAACTGCATCCTTTGTTTTCATCCCATCTCTTAATGGCCTGCCGTGGCCTTTCACCCACCTTAGTACGATATTATTATCTACCGAGGCGTTAGCTAAATCTTGGTGGCATTCTAGTGTTAACCCTGAGATAATACGTTGTCTATTCAAGGTTGGTAGGGCTCGTCTACTATCAGTGCAGATTATTATGTTTTTGCCAGAAATTTCTTTTCTGGTTAGATTGAGATACCAGCCAGTTCTGTTTGAAACACGCTGGTATTTTTTCCCATTACCCACTTAATCTTTAAGCTAAATGATCTGGAGTAAACTTCACATCCTGATCCTTCCTTGGTTTGTGTATACGCTTAATGCATTTACAGCATCCGCCTCAGTGTTCTGTTTTATTTGTATTTTGTAGTGATTATTAAACACAAATCTGGGTTCAATTGCGTCACTGGCTGCCTGTAGCAGAGGCACCGCAGTGAATGCCTCCTCCACAGGCCCAGCCTCAGTTGACCCATTCCTACCTCGGGGTTTACACCAGCCGTGCGCAACCTCCCTGACGTGCAGGTCGAGAGATGTCAGACCAGTAACTAATTCCATTGCCGCGGTTGGTGTTGTTCTAATGGCTCCTGTGATATTCAAACAAGCCATTCGCTGTATTTGATATAGTTTTTGGATGACCGTTGCTTGTAGAGTTTTAGGTTCTCTTGCAATGTTCTGTTAAAAAGTTCTTTAAAAAGAATTGTTAAGGGTTATAAGTTTCAACCCCTTAGATAGGTAATTAGAAAGCGTTAAAAAAATACCTGTTGATAGCCAATTTATCGATAGCAACAACCTGTAAAACTTTTTATTGTAACATTACCCATGACCGAGAAAAAAAAATATTTCTGTTCCTCAACTTTTAGTAGATTACCCTTCTTGTGGAATCATGCCAAAATTATTATCAATTTTTAACAAGGAATCACGGCCTTAAATTTTTTGCAATTATTTTGACTCACCCTGTATAATATCAACAAAAAACTTTTTATTAAAATTATTGCATCCAAATTGTCATTCATTAACAATAAAAGAGAAAACGTTCCAGTGAGGCGTTAGTGCTAAATTTTGGCGATGTTTTTTCCGAACCATATTTAAATGGAAATGCCAGAAATAATATAGAAAGTTTTAAAATTATGGTGATTTAAAAATAAACACAAAATTTTCATGTCAAAGTTTCTAGAATATGTTCATCTAAAATTTTCCGTTCTCCATGATTTAAAAAGTTTCTTATAAAATCCGATATAATGTTTTAAATATTTAACCCTTTTTTAATGAGCCTACTCTCCTACGCATTTATGACCGTGCCACCCTGTACGAGACATAAGCATATATGAAGCAGCAACGGCAGTTCTATCTTGAGATTGAGTCGGTTTCATTATCGGGAAAGCTCATCATATTTTAAAGGGGGATGTAATTTCATTTGCTCCATAAAATCTAAGCTGCTCTAAATCTGGCGAACGGAGGGGTAGCATATGCGTCCCGATTCGAGGGAATATAGTTCACAGAGTCTGCCATTAAATATGAGCTTACTGAAATGTAAAACAGTCGGGGTTTTGCATTTCGAAGCATAAACTGCCGACAAAACGGCTCGAGGATTCACTTTATATGGACGAAGATATGTCTCTGTGACTCGCACCTTACTCGTTAATATTCGTTGCCGCCCTTTGTAGGGGAGATTGCTGTAAAATGAATATAAAATAGCAACAAATATTGTTACTGTTTAAGTGTTCTTAGTAGTGTTATTTTTTATTTTAATCTAAATTTCTCAATAAAGCAGATCTTAGTTTTTAACTTTCTAAACATTATAACATATCTTAGACAGATATCAGTGCAATTCTTCAAGAAATAAAATTTACAGACGGACAGAATTTTAATAACACCATAATATTATTTTACCTACTACCACCCTTGTAAGCCATCAATAACACGTAGTCCTCAATCAATGAAAGATGTCTTATAACGGAAAACAATCGCACACCTGTAAAGTATATCGCACGGCTTCTCCAGTAACCGTTTAGCAACTGTCTATATACGCGGCCATTTTATACGTATTTGTAGGAAAAATATAGTATGCAACTTTTTCATTCGAGCACAAATTGCTTCTTAAAACACACGTTACATAGTATATTATTAATAAACTGCATGTCAATCATTCTATTTTTTTCTTATTAAGCTTAAACTTATGTGGGGTGTTTCATTAAGAATTATTAATATTTACTTTATTTATGAATCCACATTACATTTTTTATTATAACATAAAATATTTTTGGCCTCAATAATATTTTAAATTTTTTATTCTTTACTCTGGTAATATTAGACGGTCTACAACAGAGACAATAAACTTAGCCAAATAGTCTCAGCAGTTCAGGCCACAAATTATAAAAATGAAAAAGAAGAAAAACCGATTGGGTAATGGGTTTCTTATGTTTGTTTACTTTAGTTTCGTAAACAGCACCGCACACTTACACCTCATCCCGTAGCTCCACGAGCTTCATGCTATATTTCATTGGAATTGTTCACTTGTGTTTATACCCCCAAAGGAAAGAATAGGCAGTATGTGGCGTCCGTGGATAAAAAGTAATAGTACATCCTAACCAGTGGTTCGTTAAAGAAGAATCACTTACCTTGTGACGTGAAAGTCATTATAAAAAATGTGTATAGTTCCTTACTTCAGTAAGGATATATCGCGGGTGCTGCAGCAAGAGTAACCAGTAATTTGACGAAGGTGTCTCTTACTTTAGTTAGACGAATTGTTGAAAATTCCATGGAATCAAGAAAAATGCGTAAAGATTCCTGTATCACAAAAGTCTAAACGACTGGCAAAAAGATGTAATAAGGCGAAAAATCTACACTATGTACGATGAGCAGCGTGTACCTACAATCCAAAGTCTGAAGCAGCGGCTCATCAATGATAAAACTCACATCAACTGTGGCCTCATACTCTTTGGCGAGCTCTGTCTGCAATGGGCTTTAAATATCGCGAAATTGACATTAGGACAACTAATAATGGAATCTACACGTTTAATAAACTGGCGTTCTGAATATATAACGTCAATAAGAAATACCGGTCTCTGAAAATCGGCCAATACTCTACCTCGACGAGAAGTGGTTTGACACGCATGACACCCTTTCCAAAGCAAAAGCACCATCAAATAAAGGGAAGAGAATCACAATATTACAGGCAGGATCAGAAAATGATTGGATCCCAAACGCTATGTGGCATTCTGCCAAAAATATTAAGGACTCTTGTGTTGATTATCACGAAGATACGACAGCAGAGCTTTTTGAAGATTGGTTTAAAAATTGTCTGCTACCCAACATTTCGCCAAACAGCGTTATAGGTAGTAATGGACAACGCAAGCTATCATATTCGACAATTACAAAAAATTCCTGGCTCAAAGAATACGAAATTGGAGATTCAAATGCAAAGGACATATACTTTTTTTAAGGAAAATGAATGCAGTTCTTTTTTTGTATAATTTTCCTCAAAATATGTTTGTGACACAATTGCAGAAGAATTGGGACATATAGTGTTACGACTACCTCCATACTACTGCGTGTTCAATCCCATAAAGCTTATGTGGCACCAACTTAAATCGAGTGTGCGCGGAAAAAATACTTCTTCGACTTTAAGTGGTAGTGTGGTAGAATTAATTAGGAACTGTATGAATGACATTCCTACCGAGAGTTGGAAAAGTTATGTTAGTCATGTTATAAACGTTGAAAACTCGTACCTTTCTGTAAAATCAATTGCAGCAATTATAATTAATTTAGATGAGGATAGCGATAGCGACACTAAATTAAATATGGAATAGAATTGTAACATTCAAATAAATTACTTCAATATTTTGTGTTCGCGCATTAGTTTGAAACTGACTTCCAATCACTAGTCGGATGTTTTTACATCGTTTCCTGACAGTTTGGTGACAGTCCAAGCAGTTTGAGAATTAATTTCCATCAGATTGTCGGCAAATGGGCGTATATATTAATCCTTATGTCAAATAGTTTCTATATTTTTGTGCTGAATCCTTCTTTTACAACTTTTTAAGTTTGTGATTTGATCTGAAAACAAATCTCATATTGGCTTCAGTTTATTGTTCAGAAAAATGACGTTACAACAAGTCTATTTGTATATGATCTAAGCTACGAATATTTCCATCTTGCAGTAACGATGAAAAGGAATTTTATACATTCAGTACTAAAACACCAACTTATTACGGAATTTGCTAAATCTTATCTTGGTAAATTCCTCGCCGTTTTACCCCTACACGTCTAAGACGTTACATTCGCATAACACAGTAATACACATAAAGGATATAATCTTTGGAAATGACACTCTAAGGAAGAAACTAATCTTTAATGCATATTTAATTAATAGAAACGTATTTCACGCCTGTCTCCGAGAAAGCCTTAAGATATATACGGAGGATGAACTCGTTGATTACATTCTTAGGGTTATATTATAATAAATTTATATTTGAATTTCATTTTACTACTTCCTTGTCCATTATAATTATTAAAAAAAATTAAACCTGTTTGCAAATTTGTTTTTTTATAATTATTTCTATATAAGGAATAATACTTTCATACAATTTTATATAATAAATGTATAGATTTTTTTACATTTAATTTTAATTTTTACTGGGCTATATGCCTCAACGGACATTGAATTACAGGTGGAAACAATTTTCTACTTTTTCAGTTTTATTATTGACTGCACCTTATTGAAATTATTTCATGTATTGTTAATATCCCAATTAACATGTTCACTTGCGAACCTTAAACGTACTACACGGTGTGCTCTGATTAACAATGGAGCAGTAACAGGCATTCTAGGTCTGATTGCAAAATTCCTTTATCTGTTTCTAACCGTATTGACAGATATTCCAACGGACTCCAGAGAGAACATTTTGCAGTTGCTGACTGTAAAATGACGATCTCGCAAAGTCTGAATTCTTAAATAACGGTCATCTGCAGGATTAGTACACCTGGGACGTCTGGAACTGGTCTTCTAGTATAACTTCCACTTTCTCTAAACCTTCTTAAGACTCTAGAAACGCTGGATGGGTGGAAGAAGGATGGGCTGTATTAATAAAACATAGGTTTATATTCCATGGATATAACTTCAATCAATTATTTCAGGTAAAGATACGAAAAAAAGGAAACTGGGAAATCGGATTTTCCATAGAAGAAGCAAACTTGTTTTGGTGTATAAAACAAAGCCAAGTGCAGAAGTCCAAATAGAGCCAGGAAAGTACGCAACTGTATTTCAATGAGAAATTGATTATATGGAAAAGTGATGCGCTCAAGGTGAGGTGAGGAATTGCAACTAAACCTTGTTTGGGGACCGGGGCAAAAAGAAATCAAGGGCTATTAGAAGGCTGATCAGTTGCCTTGGGCAGGTGCAAACACCCTATTGATATGATCTGCACCTACCCAAGAAGTCGCAAATGCACTTAAAAAAGCAGCCATCAGAAAATGGCTGCAAAGAAAATCTCTTAAATGGTTGGAACATCTATAGACAGAGACAGGCTAAATAGTTCATAAAGGGACATTTGACAAACTTCATATAGACCTAACCTAATGCGGACAAAGTCAGTAAGGTTGATAATATGTCTGTTAAAGGACACAGTAGGCTTTATATGGACCAGAAAGAGATAGATATTTACAAGTTCTGTCTAAAAAAAAGGAAACCTCAATACACGCTTTATGGTGCTGTAAATGCCTGACAAGGCTGCGGTTTCAAGAACTTAAAAAGGAAAAAGCAGCAGTACGAAAAGTTAGAGAAGGTGTTTTAAAACACAAACGGCAAATCTATAAATATTATACTGTAGTTAACTGTGTTAACAAAAGTACTCGAAACAAAATATTATTGTTATATGTCATTGATATGCTAAATTTTAGTTTATGTAATCACGTATAAGAAGATGTGGGTCGACAGCTATTTATTAATAATGGTGGAATTGGCCGAGAGAACTGATATTAATATCAGACACTAAAATATATATTGAGAAGATTTAATAAGCTAAATATTATATACAAATGCTTATTAAATTTTTAATCTGTTCGATGTGATATAAAAATTACAATTCATGTGAAAAGTTCTGATGGACATTTGGAATATAATTAGTGAAAAGGGTTAAGCGCATATGGCAATTATCATTTTATACTGACATCTATCTGGTAATCCATAGAAGCGCAATTTTCTTGGTATACAAATAGAATTAAAAACGAAAAAAGGTTTCTAAATATAGGGTATGTCGAACATCTTAAGGTACTTATGAGAGAATATATAGAAATACCTAATTATTTTTAACTTTATCAAACATTTTTTTTTTGTAACATTTGCATTTTTTAACTTTTTTTTACAAAAATTTCACTTTCAATTCAAAAAATTGCTTTTTTAACTCAATGACAGCTCAGTATAATTGGTTGGAACGATGCGAACTGTTCAAACAAAGACACTCTATACAATAACACCCTCCAGGCGGGCTAACCGACAAGGCAAGGGTAGCGAGATGATAGAGGGTGATGATTTGGGTAGCTGGCAAGAGTTATCGGATTTATTAGTATATATATGGAAGATGCCAGGATTAGTTTCAGTAAAATGAGTGGTCTATTCACGCAAGTCATCACATAACATTGCACACAAAGATAAGATCCTTGCGTGACTACGTATTTTGTTACACCGGTTGAAGGAATGCATGCTTATCAAAGCAAGAAGAAACTGGAAGTTATGGTTGTATCGCAGAATATTGAAATTATAATAATAAATATCTAATAAAAATTTTAGCCTGGTGGCTATCGCATTTGTCTTCCAGATAGGACATGTACATTGTAACATGTCTATCGTCATGTCACCTTGCACTATTACCGACCGTAAACGATACCGCTATTATTACCGTTAAAACCGACCCCGATTCACTGTTAATGCTACTGTACACGAGACACCCCTTATAGACGCTAACTATTTATCTGTTTGAACGAGGCCAATCAAAGAACGCGTCCCTCGCTTGCAATTGATTAACTAACGCATTTCTTCTGACAAATGACACAAACACGATTTCCGTTCTGAGCAATACTATTTAAAGACCCGTGAGGCAACCATATCTCCTTTCATCGATTAACAGGCCGACTAAAGAGTAAGAAAAACGTTAAAGTACCTCATCTTGTGAATTTCCTTTTTGGTTGTTGGTATGTAGACTTTTTTCCATTCTTTTCATTGCTAGTTACATAATTATGCTTTAATTATAATAAAAAACATTTTCTACACAATTAACACCATTTGTGCTTATACTATTTGAAAACTAATAAAATGTATCAGAAGCGTGCTTTCGAACACTTGTCTTCAATAATTGTTCAAGGTAAGCTATTACTTTTAGACAAAATATAACAATTGATCAGTAAACAGCTAGACATTATATTTTCCGTAAGTTAAAAACATAATTATTGACAAATTTTAAGTTCATAAAAATCTTAGAGCGTAGTCTTCAACCACGCTATTAAAACTTGCTTTAGAGTCAAACAATTAATAATAGTTATTAAACAAAAACCACTTTACTGTACTTAATATTTTTAATGTTATAAAAAATCAATATTTTACAATTATGCATTTAGTACAAATATATGATTGTTTCAAAGCTCTACCAGAACTAGTTAGATATATCCCTTTTTTTATTCAAATCACATTAGTCTATTGATATTTTTTTTTTGGATAACAACAGGACCGGCTTCACCGTCCTGTACATTAATAATTTTCAATATTGTTTAAATTTTCAATTAGTTTATTATATTTATATGGACGCTGTGTTGGAAAACTTGAAGATAAGACCATTTATTTGTTGAAACTTAGTAATTTGCTGTCCTATCTGAAAAGTCTGTCCAATACTAACGCCCATACCTCCATGATTCCTTCTCACACACACAAAACTTTTAGAAAGATACAACCCGCTAAGATGGAGTCAAGTTATCGCTAAAATACCGCTAAGTTGGAGTCAAGTTATCGCTAATTTAGAGCCCAGTTACCGCTTTTGGAAGGTCCCTATGTGAAGACAGTCCTTCAAACCACTTCTGAGCTGTTAAGAAAACTATTACATCCCAAGCAGCCAGAACCATTAAAGAAACTTTCATCTCTCCACGAAGAAGCTGAAGACAGCACAGAAACCTAAAGTTAAGTCCACTTTTTACAGCTCCAGTTCATTATCAGCAAGTACTTACAGTTTCAATAAATAATCAATTTAAAAAAAAATAGTTTCCTTTATATACCTTAGACTATAAGTCTTAAGGGTTAGCGTGGTCGGTCTTTATTTCAAGTAGCTTCTTTATTTGTTGTTTAATTAAAGTAATTACAAGGTGTGTCTATCTTTTTCACCTTAGTTTTTGTGTAGTTTGTTTGCTTAACCGATAGCATTCAAAAGATAGTGGCGCCCTTATTACTTATACATCCCAATCCTTCCTATAGTGAGCATTAACTTGGAGTCGAACCACCCCCTGGAAAGGGTCTCTTAGCGGGGATCTCTTTTGGAGAGTTTTTAAGTTACAAATTGGCTTCCTGCCTTTTTGGGACCAAAAAGGGTTACAAATTGGCGCCCTTGAATAAGGTACAACATGAAGATGGTAAACAGACTGTGCTCTAATAGGACCAGCATTAATTACACATTTTTAGGTGTCCTAAGATAGCTTTATATTTGTCTTCAGCCTTGGACAATTGAGGAATATATTTTTTTGGAATAACTAGGAAATGCACTGAAGCTTGTAGATTAACATCATAAAAAGCAACATACAAATTATCCTCATACAGTGTGGAAACCACTTATTAAATAAAATTATTTGTGTGATTAGTTTAGAAGATTATACACGCAAGTCTGGAATCGTCAATGCTCTATATTTTTAATGAAATACCCTGTATATTTTTATAATTGGTTTGGGGTTTAGGATTGTAATTAATAAATATCTAATTTCTTAAAAGATTGGTTAAAAAAATGAAAGTGATTAGTACCGTGAAGGCTTGAATCCAATATTTTGGACAATTACTCAATAAAGAAAACGGGTTCCATGTAATGCAATCTATTTTACAAAGAAAGTTACTGGGAAGAAGATGAGTACGTGAATTTTGTAGTTAAAAACTCGTGGAATCTGCTCTGGTATAAATACAAGTGAACTTTTTCGAACTTCATGATAGGAAATAACAGTAAATCATCAAGCACACGTGTATGAATTAATAATTTTAATTATCAAAACTCTCACATACCCTATATTTAAAATGTACTGCCATTATATAAAGTTCATTAACATATGTTTTTTACAAAGTACCTACTGCTCACAATTGAAGTAATAATTAATATTATTTCTCTTTTTAAATGTATTCAAATGAAACAATGGAAAAATATCCGAGACAAATTATGTTATCGTCACACAAAGAACGCATAAACTATCAACTAAAACAATTTGAAATACATTCCCATGGAAAATAATTTTATATGTTATAAGTAACAGCACATGTGCATGCTCTGAAGAATAATAAATAAACAATTATAAGTATATTTGGTTGTCCATCACACATAAAATAAAGAAATTTATTATTGTTACTGTATCGGAATATTTATCGTTTTACCTATTTCTCTACGACTTTCTAAGAATAGTATTAATGTTATTGTCTATGTTTGTAGCGTCAAGGATCGTCGTTTAAGGTGTATAATAAATTCCTATGAGAAAGGTAATATCATATTTATAACATAAAAGTGTATACCAAAGATTCTTATAGCTTTATTCGATAAAAACAATGTATAAACAATTGCGTTTAACTCTTGATGCGGATTCGGTAGGTGTAATAAAAAAAAGTACATTGTTAGTAAAAGTGGTTTAGTAAAAGTTGACTCAGATATGTTGTTTATGTTCAGTGTGTTTTTATATTTAAATAATTAGTTTCGTGAAAAGAACCAAATAAAACGCTCAACTTCCATGATTAATTCACCCACATTGACTAAATTGAAATATGATAGCTACATTCAAAAAATAAAAAATCTAAAACCTGCCCTAACAAGGAAAGTAAAGATCTCGGAAAAATCTCGAGATCTCAAGAAAACGTAAAGTAACATGTTTTTCATGGAGTTGTTTGGTTCTAGACATGGAAGAAGAGATCGTATGGTTCAGCGATTAAAAGGGAAATTTCAAAATGTTACTACAAAGAACATTCTTCATTTAAGCTTGTGCGAACCTTGTATTCAAAAATTAAAACTTTAGGAGACAGGATTGGTGGTAAGGCCTTTGTTATTTAAGAAAATGAGTTCACTATTTTAAGTAAAGTATCAAATCAGTAAATGTCCCACGAACATTATCCAAGAAAAGGTCCCTATGTATAAAACAATAGCTGTGAGAACTGTTATAACTTCACGTTCAGTTGGAAATGGACAAGGATTTTTTGAATGTTCTTACAACACGAAATGCATATCCAAGAAGTTCATGTATATAAAGAAAGATGTGCTGAGCAACTCAAAGTGTCATAAGTCTTCACCCTGCTACAATAAATAATGAATATTTCACTTTATGTATTAGTATTATAAAATTTCTCTTTTTAATGTGTGGTGGATCATTTCCTTGGTAAAGTCAAGTTTTACTAACGTCAGGCAGTAAGAGTAAACTTTCCCTAGGTATAGTCAACTCTGACTAGTACATACATGCTAATCAAAATTCTTCATATTTCGCTTTCAATCAACTTTTATTAAAAAGACCAATAGCGTCGCTAACTAGAGTCGACTCTTCCTGGAGAATCGACTTTTTCTGTAACATATATACGTAGTAATTGTCTTAAATTCTTTAATAACTTCTTTAGAGAAAAACTCAAATAAGGGTTCACGATTCTTACTCAGAAAGACAGAAAGAGAAATCGAAGAAAACGGGATACCTACCTCAAAGATCAATGTTACAAAAAATTTACCAAAAGTTAGCGACCATTATCTGGAACTCTCTATTCTGTGCCAACCTTATAAAAGTGATGGCATCTCGAATGTTAAACCATTGACAAATTTTGCAACTAAAAAATCTCTTTTTTCCGGTACCTAATCTTGTTTGTAATTTCCTTCTAGGATTAGATGCAGAAAACAATACGTGTTTCTTACAGTGTGACCAAAATAATCACCTGTCCTTGTTTAATCTAATATTGGATAGTTTTTCTGGAAATTTCACTATTAGCCATAAATGTCATTGTCAATAGTCTTGTCATTAAATACTTCAATCATGTCGCCAACCATTTAAAACAAAAATTTGCGTGCGTAAAAGTTACATTACGATACGCAAATCCATTTTATAATGAAGATTTTTATAAGTGCAAAGTATAAAAAGTATATTTAAAATATTATCTTTGGACGCAATTTTCTGAAATTTAAAAAATATCTACTTCAATTGTTGAGCAGGTATTATAGTTCCATGACATTCTTCTAAGTCAAAAACTTTATTATCATTAGTAGATACTATACATAGTGCTCTAAAATCTGCTCTGGGCTGCTTTTTAAGCTATTCGAGGGCTAAGTCTCTACGTTCAGTGTTTAACAGAAACCACCATTTAATTATCTTAAAATATAAGTATTTGACTTTGTCGTATTCTACCTAAAAAGTTTAAAACTAAAACAAGCCTCTTTCACCCATAAATATCTTCATAACATTAATAATAAGCCGCAAGCAGCTAAACCCTGACCTAACAGCATGACATACTGCGACCTTTGCATCCCTTTGCACCTCTTCTGATGAAGTTCATCGGCCTTGATAGTGGCCATTTCATGTAGCCTGCTGCTTCCGGTTTCTCCTCTTCAAGTTCTAGAAACCACAGACATGTCAAGCCTTCACATTGATGTAGGAAGTGGATTGTGGTTTACCCCTCTTCCAGATAGAACCTGCATAAGTCTATCTCCATCTGGCCAATAAGACTTATACGCCAATTAAGCCTGCGAATGTAGACCGAAACAAAGCTCAGGAAAGTAAAAAAGTGATATTTCATTTTGGTTAAAAAAATTCAAGTAACGTTTGAGGTCTAAGTGTGGATGAACCTTTTGGAATCCACACATATATATGTTAAAACAGATCGCATGGTGGGGTTGAAGCGACCTGTTGATCTTACGAAATCCATGGAAATAATAGTATATTAAACAACGCATTTCATATGGAATTCTGTTATGACACGAGTTTAAGTTTAAAAAACGAATCGCGAAGCGATGAGTTTTTTAAAGAGCGATTGTCACAACAGCCATATGAAATAAGTTGTTTATAATATTTTTTAAATTTTGCCATTTTATCATTTTTTAAATTAATTTATTATTTTTATGTAAGTAATTACAAAAACTTTGATTTTAAAAGTATGTGGGTAGCACAGTATAATTTATAACATTTGACAGTTTTAAATTATGAAATGTTAATGTTTTGAAATATTTTAAAATGACTAATACACCAATAATTAGTATATTACATAACGAGTGTGGAAAGTGAAGTATTACGCACAAGTGAAGTTTAGCACGAGCCGCGTAGTGGCGAGTTCGGAAACGTAACGAGTGCAAGAAATACATTTTCCAACGCGTTGTGTACACGATTTTTCCTACGACCCCAATATTTCTTATTATAAGAAATATTTTAAATTTATTTATAAAATTTATTTTAATTGTTAGTCATGTTAAAAATTAGGATTTAAATGAGTTTATATATTGCATGGAAATATAATTAATTAAAATCAAATAACCACCTTTCTCAGGAATTCACATCAAAATTCTTTATTAGCTAAATGACATTTTAATTTTTTTTGTGGGCTCTATAAAAATTAAAGTAAAATGGTCAGTCGGTGAAATTAATTGAAAAGTAATGTAATAATAATAGACACAAAGATAATTGTGAACAGAAACACAAACATAACTTCAAAAATCCACATTCGACACATGCACGGAACATAAACACAATATAAAAAAGAAGAATAAACTGTTCTTCTTTCTAAAAGTGTTTTTATAAAAATAATAATACTAAATAAAAATATTTTTATTTTTTAAAAATTTAAAACCCTATAAGAAACTTTATTCTTTATTCTTACTTTATACAGAAAAATTTGTATTGGCAATTACAATACAATATTTGACACAAGGAAGATTTAAAAAAAAATTAAATGGTCCTTGCTTTGTCATTCATGTGTTTACTACTGATAAATTTGACGTAAATGTCACAGATCATAGAACTATATTTTTTTACTTTTCAATACGTGTATTGATATTTACTTTTCAATACGTGTATTGATATTAGCTACTTTCTTAAGTACAAATAAGTGTGCAAACTAGCACTTTCATATGTGGTCGTAGGAAAAATATATTATATAAGTAAAGATGATATACACATTCACAAATACTTTCTTGAAGAACAATATAAAATTAATAAATTGCTGTTAGCCACAAATGTCATTGTCAATAGTTTTGTCATTAGATACTTGACGTGTTCGGCGAATGTGAGCTTTGTATCCAGCCAGACGCCTAGGTATTTTATCGCACTACTGGGGGCTATGGTGGTACCCATAATATTGAAGTAGATTGGGGCGATTTTTCTTTTGGTTGTCAGGAGGGCTGCTTCTGTTTTTTCTGGCGCTAACTGAAGCTTCCTCTTTTCGAGCCAGTTTGCTACTCTCTGTAGTGCCGTGTTTGCTTTACCCATCAAGATGTCTTCGTTCTGAGCAGTGACCACAATGGCAACATCATCGGCAAATCCAATGAGTGTGACTCCTTCTGTCTGTTTCATCTCCAACAAATCGTTGTATAGGATATTCCATAACGTAGGGCCAAGAATTGATCCTTGGGGGACACCGCTGGTAACTTTTTTGACTTGCAATGTACCTTCCGCTTCCAACTGCAACCTGACCCAGAAACTAATATCGGAGGTAAATTCCGGAGGTATTACTATCCGCCATATTAAAAAAACGCGCCCATGCAAATCAATACAAATAATTAGGCATCGAGGCACAGTAAATAGAAAATACTTTTCAATTTTCCAACTTTTTCCACAATTTTCTTCGCCGGAGAATTAAAAATAATTATCTAAGGGTTCACAGCTTGGATTTTTAACTTTTTCACCGCAAATTTGGTGTAGACCCAATTACCCACTACAAAATTTTTTTTCAGCAAATTTGGGTAAAATAGCACATGAATACAGAGCTCGAAAAGAGCCAATCTTAGCACTTTACATGACCAGATTAGAATAGGAATGAGCCATTCAAAGATCCACTTACATAGCTCTTATTAATTTTTACTACGTAAATTGTGCTTTTCCAAAATTTTCCCAATTTTACAAAATAAATATTTCTTTCGGCTGTAGTTTTTAACATATTCACCTACAACTTCAAGTTAAACATACTAAATAAGAGGTGATTAAATTTAACATATAGTAAGTGTAAGCCCAGAGATTTCCGAGAAATAAAAAGTAAGGAACCAGATAGAAAATCTAAATCAGGGAAACATCGTCGGCATGACCCCCTTTTCTCTCGTAGTGGCTGTTTCTAATCCCGCGCCAGAGACCACGGATAACAATGTCGAATTCCGGCTAAGCCACGAGCAGCACGGCTTCAGAACTTGAGCCCTTCTGGCTAGAGAGATAACGTTCGGATCATACACTAGTTGGAATTGCTTTCCCAACAACTATTATACACCGTCAATCTGTTTTTGGATGTGTTGGATCGAAACTTTCCTAAGCTACACTTTCACAAAGATATTGTACAGGCCCATCAATATAGTTGACTATGGTATTTGTTTGTAAACATGATCTACAATAAGAGCATTCAAAACAAATTTTTTTAACAAAACTGATACTTTCTATTCAAAAAATTGCTTTTTCCTACGACCCCCTATGAAAACGACACCTAATACACAGTTTTGATACTTTGAAAATTAGTTATATCATACGCGTTTGGAAAAATAAGAAAAAAAGAAGCAATATCACATAAGTGTGATATTTTTTAAAGACGCACAGAACGTAATGATTTAAGAAAGATTATTGAATAAAAAATTATAAATTTTTGTAAATTAATCACTTTGGTTTGTTCAATTTGATCAAGAAATATTATCTTTTGGTAACATATCAAATTAATACTTTAATAAAAAACATTGCATTATCTATTACACATCATAGGTATGCATTTAGCAGTTCCAAGGTAATTACAGTCCTATCTTTTGGTTACTTATAGAAATGTGTTTTTAGGTGTGATATGCCTTATTATTTTCATAAAACTGGCTTTGAAATTTCAATAAGTGGAATTTGGATATACTGGTATTTTGGGTATTTTTAAAATTTAAAACACAAAATAATGTTGGCACAAAATTGTTAAATGTAAAAGCAACATTACCCAAATTATAAAATCTGGTGTTTACAAAATTAATTGTCCAAAATGTAATGCTGTATACAGCGTGTCCACGGATGGGGTATCCTATAGGTGAAAAATGTTTAAATATTAGTTTTAGTGAAAAATGTCATTCTAGATAAAAAGTTTTGCTTGTTCTGAAACCCCATAAAATAAAACAAAATTCAAGTTTATCAAAATCCGTCTGATTTTATAGCCAGTTTTATTTATGAAAAACGTATGAATTTTTGCACTAAGTTCGAAAATAATGTATTAATCTAGTGAGTGACGTTTACGTGTTCCAAGTAACTGTCAACTTTTATAAACAATTTTCAAATTGCCATTATTTAATAAATATTTGACAGCAATGTTAACTATTTAACAAAGAGTATGGAAAGTTTCGTACCAGTATGCAATTGTAAAATTTCACGAAAAATATCCAGATGTATCCATTACGCGGTGTGGATTAAAAAAATTAATAAAGAAGTTTGATGAGACAGGATCTGTTCAAGACAAAAAGAAATTGAATAAAGCGTTCGTTGAGGAGGATGATGCAGCTACTGCACTAGCTATGCATTTGTTAAGGGAAAATCTCAAGTTGAGTCTACGAAAAGAGCAGTGGAGGTTTGTTTTTGCAAGAGAAAATATTTAAACAAAACAAAATTTATCTATTCAAACCGAAATTCAGTCATACCTTAACAGGTCGGCTGAAAAGTCCCCAGTCTACCATAGTAAAACACAATATTTTGACAAAATTAATTTTTTTTATTCAACATAGTTGCCTTCAATGGCGATACAGCGATTATAGCGACCTTTCAACTTTTCGATACCATTTTTGTAGTACTCCTTCGGTTTGTCCTCAAAATAGGCTTCAGTTTCGGCGATTACCTCAGTATCAGAGCCAAATTTTTTTCCCGCGAGCATTATCTTTAGGTCAGAGAAAAGGAAAAAGTCGCTGGGGGCTAGATCTGGAGAATACGGTGGGTGAGAAAGCAATTCGAAGCCCAATTCATGCAATTTTGCCATCGTTTTCGATGATTTGTGACACGGTGCATTGTCTTGATGAAACAACACTTTTTTCTTCTTCATATGGGGCCGTTTTTTCGCGATTTCGGTCTTTAATCGCTCCAATAATGCACAGTAATAGTCGCTGTTGATTGTTTTTCCCTTTTCCAAATAGTCGATGAACAATATACCGTGTATATTCCAAAAAACTGCGGCCATAACTTTGCCAGCTGACTGTTGAGTCTTTCCACGCTTTGGTGGCGGTTCACCGGCCGCAGTCCACTCAGCTGACTGTCGATTGGACTCAGGCGTGTAGTGATGGAGCCAATTTTCATCCATAGTCACATATAGACGCAAAAAATCGGGTTTATTACGACTTAACAGCTGCAAACACTGCTCAGAATCATCAATTCGTTGCTGTTTTTGGTCGATTGTGAGCACGCGCGGCACCCATTTCGCACAGAGCTTCCGCATACCCAAATATTCGTGAACGATATGTCCAACACGTTCCTTAGATATCTTTAGAGTGTCAGCTATCTCGATCATATTCACTTTACGGTCAGTCAAAATCATTTTGTGGATTTTTTTGATATTTTCGTCGGTAACCACCTCTTTTGGGCGTCCACTGCGTTCACCGTCTTCGGTGCTCATTTCACCACGCTTGAATTTTGCGTACCAGTCAATGATTGTTAATTTTTCTGGCGCAGAGTCCGGAAACTCATTATCAAGTCAAGCTTTTGCTTTCATAATAATATTTTGTTTTCTGATGAAGCAACGTTTACAACAAACGGAGTCGTTTCTTCCCAAAATTGTCGATATTGGGCTAATGAAAACCCGAGCTACAGGATTAACTGTAATAGTCAATTTGCTAAAAAAGTTAATGTTTGGTGTGCGGTTTTACCGGATCGAATAATCGGACCGTATTTTCTGAAAGATACATTAAATCAGGAGGTACACTTGAAACGCTGAAAGATTACCCGTGCCTTAGTGTATGTAAGCATACGAATAGGATAGAGAAGACAACAGTTTATAATTTAATATTATCGTTTGATATTTATAGAAAAGGACAGCACATAGAAAAGGTGTCGGTGATATGATCGTTGAATCGTGACGCACGGGTAATCTTTCAGCGATTCAAGTGTATTTGTACTTGCTTGACAACTTCTTAATACCTGAATCAGAAAATATTCCCTTGGAGCAATTGTTTAAGACATGATGGATGTTCGTCACATTCGACTTTGCTAATTAGAGGATGACTGGATGAATATTTTCCTGGGCGATGGATGGGACGTTATGGACCAATATTTTTTCCGCCCCGATCCCCCGATTTAACTATTTTAGATTTTTTTATGGGGCTACTTAAAACAAAAAGTTTACGCAAATAATATTGAAGACTTGAAACGAGCTATAACTGATGCCGTTAACGAAATTACCCCAGAAATGCTGCGAAATACTTACAAAGAATTTAGAAAGAGAATTGAGAGATGTTTTGAAGCTGGGGGAGGATATAATGAATAGATTTTTTTGTTTACTTAGTGTTACTTACATTATTATTCTGTATTGTTATTTTTGATAGTGATTATAATTCTTGAATAGTTAATGTCTTGTTACTTCTTTACTTGTTCTAGTGTTAACACCACTTAAAAATAAAATGTAAAAATTTTGTAATAAAGTTTTATTTTTAATGTTCTTAAGAAGATGGACTTTCACAAAGTAAAGGTTAATACAAAAATTTTCATAATCATTTGTAAATTTTAACATCTACTATTTCTTTTTTTGTTTTTTCTACATATTATACCTAAATATTATGTTTTTGTTAATTCATCAACAACTCAAAATCTGATGATGAGATACAGATGTAATGAATAAATTGTTTATTGTATTACCTAATTAGAGGTTTTCTCAAAATTCCTTACTACATTTTTATCTTTATTTTCGCTTAAAATATTTTTATTCATTATACCTTTATAAATAAAAATAAAAATTATATAGTTATTTTCATATTTTAGACAAAAATCTCTAAATGACAACCCTTAAACTGCACGTGTTCCAGAATACAATAAGTGTCGAAGAAAGTGTAAAATCTGCTCAAGGAATTTAAATGAGAAGTCTGAACCTTGTTACTTATCCTCATGTGATGTAACAGTTACAAAAATAGCGTCAACTCAATTTGTCTGTGGATGTAAATATTTCAATAATTAGGCAAAATTTACTACTTTTTTACTAGAATGCATATAGTTTGGTTAAAGAATGAAACTTATTATTGACTTTTACATGATCAGGTAAGCTTTTTTTATTAATTTTGTACCTAACTCATTTTACTGTTCAACTATTTATTATCATTTAATATTGTTATAGTTCTTGTCTTAATACTTACATTAAAGTATCTTTTTACTTTTAGCCTGATGATGGTCTAAGACCGAAACTAGCGATTTTTATAGTTTTAATATTAAACATTTGAGTTATGGATCATTCCTTCGATTTTATTAGTTTTTGTTTATAGAAATCTTTATTAAATACAAAAAATGATCATACAGAGTAACTTAAATATTATTTTTATGAGATGACCAAATAATATATAATAGGTTGTTTCATCTTTTGTAACACTGTAAACTTTTAAAAATTTTACCTGTCGCAAAAATTCTTAAGATTATAATCCGTCCAAAGAGGTACGTACCCATTATGGACACTTTTGCTCTGCTTTTGATCACAACAGGCTCAGTTTAGAAACATCCCCTAATAATGGTTAATCCTTGGTTAAAATCACAGCAGATGATACGTACCGAGCTTTCCAAACAGGTCGGCAGTCACTTTGTCATCTTTATCTTCTGATAACACCGCTTTTGACAAATATTTTACGCAAGAATTAACACGAGAAACATTTTTGTTTGGAAATATTTTTAAGGCTTTGTCACTTACACATCATAATATACGTGTAATAATTCAAAAATAACTCCAATGGTTTTTAAAAATGTTGAGGTAAAAATATTGATTTTTTGTAGATGTCAATATTTATTATACGATGCAGCTTGGCAGTTGTCGATTAAGAATCTGGGTCAAACTGATATAATTTTAAGCCAACTGTATTCTGCCAAACGCATCATGGTTAAAAAAATGTATCACTCGCAATAAAGTCCTTTATACAGGGGCATTAATAATCAGGAATAAAGTTGGAGGAACCGGTGCTATACTACTACCTTATAAAACTTCCAAACTACGTTAGACTTTAACTTCAACTAAGAAAATCTATGAGTACATATTTGTGATACAAATCTACAGCTTTTTAGATAAAAGTATTCACCTTTAATAACTTTTGTAATACTGGTAATAAAAATTAGGGTCTTGTCGGGGTTTTGTATGTCTGGGTTTAGTCGGTCTGGGCTTATTAAGTATTTTTTGTCGGGTTTTTTTTACGGATTTTTATTATAAAATATTATTTGACAATATTTTTTGACATCTATCAAAATTATATTAATTATAAAAGTAAACAAATTTTTTAAAACAAATTAATGTTGAGGTGAAACTCAACATTCTTCCCCGCAAAAATTAGTGGTTTGGGATTCTTTTATTTTTCCGTCTCTATTTTCGCCAGTCTATGAACAGGTCTGGTCATTTCACCATTTTGATTCTTTATTCGTGATACTCTAATTCGCCCGTCTGGGCCAGGAAACACTTCTAGTATTCTTCCCAGCCTCCAGACATTTCTGGGTTGATTGTCTTCGGTAATGAGAACGATATCATTTATTTTAATCAATTGTTGGTCGTCATTCCATTTGCTCCTGCTTGTCAATGTGGGTAAATATGCTTTAATCCATATCTTCCAAAATTGATTTGTTAATATTTGATTTCTTCTCCAGCATTTTCTTAAATCGAGGTATGTTTGATTTCCCAAGTCACTCCAAATTTCACAAGGATTTCGTAGTTTTTCTTTTCCCAAAAAATGATTTGGCGTTAAAGCCTCAAAGTCGTCTGAATCAGCTGAAATTTTTGTTATCGGTCTTGAGTTTAGAATATTTTCGACTTCGGTAAATAATGTCAATAGTAGTTCATCGTTAAGTCTCTGGTTTTTCAGTAACATGTATAAGGCATTTTTGGTTGTTCTTATCAGTCGTTCCCATACGCCCCCCATGTGTGGTGATGCAGGTGGTAAAAAACTCCATTCTATTTCTTTTTTTATTGAATTGTTTCTTAGTTTCTGTTGATCCATATTTTCACAGCTTTTTTCAATTCTTCACAAGCTCCTCGCAAATTGGTCCCATTATCGCAGAAAATTTTGGATGGTTGATTTCTTCTTGCAATAATTCGGTTTAAAGCCATTATCATCGAATCCGTTGTCATCGAATGGGCAATTTCCAAATGGACAGCTCTCACTGTGAGACATGTGAAAATAACTCCCCATCTTTTTTCTCGTCTTCGTCCAACATTAACAAAAAAAGGTCCAAAATAATCGATGCCAGTGTATTTTAAAGGGTGGAACATAAGGGGTTAACTGTTCTTTTGGCAACTTTCCCATCAATGGATTTTTTTGCATGGCTTTATCTATTTTACATCTTTGGCACTCACGAAAAACTGATTTTACTTCAGATCTACCATCTAATATCCAGAACTCTCGTCGTGCTTCATTTAAAACAGTTTCAATACCTTGATGTCCAAATTTTACATGCAGGTACATAAGATAAAGACGTGTCAGGTGATCTCGTTTTGGTAGAATGATTGGATTTCTTGAAAATTCTGAAAGACTAGGTGCTAGGTTTATTCTTCCAGGAACTACAATGAGATCTTTAGAGTTCAAGACAGGATATAACTTTCTCAAAGGGCTTTGTCTGCATATAGTTTTCCCATTTTTTAAATTTTTATATTCGTCTCCAAATGCTTTTCTTTGACAATGTTTTATCAAGTATAATTTAGCTTTTTCCAAGTCTTCAATTATCATATACGGTTCAAATGTAATTTTTCTGAATTTTGATGTCATAATCCTCAAATATTTATAAAGTCTTGCTGTAGCCATCAATAAATCTGTCCAGTTCGAAATTTTTTTGCTATCGATTAAACATGTTGTCGTTTCCTTTAAATACAGTGTCACTTCAGTTTTTGATTTTATCTGAACAATATCTTGACTTGGCCATTTTGATTTATCGTTTCGTAAAAATTCTGGTCCGTTTATCCACATTTCAAAACTTGTTTGGTTTTTTCTCGTCTTCGTCGTTATTTAGGAAAAATCCAAAAACACGTCAATTTTTGTTTAAAGGAGCAAGCATTATGGCTTATTTAAACTTACTGGAAAAGCCACCCTCTCACCCCTAGCAGCGTCCCTTTTTTTTAAATTACTTCTCATATTTTTTATGTAAAATTTGGATACTCCTCTTTGAGCCAATTTTAAAAATGTATAATACTTGTAGGTTAAAGTGGTTAGTTTATTAGATAAACAATTTTTCTTTTGATAGCACAAATTTTACTTATTTTTTACTTTCAACTTATTTGCCTGTAATAAAATTCTTTAACCTTTTTAGCTGTGCTATTTATTCTATATTCTATATAAAAATCCAAACAACAAAAAAATCTACTTTTGACATTGTCAACTAGAATTTGTAGTCACTATTGATAGTGTACTTTGATACATTATTAATTTTGTTTTTCTGAAATGGTTTACTCTTTGCAAGAAAGAATTGAAATTGTAGGTTTATACTACCCAAATAATAATTGTGCAAGAGCTGCTGCTAGAAGATTTAACGAATTACATGACGGAAGACATGCAACTCATAAGTATGTAATTCAACTGATGGAGAAATTTACCACAACAGGGTCTGTTTGCAATAAAATGCATAAGCGAGAGGGAGTCATAAATAACGAAGCAATCCAAGTGGCAATTTTAAGGCCAGTCAGCTTAGAGGCTCAACAACCTCAATCGTTGTCAACAATAAGTAGAGCGATCGGTGTTTCATCTTCTACAGTTTTCCGAGTTCTACATAAATTCAAGACCACCCATACAAAGTTAAGTTGGTGCACGAGTTGAATGAAGATGATTTTGATCGTCGTCTAGATTTTTGCGAATCAATGACGCAATTTATTAATAACAATCCACAATTGTTAAATAATATTTGCTTGCTCAGTTTCATTAAATGGCTTAGTGAATAGGCATGCTTGTAGATGAAAGTGATCCACATATTATGCGTGAATTCCATACACAACATCCCCAAAAGTTAATTCATAAAAATTAAAATAAACTTATTTTAAATTTAATTATACCTTTTAGATAACTAAAACACAATATAAATTGAGTATATTACGATAATCTTCCGAAGAAGCATTTGTCAATACTTTGGTCATATCAAACCTGACAACTTAAAAAACTAATAGTTCAAGGCAAGATTGAAGTTAGACCAGATGGAAAATATTACATGCCGATTTTAACAAATCTCCAAGAAGCAGAGGACCATTAATACTGGAAAACCATAGTTTACCACTTCAGACAAATACCATGAAGAAGAACTAACCATATCGAGAAGTCGAAATTATTCACTAAAAGAAATGTAAAACTAGAAGCACCTACATATTTATATAAACCGACAAATTTTGGTATTTCAAACCAAAATTAATTACAAATACTCCTATAGAACTCAAATAGAGAGATATCACTTCTTGTTCATTAAATGCATCCACGAGATTAATTAATTTGTGGACTTCCCCCATCTAACTAAATATCTAAGATTACCAACTTAACTATTAGTTTGACTATTTCAAGTTACTCCATTACAAGGAACAATTGTTTGATGTCTATTATATTAATCCTGTAATAAATTACAAGATTAATGATGATGTTTGTCCGTATAAATTATTAAAATCATTGAGTAAGACGATTTTTGTTGAATCTGCATATTTTAATTAAAATTTATTCTTAAACATCTAAACAACAATCAATGTTATCAATAAATGTGAAACCGTCAAAGGAGTCAGAGCTGTCAATATAATTGATGGATTTTTTCAATTTATTTGACATCGAACGTTTATATAAATACGTAACTGAAAGCAACACGGGTGAATAAAAATAACCCCAGTTCGTAGTATTTTCCCCATCATCGTCAGTAGTATGTTACGGCCCTTTCAGAACAACTGATTCTTGACTGACACTGATTACAAGTTCCTTTAGTGGCATGTCTGTATAAATTATCATCATTGTTTTATTTAAAATGTAAAGAGTCGACATTTATTTGAAGCTGGATGGGTTTTGAAAATTGCTGGTAATTTAAAAATGACTGATGTGTTTTTATTAGCAAAAAAGGGTTATCGTCGTACAGATGAACATAACAAATGCAAAGCAACTATACATTTAATAACATCAACAATAAATGATACCATTTTGAAATGTATTCTCCAAATAGAAATGGGACGCTGTTATATACCAAAACTGATGGAAAAATGGGTATTTCGGTTATTTAAGTTCGAAAATTTTTAGAAACATTCTTAGGAACGGATGTCCAGTGTGATACACCATATCTTCTTCATAGTACCTTCCACGAACTTAATTAAATTCTCCTTCTGTAATAAAAAGTAGGCTATTGGGACGTTTAACATGTTTCGTAACATAATTTGGAAATAAATCATTATTCCAACCTGACATCTGTCACAAAGCTTGATAATTACTAGTTGAAACGTCTGTACCATAGAGAAATATAATATATTTTTTTCTTCAAGCGGTTAATAAATGCATCTTTATGTGCATGTATATACATAGTAAAAGTACGTCTTTATTGATTACTGGGAGATAAAGTCTTTAAAAGGCCATGGGAGATAAAGTAAATTATGGGCGGAGCCTATGACGTCATAAAGTAAGGTTCATTTAAAATTTCTTAAATAATAATACCGATTTATTGATCAATATTTATACAAAATATTTAATTAATATTTGTCAATTATTCAAATTAAAAAAATATATATTAAACAAGTTACGTTATTGTTATTGAATATTATTTTCCAATACGCGAATACCAACTACTTTGACAACTGTCAAAAAAAAGTAAGATGAGAACTAAAGTTTGTTGTTTAAGGTAGGTAAATATATTTGTTTAATTTTTATTTATTTTACACGCTTGAAGAAAAAATAGTATATATTACACGGAGTAGAACGTTCTTTTTGTGTCTCGTCCTGATTGCAGCCTAAGCTTCGCTTCGGTTGCAAACTAAGTACTCAACACAAAAAGAGTCACTTCTACTCCTAGTGATATAATCTACTATTATTTGTCTATGGTCTTTACGTTGAGGTTTCATCGTTTTCTATGGTTTCAGCTGTCGAAAAATTTCCACTTAAATATATTAAATATATTTTAATTTCTAACATCTAGACGACTTTGAAAGTTGTCACTGATAATTTCGAGTAAAAATAAGCGTATGAAATGTACTATTTATGGATGAAAATTGCTACGTTTGAAGAAAAAATAGTATACTTTATTCGGCAAAGAAGCATAACTTTTCTTGACTTGCTTCTCCGCCTCATAAAGAGAATGCCACCGGTCTTTCAATTTGATATTACAGCTACAAAACCAGTTGGTGAGGCAACTGTAGCTAGTTTTACTGGAAAATTGCAATGTTTACATACAAAATTACAATTTGTGGTTAATTATTTGAGTTCAACCTGATATTGTGCAATTGTTTTACCTTTCATTATTAATAATAATTATTCAATTCCAAACATCACATTTCGCAAGTTTCAAGAGTGACGTAGTTTCAGCTCAAGCTCGATCCCCACTCTTCTTCATTCCTCAACGCACTTTTTTATTGACCCCGCTCTTGTCCATCGGGTATGTTGATTCCTATGGAACTGAGAATTTATGAATGACTGACTGTCTCTATGTATTTTTAAACTCCATGTGTACAGTATATTATTTTTTATTATTATATTTATATATAAGTGACATAAAAATTCGAACATCCAAGTTAAATTATTTTATTTTTCTAAAAATTTTGTATAAGTACTTACTGAAGCATAATAAGTAAATGATAAAAATTTCAAAATGATTGCATTGCTTTAAAGCCCTTTTACCTTTAAAAATGTGAGGATGCACCCCGATGTGCTACGCATTCTCTAACGCGCCTAGGCATGCTTCTGATCAGGTGGTCAATGATCTCATTCCAGGCAACCACCAACTCCTCTCGAGTCTTCTAGATTCTGAGGAGGCCGTTGCAAATTGATCTCTCCTACCCATCATATCCCACAATTGCTCAATTGGGGATAAGTCGGGAGATCTTGGTGACCAGGGACACAATGTGACATAATTATGTTAAAAGAAGTCTATTGTGACTCTTGTGACATGTGGTCGGGCATCATCTTGTTGGAAAGTTGGATTTGTCAGGGAGTTAAGATAGGGTAAAAAATGGGGTTCTAAAACTTCTTGGGTATAACGCTGCGCGTTCATGTTACCTCTGATGAAGATTAAAGGTGATCTCGAACCATAAGCTATAGCACCCCAAACCATAACTCCAACAGTTTGATGAACATGCCTTTCAACAAAAAACCTTGGATTTCTCCTTTCACCACGTCGTCTTCTAACCCTAGACAATACTGTTCCATTCCTGATTCGCATGCCAATAGGTCTTCCGTGTTCTGCAAACCATTCATTTACAATGGACCTGGTAGTGGAGAAACGGTCCCCTAAGGCCAATAATCTTAGGCGGCGATCTTTACGGTCTGTTTTTCTACAGGGGCGTCCAGAGCCCCTTGCTCTTTACGTACGGCCTTCTCGAAGCCATGCCTGAGAACACCTATCCACGGTGTATACACTTCTTTGCACTCTAACTGCAATTTCCCGAAGTCCCACTGTACGACCCCTATCAAACTCACTGAATTGACGAAATCGTACAGGTTCCCGTACCCTAAGCATCGTAACCAATCATAAACAATGTCAAGAACAAAAATCCGCAAAATTTTATTAAAATAAAATCATTTAAACTGGGGGTTCGGATTTTTTTGTCACTTTATATTCATTTAAATTTGGTAATCTTAAGTGACTGCAAAGCATATTTCGTTCTCTTTTCACTTTTTTATGCTATATAATACATAAAAAAAATTAAAATATTTCGTCTTTAATATGTGGGTAGGTCACTATATACTTTAAACAACTAACAGTTGTCGATATTGTGTTAACTAAAAAATTTAAGATTTACATTCATCTCGTTTAAAAATCGTTTTAAACAAATACCCCCTTCCAATTTCCTAACCTTTAACATGTCATTCTATTTTACGATTTGGTTAGTACGTACACCGTATAGCGCCAACTCATTTTTGCACGTCTCTCGCAGAACAAGTCGTCCACATTGGATTACATCGATTTTTCGTTTTTTGTTCAATTCTGTTTCTCACCAACTCTATGAACACGACCACATATGCTATTTATTGCTCAATTGTGGCACTTTTTTCGATTCGAATCTGATCTTGCAATCTTTGAGGTAATTTCTCGTCCTATGTGCTTTGTCGTTGGTATCGCTGATGTATTATTTCGATAACATCATTTTTTGCATTCGAATACAACGTTCTTGATTGAAAATTGCCGTAGTAAGATTTTTTACAATTATTTACAGTCAATATTAAAACTGGAAGTATACTTAATAACGCCGAGACGTGCCTTGTTACAAAGACAGCTACAATATTTTAAAACGTTTTTCGCAATAATAAAACAACATCATATATTTAAAACAAAATGTACGTCACTTGTTAAATACTCTACTCTACACTAAGTCTTGTACTATCATGAGTAACTTTAACAAATTCATTTTTCTATTAGTCAAATACACTCAGACACATAAAATATGACCCTATTAATAATATCCTTTAAACTTGTTGTTTTCATAATTATTTATTGCCTTAATGAAATTTATTGTACTAACCCTTACTATGTGAAAATCCATCTTATTAAGAACAGTAAACAACTAAACGGTTGAATTAAACTTTCACTATTTATTCGCAAATGCGTTTTTAAATGCAATGACGGCCGTTTCGCTAGAATTAGCATCGTCAGATTGACATATTGAAGTTACATTTTGTTTTTTTGTAGCTAGATACCTGATGTTAACTAGGTAGTATTAAGGCTAGATCAAGTATGGAAGTAATAAGACATAACAATATTAAAGCCTAGATGTTATTAGCCCTAAGGGATTATCCTGGATGTATTTCCCTCTAATATCCCTTATATCAGTATAACTGTGCAACGATGTAGAAAAACCAAGAAAAAACTATATCTTGCTGATCTTTACAATAACTTAATATATTTGTGTTACAATTACTTCTTATCTATGTATAAAATGAAGACTCAATCAAAGTAAACAGTTTAACAGCGGTGAACTTCCAAGATTTATTTGTTCATTAACTACTTTATATTGTTGATCCGCTAGATGTCTTATTATTTCAAGTTCTTCGAGGAAATCTAAATTTTGTTTTTTATCACAAATATGTAGTATTTGAATGTCATTGGTGTGTATAAGTGAGTGTGGATGTTTAAGAACGTGTTTTGCATAGTTTGACTTATCTCGTTATTGTAATCTATATGCTGTTAATTCAGTTCATTGAATCTTATTTCAAAATTTCTTTGTGTTTGACCTATACAGGGTGTTTCAAAAAAAGGTAACACCGTCTCCAGGATAGGTAAAAAACTGAAAAATAATTGGGGTTTGCTTAGTAAAATTTTTTTCTAACGCCATCCGTGTTCAAGATAAAGGGCGTTGAAGACTAAGTTTTGACTAATAATTCTACCCTAAAAAAAGTTAGGTTGAATAATACGTTGTATGAATCGTGTAACTAGCGCCCTCTATGAGAGTTAGTTATAAAAACAAATTCATGGGATATATCAGCTTCCAAAACATATTCGTATAAAATTTCATTGCAATGGTGCCAGTAGTTTCGGCAAAATCGTAAGAAATGTGTAATTTTTTATTTTCTTCAACGCCCTTTATCTTGAAAACGGATGGCGTTAGAAAAAAATTTTACTAAGCAAACCCCAATTATTTTTCAGTTTTTTACCTATCCTAGAGACGGTGTTACCTTTTTTTGAAACACCCTGTATATACTGCATTACATTTTGGACAATTAATTTTGTAAACACCAGATTTATTTAATTTTGGTAATTTTGTTTTCACATTTAACAATTTTGTTCTAATACTATTTTGTGTTTTAAATGATATTAATGCTGATGTTGCCGAAGATATTATTTTTGAAATTGCATTGGAAATATTTCCACAATATGTAATACTTTTATAGCTTTTAATTTCTTTAGTTTGTTTTGGAAATATTAGTTCTTTTTGTTCTTTCTTGTTAATTAATTTATTTATCAAATGTATTGGATAGCCATTAGATGTAGCTATTGGTTTTATGATCTCAATTTCTTTATTAAAATTATTTTTGTTCATTGGAATTGAAAATGCTCTATGTATCATAGAATTATAAGCTGCTAATTTATGTGATAGTGGATGATTTGAATTATATGGTATGGTTACATCTGTTTGTGTAGGTTTTCTGTATATTGAATAATTTAATGAATTATTAACTTTTTCAATTTTTAAATCTAGAAAATTAGCGAATTTTTCGAATAAATAGTGGAAGTTTAGTTTAACTGTGCAGTTATTTATTGTTCCTTTATAAGAGTTTTCGCCCACGTTCCCTTAGTTTGCTCTTCCCATCTCCGTCTCCATTTATCCCGGGTTTCTTCTTGGATTTTTCCCCTCTGTTCTTTGCCTTCCTTATGGATGCTTCCCCGTTTCTCTACTAGCAGATCTATAGGTGGGACTCTTTTTGTGCTCCTGCTTTAGCATTGTTGCACCCCAAACTGAGGCTCCGTACAGTATGACAGACCTCACTACACCCCAGAGCAGTAAATTTGATTTAAAAATGGTTCTAACAACGGAAGAAAAAGTGTTTTTGGTAGAGCATTATTTTCGTTCATACGGAAAAGGTTGTAATGATGGTCCAAGCTTAGAACAGGTGTCAATAAAATATCAACAAAAATTTAATAAAGCAGCTCCTAGTAAAAGTGTGATCTTAGCTGTTGTTGAAAAATTTCGTCGCACTGGTAGTGCATTGTGTCAACGTAAAGGTTCTTCAGGTCGTCGAAAAACAGTATGCACTAGCGAAAATTAAGGACGTGTTTTTAACCAAGTTGTGCAATCACCTCAAAGAAGTCTTGTAAGAACTGCATGTAAACTCAACATTAGTGAAACGTCTTTACGTCGCATGTTCAAATCAATTGGTGGTTATCCATACCGTATTCAAGTTGAACAACGACTAAATGCTGCGGACAAACGTGCAAGAGAAATTTACTGTGGTCGCATGTTGAGTTTAATTTGCGAAGATCCTGAATTTTTGAAAAACATATGGTTTTCAGACGAGAGTCACGTTCATCTTAGCGGCTATATTAATCGATAAACAACCAGATTCCTTGGATTTGAACGTCCTGATGTCATTGTAGAGAAACCACTCCACAGTCTTCGAGTTACCGTTTGGTGCGCGGTATCTGGTAATGGAATGATTGGTCCTTATTTCTTTGAAGATGATAAACAGAATCCACTTACTGTTAACCAAGAACGTTATAGAGAGAAAATTATTATACCTTTTGTAAGAGATCTAAATAACTTTTGCCGTGCACGAAATCTACAGTTTCGCACACAATGGTGCACCTTAGACTTACTCCGTCAGCACTTCGATAATAGAATAATTTCTCGGGGAACATACTTCGAATATCCTTCTCATTCACCTGATCTAACGCCACCTTACGCATAAATTTGGGTCATAATGAAGGAAAAAATATTTAATTCGGAAAATCCGCCGGCGAATATTGCCGAACTACGGGAAAGAATACGAAATATTTTTCGGCAGTTCCATCAACCACTTTTGATAAATATGTTTTTCGTCGACCTCTACGAAAAGTTACATTTTACGTACTGATTTCCGGACGAAAAATCGACTATTATTGGAGGCAAGTACTTTTCGTCCGCAAACACTTTTCGTCCGCTGCGGTTGCTATGGTACGGCACTGTTCGAGAGCGGCGATTGAATAATTTTCGTTTAATAAAAACGTAGGCACCTGTGACAATTACTGTCATTTGCTGTTGTCAAATGAAGTAATTACGAAATTCGCTAGATTTTACGTGTGAATAAGACCGCGGTGTGTGTTCAAAGTAATCAAAAATGAATAGTGATAGCGATGTGGATGTAAGTAATACTCCTCCGGAGCTACGGGAATTGGCAAATACGGCCACGTTGGATTTACTCCCACAGAAATCACGAATTTTATACGAAAAACAATACAACAAATTCAAGAACTGGCGTCAGGAACATAAGGTCCAGAATCTCTCAGAAAATGTTCTTCTGGCCTATTTTTCTAGTAAAGCTGATGAGAATAATTATAAGTCCTCGACGCTATGGTCAATATACTCTATGCTAAAGTCTACACTAGCCATCAAGGAAAACGTTAACCTATCCAAATTTCCGAAACTTATTGCATTTTTGAAAAAACAAAGCGTTGGGTACAAAGCGAAAAAATCTAGAGTATTCAGTCGAGATGAAATAAACAGATTTCTTGGTGATGCCCCTGATGACACTTATCTTTTGCACAAGGTAAAATGTTTTTAGTTATTTTGCTGATGCATTTATTGTTATATTATATTTCAGCTCTGTTTGATTATTGGAATTGCTGGGGCTTGTCGAAGAGACGAACTACGTAAAATAACGACCAAGGATATTGTTTATCAAAGCAACATGCTTGTAATAACCATTCCAGACTCAAAAAATGGTAAAAGGCGTGTTTTCGACAATACGCCAACTTAAGACCGAAGCATTGTACCTAATCATAATATATTTTTTGTCAATTATAAATCAGGAAAGTGTACAGTGCAAGTGGTTGGTGTGCATACATTTGCAAAGATACCTAGCTTAATCGCAAAATACTTAAAATTGCCGAACGAACTTGAGTACACCGGGCATTGTTATCGGCGCACATCTGCAACACTTTTAGTCAATGCCGGCGCAGATATGCTGTCACTAAAACAGCACGGAGGATGGAAATCCTCAACAGTCGCCGAGGGTTACATTGAGGATTCCATTCCCAATAAAATAAATGTATCAAAAAGTATTTTAACTGGTCAAGCACTCCGAGAGGGATGTTTTAGAAATAGTGATGCCGGAGCATCTGCATCTGAAGTTGCATCAACAAGTACCCAAAATCAAAACTTGTCTCTGGCATCTTCTTCGACAGCAGGAATTAATATTAATAATTGCACAAACTGTTCTTTCAATATCCATCTTCGAGATTGATAATTTTGTAGTAATATGATTTAAATAGAGAGTTGTTACACTTCAAATCAGAATACATTTTTTATAATTTTATTTGAATTATGATCGAGTCTGCAGTTGGGAGAGTGGGACGTAGCCGGGGGTAGCAAATAGGTGAGTTCTTACTTTCATAAAAGCGTAGGGGACGACGAAAAAATGTAATATGCACCTCGGCGAAAACTGTCTATTAATTGTCTCGCCTGCTTGCTAGCCTCGGCTGCGCCTCAGCTAGCAATTTGCATGCTCGACTATAATAGACAGTTTTTCGTCCTTGGTACATAAATAACTATTATTGACTTACAAAATCGATATGAAGCTTGTTTGCGTCGAAATGGTGAACATTTTGAACACTTACATTACAGAAATTAAAAATTTTTATTTTTATTTTCGGTACTGTTTATTTTGGCGGATACTGTATTTTTAGATACTAGTGGAGATTTCTTTCAAACGGTAAAAAGTTTCCATTTGTGAAATTAGTCATTTTCAAACATCCTTTACATTTCTTTAGAAGTAAATTCCAAATTTTTGTTGTTAAATTTTTAAACAATCTCCTCTACATTAAACGTTTACGGTGTATGACTTTAATGTGTATATAAAACGATCAATATAAAAGTGTATCGAACGATGACAATAAAACAAAGCGAAGGTGTCACTTTAAGAAATGTTATCCATTCCTTCCATATCTTGACTTTTGTTTCATATTAAAAGTCGGAGTAGTATTGAATCGAAATATACCTGACATTTGTCTAGTGTCGCGCTACACCTGACACTTCATAGTTACATTGTGCCGTCAACTGAATCGACCTTATCGAATACGTTTAACAATATTTATTGCTAAATCGACACTAAGATATTCTCTAAGCGGTTGTATGGCTTCCTTTACATAGAAATCATTATATCAGATGTAAAATTATAAAATGAAAATGAAAACAACTATGGAATGCACTGTCTACATAAGTTTTCCGTCACGCAAGAAAAATTGTGTTGAATAACCTACTCGAAATAATAGATTTTAGTTAAAAGGATTATAAAAGATTTTAAAAGATTCGATGAATTCTAAAAGTGTTAAAAGGTTCTCAACAAATCATCTGGACACCTGAGTTAGCAGAAGCATTTCATACCTGTAAAAATTGCTTCACTTTTTGTTCATCCTCGGATGAACCAGTTGGTTTGTTTACAGACGCTTCTAATCATTCTGTTGAAGCGTGCTTACAATAGCAGCAGCTTGTTGTTAATGTTTGGCAACCCCTTGCATTTTTTTCCAAGAAGATGTCTTCAAAAGAAAGCTCTTAGTCTGCTTATTACTGTAAACTTTTAGCAGTTTATGCACCAATTTCACATTTTAGGCTTTTATTAAAAGGGCGTTCATTTACGATTTACACAAATCACAAGCCTTTCATATTATGTTTTTCAACAAAAACGTAAAAAACTTCCACCAGTGCAGTTAAATCAACAGTCTTTTAATTTTCAACAGACATTCAATATACAGTGTGGAAACCACTAATGGAATAGAATTATTTGTGGGGTTAGTTTAGAAGATTATAAAAAATGCTGGGACCCGTAAAATTTGAAATACAAATGTGAGCTTTTTAAACATAAATTTAAAAGTACAGAGTGATACAAGCAAGTCAGGCATCTTCCACATACTGTAAGTTTTTATGATTTTAAAAGCTCCTTAACAATACGATCTCAAAGAACCATACCATGTAGGGTCTATTCTGAAATGTACAAGGTGAAATTTTGAAATTATTTATAATTTTGTTCAAGATAGTAAATACATAAAATTGTGAAAATAATAATGTTTCACACTTTAAATAATGGTTTTGTTTTTAATTAGCTGAATGCAGACCTTAAATTTCTTCAATATTTTGAGTTTTGTTAAAATTTTTGACGCGAATAGGTAAAAACTGAATAAATAACTATGCCAATATAGTATAAACTAAATCGGTAAATAATGTCTGTCAGTTGTTGATGTGTTGACATTTAAATATCGTAGTTGTCAATTCTTAATCAAAAACTAATATCTTGCGAAGTAATAATGAAATATTTAACTGAGACTCATCGGATCGAAATGTTAATGATGATTGGTTACGGCAATAACAAACAAACAAACTTATTTAATCAAAGGTATCTTCAGTTCTATTCCACAAGGTACTGTGTCTAAAAGTCAAGCACAATTCAGAGAACTTGGACATGTCAAACCATTAAAGAGAAAACCGCACTTCGTTGAAGATGATGTGGATATTATGTGTCGTGAAGAATCCAACGTCAAGTCCATGTCAAATTTCACGTCAAAATAATGTGAGTCACATAACTGTCCTAATATGTTTCCATAAAAAAACGTCATCCATTTAAATTGACTTTTGTGCGAGAATTAATAGAAGACGATCCAGATCGTAGAATGAATTGCTGCGGAAGAATCATGAATAAACCGAACAGAAATTAAATATCTGTTGGTACAATTCTTTTATTCGATGAATCAACATTCACATTCAACGGGGAAGTAAACAGACAAAACTGTAGATATTGGTCAGAGGAGAATCCTCATTGGAAGCGTAAGACACATACTCAATATCCTCAAAAGTTGAACGTTTGGGCAGGTATCATAGTGACCATATTATTGGTCCTATTTTTCTAGATGGAAATTTGACAGCCGAAAAATATTTAAGCATGATTAGAGACGAAGTTGTTCATGAGTTGGCCGACTTATATCATAACGCAATAGATCCGAACCTATCGGATGAAAATATCTGGTTCCAGCAGGACGAAGCAACAGCCCATTATGCTTTAACTGTAAGAAATTACGTGTATGAAATTTTCCACAATAAATGGATTGGATCAAGAGGTACTATCGAGTGGCCAGCTAGAACGCCGGACCTTAGCCCCTTGGATTTTTTTCTGTGGGGTTGTCTGAAGAAAAAAGTATATGCATCACAGCCAACTAGCATTGCAGACCCCAAAGAAAGGATAACTACAGAAATACGGGCTATTTCACCTCAAGCTTTAAAGAAAATTCTGGAGGACTTTTATAGGAGACTGTATTGCCCATAACAAGGTGGAGAATATTTTGAGAATTTGTTTTAAGGAGAAAAATCAATTACGTCAAGTATTTTATGTACCTATTTACTATCTTGAACAAAATTATAAATAATTTCAAAATTTCACCTTGTACAATTCATAATACCTACATAGTATAGGTCATTGAGATCGTATTGTCAAGGAGCTTTTAAAATCATAAAAACATACAGGGTGTTTTATTAAAAATGTAGATCATGCATCTTTCACCCTGTACATTTAAATTTATGTTTAAAAAGCTCACATTTGAATTTCAAAGTTGACGGGTCCCAGCGTTTGTTATAATCTCCTAAACTAACTCTACAAATAATTTTATTCCATTGTGGTTTCCACACTGTATAAAAGTTATTAACAATGTTGTAGCAGATATTCTTTCGCGAATCGAAGCTGCTTCCGTATTACTGGACCACAAGCTGTTAGTCGAATCTCAAGAAGAAGGCAATGTTTCCAATGAAATTTTATCGTAAATCTTCATAATTACATTTTAAAACTCCAATATCTACTGTATAACCCAGAATTATTGATTATTGATATAATATTGGTGAATAACGAGATACGTATTACTATTTAAAAAAAAGAAACAGGTGAGGATATTTTAGAAAATAATTGGGGTTGAGGCGATTTTAGTGTTTACTTTTGAATTTGAGATTAACTCTTTTTTTATTTACGATTTTACCAAGAAATGAATAGGTATTCTATTGTTTGTTACAATCTTAGAACATAAAATAGTAAGGAAGGAGTTTATGTTATATCTACAATGTTAAAATCTGGTGACGAAAGTCGGCCATATTGGATAAGTTATAAAAATTCAGTTTTCTGTTAAAAATTTGGATTAATTCTTTTAGTTTAGAACATTTTTTGTTTATAATAGGTTTATTTAAATATAAGTAAGTTTTTAATTCAAAATTTTAGTGGTATATATTGTAACGTAATCAAATGGCCTTATTAGAAAATTAAAATATTTAACAAGAGAATCTTATTAATTAATTAGAGGGAAGGTAGTTTATTTAAATTTAAACAGATAAAGGAATGTAATAAAATTTAAATTATATTTCCATAAATTAAAATTGTCAACAAATCACCTGTTACATAATATAAGATTTAATAATATAAGATTTACCATACAGACGAGTAGGTTGATGGTTTCTATGTATTATCTAAATATGTATTCATGATGCCTATAACAAATTATTCAAAATTAGTACTTATAAAGCTTTCACTGAAATTTTGCTTACATCTAATTATACAATATGAAAAATAAAAAGATAAACAAATAATGGGGTTATGAATTAAATGACAGTGACATCAATTGTCATCTGATATAGGGTAGCTTCTAAAGAGATGTTTTGATATGTCAACTATGACAGAAGAAAAAGGTTAACGTAATTGACATGAATTAAATAATAAAAGATGTGATACAAACAAATTTCAATTTAGAAATTTAAGATATAATGTTTCCTATTCTCAAAACAAAGCTTTATTAGATATTATTAAATTTATTTATAAAAAACCATAAGGTTAATTTGATTGGACAATGAATGATATAAGCATAATTAGAGATATAGAGGGCGAATTTGAATATAAAAAAAGAAAAAAGGAAAATCGGGGTAGTTATTGATTTTTAAAAAAGGGAATTAGTGAATTTTCTGGTTTTGGAAGGAATAATAGTATATTATTTAACGAGCGATAATGTAGGTCATAACTCACGCAGATGAAGTTTGCAGTACGAGCCGCAGGCGAGTGCTGTAATTCATCAAGTGAGTTATGACCATTATCGCAAGTTGAATACTATACTTTATCTACGACTTTAACAATAAATAAATATGTAAGTATAAAGAAAGAACTTTATTTATAAAACATAATAGTAATAACAATGAAATAAAAGTTTTAAGTAGTAATCATTCATTTTACTTATTGATAAGATTAACAGTAAAGTTTCAACAACCAGTAAACTGAATTATGCAAGTTTATTGTTTCGTTTTGAGTTTGTTGCATATATTTTGTAGAAGAAGTACCAACTGGTTGAGAAGTTATAGAACTATATATTTTATTTGCAGTATTTGTTTTATTCCTTTCGGAATCATCAATGTATCCCTCAGCAACATTAGTTGATCTCCAACCACCATGACGTTTCAGTGCCGTGATATCCCCTTCAGCATCTACTAATAAAGTTGCTGACGAGCGGCGAAAACAAAGCCCAGTATATAAATTACTATCTGGTAATTTTAAAAATGTAGCAATATCCTTCCCCATCGCTCCAAATTTGTGATTCCGTGACAGTATATAATTACTGTGACAGTATGGTGCAATAACTCACTAGAGAGTTATTATAACTCACGCTTTTTGTTTATGGATACTATTAATTCCTCAAAAACAGTTGAATAATTAATATATAATTTAATAGGAGTAGATAAAAGGTTTTTTTTGTTAAGAAAAGTTATTAGAAACAGATTAATCAAAATCATATATGAAATTTTGTTAAAATTGTAATTAGATAGTAAAATAGTGATTTGTGACCAGTGTAAGTTACCTTTTAAAAGTTCCCAAAGTAAAAGGTGGATCCTGAGTGATCTTCGTAACATCTTGAACCGAATTCCACACGGGAGGAAAGCAGGAGACCCACACGAACAGTCAACCACGGTCTACAAAACAATATAAAGGTATTCATATTGTTTTAAAACATCGAGGCAGTATCAAACGCTATTAGGAGAAGTAATAAAAAGGTATTTAATGAATTCTTGTTAAATAAACTTACCAGTGTGTGAGAAACTAAATTTTCAATAACGCTTAGTGATCTATCGTCCATTTCTTTTTTGTAACTGTAATTATAGAAAGGACTACCAACTGTAAAACTTAAAAAGAACTCACACATAATTGTTATGTGAGTTGCATAATTAATTGTAATAGTATTAGTTTCATTAGCGTGAATGTGTGAAGTATGAAAGAACATTTAAACGATCATGAATTTGTATTTGTATAATGAAATGTGTTAATTTTTTTTTTGAAACATTTATGTAATAAAACATTACATTGAATTTGGTTGATCTGTTTTGCATTTAACAGTAAATTTAATTAAAAACTTCCATTTTTTTTTCAATAATAATAATAATAGAATAAATCAAAAATTGATATAGGGCGTTCAAGTAACTACAATAGTAAATAATAATAAATTATAATACCTAGAGCCTGTGAACCCACAGAACCCTGAGAAGAAAATTTTTATTTGTTTTAGTAAATAAAAGGTTATGTTAGTATCTGTAAAAAAATCAATTATTCATGTAAAATCAAATTCATTATAACATAATAAAAAAATCATACACACACATAAACATAACAATATATTGTAAATAATTTTAAAGACAATGGTTAGTTGTAGCGCTTGTGGGTGCTCAGAGACTAATAAAAACGACCATAATAAAATTACTTTTCATTGGTAAGTAGCTATTATTATAAAAAATATACATTATAAATACGTAAACTATATTTTTATGTTTTAATTAAATGAATACTTTGTATTGATCCCTAACCTATCTATTTAAAGTGACTTATGCGTATCAATAATGGAAAGAGAATATTTTATTTTAATTATCATTAATTAACAATTTTTTGGTTAATCTCATAACTGTATATGTCAATTATTTTTATGTCTATGGAGTATTCTAAAGCAACGTTGTACAATAAATGTATTTGTGTATTAAATAACAAATTATTACATTCACAGTTTCCCTCGGGATGAAAATATTAGACGGAAATGGTTAAATATTGTGGATAAAGCAAACTGGAGTCAGGCAAGAATAGCTTTTATGCTCACAACAACTTACAGAGCAATCATTTGATAGAACTTCTGCAGTAATTGTTATACTAGTACCTAATGTTATACCTACAATTAAAATCGCAAGAATGAAATATGTAAGTAAGTATTACATCCACAAATTGCTTTAATAACATTGACCAAATGACCAAATCTATAGTTTTTCTAAAATCTATTTACAGATATTTTACTTAAACATATATTTCACTAATTTATACCTTTTCTATGCAGGTAAAGACTAATTACCCTTATGCTGAAGAGATAATAACTACTAGCAGTTCCTGTTCCTGCGAAACTCTACCATCTACTTCTGAAAGTCCTCGTAGGAAACAACTTATAAAAAGCATCAGTGAAGTATATTTAAAAACAAGAAATGTAAAAGTGAAATAAATAATGTAGAAAAAATTGGACATGTTCACACAAAATTCAATTTAAAGACCAATAGAGGTAGAATGAAACATTTTAATAAAAATTGTGTAGTATATAACTGATTTTATTTCCTTAAATCTAGTACCCCCATTTTAGGCAATGTTATACTATTTATTTTCCTCTACTTTCCTTATTAAAATGGTTATTTTAATATACAATGATTAGTGTCCATACTGATTAATAGATATATTTCAATAAGAAAATTATTTTTCTATTATTAAAAAATATAGGACGCCACTGTTAAAAAGTAACTTCCGGTAGCCATCTTGGATAACCATCCCGGTCAACTGTCCTTGAACGAGCAATACTTCCTTACTATTTTATGTTCTAAGGTTACAATGAACATTCTTGTTTCTTGTTTATGTAGAATTTGACACCAACTTTGTGTAAACGACCATTTCAGTAATATTTAAATAAATATTAATCACCAAACAACGGTTTCAACAGTATTTACAACTGTAAATCAACCTATGATTACCTCTATGAATAATACGAAACCTCTTTTTTTCCTTTAATAATTATTCCTTATATCCATCACCCGATATGAAATTCAAACCCAATTATCCAGATTAAGAGCAATAAGACCCGAGAAGGCGGTGGAGGTCCGTAGAAATCCGGAAACAAATGAAGAGCGCGTCGATTCTGTAATTGACGCTGCAGTCAGAGCTTTTGTGAGGATGTCGAATCGAGGATCAGGTTATGACCTTACTGTGGATGTTGTACCACGAAGTCCAGACTTATTCGTCTCTTTTTAGCTCAGGGCCGGAATGAAACCAAACTAAACAGTGAGCATATATTATTATATATATATATAATGATGTTATTTTTGTTTATGTAAATAATTTTTTAAATATATTCTTATATTACAAGTATTATTTACCTACTTTCTCATATCATATTTAATTAATCTGGCCTATCAAAATGTGTCTATAGTAAAAGACAAATAAAGTTGCGTTCACGTCATTATTGTGAACATTTACAGCGTTGTCAAATTGTTCATGAAGTATGAAAATTCATAGAAAATAACGTGAAAGTAGAAAATTTCACGTTATATTAAATGGAACTTAAAAATTAGTGATATTTTTTTTCACTTGTTTTTTGTTAATTACATTCATGAATTGATTTGATAAAATAAGAAATTTTACAATAAAAGTGGTAAGGTTATGAGTGAGTTACCAAACAATAAATATAATCAAAATAAAACCACAAGCAATAAAATAATATATTATTTTAACAATTAATGTATTTTCAAATAATACAAATTTTTGTAAAGTAATGATATTCGCATATTACCTCTTGCACAGTGTTTAAGGGTTACAAAGGTCCATTATCCTTTCTATCTTCTTCAAAATAGTTAACTAATAAAGCCACAATTTCTTTGCATTGACCATTTAGCTGTTTGGGCATTTTGACAATAAACAAATAAAATGCTTTGTTGTTTTGAAAAAAAAACAGTTTGTATTATAATGTTTTTTACAAGATAACCTCAAAAATTGATGAAACTACGAGTACAAAAGTCACAGAACACTGAACACTCAACAAACGACGCGGCAACATGACAATATTTCTGACACTGACTAATATTCCGTTATGAATTGGTGGTCTCTTCATGAATATTTTAACACAAAATTTTACGATGAGGGACGTCTGAATCCAAAAAAGCGATATGGTATGCACATTATTTTGTTTTTTTATTGATCGGGTTATTTTTAGGAGTGATTGTTTAACAAACTTAAGTGGCATACACTTTTCTATAGAAATATAGCCACACATACAATATACCTTGGTGATGTGCACGCAACTTTATTTTGTTTTTACTATAAATTGCTCATTATATAACCTACAGTAGCAGTAAAATAACAAGAAGGTACCTACTTACTAAAAAAATCTTAATCTTCAATGTTATACTAATTGCTAGCCAATAACTACTGTTAAAACAGATAAAATTACTAGGGGTTTTATTTATTTGTTTGTGAAAATTATGAAGTACAAGTTGTTTTGGAAAGTTTTTTAAAACTTGGCTTATTAATACCAAGCCAAGCCTAGCTATTTTTTTTTCAAGAGAAGCTTTTTTAAAAAATAGCTTGGGTTAGCAAGCTTTCAAGCTTTTTTAAGATATTAAGCTTCTGAATGAATTATCCATATTAACTGAAATTTATGGTACTAACCCTTACTGTGTGAAAGTTCATCTTATTCAGAACAATAAACAACTAAAAGGTTGAATTAACTTCCACTATTTATTCTATAAATACTTTAAATGCAATGACAGCCGCTTCGCTATCGAAATAGCATCGTCAATATGTCATTTATAGAATAAATAGTGGAAGTTAATTCAACCTTTTAGTTGTTTATTGTCCTGAATCCATATTAACTATTTTCTCCTTCTCAAATGGTATGCCTTCTTGTAATGTTATAAAAAATAAAAAATAAAAGCATTATTCTGTTTTTATAATTCAGCAAAGGAAATAATAAATTAGATTTTCCAACACAACACAACTTTTAACTTGTAGAATGAACATGAATATGAAAATTAATCCTATAAGAGAGACAATTTTGACTGGTATGTTGCTTGGCACTTTTGATTTTGATAAAATCATGAGACGTCAGTCGAATGAAATTTTGACAAAATTGCATGAGCGAAAATTGCCAAAAAGCAACAAACTTAAATAAAACCAGAAGACAATTCGGCCGGGACAAATTTTTATCTCAAATGGTATTCGACAAGATTATTTTACGAGAAAAACAAGACAATATCAACAAAACATAATCTTTGTTTATTTGTTAACAATAATAAATGTACAATTATTAAAAGTAGTATAGTAGTTTATCCGTTCTTTTCTACTAAATATTGATTTTGTGTATTATTGACATGTAACATTTGGGAACTCGAAGGTCCAGCTTCATTTGTGGTCCTGAGATTCTCGATCAACGTTTCGTGGTGACTGGAATCCAGCTGCAGATAAGGTTTTAACGAGCTTGCATTTAGGTGACCCGTTAATTTAATTAACTCCTATTCAGCAACACCTTGCTTAAACAAGGCTATCACAGCTGAAGATCGATGAGAATGGTTTGTTATTTTGTGTCTATTCCAATTTTTCAGCTGACATTTTTGTCCACTTAGAGACGGTGTTTATTCCAAGTGGACAGTTTTTTAACCAAGATCCATTCTTCCAATTGGGGTGAACGGTAAGAAAGAGTCTGACTGATAACATCGTTGGTCCTCTTTTTACCATTAATTTCAAGAATAGTCTAAAGGGGCATACATTTTCCTTTAATGAATTTCTTACCAACCATTTGCTGCTTGCCAGGCTTGACATGCCTTGAGTTGTTTTCGAAAAAATGCTGTTGTATTCAATTCGACTGGTAAATTCTCCCATAATATCAATTTCCTTATGGAAAAAGTTAATCTTGCAGTTTACTGCCTCATTGCCTCTCCAAGCAAGTTCAAAGGTGAAAAAACTTTTTTTGTGCTTCACCGGGGGTTTCTTCGTCGTAGCTTTTGATCATTTTTAATAGTTCTTCGGTGGATAATGCTTTTGAACTAAGTTTTATTTTTTCTGGACAACTTTGAAGCTGCCTTCGTAGGAACTTCGAGAATTTGTTCCAAATAGAGCTTTTGGGCTTTTGCGTGTTCAATGAGACATTTTCCGAAACCAATTTTCTAATTTCTTCGCCTAACCGGCAACCGAATCTGATATTTCGTCTGGATTTATAATTTCTTTTGAAAATTATGGAGACGCTTCAATGACGTTTGTGAAACTGACAACTATAGAAATACCAGACACATTAGTAACGGATTTTTCATAATTTTATCGCTGAGATATTACGTTGCCGTTGCTATGCAGTTTTGTCAGTTAAAAATAGTCTAAGTAATTTCTTTTCTTTAATCTATTTCGTAATTTCGTCACAGTAAGGGAAGCTTGTGGAAAATATTTTTCTATGGATATAGACGTTGCAGGAATGAAAAAAAATATTTTACTATTTTTGATAAATTTGGGAAAACATTGTCTTGTCAAAATGCGGTGAAGACAACAGTTAGTAGGCAACACGTGATCGAAAAGGTAGGAGAAGAAGCTTGAAAGCTTGGTAAAACTTGAGAAAGCTTGATAAACAAGCTTTGAATTTTCAAAATCTAGTTAAGCCAGGCCTTTTCTTTTTAAAAAGCTACTTGGCTTGGTGAAACACTGCTTTTCGAAAATCACACATCTTTAGTAGATACTTAGTTATTTATTTTCCAGGCTCACACTTTGTTATTGTAGGCAAAACTATTCAAACAAACTGTACATGCTAAAATCACATTTCAGTTTGTTTTGGTATTTTTGCCAAATAAAATAATTTTCGTGGAATCCAAAAATGTATCAAAAAAATTTTATGGACTCGTGGTGTTACCTTTGATAAATTTCTCGTGCCAATCCTGTGCTGCTCTGTTCTTGTATTACTGCAGCTCTATCATTATATAAATACACCATTGGGAACGAATATATATCCCAACTAGGCCTGTCACTCATTTATCTAAGACACCCCACTATTTAATCAATGCTATCATTACTGCTTTCGTGTTCTTCATGAGAACAGACATAATCGTTACTAGCCCATTATTACTGGCAGATTATTATTATACAACCACCCCGCCATCCTAAATGCATTTTCGTAGAACAGTTGCAATTAATTGCAAGTCGTTTATTGTCCTTATTGTTCGAAATTATTGTAAGGAATCGAATTTTTCATCAATCCTATTAATAATTTCTTAAGTAGGTACATAATTAACAAAAAAATTAGCTGTAAAAATTGATTTTAAAGAGAAATGTAAAAGAAATGTAGATTCAGTCAAAAATGTAATGAATAATTGGTCGATGGTTCCAAAGTCAAATTTGTTTTTTTGTATATATATGTGCTGTTTTTAGTGTATTCGCGATCACCTCGAAGTGGGCGCCATCTAAATTTGGAAATTTGTACGTAAAACTCCGGGAAAACATTTTGTGATAAGATCCTGTGTTGATAGAGTGTTGATTATTTCTTTGTTGTATATTTGGTTCGATTTTTTGGATTTAATGACAACAGCATGCTTTGATATAAGGAGTAAGTCAAAAAATTTTTGTTCAGTACCACAGTGCAAGAATTATTCATCTGCAAATGTATCCAGCCATTGTTTCCCAGCAATTTATTAATAATTAGCGCAACTTTTAGCTTAGGAAACAAAAAAAGTCGCTTGGGGCTAGATCTGGTGAGTAAGGAGGGTGGTCAAGCAGTTCAAACCGTAATTCGTGGATTTTCGCCATGGCAGCCACTGAGGTGTGAGACGGCGCATTGTCTTGGTAAAATAAAATTCTTTTTTCTGCAAATGTGGCCGTTTTTCCGCAATTTCTGCCTTCAGCTTGTCAAGTAATGATGAGTAGTATGCTCCTGTAATGGTTTTTCCTTTTTGAAGATAATTGATTAAAATAACTGCATGACTATCCCAGAAAACAGTTGCCATCACTTTCCCAGCCGAAGGAACAACCTTTGCTTTTTTTGGAGCCAATTCCCCCTTCGCAGTCCATTGTTTTGACTGTGGTTTTGTTTCTGGAGTATAATGGTGTATTCAAGTTTCATCTACAGTAATTAATCGGCGCCAAAACTCTGATTTATTGCGCCTAAACTGCGCCAACAGAGAGTTGGAAATGTTCATTCGAACACGCTTTTGGTCCAAAATGAGCAAACGCGGCACCCAACGGGCGGACAGCTTTCTCATGCCTAAATATTGATTCAATATGTGACAAACACGTTCTTTGGACATGTTTATAGCCTCTGCTATCTCTCTAATTTTAATTCGATGGTTGTCTAGCATCATTTGGTGAACTTGAGCGATATTATCGTCAGTGATTGCAGTTTTTGGACGTCCCAAACGTTCATCGTCACCCAAGGTGGTACGGCCACGTTTAAATCCAGCAGCCCAAAATTTCACGGTGGTAAATGATGGTGCAGAGTCCCCGTACGCAGCGTCCAACTCGTCTTTAAATTGCGTAGGCGTATTGCCTTTTAAAAACAAATATTTAATGACAGCTCGGTACTCGATTTTTTCCATTTTCATAAAAACACTCACATCGACTCACTCAAATGATTGTCAAACAACAACTGCGCATTCAAAATGGCTGAAATTTTAGTGGGTACCTTTCAAAGCATGCGCAAACACATTCCCCAACTTTTGTTTACGAGTGCTGCCATCTTCATGTTGAGGTCGGAAACTTTTCAGACAATTCTTGTATATAATATTATTATTATAATAATTTTTATCAATACTCAACACTAGATTTGTTAAAGTTATGTTGATGTAAATAATGACTTTTGCTTTATTTTCCCAGAGTTTTGGAGCGCCACCTGGTGCCAATGGTTATCGCGAATAAAGTAAACTTTTCGCACTCAAACAACGATTTCATTTACGAAAAAACTTACGCTTTTTCAACCGCAATGGAAAGAAGAAACCCAGGAAATACTTTTAACAACGCCAAGATTGTCCGAAACAATTTTATGAATTATTTCCATCAGGAGGGAAGGGTACCATGGCAAAATGATCATGTAAATTAATAAATTAGGCTGAACGAGCACATTAGGTGGTTATAAATACATAGTTATTAGTGATGTACCGGATCGTTAAAAATGTATATCCGCGCATACGGATCTTTATTTTCGATGATACGGATATCCGGAACATCACTAATAGGTGAAATTTAGAATGACGGTAAATACAAAATAACTAAATGTGTTCTACGAGCATGTATTCAACTTAATAAAAAAATATACTACGAAGTTTGAAATATTTTACTTACCTCACGTCATCACTATCTAAGTTGGATGAAGATTCCCTTGGAGTGAATTGATCATGAACGAAATTGAACAAATCGTAGTACCACAGTTTTATACGGTACACATCATCAGCAGATGCCCCAGACTTTACAAACATTTATTTTACGTAAATTCTGTTATTGATTCGACGCCGCTGGTTATTTCTATCAAGATACGGTAAATAAAAGCTTCCCCGCTCAGAATTTATGCAAATGTCTTAATGATATTTTTAAGAGAGGAATATTTAATTAGTCAGATAGCTTTTTCTGAGCTTTATTCTGCCCTTTTAACGACTAAACTTTATTGTTAATCAATAATTATTTATCTTTTACGAGAACTGATTATCATATTTGGAACAATAAAAAAGTTACTTTGAGTGCTTGAGAATATATTTATCTGATTGGTAATTAATTATTGGAGATTACATCAACGCGGCGGCTAAGCTAATCGATTTTTATTATTAAAATATTTTTTACATATTAATGTTGTTGACTAATTCACCTATATCGAAGTTTTCACCTTCATCTTCGATGTGATTACTATGAGTATGTCTGTCATCGAAAACATTTGTTTCTTTATTGACAAAATTGTGGTTTGCAGCAGGTCCAGAAATGGCAAGTTGGCTTGGAATTGTTTTGGGTTACTCGACATCACTGATTTCTGAACTAACGTCAAGATCTTCTGAATGTTTGGCTGAAGATGATATATAGAACTCTGGTTTCTTGTTATTTCAAATTCTTCTAAAAGTATTTCAAGAGGGATAAAATTATCTGAAGTGGGCTGACTTATCTTCTTTTTATTTGGTTATAGTGTAGTCTTCTTGTATAATTTCTTACTTGATCGAACATTAAGACCTTATACATAACATTTTCAATCAATGCTAATATTTTTCCTGCGATGTCCATAGATTTTGACCGTTTCTGTAATTTTTTTACATAAACCATATCATTTTTTTGGTAGTTTCTGGAAAGACTTGAACATTTTTGGAAGGTAATAGTAAATCAAAGAGTGTTCCTATTTTTCTTCCTAACATATTTATGTTCTGCAGGTGATATTCCTTCTGGAGAGTTATATTCTGCTGCACTGCTGACATAACATGATCATGATAAGGACAATATTTAGCACAATTAAAGGCTCCGCAAAACCAGCATGGATTTTTTGAATAATCCTGAGGAGAACTTGTGGAGTGGTGTGCTTGTTGATTAGTGTGCTTATTTTGAAAACTATTGACATGATTATATTTGAATGTTTTGAGATTCTATTGACAGTGTCAGATTTATTACTGTTTTCAATCATGTCTACATCTTGTTTTAAATTTAATAATCTATTGAATTCTGTTATAAGAGTTTGTTTCTGGAGTGTTAATAGAGTCCAATTTTGTTAACATTCTGGGTCATTAGTATATTTTAAGCCGCACATGAATATCAGACATTTAAAGTCATCTGCAGATATTGGATTTAATTTAATTTCTTCACACATTTTGTTTACTCGTGTCGTAAAGTAAGTAACAAAATCCTTCGAATCATTTTTAATTAGTCGCATACATTGTTATCTTAAATGAAAAACTGAATGTCTCTTACCAAATATGTTTCTTTGTGTACAATAAAATTGGTATACTTTTCATGACATTGCGTTTCCAATTTTCTGAGCACGAGTGTCTTGCTTTTGCAGAGTCTGTTATGCTTTTAGCATCTTCATTAAAAAATCTTTAATATTTTTTATACCTTGCTGTAAATGTGTCGCCATTTCCAGGATCATTATGAAATTCTTGAATACTATTGCCTAAAATATCCAAGCAAAACTCTTCATTGTTTTGATTTGAAGTTGTGTTTTGTGCTCCAAAACATATTGCAAATTGTTTATTTATAAAATTATTTAGTGTTTCTGCAATTTCCTCATTCATGACGACTGCCCAAATTTTTGTAAATTTGCAATTTGTAAAAATGGTTTTTGTGTAATGAGTGTAAGTGACAAAAATTACATAAAAATTGACAACTAAAGACTGACATCTAAAAACATCTGCAAAATCCCATCTAAATGGTTGAACAAACATAATGTATAATAGATTTTAACAATACCTATACCCAGCGGGTCATCTTCATTTTAGAAGTTTGGTGGTGATATACGTGCCTGGTCATTTTGGAGCCAATTTAAATGAACTTACGAAGACTAGGTACTTTTTAATAAGAAAAAATAATAATATTTGTTTCAAGCAACAGAGCCTCAAAGAAAAGACTGAAAAGTAATTGAATGCTAAATAAGACGGTTGGAAGACAAAATCTACAAATTGAATTGTCTGTAAGTGAACTTCTAAAACTTGTTTTAAATAATGTGAACCGTTCATAAAATTTAAGAAGATTTATTAGGAATATTTAGAGTGGAATACGAGAGTTGCCTTTTATATGTCGGGATTAGAGAACAAAAATAAATATTAATCATCGAAAATTACTTTATTGTTTTTCAAAATATTCCCATAAAGATCAATACACTTTTGCATTTGTTTGAAGCAATTGTCGAAGCACTTTTGTCACTCTGATTGAGGTATCTCCAAAACATGCATTCTGAATGCAGCAACCGTTTCTTCAGGTGTCGAAAAACGTTGACCTCTCAGTTTGTTTTTTACGTACGGGAATAAAAAGAAGCCATTCGGTGCCAAGTCAGGACTATATGGCGGATGACTCATCAAATCGATGGGTGCTCAAAAATGCAGTTGTTTGAGCCGATGTAGCTCGCATTGTCATGGTGAAGAATAATTCGTTTTCGGCAGTTGGCTTTCCTGATTTTTTGGAAGACAACTGGCAAATAAATGGATGTGTACCACTCAGAATTGACTGTTCTGCATTGTTTAAGTGGTACGGATGCGAAAAAACAAGCGACTATTTGCTTGGAAGTGCTTCGTGCGCAAAAAACTTTTGTTGGATTAGGCTCATCTTGAAACACCCAAACAGTCAACTGCTGTTTACTTTCGGGCTCATAGGCGTAAATCCGCGATTTATCACGATGGATGTATGCAAAAAAAACTGTGAAGAACACCAAAGTTGTTTGCCGATTTAATAAGTATACCTATCGTGAATTCCATAACACCTTTCCAATAAAAACGGTGTGCCGATGATTATTAACATTCACATCAAAAGTATGACAAAATAAAAACTGTGAAGTTGGTGTTGTCAAACGATCGAAATTACAACAAAACAGCGATGAGACTTTTCTTCTTTGATGGCGGTTCTGTTTCTCTTGATGGTCACAAGTAATCGTATCAATAAAAATATACGATCCTCATGTTTGATTGACATGATACACGACTGTTAACAAATTCTTCGTGAGTGTAGATCTAGTTCTATTAGTATAGGAGCTAAATATTTGCGGATGCAATTATTTTTAAACAAAAAAATCATTGATTAATAAAGTAAGGAAAAAGAAAATCAATGTAACAGATTTTTTGATGTTGGTAAAAACTACAGACTAAATGGAATCTCACATTGTTTATTAAATAAATGATTTATTTAAATAAGAAAGATATATGACACTGATCTTGTTTTTGTTTATTTACTGTTAATTCACATTGGGATTATGTATGATTTACTTTATAATATAAGTTTAAGGTTTATGTTAAGATTGTTACTCCCTTATTTTTTAATTACAATACTAATATTAATGCAAATCGGGGAACTATTTGGATCAGATTATATAGGTCGTTACGGTTAATTATGCCTTTGGGCAAAAGTAAAACAATTCGTATTCACCTTAAATTAGATTAGATTGTCTTTGGTCGCGTAAGCCAGTTAGACTTCTCTGCATTACCTTAATTCACTTAAACTCTAAAGCACCAGTACTTGTTATAATATTATGCATTGTGCGTCAATTTGTGATATTTATTACGTAGAGACAACTGTATAAGATTATAAATGCATTTATTTACGTTAGTCGACTTATCTTTTTTTACATCTGCGATCCAATGGTTGATCCTGGAGAGGGCTGGTCCAATGAAGGGTTGGTCTGGTGAAGAGTCCACCAATGTAGAACCAATGAGCGGTAATTCAGTGGTAACTCAGTAGCAAATTTGAGGTAAATTTGTAGTAAACTTGTAGTGTCTTTGAAATTTGTAGTTTCTTTGGTATTTTATATTCCAATGCTGTGAAAAATTGTTAGCATTAGCCACGTATTCGTTTATTTTTTTCCGTACAAAAAGTACAAAACAGCGTATTCCGAAATCTACATTTACCATTTGGATATATTACAGAAAATACAGTAGTAAGAAAAAATACATTAATATTACAATTAGAATTTCAGAAATGTACTCAACTCGCCATTTTGTATTTTTGTTTTATAAAAAAAATTTACAATTATTACTTTTAAATTGCCCTAAAAATATACATAAAATAATTATAAATGTGAAAATTCTCATCTGATTATATAGTACTGTCAAGATTTATAGAAATTATATTTATAATCTTTTACCAAAAATAGAAATCAAAACACCAATGACAATAAGAGAAAGAATCGTGACATTGAAGGTATTGGACTATGCCACATTAAAGATGGTGTATAAAGTTTGAATTACTGACAGGAATCGTTTTTAATAATTGACATGTTAAGAACTCTATACAATAGATGGTGTTAGCGTTAGCCATATAATTAATTTAAATATACTACGTTTTTAGTTAACATATCATGTTACATACTTCTGGGGAAGTTCAGTAGCTTTCTAGAGAGCGGATTCCTAATTTTATACGGAGTTAGAGAAACTTCCTCTAGAAATTTAAGCCATTTGCAGAACAATGTTACACACTCACATAGTATGTGTTCCGCAGATTCTTTAGCGCATTCGTAGAAACGACAGTTGACATTTTCCGATTTGCTACCTCAAAGAGCAGTGTCCAGTGACCTACTCGTATGGTCAACTTTATATCTTTCTTTCTACAGTCAGTCGTAGGAAAACTATAGTACGTACGTCGAGGATAAGGCCAATTACGTCCTTTCGCAAACTATCGCCACGTGCTTACAATTTTTCACTCATAAACCAATTTTCATTAATTTTTTCTTCATCCTTTTGTTTATAATAAATACTGATCACATTCTAATTTCAGGTTGAGCTGGTTCATGCAATTTATGATGTTTCTTGAGAACTTCTTTGGCAACTATACTAGAATATATGATTTTACGATGATATTCATAAAAATGTTCCCTTAAAGGAAACTACCAAATAATAATTTTCATTAAAATATATACTTTTGTTGTATATAGTCCGACAACAAAATTTTTAATTTGGTACTTTCGCTCTTTTGGAATATGAAAGTATCAAGATTAAAACATTTAAACTAATGCCCGAAAAGTAGAAATAGATTAAAGTTATTAACAGTAGGATGGCCCTTGAATAAAGTGTAACACTAAAAAGCTAAACCGAACATGCTAAACCTACAGCTCTCACAGCCAAGTGGGTTTTTTAAATGAAACTGAAGAAAAATTAAAAGATTTAGAGCCGGTTTATCAATAGCAATTTATCTGTCAGTTAATGCTTAACTAGCAGTTATTTTGGAGAGGTCGGTTTATCAAAAACAGGTTAACTTTATCCAACATGTCAATTATTTATCTGTAACTTTCAGCTGGTGGTTAGGTCGATATCTGGAGGTTAAAGTCTATTATATAACCTCACTTTATGCAGGAGAGTTGGTTTGTTTTGTTAAGAATAATAAAAAACTCTTCGTTTGTTTTTATTCCGAAGTTTTTTGGTGTGTCTAATTTACTTGGGTTTGAACAAAGTAAAAAATGGAAAGTACTACTATGACTAAGAAGAGAGGATGCAATTTCACAGCAGATAAAAAAAATTTGCTTTTAAAAATTGCAAATAAACATAAAGGTGTCATCGAGAATAAAAAAACGGATGGGGCAACCTGAGATCGCTTACATTCATCCATCAGCATTGCCAACTTTCATTATCTCTCAATCAACTAACTAGAGGATAAAAACGAGTTAATAAACAGCTTCCGAAAAAACTGGAACTTTATCTGCTAGTTAGTTTTATCTGACGGATACCTAACTGATGGATGATAATATTGGCAATTGATAAACCGGCCCTTATTTGTTTAATTTATCTGCCAGTTTAGAAATGTAGGAAGGACAAATCCAATTTATAGCAAAAGGTACTTATGTTGTTTGGCACATCATATCTTCAGAGGTCCTTGGGATGTTGTTGTTGTGCTACTAATGTTTCTGGGCGGTATTTCTTCTATCTAATTGAGTCCTTGGCAATGATTCTTACATCTAATTATGTCCTTATTGTGGAGTGGCTGAATCTTTCACCAGTCAAAGAGATACTATAAATTGCGGTAGAAAGACGACTGTCTTGGTTGAGTTCTCGACGAGAAAAAGATGGTATATTAGAAGCATTGTAATTTATAGACGAGAGCTGTCAGTTATCTTGCTGGTATCAGGTTAGGGGTTGCGTTCAGCTAAGGGTTAATTCAACTGCGTACCATTGAACGTGTACTCGATTGAGAGTGCATTCAGCTACACAAAGTAAAGTGTCTAATATAGTGGTGAGTTTGGGTTAGTTTTAAGGTTCGTAATGACGGAAATCTAAAGTAAGGTAGCATGGCAATAGACATGTTATAAAAGTATTTATTTTTTTACAGATAGTTATTCTAGAAATTATCTAATACTTTAGAAAACGCCATCAGAAAGCGCATTTAGGACTTGTTTTGTTGCAATAGAATAGTTTAATATAAATGTTAATCACTGTACCAAGACAAACTTGCAATTACTAAAATAACCATTAATGCACCTACTTAAAATTTTTTTGTAAGATGAACACAAAAAAACTGACTTACAAATTGCATTGTATTTTGTTACTTTTAAGTTTTAAAAATAGTTTGCCAATTTTATTCTTATCCATACTTATATCCATAGATACATATAAACATTTAAAATAAATTTTAATATTTGCTACAGCAGTTTTACTGAAATTTATCAAAATAATGTCAATGGTAAAATCATTTAAAAATATTAATAAATCAAATCTCCAACCTAGAATTTTTAATTGCTAAGGTTAAGAAATAGTATCTTAGTTACTCTATACCTGCAAATATGTCCTCTTTATTAGTATGAGTTTGTAGAACGATAGTGTACGGCTCCCGTACTATATGCAGACGGTTGGATAGCAGTGTCACATCAGCATCAGGGTTGTAGGTAACTTTGGCCATAACAAGCCGCCTGCGATTGCAATGCGCGGCATGCTCTCGTCATCGTAACAACAAACAACAGGTGTTTTTAGATTCACCGCACTCGTTATTTCTTTTTCTACCGCTTATTTATTATTATTTTATATGTGACAATTTTTTCGCATCGATACATCATACTTTCCGACAAGAATTCAAAGAAGAAATTGCAAGATGTGCTGGGATTCTGGTTTGTTCGTTTTGTGTTGCACTACATGTTTTCAACTAATTCGACAATGTTTATGGGTCAATAAAAATTGATGTTTTCAGACAGCGAGATAATGAGTTTTGGTGTCGCTTCTCATAATACCGATACACTCCAGAACGAATCGAAAACAATTATAATATATCACAAATTTAAATTTCGTTAAATTGTTTTTACTGCGGAATCATTTTTATTCACATGGCAATGATATTCAGGAATAATTTTATAGTTTCATGACTATATTAAGATATATTAAGTTTAATATTTGGTGGATTTTAAATCATTTACCTATAGTTGTTATTTTAACAGATTGTCTTAGGTGGTCTTATAAGCCAGTTAGACTTCTCCGCACTTCGACCTACGATCTTTTATGCCTTCCTTAATCTACTTGAACTGTAGAACACCAATACTTCCAGAGCAGTTAAGCAGCTTTCTAGAAGGCATATTCCTATATGACCTCTCCTGAACTCTACTACAACTTCACTGAAATAGAATTAAAATATTAGAGCATAGCCCAAACCAGGTTCACAGAGCTCCGGTTGCTGCCGTGTCTGGAGAGCTGGGGTCCGTGGGTTCTCTAGCAGCTATAAAACTTTAGAGGGACTGCCTTTGATACAATCTTTATTTAGTGAGGTCCATGGGTAAAAAAAAAACATAAAAACAAATTGCAATTTCAAAGAAAAAATCTCTACAAACTGTAGCTGACTATAGCTATAAACTCTTAAATAGTTTCAAACAAGTTTAATAACTTACCCAATAAATATGGCCATACCCCTTGTTTACATAAGGATTTTGAAAAGATAAAGTTAAAACATTTTCCAATTCTGGAATGTAATTTTATATTAAGTTCCAATTATGGCATCTTCTTTGTAACAAATTTAGGAAAATAGACTCACCAAATGAAGTACTTGTTAAATAAAAATTAGATTAAACCTCCATGGTCACAGATGACTTGAGTCTCGGGTACATCTTGCCGGTTGTGGACGACCAACAACGGAGACATATCACGCACTACCAAATAGCTGAAGAAATAGGCAGGTAGCAGCTTAAACAGGATGTTTGGAAAAATCTTAATTCGGTTTTGGAGTAGCATAACCCAAATTCGAAACCAATGATATTTGCGATACTATCGTTCAGTTCGCTACGTGCAGAAAGGGAAATCCTCGTCGGATATTTTCAATAACTGTCCAAATAAGTACAACTCAAATTACTACTGAAAAAGTTGTAATTATGTTTCAAAGTAGTTTAATACAAAGTAACAAAATAAAAAAAATAAACGATAAATTTAACATTTTAGTATCTGGTATAGCCACCTCTGGCTCTAATAATTCTCCATAATTTCTGGCTATAAACTGGAATACATCTATTGGATCCAAAAAGTGAAAATCTTGATTCATCCGTCAAAAGGAATATTAGCCCAATCGTTAATATCGCAATTAACATGTTCTCTTGCGAACTTTAAACGTGCTACACGGTGTGCTCTGGTTAACAATGGAGCAGTAACAGGCATTCTAGGTCTGATTCTAACATTAGGGGCTTCAGAGAGAACATTTTGCCATTGCCTGGCTGTAACATGACGAGTTCACAAAGTCTGAATTCTTAAATAACGCAGGATTAGTACACCTGGAACGTCCTGGAACTGGTCTTCTATTATAACTTCCAGTTTCTCTAAACCTTCTTATGACTCTAGAAACGCTGGATTGGTTGATTCCCATGACTTCAGCAACATCTTTAACTAAAGCCACGATTTGGGGTTAAATTACTCATTTTTATTCAAAATGTTTTTAGACACTTCCAAATGAAAAATTAAACAAACGTACTGCACACAAGAAATTTTAAAATGTAAATAATACAAATAGGATTTATCAAAATTTATTCATTTTTTGTTTTTCAATAAAAAGGTGATTTAAACTGTGAATACTTTGGATTTTTATACATCCAAAGGATACCATACAGTCAAATTAAAATATTCTAAAAAATGTGATTTTATTTTACACCCTAATTCAATTTTTAAAATTATACAATACTTTTAGTGACCAGTAAATAAAAACCACTTCCCTATAACAATAAAAACATCACTTTTGCAGAAACTAAGATAGGAGTTGATAGTTTTTGTACCAATTTTTATATTATTTATTAAATAAATATTTTAATTATTTTTACGAATAAGTCTATTTAAAAAAAGGACTCCAAAATATCGTGAACCATGTATTTCCCCAATGTGTTTTACTATTCTAGTAATTTTTATAGCTTGATGGTGTTGCTCACGTAGAAAGAAGTCCTATTATAGTTCTAAGCTCATTCCACGCTCTCTCATCCCTTGTATGTTTATCTGTCACAAAAATTATTAATTTAAATAACTCAAACTGTTAATTTTGAACAAAGCATTCTGCTTTATTAATGTATTTAGTGGAAGACGACACAAGCATTCATAACATAAATTTCAAACGAAACATAATACGAGGATATTATTGTTTCCCTTTGTGTACAAACATTTAATTAACATCTTCATTTCAAGACTAATGAACGTGTCTGTTGAAACTTAAATTATACATTTTCATATTTCAGGAGGTCTTTCGGCGTCATTACACACTTATAGAGTTGTCACAAGAGTTAAATGGGGCCGAGAGGTGCAAAGTTCGACTTCATGTGTTACGCCAAGTCATAATTCATTCTTTCGGTGTTTAAACAGTCAGTGAGTCAGGGGTACCACCAAATTTATTTTTGGAGTTAAAATTTAATAAGTATAAATGAATGTTTACTAAAGAAAAATTTAAGTGAAGTTCATCATTGACTTTTAATTTTGTATATAGATTAACCTGAATAAATCATAATACTAAATATTTTTTTAAGAAAATTGAAATTTGTTTACAATTTTGTTTAATTTTTTTACGTGTAGTTCTAAATGGTGGCGCTGTTATCAAAGAAGACCTGTCAATCTGATTTTTTATATTGAAACTATTTCATAATAAATTCATTATTATGGTCATATTATGCTTCTTATATAAAAATATAAAGAATTGGGTACTTTATGTTCGTTTCTAATAAAATAATTTGAGGTTAGGATTATTTTACATCATTCACTTTTGTATAAGTACATATTTTTTGCCTTATACTCTTTTTAAGTTCGGTTTTAACTGGTGAATTGTACATTCACCGTATTTTATCAGATATTTTATTTAAAATGTTCAAATTGTTGTTCAAATTCTTATTTAAAAAAAAACAACTAAACAGTTCTTCTCGTCAACTAGCACCCCCCTTAGACAGCTTGTCATTGTCTTTAACTAATAACCAAATAATCTTCTTCAGAGGCCGAAGGTAACCTAAAGCTATGTTTACCTTATACGAGGGCTGCCTTTTATATTTCGGGATTAGAATAAAAACAAATATTAATCATCTTAAATCACTTATTGTTTTTTAAAATATTCCCTATGAAGATCTATACTCTTTTGCATGCGTTTGAACCAATTATCGAAGCACTTTTGCCACTCTGATTGGTCCCACTAATGCCTAAGGTTGTCTCTATCTCAAGATAGGTCACATGACGATCTTGCAATATCAGTTCGCGAACAGCATGAATGGTTTTCCGAACAACAACTGATGTTGGACGACCTGCACGAAATTCGTCTTGGAGTGAACTACGGTCACGATTGAATTTACCATACTATCGATAAACACTGCTCCTTGATGGAACTTCATCGGCAAAAATTGAATTAAGCTCATCCATGCACTGTTGCTGAGTTAATCCACTTCAAAAGTTGTAAAAAATAATCGCACGAAAATGTTCACGATTTAATTCCATTTTTAGGCCGAGATGAATCTTTTAAGTTACTGTAAACAACACAAATAGCGCTCGTATGTCAAAACGTTCTGAGTACGTCTAACCTCAAAAATGTCCAACTTTACGATAGAGCTGTCATTGGCAACACCAGGGTTGCCAAACCCCGAAATATAAAAGGAAACCCTCATATACATTACATTTTGAGCCAATTTTTACGTGCGGGTGGATTTTTTTTAATAAACTATAAAGTGGATCTGAAATAGCTCCTTTGTTATTATTTAATCCATTTTTAAACTTTTATACTTTCAAATGCATCCAACAATCTATTGTTTGATAAATTTTTTAATCGTTTTCTATCTCCATTTATTGTTTAAAAAATTCGCTTTTAAATTACAGTGACAGCTGTTTCGCTAGCATCGTCAGATTGACATATTGAAGTCACATTTTGTAACTTTTTGTGACGGTTTACCCTGTAGGCCTTCTGAATACCTAAAGAGATATTATTGCTTATATCTATTTGAAAGAGTGCAGTATTTGTACTTTGTAGTTTTAATTTATTGATCAAATGCCACAAAATCTGTTAATAAACTTATTTTTAGTTCTCGTATCTTTTGCTATTTTAATGTAAACTATAATAATCTTTTGATTAAAAATTTCCAGTAAATTAATTTATGTATGTACTTTAAATTTACTTTATACAAATACCTTTCAAGTGAATCACCCCGATAATGTTTTCAATTTTGAGCAAACCGAAGTCGTTTACACGATACCAGTCAGACTTCCTATATAAATGATAAAAGCCACCTAACTGGCCGGTATTGTCTGGTAACAATAACACCGTTCTCAATGATAACGAGGACTGCGACTGTATGCATTTGATGATCCGATTAGTTTTACGCAAACTACTGCCTCCCACACAAATTGCTTTGTTCAAAGGATTATGTTATAACTACATTATGCGATTACTCCGAAATTCTCTGTTTCTGGGAATTATCCTCACTAAATCACTGCAACATCTCGAGCTCAGTCGATATTTGTTTTAATCCTCAACCGAACACCATCGAAGGAACATCAAAATGCCCGTTGTTTTGAACGGATAATCGTTTTCGGATCGGTACTTATTAGGGTTTAAAAGTTACCATAATATGTTAGCAAAGATTTAAAAATAGAAATTTATTGTACTAACCCTTACTATGTATAAGTCCATCTTATTAAGAACTAAACCGTTGAACGAAACTTCCACTATTTATTTAAAAAATACGTTTTTAAATTCAATTACAGCTGTTTCGTTAAAAACTAGCATCGTCAGATTGACATATGGATATGTCATATGTCTGATTCGTTATTAGTATCTGTAACCAAGAAGCAGAAGAAGGACAACTACAAAAAATGTATGAAAAAATCTAAGAAGAGATACAATTTGGTTTGTGAGCAATTTGAAAATTGGTGCTAAGAAAAAAATTTAAAACAAATAAATGAAACATTATTACTTGCTTACCTACTTCGATTAAAAAAAAAGAAGACTTAAAGGCATCCATTTTATGGACACTATAAGCAGTGTTGAGAAAAAAAATATTTTTGAAAAAAAGTATTGATAGAAAAGTATACAGGAGGGTTTTATGTTTTTAAAATGGAATTCGATAGGAGGACATGAAGCAAAACAAAGTCTAATCATTTTCCAAGAGAGATTCGTTCTAAATATGTATTGAAAACAAACGTTTAAGAAAATATGGAGAAGGTATTTACAGAAATTCTATTTTGTTTCTGGTTGTTTTTTATAATTAATAAGGTTGCATTAATTATTGAAGTGGCTGAATTCTGTCAAAAATAAGATCAGATATCAGGAATCTTATTTTAAACTGGCAATATCAATACTGTTATTGAAATTAGCTTTCTTGATTTAGTTACTTGGAAAATATATTAAATACGTCCCTCAAACAAAACATGACAGATTTTTTATTAAATAAAGCAATGGCAAATGTGTTATACGAGGTCTGGCTATTAAATAACGAGACTGCGCGCGCAGAAGGCGTTCTAAAGGGGTAGGGTGGGAAACTAATGCAGCGTTAGATAGCTAGAAGTATCTACTATTCCAGTACGAAAACACGTTTTTGTCGCTGTAGTAGTATTTTTTCTGTAGAGGTTAGAAACGAACGTGTTTTTTTCTCGTGCCGATAGCAATGTGTGACGAAAAACACGAGCAACGGATCAATATAAAATTTCTGGTTTAATTAAAAAAAACTCCGACTGAGTGCTATAAGTTGTTGAAAGAGGCCTATGATGAGAATTATCTATCTCGTGCACGTGATTTCGAATGGTATAAAAGGTTTTCTGAAGGTCGAGAGAGCACCGAAGATAACCAACGTCCAGGTCGACCTGTCTCGGTTTCAACTGTGCACACAGTGACCAAAATAAATGAAATTGTGCGTGGAGATCGCCGTATGAGCATTCGGATGATTGCAGAGACTGTAAACGCCGATAAAAAAACTGTCAGAAAAATTTTACATGACGAATAGAACATGAAGAAAGTCTGTGCGAAGTTGGTCCCAAATCATTGATCCCTGATCAAAAGCTCATCCGTCAAAAGATCTGATCAGATTTTCTTTAGAGGTTAGATGAAGAGCCTGAATTGATGGAAAACATCATCGCTTGCTATGAAACCTGGATATTCGAATACGATGTTAAAATTAAGTGGCAATCCATGTACTGGAAAACTCCTGCATCGCCGAGAATGAAAAAAGCAAGGATGTCAAAATCAGAATTTAAAGCCATGCTAATCGTTTTTTTTTTTTGACATCAACGGCATCGTGATGACTGAATGGGTTCCAGAGGGTCAAACTGTAAACCAAACTTACTATTTGAAAGTTTTGGCAACGCTGGGAGAGTGAGTTCGTCAGAATGGGCTGGAGTTGTGGATCTTGCACCAGGACAACGCATCTGCCTATAACGCGCTGTCTGTGAAGCATTATTTAGCTGCTAGAGGCATTCCAGTGCTCGAACACGCGCCGTACTCTCCTGATTTAGCACCCTGTGATTTTTCCTGTTTCCGAAGATCAAATCTACCTTAAAAGGAACCTGGTTCGAGTCTATGGAAGAGTTGAAGCGAAAATCTGCGGAGCATCTAAATGCTCTTACAAAGGAAGATTTCCAGCATTGCTTTGACCAATGGACAAAACGAATGGAACGGTGTGTGGCGAAGGAAGGGAAGTATATTGAAGGGGAGCATTCGATTGTAGAATAATTTTTAAAATAAAACTCTTTTTCATAAGCAGTCTCGTTATTTAATAGCCAGATCTCGTTTACATTTGAAAAACTACCTCAGTTAACTGCAAAAACTACTGGATTACCAAAACCCCATTTTTTAGTTTTTTCTTAGCTTTTGTGTATAAGTACACCTTTATAAAGTCAAATTAGCAAGTCACACAGTGACTTATTCCGGATAGTTAAATTTATACAAAAAAACAACTGCTTTATTCATTGATAACCAAATAAGAGAACGTTCAAATGCAAAAGCGGTGAAGGGAGACAACGAAAAACAGTTACTATCACGATATAATCAGAAGTATAAGCGATAAATATGAATGACGAAATGTGTGAAAAAAACAATAAATACACTAAGAAAAATGATGCACGGACCAAAGATACATCAAATATTTATAAAGCTGTTCTTTTAGTAATATTTATTGTTCATAAGTAATAAAGTAAATATTTAACTTAGAATTTGATATTGTATAAAGAAAACTAGTAAGTTGTATTATCAATATAAATTTCATTTTTTCACTGTTGGTATTTACTAAAGGAGAAATTAATATAAAAATTCAACTTCTATTTAACTGTTAATGTAATAATTTTATTTTACCCCCAACTACGGGAGTAAGTAGTCTTTTTTCAAAATAACCGTATTTTTGTCTTTACTCATTGATTGGCCTAACCGTCTCTATAAACAGATTATAAGTACAATGATGCTCTAGGGTTATCCACTTAGTTAGAAGTAAGAAGAGCTTTTTTCCCGCCTATCAGATAGTGATGGACAAATGCAAGACCAAGACCAAGACCGGGTTAGTCTTGGTCTTGGTCTTGGTCTTGCACCAAGACTTGCAAGTCTTGCACTTTTTTTAGATTTACTGGGGTCCATTTTTACAAAAAAAAGGAAATAGGAAAAATAGTTTTTAAAATCATTACAAGTAAAGAAATATTAAATGAAAGGGATAGTATTTTTCATTATAAATTTTTTTTTTATATTATATTGTAACGATAAATCAAGTATAAATTAGTTATTATCCTAACAAGTACGGAAATAGTATATTACATAACGAGTGTGGAAAGTGAAGTATTACGCACAAGTGAAGTTTAGCACGAGCCGCGTAGTGGCGAGTGCGGAAACGTAACGAGTGCAAGAAATACACTTTCCAACGCGTTGTGTACACGATTTTTCCTACGACCCCAATATTTCTTATTATAATAAAAATTTTAAATTTATTTTAATTGTTAGTCATGTTAAAAATTAGGATTTAAACGAGTTTATATATTGCATGGAAATATAATTAATTAAAATCAAATAACCACCTTTCTCAGGAATTCACATCAAAATTCTTTATTAGATAAATGACATTTTAATTTTTTTGTGGGCTCTATAAAAATTAAAAGTAAAATGGTCAGTTGGTAAAATTAATTGAAAAGTAATGTAATAATAATAGACGCAAAGATAATTGTAACCAGAAACACAAACATAACTTCAAAAATCCACATTCGACACATGCGCGGAACATAAACACAATATAAAAAAGAAGAATAAACTGTTCTTCTTTCTAAAAGTGTTTTTATAAAAATAATAATACTGAATAAAAATATGTTTATTTTTTAAAAATTTAAAACCCTATAAGAAACTTTATTCTTTATTCTTACTTTATACAGAAAAATTTGTATTGGCAATTACAATACAATATTTGCACAAGGAAGATTTAAAAAAAATTAAATGGTCCTTGCTTTGTCATTTATGTGTTTACTATTGATAAATTTTTACTTTTCAATACGTGTATTGATATTTACTTTTCAATACGTGTATTGATATTTACTTTTCAATACGTGTATTGATATTAGCTACTTTCTTAAGTACAAATAAGTGTGCAATCTAGCACTTTCATATGTGGTCGTAGGAAAAGTTAATTTCCGCAAGAGTTAGGATCAATATTTTTTTTACAAGCAAAATCACCTCGAAATTTATTTAGATACTTGAAAAGATGCGATTGTGACAATTAAATGTTTTATAGTGTCAATAAATACACGACTGTAGCTACAGCAACCCTACTTAAAGAGGTGAGTTTGTTGTTGCTTTGAGTAAGGTTTACAGGGGTGATTTAATAAATTATGATTTTTTTAAAAACAAACATTTTAAAAATCCCTATTTTCATGTAAAATAATCTCAATTTTTTTAATATTTGTATGTAGTCCAACAGGATAAAGATAATAATACAATAATTTGTCAAAAATGTTATCGGAAAACATCTCTAATTAATAAAAAGAATCTTACCCACACTCCGTGCGGGAAAGAGATATTGTCTGAATTAAAATGCGTACGGAAAAGTGCTGTTTTACGCATGCTTGTAGACATTTTTTTTTATTTTTTATTCATTTTGACAATTTTTTTAGAATATAGTTTTATAATGTGTCAATGATAATAATATCTAACATTTAATAATTTTATTTATGAGTTTGGAAAAACATATGAATTTTAAAGTCACTCTCTAAAAACAATTATTCTTTGCAGGCCTATTAGCTGGAATTTGAAATAAACTAAAACTATGTTTGGTGTTGATGAATAAAAACAATAGGTAGGATACAACTAAATACTAAGTTTTCTCAACAGTTAGAAAAAATGCATAGAGCCAAAGAACAGAACAACAAAATATAAAATATTGTTTTCTTTTGATACAAATAATGAAAAACAAAATAGGACAAATACTTAATAGATATATGTAAAAACTATTTTAGTTTCGTTGCCCAACAATTGATACCAGCGGGCGGACTCATTGTTGAGTCTATTACGGTAATTTCTTATTACCAAAGATGCTTTTGAGAAGAGTGAAGAAGAAGAGGAAGAAGAAGAAGAAGAAGAAGAAGAAGAAGAAGAAGAAGAGAGAGAAGAGCTGAGAGAAGATATATCTTCATTGCTTACGGCTCTAGATTGACCAAGATATTCTTCTATTTCCTTTCTTCGGTTTTGAGAGTCAGATTTAATAGAGCTTGATGAGTTAGATGGTGCTGAATAAAGCTTATCAAAATCAATAATATCTTCATCTTCGGATAGACGGGCTTCTATTGCCTCTTCTGTAGCTGGCGCTTGCTCATCGCTACCACTACGTTACACATCATATATTGCGTTACGTTAAACTCTTACTTTACATTTGTGCTCACCGATAGCGGCCGTCAAATTACAGCCGCTTTATTGCGGCACCGCTATCCTAGGAAACCAAAGCTTTAGAGTTTAAAATAATCAATGGATGCGGAGACCGCAAGACTCTTGCAGGCTTGGTCTTGGTCTTGCGTATATCTTGCGATGCTAAGTCTTGGTCTTGCATAAGTCTTGCACTGCTCGGTCTTGGTCTTGGTCTTGCATTTTCTGCAAAGACCAAGACCAAGACTGCAAGACCAAAACCAGTCTCGCTCATCACTACAGTATCAGAGAAATATATCACAAATATATCTTTCATTAAACATGACGTTATTAATTTATCCTAAATTAGCCAAAATAAATGTATTTTTGACCCATATATAAGTTAAGAACATTAAACAAAGAACTATATTTATTCAAAAAACTCTTAATTTTTTTGAACTGTTTATCTTTTTTAAATAATGTTTTTTTCAAAGTATAATAAAAAACTCTTCGTTTTAACACAACTTCCACTATTTATTTAAAAAATTGCTTTTTTAAACTCAATGACGGCCGTTTCGCTGACGATGCTAATCATCATTAGGTATCATCTTCGAATTAAGAACAATAAACACCAGAATAGTACCAGCTAACGCTAAAGAACGTTGAGTAAAGTAATTGTAATTAATATTTTTCTCTGTGTACGTACAAGAAAATCCTGTACATTGTTAAGGTGCATTGTGGATTAACCGTGCCGGTTATTAATATGAATAGCTGACTGTCGACTGAACGGTACTTGAGGTGCCGAAGCGTTGATAGTATCGCACTTCCAACCTCGGGGTCCTTTAACGTCAAGGTCGTGCGCTTTGGAACGCAACTCGGCTATCAGGATATGAATATGATTCATTAACTATATTTTTAGATTAAAGATGATCGTCTTCTTAGAAAAACCGAAAGAAATAAATGTTTAATGCTCTTATTGGTAGCGAAAAACGTTGACATTACCTTGTGGATATCAGATAAAACTATTCTTTGTTCCTTAGGTGCAGTAATTGGCCAGAAAAACTGACAATCTTTTACTATTATTTTAACAAATCCATACTTTTGTCCTAATATATTTAAAAGATTAATTCGTATAATCTCTTGCACGAGGAATCACTAGACAGTTTAATGAGAAATTACTAAATTGCACAACAACCTATAGAGAAAAAAGGATTACAACATAGATATGGGAAACGTCAAGATAGGAGCAGGATTGTAGATATTAATTTAGTTTAACCAAATATATTAATCGATTTCGTAATTTAATTTCTGCGAGCAAAATATATGATAATGTTTTCCTATCTATAATAGCTCGAAAATCTAAATTCAGACACAGTTCTCCACACCGTCTCTTAACAAAATTTATCTCGTCTCTTCTCAATTTAATCGCCAAAATCTGATTAAACAACTTCCCTACTCGCTTTACCGTATCCATCGAAAATTTGAATATAACCATCCCAGAAGCAACGTTATTAACGTCCCTCGAGACACTCTATTAATTATTTTATTGAACGCTAAGCTAGGTCATAGGGAGGTGCCATAATCCGCATGTCTCCAAGCAACCGACTATGAGAGGCAATTTTATCTGTTTTTGTCTGCTTCGTATGGATGAATGTATGTATATAGGGTACCTATAGGGAGATGATGGCAAGCGGCTCAGTTATATGGAGATCGGATTGCGCTCACGGCTTAATCCGTTAATAGAGCGTCGTCCGGCAGCGTCATTTCACGCCCGACGCGTCCATTGATACAGCTCTCCAATCTTGTTTCTCTATGAAAATATTCAGTAGCGTCCACAATTTTTAATCTAGAATTTTATCTTTAAATCTTGCATGTAAACAATCACAAGGTTCACCTCGTATTGTATGTATGTTTTATACATTTGATACTTTATATTAATTAGTTTATACAGGGTGTCCACGAATGGGTATACTTCATGCGAAAAATGTTTAAATATTAGTTTTAGTGAAAAATGTCACTCTTTATAATTTTTTTTTCTGAAACCCCATAAAATAAATTTTTTTCACTACTAGCCTCTGAACCTACACTTGAATCGCTGAAAGATTACCCGTGCGTCACGATTCAATGAGCATATCGCCGACACCTTTTCTATGTGCTGTCCTTTTCTATAAATATCAAACGATAATATTAAATTATAAACTTTTGTCTTCTCTATCCTATTCGTATGCTTACATACAATGACGCACGGGTAATCTTTCAGCGTTTCAAGTGTAACATTATTGACTTTTGTTGAGGTAGCAGAGGTGATCATTTTTAACCAAGGTAGAAAAATACAGGGACTACTTCATTAGTCCCTATCATTATCTGTAATTCTGGAAGGCTGCACTTAGGCCACATTTGGCCCATTGTGTGTCCTGAGATTGAGCCTACCTATTAGCTCGTCCTACCTATTTAAAGTAGGTGATAAGGTCACCAGTAGGCAGCTCCCTCAAGTTGGCATATGTTAGCCAGTTCTCGCCGAATACAGAAAGTCTTATTAGTGAGAGTACCAGACATCACAAAGGACGTGCTCAACTGTCTCATCTTTTTTTTCTTTGTCCCATCTTCCCCTGAATTTGTAAAGGAAGGGTTCTTTTACTAGGTCAACCACCGCTGATGCCGACAAGCTGACAAGACTGCCAGGTCCCAAGGTCCTTTGGGAGGCAGGTTTCCTAGCCAACGAGTCAGCTTTCCTAGCCAACGAGTTAGCTATGCGGTTGCCTTTTGAAATTCCATGGCCTTTTATCCAGCCTAGAGTAACCGCATTGTTGTTGCAGACTAAATAACAGTCCATTTGATAGAATGTGAGGTTAACTGATGCAATGACAAAATGAAAAAATATTTTTCCTTACTTATTTAATAGTTATATCAAAGTAACTATTCAGAGATTGTTGCCTTGTCATTGTCATGTCATGTTAAACGAGAGTGACTGTTGACCTATCTTAATTTTGTATTAGTTTTAAAAACTAATTTTTAAAGAATATAATACCAGTACGAGCCACGGTAAAAAAAGTATTATTGTCTTGGATCCATAAAGATCTCGAAGCTTCCCTTCTCGGTATTTAATGTACTATCAGCTTCAGAATAGCATATACATTTTCAAACTAAAATCGCTTACAATGAATTAATTTTAAGGACGGCCTATTTATTGTGTATAACCAATCACGGTTAAAATAATAATAAATTTGAAATCAGTTAAACAGTTGTCCACGCCCACATCTTTAATGTTTGCAGCATAAGGTATTTTATTGACAAATGCCTGTCCCTCTGTCCCTTGTAAATAAACTTAATCCCCAAAAACCATTTAATGTAGACGTTTTAAAAATTGCCATTCCTATGTTGTTTAAGAAGGGCGTTTTTATAACTTCGGTAGGTAAACGAAATTCACATTTAACATGTATATGCTATTCTAAAGCCGACTGTACCTCGACAATAATAACTCGACAGTAATATACTCTCTGTTGAATAGTTAATGTTGTTGTCAAATATTTATTTAATAATAAATTAGATAGGTCATCCATACATGTGGTTGAATCCTAGAGAGAAGATTCAATAAAACACTGTCAAACCACAGACTTTTTTTGAGTAATAAAATTATTGCAACTAGTTTCGGTCTGAATCAGACCATCATCAGGCTGTAAAGATCACAATAAATTGGTAAACAAAAATGAATGAATGAAAGGATGTACAATTTTTATTTTTTATTATTGGAAACTGTTTCGTATCATGCAAAAATTAATGCGGTTTCGACAAAATGGCTATAAAATAAGACGAGTTTTAAAAAACTTAAATTTTATTTTAGATTTTGGGGTTTCCAAACAAGCAAGAATGACATTTTTCTCTAAAACTAATGTTTAAACATCCGTGGACACGATGCATAAACTTCCCCTAATGGAAATCATCCAAAATAAGGATGTAAATTAATTTATTTATACAGCAACATAAATAGAAATGTGAATTTTTGATCACAGACAAAACTTAACAATGCCCTTTATATTCATCAGAACGTTTTCTAATGAAAAAAAGCAAAATATTTCCTGGACTATATATCCCAAAGGACTTTGAATTAGATTTCAGAAGAAAACGTGACAATCAACTTGCATCGATAATTATGATCATCTCTATTGTTTTGCATATGAAAAGGAAGTCATACTACTCGCAGACTAATATTGTGGTTATTGTGTCGTCATCAGTACTTCACTTTAGAAAGTAGAATATTCCTGAGGTGTCTATCACCTCGTACCAAAAAGGTACTCTCCAACAAAATAAACGTAGAACAAAAACAAAAATTAGTACAAAAACCTTTGATGTTTTTTTACTTGAACCTCATCTTGGTGAAGAAAATTAGTTATGATATAGGGTGATGCAAAACTTTTGAATCTATGTTTATTAATTTCAATTATTTTGGAAGCAAATGTATCAAATAAATGAAGAGATTCTCATTTAAGTTAATGGAGAGCCAAATCATATTCCAAATCCAAATTTCTACTGAAGTCTGTTAGTTAAAATCTAAGTGAATATATGGACTATAAAAGCAATCAAAATTTTAAATAAATAAAGCTGATTGGTTTGGAATTTATTGTGATTTAAAAAATCATGGGCAAAATACAATACCTGCTACTCAAACCAAATAATAATTGACGTCTTTTGTATTTTAAAAATAAATTTAAAATATTAAATATTATAAAGTATCCAAAAAAAGAAAATAACGGGATGACGGGAAGTACGTTGAGAAATCAGACAAAACAAACTAAAAGTTGAAGAACCAAAAGTATGTTAGTAGTAGTATGAAAGATATAAAAGCTCTTTGGAAATTATTATAATAGCAAATCATGCAGAAGATAATTTAAAGGCATGGTCAAATGATTCCATACACATTAATTAAATAAGTGGATTAAGCACCAATATCAGAAGTAAGAAAGACGAACTTAATCACAAAAATTACAGCTAAATAAGTAATACTTATTAATCTTTTAATATAACGATATTAATTTCGAGCTGACATATAAAGAAACGCCACTGAGCCTTGCGAATCCTCTGGACCATGATTATGTACAGCTGTCAGCGCGAAATTTGAATATTTTAAGCAGGTCGCATTAAATTTGTACCGAGTTAATGGCTTCATTATAATATGAGAACATTAATTCCAAATTATGCATGCCGAGGGACTTAGTATTTTATTCATTTTATCGCCGAATTTATATTCCCCGTTGGATTTTTTGACAAATAGCTTTATGGGCACATTTATTTTATAAATTTAATAAAACCGCGTAATTCAGGTGAGAACAATAAACAGTGATTTTGCTATCTAAACAATATAAATGTGAAATTTGTTTTTCGTCTGGATTCATTATTTCTTTTCAAAATTATGAAGACGCTCAATGAAGTTTGTGAAACTGACAACTATAGAAATACCAGACACCTTAGTAACGGATCTGTCATAATTTTGTCGCTGAAACATTATGTATTGGCAATATGAAATGTGCCGTTGCTATGCAGCTTTGTCAGTAAAAAATAGTCTAGTGAAATAGTCACTACTAAATAAAGCTTCTGTTTTGTTTAACAGGCGAATTGAATCTGCGAAATAGTAATATTTTTTATACTATGGTGGAAAAACAGTTTTGCAAAATATCCCACAAACCCTTATGCCACGCTAATCGGCTAATCAACTAGGAAAAAATTTTGTTTTTGGTGGTGTGATTCGGTTTCGCATTTTGCACGTGCAGTACAAATTGTTTGTTGGTAGTTTTGGCGATTCAATATTTTAAGGGGTTTAGGAAAATAAGAGAATACATTCCTGGCTACCTGTAAAAAAAGGGTCTGGCGCGCACCCCGGACACCGGAAATTAGGGTTCATATTTCATAATTATGTCTGTTACATTGGTTACACAAAAATAATTTCACTAGTGTATACCTTACAGTATTTTTAGTTTTATTTTGGTTCTAGAAAACACAACAAGCGAAGCGATAATTCTCCAAAAGACTAGTGATGTTACAACTCATCTCAGTTTCGTCTTCAATCAAACGTTGCTTCAGAGCATGTAATGCGTTGTTCTTCGTACATGGCTTAGACTCTTCATCGTATTAAGTTCTTGTCTGCTTCGTCAAGACATTTGCTGGAATCGGCATCTTTTCCCTTTTCTTTTGCCTTGATGGAGGTTGACGTGATTCTTTTCACTGTCGTAAGAATTAGTCAAATCACTTTCAGCTGCACTAGCGTCAAGTCCTCTATTCAGTATAGAGTTATATATAGTTTTTACAATTTCTTTAGCATCTAGAGATAAACACTTACTTGTAGTAGCAACGTATTAGGTGTTAAAAAAACCGAAGACTTCGCGAGAAATGAAAACTGACTAATTTGGCAAAAAAGCATAAAATTTTATTTACTATGCCTATTTCAAAATATATAATCCGGTCCCCTCAACTGTTGTCCGCAAATCGGGGATGCTTATGACTGAATTGGTTTACATAATGAGATTACCTCAGGTAGCTTAACTGCAGTCAACCATTTTTCTTGAAAAACACTATATCATGTTATTTATTTCCTTCTGACAATTGGGGATTTACTCAAAAGCCTGCCATTGGCGAATATATTAATTTTAAGTAAACATAGTGGAAGAAACCAATAAACTTCTTGCCAATTCTTTATTCATAACCAAAAATAAAAAATCTTACTTACAGAACTTGACCAGGAATTCCGCGGTTATATTTTTTGCATTACCCCGTATTGTTTCTGATTAAATTCTGACGATTCGCATTTTATTTGTCGACGCTTATTTTTCTCTTATTGCGCTGTACACGGTTTTCAATTTTTTTTATCGTTGCGTTCAATAAAGAACCGATTACATAAAAGCCGTTGGAATGAATCAAATACTGATATGAGAGGTAGGATTGTATTAAAAGCTATTGACCGTCAGTGGAGGCACAAACCCATAACCTTTCAACTTTCTATATAAAGCGTTTCAATAAAAATCACCTTCGTGAATCAAAAGCGATCTATCAAACGATAATATCGGCCGGCTATTACAACTTTCTGCTCCAATATTGATTCTGTGCATGTGACGGAGAGTCATAATAAAAAAAACGGCGATATATCATTCGGTAGCACGAAGCTGTATACTTGTAGTTCACTGAGCTTTATCGTCATTTAGTTTTTTATAAGTATATAATATTTTCAAAGAATAAGCTCGGCTTTGTTTAGATTAAATTTCTTCCACGAAATTGTGCAGCGTTAAAATAGAATACTACAGATACCATTGTTTAACAAAATTTCCTCAATTTATTGGGATACTCATTGTCAGATTGACACAACAAAGTTATATTTTGTTTTTATGAGATTACGGTTTTATGTCAATTAAGTAGTATTTAGGATTGACTGAGTATTGCATTCATGATATTACTCTATTAATTCTTGTATGTTTCATTAGCCCTAAGGGATTATCCTGGATATATTTCCCTATCATATCAGTATAATTGTGCAAAACCAAGAAAAAACTATATATTTATGTCTTATCTTTATATATATTACAATGTCTTAATTTTGCTTTTATTTTTATGTTTGATTTATTATATTTTAATTTATCAAAATCCCGACTTAGTTCTATTAATTTGATATGTTTTATTTGTTTGAATATTATAAATTATAAATTTGTTTTGTTTTATTGGTTATATTTTGTTTGGTTAGTTAGCTGGTATCAATTTTTACTTTTTCTTTGTAAATTCTATAGTTGGGCGCCTTTCTAAAATTTTTAACTAGTTCAATCTACTTGTTATGAAAATAAAATGTAGATTATGACTTTTATCAGGGTGGGATTTTCATATGTTTAGTACAAATAAATCAATGAATAACCTTATAAAAAAAAATGGAGATGATACACATAAATAAATTAGTTTACCGTAACAAAACAATAAATACAAAAATACAAATCCTTAACTATGACACGTACCTTTATTATAAAGTTCGTTCTCTAAAAATTGCTATTGTCTAAATGGAACGGCACGAAAACTCGGATCGGCTTCTCCTCGTCCCCGGTCGGAAATGTAAAATCACAATATGGCGGCCAAGGTCCAGTCGCAGAAATGATGCTCAAATCCAATCCTCCAAACTTTGTTGGAATCAGTCTCTGATTTGTCAAATTTATTACTTTGGTAAGTAATTTAATAATGGTTGATTATTTAACTGCATGTATTTTTAATGTTACATGTATTACTTTAACATAAACTGATTTTGATTACTGCATAAATTTTTCTTCTAGTTAGTAATCAATTAATACATACGATGTTAATTGCTCTGCTACCAGGATCATAAGAGAGTGAATTATAGATTTTCCGGCCTTTTTATAGGCTTCCAGGAAAATGACAAAAATGACATAAGAAAACGGATTTCAAATGTTTTAACATACAAAATTTTGCAAAATTCTGGAAAATCAAGGTAATTAAATTACAAATCTAATAGTATCCTTTATAACTTACAGTGATCTCTCATCTTTATATTTACTAAAATTCTCTTAATATAATTTTTAATGGACTTTTTTCTATGAAATTTTGGATTTGAAAGAGACAAGTTTCTCAAGCTGTCATTTTTTTAAGACTTTCAAAATTTGAACTATCATTTGTATTTAAAATTACTATAAATCCTTTAAACTAATCCTAATTTAACTGATAACTACTATTTTAAACTCTAACAACTAAAATTTAAACTTTTAAATGATTCTGTTATTTGTAGGTATCACTTATACGTTATATAAGATAAGATTCTCTGTGTTATAAAAGACTCACAACTTAAAATTTATATAAAACATTTACTTAACTATCCTACATACATTTTGTTACATAAAATGTCTTTGTTAGTGTTTGTACACTAAGTTTCTCAATAGTTATTTCACTATGCACTATTTAAGTGTTCTATCAATAGTTTAGGTGATTAAGTCCAACACTATTGATATGGGAATTAGTTTACTGTATTTCACCACACCTGCTACATGTTTTTAATTGTTCTTGTGTCTTTTTTAGGTACTCATGATCTATTGGTATATTTGTTTGTACACTATAGAAGACTACAATTTGTCTCTTTATACCTTTGTAAGTACTTACTTTTTATAATACTAATTTAAATACTTAACTAACTAAAATTACATGTTGATTTATTAAACATGTGAAAACCATTAATACTTTTGATTTTTATTTTCTTTTTGTTGTTTCAGATTAAATTTAGAATTTTAAAAGAGAACTAGGACAAAGATGAATTGTTATGTGAAAGTGTACTTATTATGGATTGGAAATATTTAATTGTGATAAAATAGCAAAATATGGATCCTATTCAATATAAAATGCCCATTACATTCTTTGTTTATATTAAATGTATGTCTTGTGAAAATTATGAACTTGGAAACTTTAAATGTACAAAAGAAAAAGTAAATGCTGATTTTATAAAACTTATCCTTTTATTGTAAATTATAAGGTAAGTTCTACTTATTAAATTTTTAACTATTAGATATCTATCTCAATATATAAAATTTATCTGCTTATTTCTTTGATTTAATTTTAATTGCTGTCTTTAAATTTCTCGTTCTTTTATTTTCATTTTTTCATTCATGTTTTTTCACACATTTGTTCATTTGATATTTATCCAATAATAGGTAATAAGAAAGCTAATAGACTCGCAAAAGAAGTGGCAAATACACATTTCCTTGGTGGAGAGTTCTATTGTGGTCTCCCAAAAATCCACATCCAAAAGGAACTCCATTCCTGAAAACAGGAACAGGAAGTGAGGCAAGTTAAAAGGGAAATAAAGTTGACCAAAGTTAGTCTTCCCTACTGCTAGTCTCACTATATTGACCAAAATTAATTATAACTGGTAAGTGACATAAAAATCCAAACACCCAGTTTAAATGATTTTATTTTTATAGAATTTTGTATAAGTACTTACTGAAGCATAATAAGTAAATGATAAAAATTTCAAAATGATTGTATTGCTTTAAAGCCCTCTTACCTTTAATAATGTGTGGATGCAACCCGATGTGCTACGCATTCTCCAACGCGCCTAGGCATGCTTCTGATCAGGTGGTCAATGTCCTCCTGTGGTATCTCATTCCAGGCAACCACCAACTCCTCTCGGAGTTCTTCTAGAGTCTGAATAGGACGTTGAAAATTGAGCATTCTCCTACCCATCATACCCCACACGTGCTTAATTAGGGATAAGTCGGGAGATCTTGGGGGCCAAGGTAACTCTTCATCATTATGTAAAAAAAGTCTATTGTGACTCTTGCGACATGTGGTCGGGCATTATCTTGTTGGAAAGTTGGATTTGCTAGGGTGTCAAGATAGGATAAAAGATGGGGTTCCAAAACTTCTTGGATATAACGCTGCGCGTTCATGTTACCTCTCATGAAGATTAAAAGTGATCTCAAACCATAAGCTATAGCACCCCAAACTATAACTTCCACAGTTTGATGAACATGCCTTTCAACACAAAACCGTGGATTTCTCCTTTCACTACGTCGTCTTCTAACCCTCGCTCGACCATCGTGAATGCCTAAACAAAATCGAGACTCTTCACTGAAGACAATACCGTTTCATTCCTGATTACAGAATGACGTTCTCTGCACCACCCAAGGCGATTACGTCGGTGTTCTGGAGTTAAAGGGAAGACCCAGTGTGGTCGGTATGAAAACAGGCCAAAACGTCTTATTCGTCGGTAAACACATCGCATGCCAACAGGTCTGCAAACCATTCATTTGCAATGGACCTGGTAGTGAAGAAACGGTCCCCTAAGGCCAATAATTTTAGACCGCGATCTTCACGGTCTGTTGATCTACGGGGACTTCCATAGCCCCTTGCTCTTTGCGTACGGCCTTCTCGAAGCAATGCCTGACAACACTTAATCACGGGGTCTACACTTCTTTGCACTCTAACTGCAATTTCCTGAAAAGAAAATCCAGCTTACCGAAGTCCCACTATACGACCCCTATCAAACTCACTAAGTTGACGAAATCGTACAGGTCTCCGTACCCTAGGCATCGTAACCAATCGTAAAGAATGCCAAGAACCAAAATCAGCAAAATTTGGATTTTTACTACGACTACAATATTCATTTTTGGTCTGTTAGTGGATTTCAAAAAAAGCAGTATAAAAACAGGAATCTTTAACTGATGAGGATGAAATATCATCTTAAGCAAAATAAACCTCTCTTGGACAATATTTATTAATTCATTTTGAATATATCTATGGAGTAACTGTAAGTAATGCTTCTTTCCACATTCTCTCAAATGTTTTTGCCAACATATTGATTGTCCTATAGGATTAAACATACAGTGGTAAGAAGAAAGATGCAATATTTTGTGACCCATTTCTTTATCTTTCTAATCAGCCTTAGGTCTACTTTAATTTACAATGGTTCAATGGTTTAATCTTTAGCATTTTACAATCAAATGATAATTTTGTGTTATGATAATATCAAATTCAATTCAATAACAATTGGCTGTTTTTACCGTCTATTTATAAAAGATTATGTATTTTTGTTGTAAAGTGAATAATTTCACAATTTAAATCAAAAAATTTAATAGAAACAATTTTTGATACTATTGGTTTTCTTCGTTAAGAATTTGGAGATAACGAAGAGAAGTACATTAGTTATTTTTCTCATACTGTACGGTACACTTCTACTTTACAGTACTCTTTAATTCTCCCAATGTTGTTTGAAATAATAAGTGAATCAATACAAACTAAGCTTTTATTCTAGTTTTTAAAGATTGACATTAATATTGTACAACTGCTGTTGTCAGCAATATGTATTAATAGGGTTGTTGATGGATTTACAGTGTTTCCTGTAATCGCGTGTGGCTGTGATGTAGCACTTCAAAAAAAGTTTCGTCCCTTTGGATCATTCTTACAATCTTGTTTTTGCCTTCAATCGATTCTTCTTATACCTTACTGCAACTATAGAACTCTTCCATCCACCGTGCTGTTTTAGAACTTTAAGGTCAGCTACAGCATTGGCCAACAACGTTGAGGATGTCCTCCTGAAGCAATGACCTGTATACTTTTCTGGTTGGTCTATTTTCTTAGGTGCTCCGCCAACAGTATGTATACCAGCTCTTTGAGACAGACATTTTCCTTGTTTATAACCCACCAAAAGGGAGGGAGACGTGTTGCCGTAAACTTATGTATTTTCTAAACACATCCAAATAGTGAACCACACCACTGTTAATCACAGTGAAAGCTTGCCGAATATGCGTTTTTGTCTGGTTAATCTTAACTACTAGCTGAGTACCCGTATCCTCCACATCACTAACTTCTAAATTATAGATCTCTTCCCTTCGGCAACCTCCAGCAACTCCAAGTAATGCTATCACTTTGACTAATAGATATTCTTTATCTGGAGCGTCCCTCATGAAGCTTTTAATTTGTTCCTTTGTCAGCAACTTCGACTGGTTTGGCTGCTGGTCTACATTTTGTTTTTTCAAAAAAGCTATCAACTTTGGAAAACTTAATATGTTGACATTCTCATTAATCATAATCATTGATTTTATCATCGAGTATTTGGACCATAATGAAGAGTTGAATGTTTTTGACTAAAAATTTAAACTGTTGAAAAGAATATTCTTTAAAAAAACTGTTATTACCACATCCAAAAAGTAAGCCACCACATTTTCATCAGCACTAGTTTTCAAATTGTGTTGTTCACGACAGTTGCAAAACAGCACATATTCTTTTTCGTATTTTTTCGCAGACTTAACTGGAATGATTTGCCCTATCGCTTCCGCAGTTTTCTCAGCAATTTCATCTGATTTCAGATCCATTTTCTCCGCAGATATTTCGTGTGTGCAGAAAAATTTAATATGTCTGCCTTTATTTACATTATTACTTGGTAACCGCTGTTCATTTTTTATTTATAAAGCAAATCAACCATGTTAAGAATAAATATAATTTTTTCACAGCTGTCTACATGACTTGCTAATAAAATGATCAAATATGTCATTTTAGTTTCATATTTTATTGCGTTTAAAACCAAAGGCAGTATGAAGAAAAATATAGTACGATACACGTCCGTGAAGTGATTATTACGGTACTCGATTAGATATTCTTGACTCGGCTCCTTCGTCGCCTCGTCCATAAACATCTATCTCGTAGCGTAATAAGTCACTTCCCGGACTTGTAACGTAAATAACTATTTTCTTTGGCACCAGCAGCGCTCATTGCAAAACAATACGGCTCTAAAATAACTAAATTTAAATAGAAAATATTTTTATTTCTTAAATATTGTATTGGTAACCTTGACGAATGATGACTTTGAACTATGACATGCAATTTTTGTTTTTGTAGAAATGTTATTTTAATTTTCCTAAATTTTGATTCAATCGTTAAAAACACAAACATGATTTACTATTTATTTAATCGAACGGGTAACTTAAAATAAACGTTGGCGAATTAACGACTTATACATAACAATTTTTTTCCCGGTTTCCTAAAAAACTTTTTGTTTGACAGGGAATTAAATTTTCCGGAATTTAGAATTTTTTCATATTAAAACTCAGACGTCCCAAAAAAAGGGGGACTATCAGTTGTATTTAAATCCATCTCTGTTTTTTTTATGTTGCCTTTGATGACGGGTCCAACTTTAATGACTTCCTTTTTTTACATTTTCCATCTACAATTTTGTGTTTGTCATCCACTGACGGCGAATTTGAATATTTCAATTTGAGTTAGGACGAGGGTATTAATCCACTATATCACAGAGACAAGTGTAAAAACAAACAAGGGACGGCTCGTTCTCGGAGTAAATATAGCTTCAAATTATTTCCTATACACATAAAAGGTGTAACCAATCTGAATATTAAACTGAAAGCAGCGGCGTAGCTAATGGGGAATCGTTCTCTAAACCGGTTTGGGATGTGACAAAATTTGATTTATTGCCATATCCGCATCAAGGCAAATAGTTTTTTAACACAAGAGTTGTACTTTTTTATCACAAATAATTTATGAAAAAGAAGATAATAAGTATAATTTTTTAGGTTTTATAACTTTTTTTAAATACCCAGCTTTAAAAAATGCCCATTTTTTCCTTAGAAGTCGTCCGATTACCGGTCCCACCTCAACCTCTTGGGCTTATTGTAAATTCTTGTAAATTTGACTGCGACCTGTCCAGAAATTGTTCCCTGTATGAGCTCATACAGTTCTCTGTTATAAGCCCTAATTTATGCAGGTGTTCTCTAATGGGCAAGTGCTCCGTGAGTAATACTGTAGTGGTGCGTAGTTATTCCTGTGAACAGGTCGCTTGCTACTCTTTCAGATGGTTCCTGTTTTTGCCAGCTCAATTATGTTTAAATTTGGTATTACTAAAAATGAAACACTGCGTGCCGAGCGAAGCGAGGTTCGCAGCACCAAATCAATCTAAACTAATTTAAAAATCATAAGTTATAATTAATTTGGTGCTGCGAACCTCGATTCGCGAGGGCGTGTTCATTCAGTGAATTTTATGTTTCTAACCATGACCTGATAGAGCATTTAGGAATGCCTATGGCCCATTCAGGTCCGATAACTGAAGTTAACTATCCTCGCATTCCTATATCCGCATACCCACTGCAGTGTAACCCTGTTCTGGGTCGCCAGTCTTTCAAAGTATTATTATTTTGTCTTCCTGTACAAAAATCAACCAGGGATTAGAAAAAATATTTTGTGGACAGCTGAATCCAAAATCCGGAAAATCTAGTAATTAAAAAGCGAGTACTTCTTTGTCATGGACAATAAATAATTCTTATTTTTTGTGTTTTCAAAGAAGAAATTATGGAAGTTGGAAGAAAAAATAGATACGACAATTTTGCTGGTTGAATCGTGTGAATTTGGAAAAATATAAGAACCATTTATAAGAAGAGTAACCTTGTTTTTAGCAGAATGAAGGATTTAATATCTGCTCTTCAGATATTAGTGGTATCTCCATGAATGCCAAAAATAGCAATAACCTTCATAAACAAAAAGACATTATCAGAGCTTCTATCAGAAATAATGTTATTTGACTCGAAGATTTTAGATTTTTTTTTCAGTTTTTGCTGAATTTAAAACTGTCACAATTTTCATTCACCCTCACCAATAACATATTCTTCTCTTTTTTCGACATTTTCACTCACGCCATTGATCCTCCTGATGCTTTTCCACTTTTTAAAGAATGGTTGTCCTTCTGATACACCATCCCAGATTCTCTGCTGACAAAACTGCCTGCATCTTCTACATACTTATGTAAAATAAAGAAATACGAAATGTTGTCTCTAGGAAGTCTCTTGAATGGTGGGAACGTAACCCTAGACAGAGATTAGATTAATGACGGAGTGGTTTTTATGTCCTATCCCACTGCGACCTTTGCAGATCTATTGTGGTCCTCCCTATATTTAGAGTACGGTATCCAGCTTTATCTGTTTTATTAGACCTATTAGCCTGGACGCCATCCCCTTCGCATAGCTCTCTGCCCTCGGTTTTTCTATTCCGAATAGGTGAAACCGCACCCATGGTAGGCCTTCGCAATCACAGAGTATGTGCTCCGCAGTTTCGTCTTCTTCCTGGCAGAACCTACATAGGCTGTCGTCTGCTAGGCCGATTGTGTGAATATGTTTCCTTAGCCTGCAATATCCTGTCAGCATACCCACCATCATCCTCGTCGTTTCTCGACTTTGAGATAGCAGGTCGCGTGACAGTTTGACCGACGGTCCTTTAAGGAATAGCTTGCCTCATTCCTGGGGTTTCATGCCACCTGCGCAACGCCTAATTGTTTATCCTGTGTTGGATGCTCTCCTTAACGAGGCATTTGGCAATTCCTGTTCCCTAGACTGAGAGAGGCTAAACAGTTAATAAGGGGACATTCGACAAATTTCACGGCATACCTACTCTCAAACGGACAAAAGTCAGTAAGGATCTTAGTAGGACTGTTAACTGAATAGACACAAGCTGAATAGACACAAGACTTATGCAAGTTCTGTGTGTGAGAGGATAAAACCGCAATCCACGTACTGTGCCCATGTGAAGGCTTAACAAGGCTGCGGTTTTTAGAATTTGGACAGCAAAAACCGGAAGTAGCAAGCTATATGAAACGGCCGCTATCAAAGCTGTTGAACTTCATAGAACGGACAGGCCTAGGTGAGGTGCATACAAGAGCAGCACTATAGATCTGCAAAGGTAGCAGTGTATCAGGCTATCAAGCTTGCCCAATCTGGAATCTGCCTCAAGGAAGTTGAGTCTACAATATCCATATGAAATGGTGAGATAATTCCCAACAGTCATGTCAAATGAGAAGGGAGGGCAATTGGAGAAACAAGAAGCTGGCATTACTAGTGTTCTTCGATGTGGGGAACGCGTTTAATAGTGTCATCAAGTGGGCGATGTGGAGTGCGTTGTTGAGGCTCGGAGTCATCCCCTTTGGACTTGATGGCTAGGTCAAAGAGACGACGGTGGAAGAGTGCGACAAAAGAGGAAGTTCAGGATGGGATGGAGGAGGAAATAGTAAGAAGTTGGGAGAAGTATGAAGGCGCGTTAAAAATGGAAATTAGGAGTAGGAGTCAGTGGATGGATCGTAAGTTTGAGGAGGTGAAATAGTTCTTGACCCAGGTGCTCACTGGACATGGATCAAGAGTGGAGAGGAGTGTATTGGGAGAACATGGTGGAGATAATGTTGGGAGGAAAGAATTAATGGGTGGAGGTAAGCGAAGCAGCGAAGTATGCTATGGTAGTGATTCCAAGGCGAGGGTAACGGCGAGTTTTTGAGGTAGGTTTGGTTGGTAGACATCATCTCGAGGATGACTTCAACACTGTTGGGTTCTGGTTAAGAATCCATCGAACATGAGTCTCATCTCAGCCCGAAAAAAAAATTCCTAATAAATGAAAACTATCTAATTATATAAACAGGACAATTTCAGACAAGCGCATAGAAATATGAAATTGAATGTTTCCGGAAGGTTAGCTTCTTTTTAGTTGGGGTACTCTTTAACTAAACTGTCTTTTATTTGACATTTGTTAACAGAGTAATTCATATCCCTAGCAACGGAGCAACACCGATTATTGTGCCAAAAGTTACAAGTAATACAAATTAGTTGCACAAAAATATTAGCCTGTTGTTCATGTATTTGAACAATTAAATAACTAAAAAATCTAACATTTAGTAAAGGCAATGATATATTGCCTTTTGAAAAGATTGTTGGTGCTGTTACTGTCGGACTCCTCTGTGAGTAAAGAGCTCGAATGGGGATGGGGCTTTTGTCATATGCAGCTTCCCATAAATGTAACACTTTATTCATCAACTTGTCGCGGGATTATTACGGGGGAGGGTCAGCTGCCTCATACATTTTTATGCTTTTTATATAATTGATTCTTATGGTGCGACTAATTCGCCATTTCGATTTACATAATCGCGCTCGCAGCTGTGTTTGTTTTTGATTTACGAGATATAATGGAGTCTATTTCGAGGTGAATTAATTTTTCGACAAAGTAGCTTATGCTATATATGTGTGAAACTTTGTTATCAATAAAGTTAGAGCGGTAAATTGAAAATTTTATGTTTCTTTGAGGGTGACAAGATTAAATTTTTGTATTGACATGTTTTAAAATATTGTTCTTTTATAAAATGTTGTCGGGCTTTGTTTACTTTTTGGTTTTAATGACACTTGGTTTTGAAATTAAGTGTATATCAGGTTTAATTAAAATTTAATGTTAATTTCTAATATTTCTATAGGTAGAAAGAATACTAAGAACTTTAAAAAATGAAACTTGCAGATTTATTTTAAAAATTAGCGTTTACAATTTAATGACAGCTGTTTTGAATCCTCATACGACATATTGTTAGATTTTGATTTTTCAAGGATCTAATGTTAATTATATAAAGTGAGTTTTATTTAGGGAACGCCTCAATTATCTCGACTTGCATGCACGGTTTTAATGTTTTTATATTTGACGATTTTGTAATACGGCTGAGCCTATGGTGGTTTTTACATTGCTGTTAATAATGTTTGATAATTTATATCCTAATTAAAATTCTATAACAAAATCTACCTTCAGTACATTGGTAAAAAAAATTAAGAAAACTGGTGCAATAAAAGGTTTATTCAAATCATGGCGCAGAAAAGTTGCAACAACTGAAGACAAATATTTAGATATTTGCATCATGTTAAAAGAAGGTTCATAAAATAAACATAAAATTAATGATGTTACTTTAATGCAACAAGCCATTCGATCTTTAAAACTTTGCAAAACATTTTGAAACATGTCTGACTCTTCAATTCTTCTTATTTTTAGGGTAATTCTGTCTTTTAATTCTTGAATATTGTCAGGCTTTGTCTTATAAATAGTGTTTTTTAAGTGACCCCAAGGGATATAGTGTAGAGGATTCAAATCGGGTGATCGCGGAGGCCATTCGATAAAACCACGCATTCCAATCCATTGTGACTGGTAGCTTATTGACCTCAAAGTTATTAATGTTGCAGTCATGGCCATCATCATGTATTATTTTAACTTGAACGGATAATTGAAAAGTTCGCTATAACTCCGAAATTATGACATTTATGGGCTTATTCTGTACAAAAATGTTAGCGGTAATAGCTCTGTAAATTTTCAAGGTCTAGAGATGTTATGAAAATGCTATTCTGTACGCTCTTACTGTAATTTACATCGATGTACTGTAATATTTTCGCTGTTAAAATAACGCCAAACGAAACATTCGACGTTAGGAGTGTTGAAACTGTTTGTGATAGAATTGTAAATTTTCAAGAAGTAAATCAAAATAAACAATATCATTCCATATTTATAATAATACTATTAATAAATATATAAAACTAATAATAATAAATATCTTTCAATAAATATAACGATAACCTAAAAAGTCGGCAATTTATATTAACCAACACAATAAAAGTGAAGTTAGCTGCAATGTAATATTGTTCAGAATACGATTTTTAACCGTGCTGTGAAATTTGATTTAACATCGCGATTTTAGTAACATCGATATTAAATTTACAGCTGTTACGAATATTTGTAGTATTCTGCAGTATTTTTTAAGGATTTTAAAAACAACAAAATTCATTAGATTTCCAGAAAAACTGAAAATCCAGCAACAACGCAAACACCACCTTAATCTCAGCCCAATTACAAAAACGTCAAATATTAAAATTTAAAATAACCGTGCAAAACCATTTTCGACATAATTGAGGCGTTCCGTGCATATAAGACTAGACTAAGGGTCATCGCTTGCATAAAGGCTTGTCAAAGCTTTGTTACTTAACAACTTGTTAACTCTATGTTTTCATTCAATGGATATTTGGTTCTTTACTTACTATCCATGGGTGTACAAGTAATACATGTTTAAAGAAATGCTTTTAAAGTTTTTTAACTTTAATTCTGTATAATTTTTATATTTATGCAATCCTAGAATCCGAAATTGATTTAAATTTTAGGGTAACCTTTTTTCTTAGCACTATGCCAATTTGGTTTTTTAAATCATTATAAAATAAAATTTATTCAAAATTAAATTGACCATAATAAAAATTCCTTAAGAATTTCTATGGACTGAAATCTACAAAAATTGTGACAATTAGAAAGTATCAATAAAACACCAAGTTAAATGACATTAATTTAAATTTATAAAATGCACTACTAGTTTCTATCTCAGACCATCATCAAACTAAAAATATAAAGAATCAGTTAAGCATCATTAAGATTATAAAAAAAAATTATAATAATTTAAACATTTTGACCAATGTTACTGATGACATTACATTAAAGTTTACATGATCAGGTAAGATTTGTCTTAATTACTTTTGTACTTATTTGTTTAGTGTACACGTTATTCATTCTACTTAGCTGTTCAACTTTATATTTATTATTATACTCTTGTTTTTATGTTCCTTAACTGTATTTTTTTATTTTTAGCCTAATGATGGTCTAAGACTGAATCTAGTAGCGCATTTTATACTTCTTACATTAAATTATTGTGGTTTTATATGCATTTTATTGATATTTGATATCAGCCACATTTGATTTACGGATCATTCCATGGAAATTATTATCCAAATCCAACTCCAAAAATTTTATTTTATAGAATTTTTAAAATTTCTTTAACAATTTCTATGGATTTTTAATGAAATTAACAAAAATTGTAACTATACTAAAGTAAGCTAAGAAAATATGTAGTATGGGATATTTAAAATATTTAAAAAAGTCTGGCATAAAAAAATCTAACTGAATAAGAGCTGCTACAATAAATTTTCCCTGTTTCAAAATTTTTAAAATCGTTTAATTATTCGATTAGATAATTTCAGAATTTTAATTTACATCAAACTATTACTATAAATGTCTCTTTAAAATCACAATATATCAAGTTTGTCAATTTATTTTCCCACTTGTAGCTGCAGACTGTGACTCAATAGGTGATAGAAAGAACCTGTCAAGAATGATTGAGAATGCAGACGGACTATAACATCATATTACTGCTAGATCCAGGGATGAGATGATAAGTAGTGTGCTGTCAGACATACCTAGGGAATTCCCTGCCTGTATGTTTCAGCTATCAGGATATTATTATCTTTACCTATAATGCTTTTTCTATCGATTTTTTTGCTTGATGGATATGTAGGTGACGCTCTTTTTAACGCTGAATTTATATATACACAACTAAATTTATACAAATAAATTGGAAACTTATTTTGATAAAAAACTTAAAAGTGATTAAAAAAAAATTATTTTTTGTTTAGTATAATGATATTGTAAAAGGGACCCTGTTTTTCATAGACGCTCCAGGAAAAATTTTAACTTTCGGTAATGGCTCTGTTAGAAGCCTCTTCTTATTTCAATTGATCCAACTATTTTAATTTTAATATTTTAAGCAACTTATGATGATAATTAATAATATTTTTTAGGCCATACCCCTCTTTAGGCCAACTCCCATTTTATTACAGTATCCGCCAAATAAACAGGACCGAATATAAAAATGAGCACAAAATGATGCTGATTTTGCAAAATGGCCATTTTGTTGGAAACTGTATACTATATTTTTTCTACGACAACGTAGTATTAACACGTATTAATCCAAGCATTTATTGCAAAAACTATGAAAGAAATAAACTAATATATCATTACTGCGAATTCGCCGCTAATGGGCTTTCTATCAGAATTAAAATATAAATTGAAGAAATATGTAAATATTTTCTTTAATAATATTTCTAAATTTATATTTTGTAACAGTACCTGTTAACATTTTAAGCACCTGGTATCCTAAATATTAAATTCAATTAGTACCGCTAGCTCCATCTATCCTAAAACATTTTTAATAATAAAATAATGAATACGGTCTCTATAATTATAATTGGAAGTTCAAAGTAGCTACGCTACGAGGTGTACTAATGAGTTGGCATTATCGAGTTCAACAGGTTTTAATAATTATTCCCAGTCTCATTTCTTCTATTGATTTACTGTCATATACAGAAAGTTGGAATATAATACAGTAAACTAGAGGCAACTCGTTAATTGAAGATTCTGTAAACCAGAAGCATCTGTTGAATTTGGAGATTCCGTAAACTTGAACAGCTTGTAAACTTTAAGCTCTCGTATGTACATTCTTAACTGGATTATCTCTACAACTGGGGCAGATCATCCCTCCACTAGTGATCTTCCATAATCATTTGGAACCACCTAGACAGTGCCGTAGCGACCCCAAGGTGCGGCGAAGGATCATCCACTATTGTAACAGATAAGTTTATTGTGATCTATCAAGTTTACTGTTCCCATATTTTTTCTCTTTTATTTCCGTGTATATCTATCTATATCGTCAACTGTATTAGAATAAGTATTTTTAAAGAACTTTTTGCGGATTATTTTGTTGTAACGTATTGTCTACCTCATTAATTTCAGCACCAAGGAAATCTTATTATCTTTTATATGTTTGTACATTTTCAAATCATTTTTTTATCTTCATAGACAGTTTTTTCTGACATCTTTCTGTCATCTTATGATACTTATTTAAATAACTCAGCTTAAAACAACTTTCTTCAGTAGTATCATAAAAAATAAAAAGATTTCAGTGGCGCCCTTATAATTTCTTAAAGAAACAAATATTGTACAATAGTCAGAGCTAATGAACTTACTCACCCCTAGCCGAGGTATTTAACTATCATAATTTTTGTGTGATAAACATTTATAAATATTGTTAATTATTGAAATATCTTTTACAATTAATTAAAGACGAAATTAAGATTAATGTTTATTTTATTGTAAATTACATTTTTTCTTTTGGTATATTGTTATGTTTTAAAAGTTAACTAAATATTTTTATAAATTCACTATCAACAGTAAATCATATCACAAATTAACGCTAAACGTAATAATTTGGTTACAAATTGTCGCCCAACGCACAAATAATATTACAATTTAAATAATTCGAAGATGATTTTTTAAATATTAATTTATTAACTATTTGACAAAATACCATATTTTCAACAATAATCTTCTTAAACTTTATAATTAATAATCATAATCAAGAACCAAAAATTAAAGACTGATAATCATAATCAAAGACCAATTATCAAAGATATTTTACAACGCAAAATGTGACTATTTATAATAATTCATAATCTTGTTTAGTAACATCGAAATTAATAAAAACAATGAAAAATATTGTGAACAAAATCATTAAGTCTTTTTACTAAATAAAATAAAAAAGGTTTTTCAACTGAACAAAACAAGCAAAAACGTTATTGCGTTTTACCTTAAAATATATCCTTTTCTTCTAAGACTGTAACTCTAATATAAATACACAGAAATAGAAACCTACAAAGATGTATATATGTATGTAACTAATTAAAGTTAAAAGTTCAATTATTAATTATTATATTTGGAGAATTTGATTGCTGAATACTTAATTCTTATCGAAATCACTAAATCGATATCACTTTCAGTTTCCATTTTAAATCGTTCAAGAAGTCCCGGAAGTCCCAGAGATGGCGTAATTCTTGTCCAATAAAACTTATTTTTTAAAAGTACCAACCTTCAAGTGACATGTGTCAAAATTTCATGTCAATCGTACAAAGCTACTGTGGTGAGAGTGACGCTCCTTTTGCATTTGTTCAAAAAATTGAAAAAAAAAACGAATATCGTATGTTAATAAAACATTACTATTTAATGGGAAAAAATACAATGCAAGCTCAGCAATGGCTTGAAAACAAGATGAAGTTTCTAAAATTGCCGAGATCGTGAACATATCTACTGGAAGTGCGTTTACGATTTTACATGAAAAATTGGGCATAAAAAAGGTATTTTCCAAGTGGGTGCCCCGCTTGCTCACAGTTGAACAAAAGCATCAACGAATAGACGATTCAGAGACTTGTTTGGCACGGTTTACTCGCAATAAACAGGATTTTTTGCGTCGGTATGTGACAATGGACGACACATGGATCCACCATTACACTCCAAAGTCGAGTCGGCAGTCAGCTGAGTGGCGTGCAGCCGGTGAAAGTCGTCCAAAGCGTTCGAAAACGCAACAGGTAGCTGGCAAAGTCATGGCGTCAGTTTTTTGGGACGCGAACGATATAATTTTTATTGACTACCTTGAAAAGGGAAGAACCATCAATATCGACTATTACATTCAATTATTGGTGCGTTTGAAGGACGAAATCTGATCCCCAGCGACTACTGGCTCTTTGCTGCTCCAGGAAAAAAGATTTGGCTTGAATGAGGTAGTAATTGCTGAAACTGAAGCTTATTTTGAAGCCAAAGAGAAATCCTTCTATAAGCATGGTATCGAAAATTTAGAAAAGCGTTGGAATGATTGTATCGCACTTAAAGGTGATTATGTTGATGAATAAAAAAAATTTTTCAAAATAAAAACGTGTTTTTCCTAGTTAGTCCAGGACTTATTGAACGATGTTTCAATCCGGACATGATACCATCTTGTACTCTTTAAATATCGACATTATCGTTACACACAAAGTTTGCTTTCTGCGGTTCGCAGTATACGTCCAGTAAAAGCCATAAAGCATTTCTCTGTATAAAATGTCATACATTTTTCTTCTGTCCAAGTAACCAACAGCCATATAGGAAAAGGAAACGAATCTTGCATTGTATCATTTCCTATAAGTACATATTATATTTTGTAATCAGATTATAAACCTAATTTTTTTCAGAAAGAACCACTGCATATATATATAAAATTATTGAAATTTTTCCACTCGTATTTACATTTACACATAAAAGATCCTGTTAATAAAAAACGGATATTGTGAATGTGTTGATGTAGAATATAGATCCAATATAAATTCTCCGGCACCCTGTATTTACTTTATCGAAAAATTGTATGAAGGAGATGCTGCTATAAAGATTCTACAGGTGTAGGAATTGCTAAAATATCATATTGAGGGGAACTTGAGTACCAATATGTTATGTTTGGGGTTTTATGGGCTCACATTCTACTTCCATATTGATATTGAATGGCGAATATGAGATTTATGATGAATTTTTTCTAGAGCTCTGACTGGAATTTGATACAAAAAGATGAAGTTTGAGTATTTATTGAAATGTCATTTATTTCTTATGTTATTTGATAACTTAGGTACATAATGTATATTAAACTTTTTATTAGATTTTTATTTAATTATTTTCCCAATTTTGATTGCACTTTCTGTATATTTACGTAATTTATTTGTATACAATATATTCAGAATACAATAACTTTATACCTGTGGTGTAAACAAACCAGGAAAACTATATCGTACTGATATTTACAATAAATTAATGTATTTGTGATACATTTATGTCTTATTTATACAGTGTGGAATCCACTTATGGAATAAAATTATTTGTGGGGTTAGTTTAGAAGATTTTAAAAAGCGTTGGGACCCGTCAACTTTGAAATTCAAATGTGAGTTTTAAAACATAAATTTAAATGTACAGGGTAATATACTCAAGTCTGGCATCGTATTAGAAAGATTTTGCTAGTTTTTAGAGCGAAACAGCTACTTGAGTTAAAAAAGCATTTTTTTTTTCAAATAAATAGTGGTTTGTTTAGAGAGTTCTATTTTTAATGTTCTTAGTAAGATGGACTTTCACAAAGTAAAGGTTACTACATTCAATTTAATTAAATATGATTTCTTGATCATCATAATAAAATCTGTAGTGTCTATAGATGCACTTGCTTTTTAATCAATTGTTTTGTGTATTTATAAAAGTATGCGACTGATCACCGATTCTTAATCAATTTTTTGTTTTTATTCATTAAAAAGACCACCGAAATAAACGATCCACAATTCACAAAGCCCAGTACAAACATTACTTTTTTGAAATAACGAGTAGCAAATAGCAGATTTGTTCAAAATAGACAGTAATGTGTGTGTTGACATTAACATTATCTCGCCGCCTGACGAGGATGTAAAACGGCAACACAAGAAAAATAGAAATAGACCAAAAATTCTTTGGCGGAATGATTTCGTCTGGTCGTAACAGACATTTGTAATTTCTTTCGCAGAGAGATATTTTTTTGTATGTTTAACTAAAAATCCAATGGTTTCATTGTCTAGATGCTTTTCGTTCTATGTCATTAAATTAAAAATAGCGCATAATTAGACTTTTCGGATTGCCCATTTTTATTTTCTAAAAATAACCAAAGGTAAGTATTTTATAGGACTAATAACCAAACTACCAGTATTGGACTTTCCCATCCGGTCGTTTACTTTACTTTTAAATATTTTATGTTTTAGTTATTTAGAAATATTTACTAAAAGGATTGTCATTTATATTTAAACAAAATTATTACCGAGCATAAATATTTATACAGTGTGTAAAAGCCAAATGCAATAAATTCATTATTTCGGTTACTGTACATATTCATAAAAAATCCCGAAACACGTCAAATTTAAATTATAACTTGACATTCTTTAACGTAAAAATGCAACCCTTACCTTCAACCCCCTTAGAATGACAGGTACAACCCCCAATTTTTTAAATGGGAAGTATAGGCTTGTGATATATCATGTGAAAGGTCTCTTCATTCTCTATTCAAAAATGTTATTGTTTTTAAATTTAATGCAAAATTAACATAAAAAAAATTAATATCATATTGTTACCGAAATTCACTACAATACAATCAAAAACTAAAATGTAATGCAAAACGTAATAAAATGTAGAACACGAAAAAGAACTATGAATGTTAATGAAGTAGATGTTCAAAATGTTCTCCGCGAACGTCTTGGCAACATCCTAATTTCAAATAAAACTGTCTTCTAACATTATTTAACATATCAGGCGTGATCGACCTAATCGCAAGCGTTATTCGTTCTTTTAAGTCATTTAAATCAGAAGGTTTAGTTTTGTACACATGGCTCTTCACATATCCCCATAAAAAGAAATTTAATAATGTAAGATCAGGTGATCGCGCTGGCCATTCAATCGATCCTCGCCTCCCTATCCACCGATTGGAAAATATTGTATCGAGGTACTGCCGGTCATTAAGTTGGTAATGTGGTGGTGCTCCATTCTGCTGAAACCATATCGTATTCGCTGGAACTTGAGGGTTACCTAGATCAGGATATAAATTTGCCAACGTTGGAATGACATAATTTTGAAGTAGTGCCAAATAATTGCCATTCAAGTTGCCCTCAATAAAAAAGGGACCAATGATATTGTTCCCTACAATCCCTGCCCAAACATTAACCTTTTGAGGGTATTGAGTGTGTTCTTCTCTCATCTAGTGAAGATTTTCCGTGGACCAGTAGCGGAAATTTTGCCGATTAGCATGACCGTTAAGTAAAAAAGTACACTCATCAGAAAACATAACGTCTTCTAATTGGATAATATTGTTATCAGACATGTCCATCATTTGCTCACAAAAAAAAGTTCTCCTATCAAAATCGTCTTCCATGAGCTCCTGAGTAGGTATCATCTTATACGGATGCAATTTATTTTCTTTTAATATGTTTGCTATCGATGTATGGCTAGCATTGAATGTAGTGGATGCCTGTCTACTCGATGTATGTGGGTTTTCCTGAAACTCAAGCAACAAATCTAATTTGAGTTCATCACTCAGTGCATTGGAAGCTGCTTTTTTTATCTGCCTTACATGACCAAACTCGCGAAACTTCTTTTCTGTTTTACTTAGTGTTTCTTGGGATATAGGCGGTAAATTAGGAAATTTCTCATGAAATAGGCGAGTTACTTCCTGCTGTGTTCGGATGTTATCTCCGTAACCAATCATTTGTAAAACTGTTATTTTATGCATTTCCGTTAATCTAACCATTTTTCAGAATTGAATTGAACAAACTTTATACTTAAATTACAACAATGACAACTTAAATAAAACAATTTACTACTGCTTGTTAAAATAGCGTTATTGCCACGGAAATTCTTTAAAGTTTTTTAATGGTTACCATCTAAAAACCACATTGCTATGGTTTTTGTTCACTTTCTCATTATCAAGACCTAAACGGGAAATAAGTTTTAAGTATATTGTAATAAGTTTCGAGTATATTTTAGCGAATTTCGGTAACAACATGATATTAATTTTTTTATGTTAATTTTTGCATTAAATTTAAAAACAATAACATTTTTGAATAGAGAATGAAGAGACCTTTCAAATGATATATCACAAGCCTATACTTCCAATTTAAAAAATTGGGGGTTGTACCCGTCATTCTAAGGGGGTTGAAGGTAGTGGTTGCGTTTTGATGTTAAAGAATGTCAAGTTATTATTTAAATTTGACGTGTTTCGGGATTTTTTATAAATATGTACAGTAACCGTAATAATGAATTTATTCCATTTGGCTTTTACACACGTATAGTAAACTCAAACTTGGATAAGTGAGAACCCAATCTCCTTCTTTCTTTTATAGGTGTCTCAGTTTTCTCACTTATCCACTTCTCAATTATCCTGGCATGTTTAGCGCATGCGCATAGTGTAGCTACTTCAGTTGGGAAGTCACAGACGGCATTACGACGCCGTTTGATCGAGTTTTCGTTTGTTTAGGTGATCTTAAAAAGCCGCAAGCTATCGAGAATCTCGCCGACTGTGAAGTGCGTGCTGTAGTTCCTTTTCTCTGAGCTAAAGGCTTAAAAGCAATTGACATTTATCGCCAAATCAGTGAAGTTTATAGTGAAAACATTATGAGTGAAGAAATGGTGCGGAAATGGGTTAGGGCTTTTAAAGATGGCAGCACAAAAGTTCATAATGAGAAACGAAGTGGGTGACCTTCAGTCATTACCGATGATCTCATTTAAAAAGTGGACTGTAAATACAACCATAAAATAAAAACAAAATACACTAGCTAATTTTTTTATTTTAAGATATGTTTTACTGCATGCTTGATGCAGAACCGGGTTTATTCGTTGAAGAGACCTAATTCTTTATTCAAAAACAAAGAATTGTTTTTACCACGAAGAAATGAAACAACAAAATTTTGTTGCATTGGTTTGAATATCAACTATTAATAAATTAAGAAGAAGGGCCTTCAGTTATAGTCATTGATAATGCAAGTTATCACAGCACTATTATCAAAGAAAGCTGATAAGAATGGTTAAAAAACAACATTTGTTTTCTAAAATCACAATTCGGGGATGTAGTTACCAATGTGATTGTTATTTAAGCTAAATCAATAAATTATAAATTCATGTTGTATGGGAGTAATTCACACGCTTGCAGAAAAATATGGACATCAAGTACTTCGTCTTCTACCGTTTAAGGGATAATGTAGGAAGAAATATCAATTCATCTGACAGATCTCGGGCTTTTTGGAAAGAAGCTTTAGCCAAAGCTACACTTGATGTTTGGTATATTGGGATAAATAAGTTGGGTTTGACAGGAAAGATTTTCAGACTGTTGTAATAAATTTCGATTCCAATGATGATGAGTTGCATTTCTTGCTTCGTAACAGTATATAACTTTTTTCTTCCAAAATATCAACGAAAAATGATATCAACGGGCAGTATAAAATAATCGTGATTGCTGCACTTTTTATTGTCATTTAAACACGTCCGAAAGATGAATTTGATATTTGGTAATATCGTGTTGTCTTGTATATTATTTACACTACCTTTATACCAAAAATCAAGCATTTAAAAGCGAACAATGTCTAGAGATTTGTCTATGAAAGTTGTCACTTCGCACAACTAAACTTTTCTTTGTCCAACTTTTTCGGTTCAACGGTGGGAGAGCTATCACATCCAGAAGGACTGAAACTTGGGAAGGTAAAGGGTTCGGGTTACACTTGAGGGGTCCTAAAGGCGCTCCTACAATAAACTGTACAATAAACTGCCACGAACATCGGCAATTAATCATGTAATAATAGTTTTATTTTTTGTAACAAATAATGAAATAATGACAGACTCACAGAATAATCTCGAATCCTTAACTTATAGACTACTGACTAGACTTAACGTATTTTGCTTATGAGCAAAATACAATAAAACTTCAAAGTTTGACACTTCTCGCTTTTCTCTCTTCGGAAAATACCACGCTTTCCTCTTCTTCCTCCTTGTATCCATGCGAACGGTTCACTTCTTTCCCTTCCGCTGCTTTCTCTGTCTTACGTTGCCCTCCCGCTCCTACTGCTCCTTTTTTCGATGCTTTCTTAGGGGCTTTCTCTTCCAGAAAATTGAAATGTATCGGTTTAGATTAGGTTAGGTTACACCAAATAAATTCATCTTCTTAACAAAACTTAGTTTGTTTGGTGAATGATATTTCAGGTCAGGACCCTACCAAACGTTAGAAACCTGATTTGAGCCGCGGCAGGACAGGCTCTGCTGTTTCAGACAAACACGGCAAATTGGATCCGCCAACAGTACAAGTTTGTGCATAGGATTATTCAGATGACAGTGGCTTTTTAAAATCCCTGTTAGACAATGTAGGACAGGAAGAAGAAGTCTTGGACGACATAAAAAAAGATCGAGCGACAACCTTCCAGATGACAGTAGGGGCAATTATGCGAAGAGAAACAGGCAACTATGCAGGAAGACAATCTTCTAATGATGTATAAAAGCCTTTGAAAAATGTGCATGGACTATAAATATGGGACAAGATTTGTTTAAAAGATATCATTAACACCTTGTGTATAGTTGAAAGTAATTTTAAAACAAAATTATCGTATTTAACGGATATAACTTTAAAACATATTATTAGAAAAGAGTATGTTGGTGGGATATTTAAAATAAACATAAAATTTACCCTTTATCTCAGTCCTTTTTTAAAATGGTAAACAAATCTCGAAAATCTAACCGTTTGTATGTATAAACGTCCCTTCGTCATTCTAGAAGCATTGTTGTTGTATCCTTAGAATGTCCTGCTGTCTGCTGTCATAATCTGATTCGCAAGGGGATATAGAAACATAAATATTTTATGGATTTACGTTGTTCACTGCATTATACTTATCGCATTTGCCATTTCATCCCTGTGTTATGTGAAATTCGAGAGGTATTTTGTATTTGCATTTTTAAACGTCTCTCTTTTTATTCGAAAACTCAAATGAAATCTTGTGAATTAATATATTAATAAATACAACAAAAAAACACTCTGTATGTGCTAAAAGGAAAAGATTACAAGAAATATTAATCTATTCTAAACTATTTATCATTGCAGTTTTATTCCCAATTCTTGGCACTAAACTGTTGTCTTAAATATTTTTTGAACAAATTGTTTCTTTTGAGTACTTGACTTCTTTCAACAGCTGTTAACTGCCATTGTTTTCATATTTTCGCTCAGATTAATGTGCGGTTTGTTCCGAATGTTCCGTAAATAGAATGCAAGAACAGGCTAAATAATGTTACATATGATCTTAATTTACTGAAATATCTCATTAGAATAAACAAATTTTAATAAAAAAATGTTGTCTGTAGGAGTCAATCGTAAAACTAAAATCATTTTTGTTGTTTCGTTTATAAAGCCCTAATCTTAGTGATTACAAAAGTGGAGGAAATGACGCCATGTTACATTTTCATTATCATGGTTGAGAAGAAGCTGATATTGTTTACAATGAACTTGTGATATCTGTATTAGTTATCAAAACAGTGACATTAACGAAAAGGATATGTGTACTTGCAGTTCGTAGATTATTCTATTTGGATGTGTGACAAAGAAGACTTTAAGCATGAGGTAAGTGTTTATATTTTGTTGTTACTACAGTTTAAAAATTATGAAATAAATTTGTTTTTCTTTATTAATATCAAGACTGATTATTTTGTTGAAAATATTTTTTATAAGAATAATAAAAAACTCTTAGGTTTTTAATCACTATTACAGCTGTTTCGCTAGAATTAGCTTCGTCAGGTTGACATATTGAATTTACATTTTGTTTGTTTGTAGCTAGGTACCTGATGTTGATTAAAGCGAAGAGTTTTTTATTATTCTTAGTAAGATGGACTTCCAAAAAGTAAGGGTTAGTGCAATAAATTTACTCTTTTTTATGTTAAACATATAAATGTTACAAAACCAATAGTTAGAATTTCTTGTACCAATCCTTACTCTATGGAAATCCATGATATTAAGAACTTTAAAGAAAGAAGTTTTTCACAAAACTTCACAGATTGTTTTGTAAAATTTATAGCCTAATGATAGTTATTTTCAAATTAGGCACTTTATTATTTAGGAAACAAAATATTTTATTTTGGTATAGATATGTTGATGATGTATTAGCTGGTTATGTAGGTAGTTAGTGAACGACAGTTAGATATATTTTTTAATTATATCAATAATTTGCACCCTAAAATTAATTTTACATTAGAAATTCAAAATTCAATATAAATATAAACAACACAAACAGATGTAACCAGCTTATAATTCTGTGATACATGATACATAGAGCATTTTCAATTCCAATGAACAATAATAACTTTAATAAATAAATTGAGATGATAAAATAAATGGCTATCCATTATATTTGATAAATAAATTAATTAATAAGAAAGAAAAAAAATGGCCTTACTACTTTTATTTCCTAAGCAAACTATAAAAGCTTTGCATATTTTCGAAATGTATCCAATAAAATTTCAAAAATATTATCTGCGGCAACATCAGCATTAATATTATTTAAACCACAAAATAATGTCGATACAGAATAGTTAAATGCTGTATACATATACACAGATTTTCAGATAAAATTATCCACCTTTAATAACTTTTGTAACACTGGTATTTAGGAAAAATCAAAAAACACATCAATTTTTGTTGGAAGGGGCAAGCATTATGGCTTATTTAAACTTACTGGAAAAGCCACCCTCTCACCCCTAGCAGCATCCCTTTTCTTTAAATTACTTCTCATATTTTTTATGTAAAATTTGGATACTCCTCTTTGAGCTGATTTCAAAAATGTATAATACTTGTAGGTTAAAGTGGTTAGTTTTTGAGATAAACAATTTTTCTTTTAATAGCACAAATGTTACTTATTTTTTACTTTCACCTTATTTGCCTGTAATAAATAGGGTTGTACAACAGTTCAATATAATTGCTAATATTCAATCGACATGAAACAAAATGTCAATCTGACGATGATAATACATCGAAACAGATATTATCAAGCTGAAAAGTTAATAGTTTTTAATAAACCATGGAAGTTTTCTTACAATGTTCTTAATACCAAAAGTTGCTCTGTTTTTATGGTATTATTATAGTAAATAAAGAAGAAGCTACTTTAAATGAACAGACAAGAGAAGATGCTTTTTTAGTTAAAATTTATTTTTTCTAAAGGACAGGATTAGATTTTTAAAAATTTAATTTAAAAGTAATTCTTTTCAAAGAGCTCTGGCCCTTTATTTGTCATATAACTTCTATGTTTAACAGTAGGTATTTAATAATAGAAACATAATTTTTTTCTAGTGAATTTTTAAATTTTAAAGAGGTTAAGATGTAAACTAATTTTTTAATGAAAGTTTTGTTACTTTACAAATAATACTTTCTGGGACAAACTAAAAAACAGCTTATTTGTTGGACCTCGAAATAAAACCAATACTCCTAAGCAATTCTTTTTATATCTTGTAAGCTATCCATCTCTCAATTGTGGTTGAAACACAAAAGGTTGAAAGGAAACTCAAAGTCTATCCCACAACTGTTTTATTAATTGTTGCAACTAGTTTCGGTCCTATAGGACCATCATCAGGCTGAAAGAATTATAATAGAATAGAAAGCGGATCATAAGAATACAATATCAAGTTAAAACATTCAATACACTTCCTCATAAATTGACTACAATAACAAATTGATAATAAAGAAAATCTTATGTACAATGACAGTAGAAAAGGTTACAATAAAATGTCAAACCATATCAAAATAATAAACATGAATAATGATATTTGAACCTACAGAATACTGTGTAAATAATTAAGTACTTGAACTAATTATAATGAAGTTAACATTTTTAACATTGAGTTTTTCTTCTGTTATTGTACATTTAAGTTAAGATTTTCTGTATTATCAATTTGTTATTGTAATCAATTTGTGAGGAAGTGTATTGAATGTTTTAACTTGATATTGTAATCTTATGATCCTCTTTCTATTTTATTATAATTCTTTCAGCCTGATGATGGTCCTATAGGACCGAAACTAGTTGCAACAATTTATAAAACAGTTGTGGGATAGACTTTGAGTTTCCTTTGAATCTTTTTCTTTTTCTTTTTAGAACTAAAATTTTACATGAATAAATTCAACCTACCCGGTTTTAATATAAACCTATACCTACCTATACATAATATTAGGAAAACAACATTTAATATTTTATATTTAGATAAAATTTATTGTATCACTCCTTACTATGTGGAAGTCCATCCTACTAAGAACAATAAAAAATAAAACTTTTTAATAAAAATTCCACTTTTATTTTTAAAATTTAACTGTTATTGAGTTTTTAAGAAGCAATTTTTAGTAAACAGTGAAATTTTTGTTAAGAAGTTTTATTTTTTATTGTTCTTAGTTAAACTTAGATTATTGAAAATGAACTTTTTAAAGTAATCATAAAATTTGTGGACTTCCTTAAGATTATGGAGCAGTTGATTAATTTGTACTAAATAAAGTGGGAGTGGATCAAAATTTGTCTGTGGTTATTTTAAAAGATAAAAAGTTTGCAGATAAGTATTGTTGATTAAAATACATAAAATATTTCAGGGAACAAACAGTACAATATACATGGTGATTGATTAGTGTGAGGAAGCTCAGTAGATCTGTTATGGTAAAAATTACAAAAAAAGTGATTGACAAAAAAGCTTTAAACTCCACATTTTAAAATTAGTTACAACCTTACAGGTTGTTCCATAAGATGGTGGCAAACCAAACTTATAATTTTTTAAATGTACCACCCTGTATTTAATTTTAAATTTGAAATCTGCTTCACTTTCACATCACAACAATGTAAAGTTTCATTATGTTATATCTAGTATTTAAAAAGTTATAACCAATTTTACTTGAATTTGTATCAAGTTTTAATCCCTGTATAAATAAAAAGGAGAATAGAAACATTGATCTATTGCAACCATAGGTTTTTAATAATTGTTAAAATTTATAAAACATATTTGTTTTTATAATATTCGTTAAATCATATACAGGGTTAGTCCAAATGCAAGTACATTATTTTCTTAGTAATTTTATATAGAACACCCTGCATTTTATATCACTATAGAAAAGTACTAGTAGTACTTTTAAAATCTCAACGTTAAAACAGGCTCAATATCAAATCAGTAAAAATTTAATTAAGCTTTGCAAAACCACTTCTTTTTTATTTTATTTTTTCTTTATTCCATTTGTTAGGTTGTGAACATACTTAAAATTAACTATACAAGTATTATTTTAGGGTTAAGTGCAAGAATATTTTTATTATTTCTCGGCAATAAAAATAAACTTCGCCCTTTATTTCAGCATGTTTTATAATTTTTAAATTGTAACTAGAGTAGGTAGTTAAAAGTATCACTGCGTGCCGAGCGAAGTGAGGTTCGCAGCACCAAATTAATTATAACTAATGATTTTTAAATTAGTTTTGATTGATTTGGTGCTGCGAGTAATTCTTTTACAATAATACAAAATTAATACATAATTGAGCTGGCAAAAATAGTTTTTAAATTAATAAAAATTGATTTAAATCAAGTAAGTCATCCATTCTCTAATGTGGGTAGAATCCAAAAGGTTCAAAGAAAAACACAAAGTCGATCCCACAATTTTTAATTTAATAATGAAAAGACACCAAAATTGTTGTAGGTGAGTTGTCAACTTACAACTCATAAAATAGATAACTTTAAATTATGTTAATACATATGAAAATCTCCAAAGAGATCACCTCATAGAAATATAAAACATACAGCAAATATGATAATATTGTTTAAGTTCTCTAATAACTTTCTAAAAAATTTTTGATTATACAAAACAAATCATAAGAAAATACAATATATTGTAATGATAAATCAACATTATTACTAAATGGTACACCAAAAAACAAGAGCTGAGTAATGTACTTAAGGTTAAATCAAAATTTATATGATGTCCTATGTCCTATTACCATATAAGTTTTAAAGCCACTAACCATATCGTGCCCTTAATTTTATATTTCTTACTAATTTTTGATATATCTTTATAAATTTTAATATCATTTCTTTTAATATTTTCTTTCCCCAATTTTTCATGTTTCTTACTTATCCAATAATGTTTGCTTAAGTGTTGATGTTCCAAGATTTAGGGTTTTTCTCCTGATGATTCTTGGTAAGTGTGAAGATATCTGTAATTTTTGAATTTGATATTTAATAATAAAATATTTTTATATTTTTCATTGCTTTGTTTAGTCAAGTTAAAATTGTGTATAATGTTCATATTTTGATCAGTATTTTTAGCCTGATGATGGTCTGGTAGACCCAGACTAGTTGCAAGCAATTTTCATTATTGAATTAAAAATTGTGGGATCGACTTTGTGTTTTTCTTTGAACCTTTTAAAAATTGATTTGGTATTATTATAAAGGTATCACTGCGTGCTGAGCGAAGCGAGGTTCGGAGCACCAAATTAATTATAACTAATGATTTTTAAATTAGTTTAGATTGATTTGGTACTGCGAACCTCGCTTCGCTCGGCACGCAATGAATCATTTATAATAATACAAAAATTAAACATAATTGAGCTGGCTAAAATAATTCATTAATTCATAAAAATTAAAACAAATTTATTTTGAATTCAATTATACCATTTTAGGTAACTAAACCAAATCAATCTATACTAATCGAGTTAGAAAAAATGATTTTTAAATTAGTTTGTAGATTGATTTGCTGCTGTGAACTTCGCTGACGATGCTAATTTTAGCGAAACAGCTGTAATTGCATTTTAAAAACCTATTTTTCGAATAAAAAGTAGAAGTTTCGTTCAAAGGTTTATTTGTTTATTGTTCTAAATAAGATAATGTTTACATTCTGGATATAGTTCTCCCTAAATATGTTATGGAAAACCATATAAAGCATCTCTGCAAATATAGCTACTTTTATAGTTTAAATTTTTATTTTCAACACAAATGTGCAATATTGTAATTTTTTAAATAATTAATTTACTTATTAAATTTAATGTATAGAGTGTACATTGTGGTACATGATGATTTCTTTCTTTCTTTAATAAAATCTAAATTTTGTTCATTAACCAAATATGTAGCAAATATTTACAGGGATGGGGTATCTATAGGTGAAAAATGTTTAAATATTAGTTTTAGTGAAAAATGTCATTCTTGATAAAAAGTTTTGCTTGTTCTGAAACCCCATAAAATATAATAAAATTCAAGTATTTCAAAATCCGTCTCATTTTATAGCCAGTTGTATGAAAACCGTATGAATTTGTGCACTAAGTTTGAAAATAATGTATTAATCTAGTGAGTGACGTTTACGATGTACCCAGTAACTGCCAACTTTTATAAATAATTTTCAAATTGTCATTCTTTAATAAATATTAGAAAACAATGTTAACTATTCAAAAATTATAATCACTATCAAAAACAACAATACAGAATAATAATGTAAGAAACACCAAGTAAACAAAAAAAAATCTATTCAATATATCCTCCCCCAGCTACAAAACATCTCTCAATTCTCTTTCTAAATTCTTTGTAAGTATTTCGCAGCATTTCTGGGGTAATTTCGTTAACGGCATCGTTTCAAGTCTTCAATATTATGGTTTAAATTATTTGCGTAAACTTTTTGGTTTTAAGTAGCCCCATAAAAAATTCTAAAATAGTTAAATCGGGGGATCGGGGCGGAAAAAATATTGGTCCATAACGTTCCATCCATCGTCCATGAAAATATTTATCCAGTCATCCTCTAATAAGCAAAGTCGAATGTGACGAACATCCATCATACTGAAAGTACATCTTAGACCTTTGCTCCAAGGGAATATTTTATAATTCAGGTATTAAGAAGTTATCAAGCAAGTACAAATATACCTCCTGATTTAATGTATCTTCCAGAAAATACGGTCCATCCGATCCGGTAAAACCGCACACCAAACATTAACTTTTTTAGCAAATTGATTACAGTTAAGTCCAACCTTGTGTCAAAATCATAAGGTATGAATGAATTTCGGTTTGAATAGACAAATTTTGTTTTGCTCAAATATTTTCTGTAAGTGACTCTTGCAAAAACCAACCTTCACTGCTCTTTTTCATAGACTCAACTTGGGATTTTCCCTTAACGAATGCATAGCTAGTGCAGTAGCTGCATCATCCTCCTCAACGAACGCCTTTTTCAATTTCTTTTTGTCTTGATCAGATCCTGTCTTATCAAACTTCTTTATTAATTTTTTTAATCCACACCGCGTAATGGATACATCTGGATATTTTTCGTGAAATTTTGCAATTACATACTGGTACGAAACTTCCCAATACCATAACACTTAATAAAATATACTCTTTTTTTAATAGTTAACATTGTTGTCAAATAGTTATTAAAGAAAAACAATTTGAAAATAGTTTATAAAAGTTGACAGTTACTTGGGACACGTAAACGTCACTCACTAGATTAATATATTATTTTCGAACTTAGTGCAAAAATTCATACGGTTTTCATAAATAAAACTGGCTATAAAATCAGATGGATTTTTTGTTTTATTTTATGCGGTTTCAGAATAAGCAAGACTTTTTATCAAGAATGACATTTTTCACTAAAACTAATATTTAAACATTTTTCTCCTATAGGATCCGTGGACACGCTGTATATGTTTATGTAATTGTTTTGAACAATCTAAGAACGATACCTACATCTGTCAAAATGCAACTGGCATTACATGAACAACAAATATTTTTAAAACAATAATTGAGTTGGAGGAAAATAATAAACTGTTTTTTGTATATTGAATCAGGTAATTGTTTAATTAATGTAATGATTAAATTATTTGTTTTAGGTATATAAAAATTTTACCGTTGATAATCATGACAAAATGGATTGCACTTTCGGATGGATCATGTGAAATGTATAAAAATTCAGTTTTTTACTACACAATGGAGCAGATTCTCTATCGTTACATTACCTGCACTCAACTAACAGCAAACGATGACATAAACAAACAAATATTGTCAACTTTAAATACCAGCTGCAAATATTTGGAAATATTAAAAAGCAGTCTACCAGAGATAAATAAAGAAATGTTCGTTTCATTAAACTTTACGCAGATTACCATCGACGCAGGTGTCCAAATAATCCAAGAAAAAACTTTCGAACGTTGTAACATATCTGCAATAATAATTGATAACAATGGACTTCGCAAAATTAAAGATTACGCTTTTAAATCATTTAGCATTGACATAGTAAGCATGCAAAACAATTATTTGACAGAAATAGGAACTAAAACTTTCGCGGGTGCCGTAAATTTGAGGAAACTTAATCTTCGTATGAATAACATAACCTCCATAGAAGTTGATGCGTTTAAAGATTTGGTTAACTTGCAGGAATTAAATTTATCTTCTAACAATTTGAAGAATATCGTATCGGACGCATTTAAATTTTTGATAAATCTTCGGGAATTGGATGTGAGCAATAACATATTAAAAGAAATCGAAAAAAATCTATTTATCAATAACAAAATGTTACAACATCTTGACATACATAATAACTCTTTAAGTATGTTGGATACTGGTTATTTTCCCAAATCTTTAGAGGAACTGAAAGCAGAATACAACAAGATAGTATTTTTTAATATATCAAATTTACCCAGACTTATTTCTGTTAATTTAGACTCCAATAAAATATCTAAATTATCGAAATGCTTTAACAATTTACCAGCACTAAATATTTTACAACTCAGCAACAATTATTTAGGTAAAAGTTTATCAGAAAGTACAACTGCCTTTTCTGTATTAACGAACCTTTCTATATTAGAGCTTGATAACAACAATTTGAAGTATTTCAACTCTAGCGGTATAAAAAATATCAATACCCTAGAAGGACTTTCCTTGGCCAATAACTATCTTACCAATATCGATTTTTCTGAATTACCTGCAAATATTAAAATACTAAACGTAAGCCAAAACTTCATATCCGAATTGAAAAAAATTTCAAAACTGTCGTCAGTATTAAAACTAGAAATAAGCTACAATAACCTGTCACAAATAGATTATGATTCGTTCACTGGGCTCAACCAATTACAAGGTTTATACTTAAGCCACAATTCCATAAAAAAATTATCTTTAGGTTGTTTTAGAAACTTAAAGGCACTTCAACAGTTAGATTTAAGTTATAACCAAATTGCCGATATCAGTGCTGGAGTTTTAAACGGTCTAGATAGTATAACTGAATTAGATTTAAGCCATAATCAATTAAGTTACTTAAATGAAGACATTTTCCACAATATGAAAATTTTAAAACATTTAAACATAGCTTACAACGACTTGACTAACGTTAATATTAAAGGTATTCTCGTGCATGATCCATGGTTAAGATCAATAGACGTTAACGGTAACAATTGGTCTTGCAAATTGTTAATCAATTTAACCAGGGATCATAGACTTTTAGATGTGAAAAGTGGCGATTATTATAATGTAAGCAACGTTTATGGGATACCTTGTAATGAAACCACACCAACTGTTGTAAAATCTGAAGATGATTTTTCTAAAGTCCTGTCTACTTTAAACATTGCTATTGCTAGTGCAAATAATATTTCAGTTAAAATAAGCGTTATTATAGCTTTAATCATTTTGATACTGATTTTAATGAGTATCAAATTTATTTTTACAAAGTATTATTCCCAAGTTACGGCCGGTAAGCAATTTATTTACCAAAAATCGGGAAGTGAACCAGAAATACACCTTATATAAATTATTTATTTTATACAGTTGTATAAATTTCATAAACTTCGGCTGTTTGGAAACAAAATTCTATCAGCAATCATTTAAATCGTGTTAACCGATTTTGATTTAAGATTTTTTGTTATATTCAGCATCAAAAACAGTATTTTGGCTTAAATTTTCATAGCTTAATTTCTGTTTTTAAGACCCTTTATGTTAATTTTATTTTTATTGGCCAAAAAATACGAAAGAAGATTAGGCATTTTTTTTCCTTAAATATGACTACACCACTGGATTCAGAATCGCCACAAATGTAAACCACCAAAATTTTATAAAAAAATGTGTATTAACGACCAAGATATTACAACATAATTTTGGAAAAAGTCGTATTTTAATTAATTTTTTACGTAAAATGTAGACAAATTTTAAAAATGACAACATGGCAAACAGAAACAAACACATATTGCACAGTAACAATTCGAAGCTGATAACTAAACCCATTCTGATGTTGTAGCTTCTGAAAATAATGCAAAATTGTGCTGATGTGGTGAAAATATAAATTAACATCTAATAATACATTTTAATTAATAATACTAATTTAATTCTAAATTTTTGTAGCTTCAACTAGACCTCCGTTAATTTCCACATATTTTTCATATCTTTTGCGACTCTGTCTCAGCGCTTTTTTTATTTCTTGTGACGTTATTTCAGCACAGGTCTCTCGTATTCTGTCACACAGTTCTGCTTTATTCTTTGGACGTTTCTTATACACTTTTTGCGTCAAAATACCCCACAGATAAAAATCCAATATAGTTAAAACGGGTGACCCAGGAGGCCATTCGATCAACTCGCTGCCGCGACCCAACCATTTGAACATTTTTCGTTAAGCCACTGCCTGAAAATCCTTGAGTAATGCACAGAACAACAACTTTACTATCTAACTAAAATATCAAATTTCTTCTTTCTGTTAGTGGCAGTTCATCAATTTAATCGGAGACATACTTGCAATTTTATTTGAATTTTGTAAAAATGGCCTTGATAAATATGGACATAATAAAGCTGCGAACATTACGAAAACTAAGTTGCAAATTTAGTGTTAAATTATTATTACTTTGATCAAATGTATTGTTAGTTATTTAAGAGTTGTTAATTTGTATTTTCATCACATCCGCACAATTTCGGAAGCTGTAACTTCAGAACGGGTTAAGTTGTCAGCTTCCAATTTTTACTGTGCAATATGTTTTGGTCCTAGTTCATGTTTATCATGTTGCTATTTTTAAAATTTGTCTACATTTTACTTAAAAAATTAATAAAAATACAACTTTTTCCAAATTCATGGTCGTTAATAAATATTTTTTTATAAAATGTTGGTAGTTTACATTTGTAACGATTTTGAAACCCGTGGTGTAGTCATTGTATAGTCATCTTTTTTGGCAAATAAAAATTAACATAAAAGGGTCTTCAAAATAGGATTTAAGTTATGAAAATTTGTGCCAATATAATGTTTTTGATACTGAATATAACAAAAAAAAAATAAATCAAAATCGGTTGAAAAATGCGGATTTTACAGGATCTCACTTTATGATCTATTTTCTTAAAAGAATGTTTTGCATTACTGAATAACTTACATTTTTCACTGAAATATGTCTTTAAAATGATTTTTATAGCTGAAATTTAGTATTGAAGCTTTTTGGAGCCTGAAAATCTGTATTTATCTTTAAAATAACTTTTAACAACTTGGATTTACCTTTATGACAAAATTATATAGAAATTTTATATAATACTTCCCCTCAATTCAAAATTTATAGCTATCCACTTTCACTTCTCTTCTATTTGACTTTTGATTTTTGCAGCCCTGCAAACAGCCCTGCAAATATTATTAATGTCTGGGTATATCACCGCTATTTTTCGATGCCAATTGATCCCTTTTTAATAAATAAATCAGATTAATCAGAAGACTGTAGACTGGTCTAGATATGTTGCTGATGTATTCGCATTAATTGATGGCTCGATTGAAGATATTAATTTGATATTGTCGAAAATAATATAATAATATAATAGTTGCCTAAATTTCATAATACCTTAAAATTTTCTATATTTCACAATCTCAACTAATCTTTTAACACCCAAAAATTCTAATTATCCTTATCACCAAAAGATGGCGGCCTTGAGGACCTTTGAGGATACCGATGACTGAAGCCTCTTACAACAGAGAAATTTTGGTAGTAAAACAATTGGCAGCTACTAATGGTTTTTCAAATAATGTTGTGGAGAAATCCATTAATAAGATCAAATATCACCAGCTTTGAACTTTAGCTTCCTTATTTCGAACAAATATCTTCTAAAGTTGCTTCTATTCTCGGGAGTAAAATTCCAAATCTTAAGATTGACACCTGTCAAGACCTGGTAAATTTAGCTTTGGCCACCACTTAAAGTTCAACAAGCACTGTTGTTCTCCATACAAAAACAGTACTATTCTTCACGATATTCCGGTGAATAGCAATTTGAAAATGAATGTGCTTGAAGATTTAGAATTAACTATTTAAAAATTTAAATTTAAAACGTTGGCAATAATGGTGTTTATTAAAAAACTCCGTTAGGTCATAACCTTTAATTTCTGCTTGTTATATTCTAATCTATATGATGAATTAGGTGGAAGTAACATATCAATTTCTATACGTAACAATGCTGCTCTATAGCATTGCATGTTGCTTTTATTTATAATACGTTTTTTTGTAAATAACATTTATACAAGCGCTATATTATACCTGTTCTCATTGTATTTTACTTATTTTTTATGTAATAAGTAATTTTGTTTGTCATATAAATATGTTCTGTCTATAACTGTTATGAAAATTGACCTATGTGTAAAACAATTTAAAAATTGTTAGAAGGCAAATTAAATTGAAGATATTTTTTAGTTTCAGGTTAAATTGTTAATAATCGTTTTAGATTATTATTATTAAGTATTTATGTACTATTTTTTAATAAACATTCAATCTCAAACAATGTTTTATTCCAATATACAGAGCGTCCTAAATCCCATCGAGAATATATTATGGTATATTGTTTAAAAAATAATTATACACAATTACTGATTAAACTAACACGCCTCAAACAAAACATACAGTGAGGAAAAGCCGAATGAAATATTTTCATTGTTTCGTTAATAAACATATTTATAGAAACTCCCGAAACACGTCAAAATTAGGTTATACATTGTCACTCTTTAAAGTGAAAATTTGATCCCTACCTTCAACCCCCTTTGAGTGCTTGAGCTGGATCAGGAAATAAATTGATCGCATCAAATTTTTCTCAATGAAAAAGGGACCAACAATATGGTTTTAAACAATCCCTGCTCAAACAATAAACTTTTGTGGCTATTGTGTATGGTCCTTTCTCATTTTTGGATAGAGAATGAAGATACCTTTTAAACGATATATCACAAGCCGAAACTTTAAAAAATTGGGGGTTGTAACTGTCACTCAAAGGGGGTTGAAGGTAGAGATAAAATTTATAATTTAAATTTGACGTGTTTAGGGATTTTGTATAAATATGTACAGTTACCAAAATAATGAATTTATTCCATTTGGATTTTCGACACTGCATACAAATGTTTTTGAGTATGTAAAACCCTAATGAACAAAAGTTAAGGCCATAATTCATAATAATTATTTATGTTTGTGAAAACAAAATTCTTTATTTTATCGTTAAAAATATGAAAAAAATGCTAAGTAGTATTTTTGAAATAAATTTCCATATTATTATTTATGGCCAAACAAAATAAATTTATTAACAGAAAAACATTATTAGATTACAATAGTATATTATGTATCTAGGAGTAAAAGCGATACATTCCCGGACAACAATGTAAATTGTTGGCCGAGGCCAACAAACATTGGAGTCTGGGAATGTACTTTTACTCCGAGGTGCACATACTATTTTTTCTGAAATCGCGTCAATACAAAAATTAAGAGATTTTTATAAATGCATAAGAATTTTTGATAACGATTACTGCCAAGAACAAAATACAACCTCGCGATCTGAAAATTTAATGATTGCATACTTTTCAGATTTATCGAAGAAGTTAAAAGCTTCTACATTGTGGTCAAATTACTCAATGCTGAAAAGCGTAGTACCAGAGAAGATATTGATATAACAAAATATTTTAAACTACGTGCCTTTCTAAAACGTCAGTGACAAATAAACCAAGATCTTTTATTATAAACGAAACTTATATGCCATTATATAGAAAATATGTCGCATGTCGTCCACAAAATTGTGAAAGATGTCGCTTTTTCTTTAAATATTTAAATGGGAAAGGTTGCAGGCAAGTAGTGGGAGTACATCAGTTTGGCAAAATGGCTCAAATTTTTAAATTTGCCAAATTCAGATGAAACACAGGACATTGTTTCCGTCGATCCTCTGCAACAATTTTGGTAAATGCTGGAGCAGATTTAGTTGCTTTAAAAAGACATGGGGGATGGAAATCCTCAAGTATTGCCGAAGGATATATAGAAGAATCTTTCACAAATAAAGTAGACATAGCAAATGAAATATTTAGACGGGAAAAAGACAAAGAGAATTCTGTTAATACCATTAGTTTTATTACCGAAGAAGAAAATAGTAATAACTTTGCTAACCTTTCAGAAAAAACAAATAAAGAGGAAAGTAACAAAGAAAACTTTTTGACTGGATTACACCCTATATTTAATAATTTGCACAACTGCAATATTCAAAAATAATTAAATAAATACGAGTTCGTTGTTTGAGTATATTTATTAAATTTACTGTACATAAAAAACTGACGTAGGCTAAATTTTAAGGCCTAGGCCGGGAAAATTTTTCCTGTACTGTCCGAGAAAGTTCGTTGTCTAGCAACAAACAAATTTATTATAACAGCGTAATTTGGGGTACGACATTAGTCTGAAAAAATAAGTATTCCGAAACGATTTCAGAAAAAAAAATTAAAAATTGTTACAATAATAAAAAAATACATAAATATTCAGCAAATATTCTAAGAATACCTTAATGTTAATAATGTTACATGAAATAATAGAAAATAAAGAAGTGGTATGTTATGTAAGTAATGGATTCTAGTAAGATTTTGACAGAAGACTAGCTAAAGAATGAAAACATATTATGTCACAGTCATCCGAAAGTTGAATGCAGTTTTTACATATTCTAAGCAGAGGTGAATTAAAGAGGATATTGATTCTATTGATTCTTGTATTGTAGGTCTAAAGTAGATTATATTATCGAGAGTGTACTGATGCACCAATATAGCTTGATCAAATCCCCTGTGGGAATAAACTCCCCAACTCTTCTACTAGCTAGAAACTTACGAAACCTTCGTTGCACTTTTTAAAGAGAATCAATGTAGGTTTGGTAGTGTGGACTCCAAACTATACCTGCATATTATAATTTGGACCTCCCAGCATAAAAAATACTGTTTTTAATGCATCTAAATTTATTAATTTTCAACAAATTTCTAATTATAAATCCTAAAGACCTGATAGCCTGCGATAATACAGTTATTATATGATCAACGTATTTTAATTCGAAGTCATACTAAATGTGCAAACCTTACAAACAGCTTATTATTTTCACAAATTTTCAGTAATTTTGTTTACTTCTTTTTTTTATTTTAGCCATTCGCAAGAGGGCATACACCCTTTTATACTGCGCTCGAGGGTACAGTACTGTACTGTATGTATGAGATATTGATATGTATGAGATATTGAGATATGACTGTATGTATGAGATACTTATGTGCTCTGGTTTTAAAGCATTGGATGTTGTTTGTATCTATCTGGAAATATTGATGTTGGTAGTTTGTTCCATTCCATGGCTGTTCTATAAAAAAAAATCTGGTTCAGAGATGTCCTTGATGTTTCCAGTTGCACAGTCCAAGTATGCGAATTTTGTGCCATTCTAGTGTTACGTCTGAATGTAGCTTGTAGTGGTATTAAGGTAGCAATATCTTCGAAACACTGACCATGGAAGTATTTGTAAAAAAGTGTTATATCCCCAACAATTATTCGGTATTCTAGTATATTTGTGCCGGATTGTTGATTAATTTTATAGCTCGCTTTTGAATTGAGTCTAATAATTTGAGACAATGTTTAGGAGCTGAATTCCAGACATGGGAACAGTATTCCATTTGCGGTCTTATCTGTCCTTTGTAGATCGTCAGTAGTTGTTGCGCAGTAAAATATTTTTTGGCTCTATATAAGAATCCTAGTTTCTGGGCAGCCTTTTTGGCAATTATCTTAACGTGCTCTTCATATGAAATATTGTTGGAGCCTGTCACTCCTAGAATTGACAAAGATGCATTTGATGTTATATTATTGCCATTCATTGTTAAGGATACATCTGGGCAACTCGTTTTGAGAGAAAATGTCGCGTATTGTGTTTTGGCCACATTAAAATTGACCAGGTTCCTACTTCCCCACTCTATTATTATTTTAAGTCTTTGTTGATAGATTTAATTTGTAGAGTTCTTCTTCTATTAGACTCCTGCATGGAAAGCGGACGATTTGATGAAAATGATGAGATCAAGGTACTGTCATCTGCAAAACTGTAAATCGGATTATGAGTAGCACAGATAAGGTCGTTGATATGTAGAAGGAATAAAGTCGGTGATATGAGACATCCTTGTGGCACTAGAGAAGCAGACAATATTCCTTTTTATATATTTAAATCATCCCCAATAATTGTAAAATTCTATGTAATGGTTTTACAAATACTTCAGAACAGTCTGTTAAAAGAAAACTAGAAATTTGTCACTTACAGATGTAAATTTATTCGAAAGCTTGTTTGTTGCAGTTAGAATATCTTCTTTAGATAGTTTAAAAATGGTTATTGATATTTGAATAAGCAGTGGCAAGTTGTGTACCACCGTAGAAACTCTCAAAATAATCTGCAAATCCCTCCACAACTTATTCCAGCTTATAAAAATTAATTAAAATTTGATTCTTTAAAATATCCCTAGACTTCATTTTTAAGTTTAATCCTCAATGCTTCATGCAAATAAAACGCAGCAGTTTGATTAAACAAAAGAATCAAAAGAAAAACTTCCTATTCCCATGACATCGAGCATCACTTACTATACTTTCTTAAGATTATTTCATTGAAGTTGATGGTCTAACATCGTAATGCTGACTCAGTGGTAGTAAAGAAAAAAAAATCTTTTCCGGTGTATCATGATAAAAGGGCAGATGAAAGAAAAAACGACACTAAACACGTACACCAATAACACAGAATTCGATCAACCATAAAGGGGATTTAATTGTAGTAGGCTAGCACTGATTGGAAACATCAAGAGTAAAAAGGGCCAAAGTCAGAGGTTGTGACTAAGACATATTACCAGTGGCGGAACTATATATTCCCATCAACTCCGTAAATAAACATAACTCAATATTTATTAGCTTTAATTAGAGTAATTAGCTATATTTTTATATAAACACAAATATAAAAGTGAAGATAGGTATTTATAAACTGTATATGTTTAGTATTTATTTTTATTAAATAAATTGATCTCTTATTGGCTATTTGTACAAAAAACACTTACAAGCATTGCTAAAGGGGACAACTTAAGTTTTAAAAATTGTATTTATTTGTTTATTTCTTAATAACTTTAATCTATTTTGTTTTAAATATCAGTTATTTTAAACTACTTATCCAGTAACCATTTTTACTTGTTTTTGATGTCTCCAATGCGTTTGACTCAGGGCCGGTTTATCAATAACAATTTATCTGTCAGTTAATGCTTAACTACCAGTTATTTTTGAAAGGTCGGTTTATCAACAACAGGTTAAATTTATTGGACAGCTAAAATGTCACATATTTATCTGTAACTTTCAGCTGGCGGTTAGGTCGATATTTGAAGGTTAAGGTATATTACATAACCTCACTTTATGCACAACAGTTGGTTTGTTTTGATTCCGAACTTTTTTGGTGTGTCTAATTTACTTGGGTTTGATCAAAGTGAAAAATGGAAAGTACCAGTACGACTAAGAAGAGAGGATGCAATTTCACAGCAGATGAGAGAAATTTGCTTATAAAAATTACAAATAAACATATCTAAGGTGTCATCGAGAATAAAAAAAACGGATGGGACAACCTGGAAATCGAAAATCACCTACCTATTAGTGCAAAACTCAAGTGAATCCTCAATGAGTTCTAATATTGACAGAACAATCTCTTTTGTCATCCTAAATCTTGCATAAAAATCCTGATCATTCCACTTTTCGAAGTTGTCTACTCTTTCCCTAACTGTATACGGCCTTTTTTCGTGCTCAAGAACTCAAGAACAGAATATAATCATCCAAAAAATGCATGTTCATCAACAATCAAAATATCTTCAGAAAGTAAAAACACAAACTTTTGCATAAACAAAAACAACCAACAATAACCTAACAAAACGGTCGTGACATCTCCATTAATGTGACATGACCTTGTTCTTTTAACAACCAATGAGATTGCTTACATTAATTCATCAGCATTGCCAACTTTCATTATCTATCAGTTAACTAACTAGAGGATAAAAACGAGTTGATAAACCGCTTCCGAACAAACTGGAACTTTATCTGCTTGTTAGTTTTATCTGTCGGATACCTAACTGATTGATAATATTGGCAATTGATAAACCGGCCCTCAGTTAACAGAAATGATATCTGGAAGATAAAAAAAATTAATTAAATTAGATAGGTCATCCATCTCTAATGTGGTTGAATCCAATAGAAAAGATCCAATAAAACGCAAAGTCAAAACCACAGACGTTTATTCAAGTAATGCATAATTATTGCAACTAGTTTCGGTCTAAATCAGACCATCATCAGGCAGAGTCACAAGAGTAGAAATTGAGAATATTGAAACAACGTAGGTAGGTGTAAATCGTAATATTACATTTAATTGATGCTAAGTGAAATGGATTTGAATATTGTGGTATGTGTTAAAATATTTTTATAAAATTATCAAAAATTAACTAAATACAGGGGAATTTTAGGGAAATTCTGCTAAATGGAGTAAGAAACCAAAAGTAGGATAAGAGTTAAGGAGTAGAAGGAGGGATTATATCCCACTGGATGGAGTAAAAAACCAACAGTGGGACGAGGGAGAGGGTAGAGAGTTCCCACTAAATGAAATAAAAAACCAAGAGTGGGAAGGAATTTAAGGTTAAATGGTTGATACTAGGATGGGAATAGCTAGGGTGTAGGAAAGGATGGTGGGCGTCAGAAAAAGAACCACAGTAGGAGTAGAAAAAACTACTAGTCAAAATTTCTTTTAAAGAATGTGGGTAATATCTCAGGACGAATAGTCCAGTAGTAGAAAGGAGATTTTAGAATGTGGTTGTGGGATAAGTAACTAAATTTCTTTTTTGATTCACAATATATGCTGAAACATGGTAGACATAGTTAAATTGTCGAAAAAGTCCATATCAAAACGACAAATAACTTGGATTTATATTTCACCCAATTAGAGCACTGATACCGGCACCATAAGTTAAAGTAAAAGCATTTTTTCAATATTCAAATCCACTTCTCTTAGCATCAATTAAATGTAATCAATTTACACCTACCTAGGTTGTTTCAATATTCTCAATTTCTACTCTTGTGACCGAAACTAGTTGCAATTAATTATACATTACTTTAATAAAAGTCTGTGATTTTGACTTTGCGTTTTATTGGATCTTTTCTAAATATCTAATTGCCAACATTTAAAATTTATACAAATTAATTAAAAACTATATGAGAATAAGTCATAAAGTGTCAGAAAACTTTGAAACTACAGCTGGAGTACGACAAAGAAAAACATTCAGCCCATATCTGTTCAAAATAAAGATATAACATGTAAAGGATAAAACTAAATCTACTAGTGTTTAAGGATGACCTTGTTTTTCTCTCAAACGAGGTAAAAGATCTACTACAACATATCCTTGAAGTATGGAACAAAGAACTATATATGGACAAAACTAAAAGTATGATGATTGCAAAAGATGGGTTCTTAACCAGAACCACAAAACATTGTTGGACTCATCCCCGAGAGGATGCCTACCAACCAAACCCACCTCAAATCTTACCGTTACCCTCTGCCTAGAAATCACTAACCTAGCATACTTCAAGACAGGCGACGATCATTCACACACTCCCGCAATACAATTATTCCACTCATGCCATCACTTCCACTTTCTCACCATTTCCTTCTCCATCTAATCTTGAACTTAATCTCTTTTCACACCATTTCACCGTCGTTTCTTCGCCATCAAGTGTATGACCTCAACAGCACACCTACTGCTATGCACCTACTGTCCTCTACCCTTGCACCACCTTCAACAGTTTAAATATTTGGGAATGATAATAACACAAGAGGGAATAATAGAAGCAGAGATAGAAGATACAAGAGAGGCTTTCAATAGGTAATATTTCCAATCAAACAGACATATATTTAAAAAAGCTCTTTACAAAAACAAAAATAATAATGTTTAACACATTGTGCATAGCTACACGAAAATATGGACCTAAAGTGTGGACACTAAACAGAAAACTAAGCGAAGAATACAGGTTAGTGAAAAGAAATTACTAGGATGAATAGAGGGTGTAAAACTGACAGCCAAAGTGAGAAATATAGAAATAAGAAAGATATTAGAAGTTTAATCAGTGAGCATCCAAGGAGCATCCAAGGAGCACATCGCAAGATTGGCAAAGAAAGTTTGGAAAATGAGAAAAGTAAAAAGAAAATCAAGGGCAGACCAAGGCGAACATGGAAAGACTAAAGGAATACTTGGTGCAAATGAGGATAGCTTGGAGAGGTGCGGGAGAAATGTTTAGAGATAGAAAAATAGAGAAAGAAAATTATAGAAGACGTGGGGCAGTAACATCACTAACCTCTACACTGACAGGTAGAAGAAGAGCGGATTATGTATCTATGTGTACTTATTTTTACTTAGGTATATTGTTACCTTTAGCAATGCTTGCAAGTGTTATTTGCATGTTTTAAGTCGACAGGATCAACTTTATATTTATTTTTACCTTTTGGGTATGTTCTTTTTTTGTAATTTTTATGCTTAAACTTAAACATAACAGTATATTATAAAGTGATGATGGCCTCCATGTTAGTCCGAAACTAGTGGTCGATTCTTTTGTCACTAATTATAATAAAATTCTGTAACATTGACTTTAACTACGTTACAATAAAGAGTATTAAATTTATTGTACCCACCTTTACGTTTTGGAAATCCATATTCGAAATGGCTTTCATTGTAATTTAAAACATAATTTTTTCAAATAAACTTGGAAATTACGTTCAAACGAAGAGTTTTAAATTATTTTTAATAAAGAGTATTGATTTCATCCACTGGTTGCTTAGACTGTGAGCTGTTCTGGACGTTTTTATTTATGTAAATAGTGATATCTCTATTTTTTATATATTCTTAGCTCATTTGATTTTTTTGGGAATATAAGTCTCTAATCTCCAATTTGTTAATATTAGTTATAGTATCGGGTAAACGAATCTAGTAAATTGACATATTAAGACTATTTTTAAATATTAATAAACAGAAATAAACTTTAAAATGTACTAATAGTTTGTAGAAATGATATAATATAAACAAATGATTTTCGAGTTCTGGACTTCTTACGAACCCGCCACTGTTTGAAGACATCCCAGGGTGGTGAACTTTGATCAGATACTTTTCGGTAATGTTCCTCGGGCCCTTGGGAATCTGATAATTGTTGAAATATAAGACCTGTCGGTCTATCTGTCCACCACGCACTATTCTCCTATTAAACATTGATCTAATATAGATGTTTCCTCGTTAAGACAGTTTCATCTCTTAAGGTAATCCGACGGGAGATTGTCTTTATCTAATGATTTCAGTGATTGTTTCTTTTTTCTTCAAATACGGTTAATAACTAGTAATGAGACAAATTGAAAATATAATTAATTCTTCTTGATTATTTTTAACGGAAAGAAAAACACAAAGTCTATGTCACAGAATATTATTAATTAAAATAAATTGATAGAAGCAGCTATAAATTTGAGGAAAGAAAAACAGCTAAAAAAATTCTAGGACCTTTTTTGCGTGTGTTGTCTGACTGATTTTTATTTCTCCATTGATACTTTTTTCAATTTGCAAACCTAAAAAATATGATAGAGATTATTTTAAATTCAGTCTTTAAATCTTCAATAGAATCAGTCATATCGTCATGACAATTAGCTGCCACTAAACCATCATCGACATATAGAGCAATGCTTAACTTTTTGTTACTTCGGTTTCTTATATACAAGCAAGGATCAACAGCACTTGATTTAAATCTAAGATTTTGTAAAAAAATGTTAATGTACTAACATCTGTTTCTGGTTATAGCCATCTGATGGTTTCATAACAATATTTTCTTTTAACTCTCCTTAGAGAAAAGATATCGAAACAGCAAACTGTTACAATAAAATCTTTCTACTTGTCGCAATACTCAGACAGATTACTTTGATTACTAGCCTTGACTTAAAGTTTTAACTATCAATAGAACCATCGGGATTGGTTTAAAGTTTACAAACCCATTTTCATGGCAATGCTTCTGCACCATCTGGTAACTTAAAGATGTTCCAGGTTTTATTTTCATTTCTTCTTCCTCCTTTATATAGGCAAACTTGCCTGATTTCTTCCAACACATCCTCATACTCCCAGGTCCTCAATCCATCTTCCCTACTATTGATTTGTCTCGTGCAATCCTTACTATTATGTTCTCATTCATTTTACTGATATGTTGATTCTACTCTTCTTTTCTTTGTCTGGTCCAGGTGTTTATGTTGTCGACTGCACACATGCGCCTTATATTTTCAGTTCTCTCACGATCTCGAAGGGACTTTCCTGTTATTTTCCTTAATATTTTCATTTCGTTTGTTTCTAGTATTCTTCTTGTTTTGTTTGTATCGAATCTTGTCTCAGCGGTGTATGTCATTATTGGTCTCACTGCAGATTTGTAGATTCTGCATTTTGTTTCTGTTTTCATTTAAGGAGTTAATTTCAAAGTCCATTGCTTCTTATTTCAGGCAGTAAACCAAGTTGTTAAGAACCTAACATATGGATTTTAATTATGTAGGGAAGAAGACGGTTTTTCATTAATACGGTATCCGCCAAAATAAACAGTACCGAAACAGAGAGTGCTGTGGAGTTATTTATGTAATATGGATTTGTCACTTAATTGTCATTAGTTGATATATTAATAGTACGCTGCAGTTAAATTTGATTTAAAAATGGTTCTAACAACAGAAGAAAAAGTGTTTTTGGAAGAGCATTATTTTCGTTCATACGGAAAAGGTCGTAATGATGGTCCAAGCTTAGAACAGGTGTCAACAAAATATCAACAAAAATTTAATAAAGCAGCTCCTAGTAAAAGTGTGATGTTAGCTGTTGTTGAAAAATTTCGTCGCACTGGTAGTGTATTGTGTCAACGTAAAGGTCCTTCGGGTCGTCGAAGATAAGATTTTAACGAGCTTGCATTTGAGTTATTCGTTAATTTAATTAACTCCTGATCAGCAACACCTTGCTTAAACAGGGCTGTCACAGCTGAAGATCGATGAGAATGGTTTGTTATTTTATGTTTTTTGTGCCTATTCCAATTTTTTCAACTGACATGTTTGTCCACTTGGAGACAGTGTTTATTCCAAGTGGACAGTTTTTGAACCAAGATCCATTCTTACAATTGGGGTGAACGGTAAGAAAGAGTCTGTCTGATGAAATCTTTGGTCCTCTTTTTTCCATTAATTTCAAGAATAGTCTGACTGGGCATTAATTTTCGTTTGATGGATTTCTTACCAACCATTTGCTGCTTGCCAAACTTTTTGACCCGCCTTGAGTTGTTTTCTAAAAAATGCTGTTGTATTCAAATCGACCCGTAAATTCTCCCGTAATATCAATTTCCTTCTGGAAAAAGTTAATCTTGCAGTTTACGGCCTCATTGCCTCTCCAAGCAAGTTCAAATGAGCAAAGGTGAAAAACCTTTTTTTGTGCTCCATCGGGGGTTTTTTTGTCTTAGCTTTTGATCATTTTTAATAGTTCTTTGATGGAGAATGCTTTTGACCTAAGTTTTCTTTTTTATGGACCACTTAGAAGCTGCCTTCGCTTGGTGTCTCTAGCCAATATTGCACATTTGATTTGCTGATGTATTCCATATTGACTTTACAGACGACTCTTTATAGTTTCTGTCATTGGCTTTTTTCATATTAAAGACGTAATCCTCGAGAATTGTTGCTAGTTTCGTTATGGTAGTACATTTTTCAAGTGTAAAATTTTTCACCCGTAGGAACTCCGAGAATTGGATCCAAATAGAGCTTCTGGACTTCAGCGTGTTCAATTGGACATTTTCCGAAACCAATTTTCTGATTTCTTTGTCCAACCGGTACCCGAATGATATTTCGTCTAAAGCCATTATTTCTTTTCAAAATTATGAAGACGCTTCAATGAAACTGACAACTATAGATTTACCAGACACTTTAGTAACGTATCTGACATAATTTTTGTCACTTAATTACACGAGAGCTTTTTTTTGTCGTTTAAACTTGACATGTATCAATAAGAATTTTGTTGCCTGGCAATTTAAGGAAAAAAATGCCTCTGGAAAAATTACGAGTAATTTTTTCTGGCAGTTTTTTGAGTTGAATTACCTAATGGCAACAAAATTCGAATTATAAATGTCAAGTTTACTTCGACAAAAAAAAAGAGCTAGAGTGTAATTCGGTAAGACAATTTAATGAATATCTAAATCAATAAATTAAAAAATGAGATGTAAATTAGTTTATTTAATTTAACGGAAAAGTACAATTGTTAAAAACACAATTATTAAAAATAGCTTGATTTTCAGAAGCTTCGTGTCCTTTGTTAATATTTTGCTGCATGCTAGTATTTTGAGTGGTGGTAGTAACCACAAATGAAAACTTGTCTGACCACGCAAGTTTAAGAAAAATTGAAATAACGTCATCAAAAATTTGTTTACAATGCTGGTTGTCATGCTTTCAAAAGTTAGGTTCGTTATTGTCGCTGGAAAAGTTAGGGCAAACTTTTTTCGCTGTCATAATGACAAAATCACGCGGGGGATTTTTTATACGTGAATTAAATTGTCAATATGAAACGTGCTGTTGCTATGCAGTTTTGTCAGTTTAAAATAGTCTAGTGAAATAGTCCATAAAATTCATAAATACAGAGAGCGCACAATAGAATATTTATTTAAAACACATGTCCACGAAATTTCAACACACTACCTAAAATAGTTTTTAAGGTGCTTAAGAACGTTTCACCTATACAAAAACTTTAAATTGGTATAACTGATAGAATAATGACCAAAAGTTGGTTTTATAACTTTTGGTGTATAATAATTTTTATTTATAAAGCATTTCTAGGTAAAAACTAAAAAATTAACCAAGTAAAACTTAACATTTATTGGTATACTCTATATTTTATTTATTTATTAATGTTCCTTATCAATTTTTAATTGAACTTTTAATTTTAAAAATTAACGTTTTCGTTCAGTGATTTAACACTGAATAAACGGATATGCATTTTCATTTAACTAATGGAGTTTTGTCCAATAATATTAATTCATTCAAACGTGAACAGTAAACGAATGACTCAAATATAAATTTGAAATAATTCCCAGGATATTTCGCAAAATAATTCCCGGAATGTGATTTTCATTCAAAACGATTTAACTAAATATTAATATTGGAATCCATATAATGTTTCCATTTAATACGATTAAAACAATTTTGCTTAATATCATTACATTTTATAATTATAACTATTGATGAAAACGCTATATTGTTAATATTTTTATATTATTTGTTATTTAAGTGGTTTAAATAACTAGTTATAAGAAATATTTATTTATAAATTGTGTGAAAAAATCAAAAGGTAAATTTTCTTTTTATTATTAATATTGATAATAATGATTATTGATGTAAGGAACCCGTTATAATTGTTTATTTCAAATTTTATATCTTCTTTATTACGTAAATTTACAAGAAGTAAATTATTTTTACACATTTTTTTATGTTCAAAATTCTCAATCTCATTTGAAATTTTTTGTCACAAAATCTTTTGTATCTTTTTCAATTTAATTACAACTTTTAAATTATTAGAGAGATATTGCAATAACCCCAATAGAAATTTATCTCGGTGCCACCAACATTCAACAATATTGGAATTAGAGAAAAATGTAAAAGCTTTCCAATGTAGGAAGAAAATTGCATTATATTGTGCCACTATTCATCCAACGTTAGGTTATATTGGAAAGCAATATTGGGCCATTATTGGCAAATATCGACAAGCCAACGTAACCTAACATTGAATCGCAATTTTGGGCCAATATTTGCTCAATATTATTTGCCACGATAGGATACCATTCTTGCCAATCCTGACGCTATATAGCACCAATATTGGTAGCCAATTTAAGGTTTTCATGGTCACATATTGGAAACAAATATTGGCTATATATTGAAATATTGGTGCAATATGGCGTCAATATTCCGATATCCGCGCAAGGTTGCGCCAACATATATATCCAACATTCGGTTCTACTAGGGTCGTATTGAAGAAGATATGTTAATTATTATTTTGTGATTAAATGCAGAGATATTGCAAGTTTTTTTGATTATCTTTATTGATAATATAAACCTAACCTAACATTTGACATTTGAATTGTTGGTTAGTTGATGTGGTTTTTGTATGCGGTGGAAGAATTACTCGAGGCTGTTGTAATCCTTGGAGGAGATGATGAAGACATTGACTCTTAATCCATTCGATTTTTTTTCTCCATATTTTAAATTGTAAAAAGACCTTGAACATTTAACAACATATACCACTCATAGAATAAAGAATAATACTTTTACCATACCTCTTACCTCTAAGTATTGACAAAAATTTTAAAATTGTCAGCCACCTGTTTGTCATATTCAATGAGCATGTCACGAAGCATTCATAAAAACAGGCAGTATTTTAATAAATAAAAATAATAAATAAATTTTAATAAAGTATTCCAGATTCACACTGCGTGTGCATACTTGTCAAAATAAAGACGATTTTATTAGTTCTTCACCCTTAATTACTTACATACCTATAAAATTTATTGTACTAACACTTACTTTGTGGAAGTCCATCTTACTAAACAACTATTATTTTAAACTTAACTTCCACGTTTTAGGAATAATAAAAAACTCTTCATTTTAACAAAACTTCCAATATTTATTTAAAAAATTGCTTTCTTAACCTTAATGACAGCCGTTTCGCTAGACTTAGCATCGTCAGATTGACATATTGAAGTTACATTTTGTTTGTTTGTAGCTAGGTACCTGATGTTTATTAGGTAGTTATAAGGCTAGACCAAGTATGGAAGTAATAAGACATAACAATATTAAAGCCTAGTTGTTATGAGCCCTAAGGGATTATCCTGGATGTACTTCCCTCTAAGATCAGTATAACTGTGCAATGATATAGAAAAACCAGGAAAAAACTATATCATGCTAATCTTTACCATAACTTAATATATTTGTGTTACAATTACGTCTTATCAATGTATAAAATGAAGACTCAATTAAAGCAAACACTTTAAAAGTGGAGAACTTCCCAGATTTATTTGTTCATTAACAACTTTAAATTGTTTTATTAAAAAATTCGGTTTTAAAAAGATTTTTTATAAAATCTGATATAATTTTTTAAATATCTAATCCTTTTTTAATGAGCCTACTGTCCTACGCATTTATGACCGTGCCACCTTGTACGAGACAGAAGCATATATGAAGCAGCAACGGCAGTTCTATCTTGAGATTGAGTCGGTTTCATTATCGGGAAAGCTCATCATATTTTAAAGGGGGATGTAATTTCATTTGCTCCATAAAATCTAAGCTGCTCTAAATCTGGCGAACGGAGGGGTAGCATATGCGTCCCGATTCGAGGGAATATAGTTCACAGAGTCTGCCATTAAATATGAGCTTACTGAAATGTAAAACAGTCGGGGTTTTGCATTTCGAAGCATAAACTGCCGACAAAACGGCTCGAGGATTCACTTTATATGGACGAAGATATGTCTCTGTGACTCGCACCTTACTCGTTAATATTCGTTGCCGCCCTTCGTAGGGGAGATTGCTGTAAAATGAATATAAACTAGCAACAAATATTGTTACTGTTTAAATGTTCCTAATAGTGGTATTTTTCATTTTAATCTAAATTTCTCAATAAAGAAGATCTTAGTTTTCAACTTTATAAACATATCTTAGGCAGATATCTGTGCATTTCTCAAAGAAATAAAATTTACAGACAGAGAGAACTTTAATAACACCACAATATTCTTTTACCTAATGCCACCCTGGCAAGCCATCAATAACAGGTAGTCCTCAATCGATGCAAGATGTCTTATAACGGACGAGAAAACAATCGCACAGCTGTAAAATAAATCGCAGAGATTCTCTGGTAACCGTTTAGCAACTGTCAATATACGCGGCCATTGTATACGTATTTGTAGGTAAAGTATAGTACGCCACTTTTCCATTCGTGCATAAAATGCTTCTTAAAACACACGTTACATAATATATTATTAATAAAGTGTATGTCAATAATTCCATTTTTTACTTATTAAGCTTGAACTTATGTTATATGGGGTGTTTCATTAAGAATTATCCATATAGTAAGTGTAGAAACAGCGCACTTAGTATTTACTTTATTTATGAATCCACATTACATTTTTATTATAATATAAAATATTATATTTGCAATATTATTTTAAATTTTTTATTCTTTGTTTTGGTAATATTAGACGGTCTACAACAGAGATAATAAACTTAGCCAAATAGTCTCAGCAGTTCAGGCCACAAATTATAAAAATGAAAAAGAAGAAAAACCGATTGGGTAATGGGTTTCTTATGTTTGTTTACTTTAGTTTGTTGGCGTTTTAGTTTTGTGCTTTTTTATATTTCATTTGTAATTGTATTATTTTGGATAGTATATACATATATAAAACTTTTAATTTATTACTTCATTTGAATATTATTAGTGTGTTGAATATCTATTTTCAAATTTCACTCTAATTTTCTTCTTGGAATTTAAACATTATTTTTTTCAATTTCCCTATATAATACCTTAAAACAATTCGAATTGTTGCCCTATGTCACGTAACTAAAATTTATCTATTTTTGTCGAGCGTTCAATTTCTCCCCTAGTTTTAACTCCCTCTAATGTTGGACAATGCTCAGTATACGACGGCTTTTCAAGACTCACCCTGTAACTTATTAGTATATTATTGTTTTTCATACATATCCACGTTAAGACCTTGTGTTATTATAGTAAGCCCTGGTTAACTAATTAAAAGACATTTCTGATATTTGTTGTTGGTAAACAGCACCGCACACTCACACCTCATCCCGTAGCTCCACGAGCTTCATGCTATATTTCATTGGAATTGTTCACTTGTGTTTATACCCCAACGTACCGAATAGGCAGTATGTGGCGTCCGTGGATAAAAAGTATTAGTACTTCCTTCAGTGGTTCGTTAAAGAAGAATCACTTACCTTGTGACGCGAAAGTCATTATAAAAAATGTGTATAGTTCCTTACTTCAGCAAAGATATATCGCGGGTGCTTCAGCAAGAGTAACCAGTAATTTGACGAAGGTGCCTCTTACTTCAGTTAGACGAATTGTTGAAAATTCCATGGGATCAAGAAAAATGTGTAAAGATTCCAGTGTCACAAAAAGTCCAGACGACTGGGAAAAATATTTGATAAGGCCAAAAATCTACACTATGTACGATGAGCAGTATGTCCCTACAATCAAAAGTCAGAAACAGCGGTTCATCAATGACGAAACTCACATCAACTGTGGCCTCACTACTCTTTGGCATGCTCTGTCTGCAATAGGCTTTAAATATCGCAAAATTGACAAGAGACAAGTAATAATGGAATCCACACGTTTAATAAATTGACGTTCTGAATATATAACGTCAATAAGAAAATACCGGTCAATACTCTACCTCGACGAGACGTGGTTTGACACACATTACACCCCTTCCAAAGGATGGTGTGATTCCTCTGATTAGTGTAAAACAAAAGCACCATCAAATAAAGGGAAGAAAATCACAATATTACACGCAGGATCAGAAAATGGTTGAATTCCAAACGCTATGTGGCTTTCTGCCAAAAATATTAAGGACTCTTGTGTTGATTTTCACGAAGATACGACAGCAGAGCTTTTTGAAGATTGGTTTAAAAATTGTCTGTTACCCAACATTCCGCCAAACAGCGTTATAGGTAGTAATGGACAACGCAAGCTATCATATTCGACAATTACAAAAAATTCCTGGCTCAAAGAATACGAAATTGAATATTCAAAACTTCATGGCTGCAAATGACATATATTTTGAGGAAAATTATACAAAAAAAGAACTGCAGTCATTTTCTTTAAAAAAACGTATGTTTGTGATACAATTGCAGAAGAATTGGGACATATAGTGTTACGACTACCTCCATACTACTGCGTGTTAAATCCCATAAAGCTTATGTGGCACTAACTTAAATCGAGAGTGCGCGAAAAAATACTTCTTCGATTTTAAGTGGTAGTGTGGTAGAATTAATTAGGAACTGTATGAATGACATTCCTACCGAGAGTTGGAAAAATTCTGTTAGTCATGTTATAAACGTTGAAAACTCGTACATTTCTGTAAAATCAATTGCAGCAATTATAATTAATTTAGATGAGGATAGCTATAGCGACACTTAATTAAATATGGAATAGAATTGTAACATTTAAATAAACTACTTCGATATTTTGTGTTCGCGCATTAGTTTAAAACTGGCTTCCAATCACTAGTCGGATGTTTTTACATCGTTTCCTGACAGTTTGGTGACAGTCCAAGCAGTTTGAGAATTAATTTCCATCAGATTGTCGGCAAATGCGCGTATATATTAAACCTTGTGTCAAATAGTTTCTATATTTTTGTGCTGAATCCTTCTTTTACAACTTTTTAAGTTTGTGATTTGATCTGAAAACAAATCTCATATTGGCTTCAGTTTATTGTTCAGAAAAATGACGTTACAACAAGTCTATTTGTATATGATCTAAGCTACGAATATTTTCATCTTGCAGTAACGATGAAAAGGAATTTTAAACATTCAGTACTAAAACACCAACTTATTACGGAATTTGCTAAATCTTATCTTGGTAAATTCCTCGCCGTGTTACCCCTACACGTCTAAGACGTTACATTCGCATAACACAGTAATACACATAAAGGATATAATCTTTGGAAATGACACTCTAAGGAAGAAACTAATCTTTAATGCATATTTAATTAATAGAAACGTATTTCACGCCTGTCTCCGAGAAAGCCTTAAGATATATACGGAGGATGAACTCGTTGATTACATTCTAAGGGTTATATTATAATAAATTTATATTTGAATTTCATTTTACTACTTCCTTGTCCATTATAATAATTAAAAAAATTAAACTTGTTTGCAAATTTGGTTTTTAGTTGATGTAATCAAGCATAAGAAGATATGGGTCGACAGCTATTTATTAATAATGGTGGAAATGGACGAGAGAACTGATATTAATATCAGACACTAAAATATATATTGAGAAGATTTAATAAGTTAAATATAATATACAAATGCTTATTAAATTTTTAATCTGTTCGATGTGATATAAAAATTACAATTCATGTGAAAAGTTCTGATGGACATTTGGAATATAATTAGTGAAAAGGGTTAAGCGCATCTGGCAATTATCATTTTATACTGACATCTATCTGGTAATCCATAGAAGCGCAATTTTCTTGGTATACAAATAGAATTAAAAACGAAAAAAGGTTTCTAAATATAGGGTATGTCGAACATCTTAAGGTACTTATAAGAGAACTTCAAATACCCAATTTTTTGTAACATTTGCATTTTTTAACTTTTTTTTACAAAAATTTCACTTTCAATTCGAAAAATTGCTTTTTTAACTCAATGACAGCTCAGTATAATTGGTTGGAACGATGCGAACTGTTCAAACAAAGACACTCTATACAATAACACCCTCCAGGCGGGCTAACCGGCAAGGCAAGGGTAGCGAGATGATTTGGGTAGCTGGCAAAAGTTATCGGACTTATTAGTATATATATGGAAGATGCCAGGAGTAGTTTCAGTAAAATGAGTGGTCTGTTCACGCATAACATTGCACACAAAGATAAGATCCTTGCGTGACTACATATTTTTTTACACCGGTTGAAGGAACGCATGCTTATCAAAGCAAGAAGAAACTGGAAGTTATGGTTGTATCGCAGAATATTGAAATTATAATAATAAATATCTAATAAAAAATTTTAGCCTGGTGGCTATCGCATTTGTCTTCCAGATAGGATATGTACATTGTAACATGTCTATCGTCATGTCACCTTGCACTATTACCGACCGTAAACGATACCACTATTATTACCGTTAAAACCGACCCCGATTCACTGTTATTGCTACTGTACACGAGAGGCAACCATATCTCCTTTCATCGATTAACAGGCCGACTGAAGAGTAAGAAAAACACCTCATCTTGTGAATTTCCTTTTTGGTTGTTGGTATGTAGACTTTTTTCCATTCTTTTTATTGCTAGTTACATAATTATGCTTTAATTATAATAAAAAACATTTTCTACACAATTCACACACAATTTGTACACATACTATTTGAAAACTAATAAAATGTGTCAGAAGCGTGCTTTCGAATACGTGTCTTCAATAATTGTTCAAGGTAAGCTATTACTTTTAGACAAAATATAACGATTGGTCAGTAAACAGCTAGGCATTATATTTTCCGTAAGTTAAAAACATAATTATTGACAAATTTTAAGTTCATAAAAATCTTAGAGCGTAGTCTTCAACCACGCTATTAAACAAAAACCACATCACTGTAATATTTTTAATCGATATTTTACAATTATGCATTTAGTACAAATGATTGTTTCAAAGCTCTACTAGAACTAGTTAAATATAGACCTTTTTTATTCAAATCACATTAGTCTATTGATAATATTTTTGCATTATAAAGAACAGGACCGGCTTCACCGTCCTGTACATTAATAATTTTCAATATTGCTTAAATTTTCAATTAGTTTATTATGTTTATGGACGCTGTGTTGGAAAACTTGAAGATAAGACAATTTATTTGTTGAAACTTTATCGCTAAGATACCGCTAAGACAGTCCTTCAAACCACTTCTGAGCTGTTAAGAAAAATTATTACATCCCAAGCAGCCAGAACCATTAAAGAAACTTTCATCTCTCCACGAAGAAGCTGAAGCCGCCCTGAAGACAGCACAGAAACCTAAAGTTAAGTCCACTTTTTACAGCTCCAGTTCATTATCAGCAAGTACTTACAGTTTCAATAAATAATCAATTTAAAAAAAAAATAGTTTCCTTTATATACCTTAGACTATAAGTCTTAAATAACTTAGACTATAAGTCTTAAGGGTTAGCGTGGTCGGTCTTTATTTTAAGTAGCTTCTTTATTTGTTGTTCAATTAAAGTAATTACAAGGTGTGTCTATCTTTCTCACCTTAGTTTTTGTGTAGTTTGTTTGCTTAACCGATAGCATTCAAAAGATAGTGGCGCCCTTATTACTTATACATCCCAATCCTTCCTATAGTGAGCATTAACTTGGAGTCGAACCACCCACTGGAAAGGGTCTCTTAGCGGGGATCTCTTTTGGAGAGTTTTTAAGTTACAAATTGGCTCCCTGCCTTTTTGGGACTAAAAAGGGTTACAAATTGGCGCCCTTGAATAAGGTTACAACATGAAGATGGTAAACAGACTGTGCTCTAATAGGACCATCATTAATTACAATCCTCAATCCTAGTTCGTTGAGATCGTATTGTTAAGGAGCTTTTAAAATCATAAAAATATACAGGGTGTTTCATTAAAAATATATATCATGGAGGATGCCAGACTTGCGTGTATCACCCTGTCCATTTAAATTTATGTTTAAAATGCTCACATTGGAATTTCAAAGTTGATGGGTCCCAGCGTTTTTTATAATCTTGTAAACTAACCCCACAAATAATTTTATTCCATAATTGGTCTCCAAACTGTATATGAAATTAATATTTTTACAAATATTGTATCGCCTCCTACTACAGCAGTTTGTGCCAAATTTACTTCATCGGCCATTTTCCTGAATTATTCAAGGCTTATTATAGCAAAAAAGATTGCTGAAAAGAGAAACTTAAAAAATGGGTTTAGGATTGTAATTAACAAATATCTAATTTCTTAAAAGATTGAATCCAATATCTTGGACAATTACTCAACAACGAAAACAGGTTCCATGTAATGCAATCTATTTTACAAGGAAACTTACTGGGAAGAAGATGAATACGTCAATTTTGTAGTTAAAAACTCGTGGAATCTGCTCTGGTGAACTTTTTCGAACTTCATGATAGGAAATAACAGTAAATCATCAAGCACAAGTGTATGAATTAATAATTTTAATTATCAAAACTATTACATACCCTATATTTAAAATGTACTGTCATTATATAAAGTTCGTTAACATATGTTTTTTACAAAGTACCTATTGCTCACAATTGAAGTAATAATTAATATTATTTCTCTTTTTAAATGTATTCAAATGAAACAATGGAAAAATATCCGAGACAAATTATGTTATCGTCACACAAAGAACGCATAAACTATCAACTAAAACAATTTGAAATACATTCCCATGGAAAATAATTTTATATGTTATAAGTAACAGCACATGTGCATGCTCTGAAGAATAATAAATAAACAATTATAAGTATATTTGGTTGTCCATCACACATAAAATAAAGAAATTTATTATTGTTACTGTATCGGAATATTTATCGTTTTACCTATTTCTCTACGACTTTCTAAGAATAGTATTAATGTTATTGTCTATGTTTGTAGCGTCAAGGATCGTCGTTTAAGGTGTATAATAAATTCCTATGAGAAAGGTAATATCATATTTATAACATAAAAGTGTATACCAAAGATTCTTATAGCTTTATTCGATAAAAATAATGTATAAACTATTGCGTTTAACTCTTTACGAGGATTCGGTAGGTATAATAAAAGCACTTAATTTATTGTATATACGTAATAATTGTCTTAAATTCTTTAATAACTTCTTTAGAGAAAAACTCAAATAAGGGTTCACGATTCTTACTCAGAAAGAGAAATCGACGAAAAATGGATATCTGAAAGATCAATGTTACAAAAAATTTACCAAAAGTTAGCGCCTATAATCTGGAACTCTCTATTCTGTGCCAACCTTATAAATGTGATAGCATCTCGGATGTTAAACCATTGACACAAATTTTGCAACCAAGAAAACTCTTTCTTCGCGTACCTAATCTTGTTTGTAATTTCCTTTTAGGATAAGCTGCAGAAAACAATACGTGTTTCTTAAAATGTAACCAAAATAATCATGAAATTTATTGCACTAACCCTTACTACGTGAAAGTCCATCTTATTAAGAAAACGGTAATTCTATAGCGAAACGGCCGTCAGTTTAATTCAACCTTTTAGTTGTTTACCGTTCTTAACAAAATAATAATATTTCCTTATTTAATCCAATATTGTATAGTTTTTCTGGACATTTCCATATTTCGAGAGAATTGCATAGTTCTTGTCTTTAATCTTCAATTCTCAACTCCAACAATAATATTGACAGTACATAACATTTAATGGCCCACCTTAGGTCTTTGTTACAAAAGAGTACTTCAAAAAGTATTTTAAAGCACGTAGCCACTTCTGAAAATTTCGATTTTAGTTTGTATTTCATTAATAAATATCTAAAATATCTATCTAATGAAAAACATCGTTAATCATTGATTACACAATGGTCTATGCAAAATGATCTCAAGTTTTTAATATGAAAAATAAAAGGTCACCAACATCATATCTAAAACTTAAACTTTAGACTAATTTATCCACTTTAGACCATCAGTTAAGTTTCTTGGAGTTTGGTTCGATTTTAAACTCTCTTGCACGGAACACATTATTCTATAATAAACTGAATAAGTAGTAGATATTGGAGATTTGATTTAGTCATGCTACTAAATGCTACAAACCTAATAAAATCTACAATAAACACCTTTCACGAAAATTAATATCGTGTGGGTCCAACCCTAGCTTGCCTTAGTGCTGTCACTCTATTTGGCATAGTCTTTATTAAATTATTAATAAATTGCTGAGGTATGTTTTACAATATTCTCTGCAAAGCATTGGCAAGCTGTTCTAGGGTTATGGGGGGGCTGTTCAAATCAATTTAATTGTCTAGACATTTCGGCCTAGGCATGTTAAATGCAATCCATATCGGGTGAACAAGGTGGCCAGTTCATTCTTATAAAACCGTGATATTCAATGCGATTATTTACTTTTTGGAAGTCCATTTTATTAAGAATAATAAAAAAACTCTTCGTTTTAGAAAACATTTTTTATTTAAAAAACTGCTTTTTTAAACTCAATGACAGCCCATTTGCTAGACAACTAGCATTTTCAGATTGACGTATATAATTTTATATATTAAATAGTGGAAGTTTTGTTAACGAAGAGATTATTTACAATTCTCGTACGGTGCGGGCGCGCACTATCGTCCATAACGACAAATTGTTCGCCTATTGCACTAAAAAATGGTCCAATTATTGGCTCTATAACCATGTCCCTATATCGTACAGCCGACATTGTGATACTCATTAACACCACTAAATCAGTGCGGCCATCATAACATATTATGCCTCCCTACACGCAAACCGAGCCACCACCAAGAAGAGTGGTTGGCGCCATCAAACGTTCTTTATATCGCTGTCCTCTTTCTCTCCACACCAATATTCGACGATCACACATATTCAGACGAAATATGGACTCATCCGTAAACATACAATAACTCCAGTTCTGAAAATCCCAACGACTGTGTTCTCTCGCCCACCGATATCTGCATGCACGCTGATCCACAGTCAAGCGTGGATGTGAACTACGCCTCCTGGCTCTTAAATTACATGCATGCAACCTTCTTCTAACAGTTTATCTAGATATCACTCTTCCGGTAGCATGCCTAGTGAAGTTATTAATTCTCGAAGCAGTAAATGTTCGGTTTTTTCTTGCAGTTACAGCTATAAAGCGGTCTTGAGCAGGTCTTCTTCCAACAGTTTATCTAGATATCACTCTTCCGGTAGCATGCCTAGTGAAGTTATTAATTCTCGAAGCAGTAAATGTTCGGTTTTTTCTTGCAGTTACAGCTATAAAGCGGTCTTGAGCAGGAGTTGTAGCTCGTTCTCGTCGTCCTCCATGCCTGTACGCTGCAGACCCAGTTTCCAAATATCGATTCCATGCACGGCTGACAACACTTTGGGACACATTTAGCCGTGTAGCAACTTCTTGACCGAAACCTTCGTGTATCCAACGTACTAATTGATCGAGTTGTATTATTTCTAATCGCCATAGCGCCATTTTTTTTAGGTAAACAGATTTATGGACTACAGTAACAATGTTAAAGCCAATTTAAGCACTTCTACGCGAGTCAAAAACTTTATTATCATTAGTAGACACTATACATCATAGTGCTCTAAAATCTGCTCTGGGCTGCCTTTTAAACTATTCGAGGGCTAACTCTACGTTCAGTGTTTAACAGAAACCACCATTTAATTATCTCAAAATATAAGTATTTGATTCTTTCTTTTGAAGATGTTTTAATTAAATTGATTGTACTAACCCTTACTTTGTCGTATTCTACCTAAACAATTTCAAACTAAAACAAGCCTCTTTCAACCATAAATATCTTCATAACATCAATAATAAGCCGCAAGCAGGTAAACCCTGACCTAACATCATGACATACTGCGACCTTTGCATCCCTTTGCACCTCTTCTTATGAAGTTGATCGGCCTTGGCCATTTCATCTACCCTTCTGCTTCCGGTTTCTCCTCTCCAAGTTCTAAAAGCCACAGTCCTGTCAAGCCTTCACATTTATATAGGAAGTGGATTGTGGTTTACCCCTCTTCCAGATAGAAGCTGCATAAGTCTATCTCCGTCTGGTCAATAAGACTTATACGACAATTAAGCCTGTGAATGTGGATCGACACAAAGCTCAGGGAAGTAAAAAGTGATATTTCATTTTGGTTAGAAAAATTCAAGTAACGTTTGACGTCTAAGTGTGGATGGACCTTTTGGAATTCACACATATAATATGTTAAAACAGATCGCATGGTGGGGTTGAAGCGACCTGTTGATCTTACGAAATCCATGGAAATAATAGTATATTAAACAACGCATTTCATATGGAATTCTGTTATGACACGAGTTCAAGTTTAAAAAACGAATCGCGAAGCGATGAGTTTTTTAAAGAGCGATTGTCACAACAGCCATATGAAATAAATTGTTTGTAATATTTTTTATATTTTGCCATTTTATCATTTTTTAAATTAATTTATTATTTTTATGTAAGTAATTACAAAAATTTTGATTTTAAAAGTATGTCGGTAGCACAGTATAATTTATAACATTTGACAGTTTTGACATTTAAATTATGAAATGTTAGTGTTTTGAAATATTTTAAAATGACTAATACACCAATAATAATATATTATATAAGTAAAGATGATATACACATTCACAAATACTTTCTTGAAGAACAATATAAAATTGCTGTTAGCCACAAATGTCATTGTCAATATTGTTGTCATTAGATACTTGACGTGTTCGGCGAATGTGAGCTTTGTATCCAGCCAGACGCCTAGGTATTTTATCGCACCACTGGGGGCTATGGTGGTGCCCATAATATTGAAGTAGATTGGGGCGATTTTTCTTTTGGTTGTCAGGAGGGCTGCTTCTGTTTTTTCTGGCGCTAACTGAAGCTTCCTCTTTTCGAGCCAGTTTGCTACTTTCTGTAGTGCCGTGTTTGCTTTACCCATCAAGATGTCTTCGTCTGAGCAGTGACCACGATGGCAACATCATCGGCAAATCCAATGAGTGTGACTCCTTCTGTCTGTTTCATCTCCAACAAATCGTTGTATAGGATATTCCATAACGTAGGGCCAAGAATTGATCCTTGGGGGACACCGCTGGTAACTTTTTTGACTTGCAATATACCTTCCGCTTCCAACTACAACCTGAACCAGAAACTAATATCGGAGGTAAATTCCGGAGTTATTACTATCCGCCATATTAAAAAAACGTGCCCTTGCAAATCAATACAAATAATTAGGCATCGAGGCACAGCAAATAGAAAATATTTTTCAATTTTCCAACTTTTTCCACAATTTTCTTCGCCGGAGAATTAAAAATAATTATCTAAGGATTCACAGCTTGGATTTTTAACTTTTTCACCGCAAATTTGGTGTAGACCCAATTACCCACTACAAAATTTTTTTTCAGCAAATTTGGGTGAAATAGCACATGAATACAGAGCTCGAAAAGAGCCAATCTTAGCACTTTACATGACCAGATTTGAATAGAAATGAGCCATTCAAAGGTCGACTAACATAGCTCTTATTAATTTTTACTACGTAAATTGTGCTTTTCCAAAATTTTCCAAATTTTACAAAATAAATATTTCTTTCGGCTATAATAGTTCTTAACATATTCACCTACAACTTCAAGTTTTACTTACTAAATAAGAGTTGATTAAATTTAACATATAGTAAGTGTAAGCCCAGAGATTTCCGAGAAATAAAAAGTAAGGAACCAGATAGAAAATCTAAATCAGGGAAACATCGTCGGCATGACCCCCTTTTCTCTCGTAGTGGCTGTTTCTAATCCCGCGCCAGAGACCACGGATAACAATGTCGAATTCCGGCTAAGCCACGAGCAGCACGGCTTCAGAACTTGAGCCCTTCTGGCTAGAGAGATAACGTTCGGATCATACACTAGTTGGAATTGCTTTCCCAACAACTATTATACACCGTCAATCTGTTTTTGGATGTGTTGGATCGAAACTTCCCTAAGCTACACTTTCACAAAGATATTGTACAGGCCCATCAATATATTATTCTACGGTATTTATTTGTAAGCATGATCTATATAAGAGCATTCAAAACAAATTTTTTTAACAAAACTACTACTTTTTATTCAAAAAATTGCTTTTTCCTACGACCCCCATGAAAACGACACCTAATACACAGTTTTGATACTTTGAAAATTAGTTATATCATACGCGTTTGGAAAAATAAGAAAAAAGAAGCAATATCACAAAAGTGTGATATTTTTTAAAGACGCACAGAATGTAATGATTTAAGCAAGATTATTGAATAAAAAATTATAAATGTTTGTAAATTAAGGATAATAAAAAACTCTTCGTTTTAACAAAACTTCCAATATTTATTTAAAAATTGTTTTTTTAAAAGACTCAATGACAGCCGTTTTTAAAAAAGCAATTTTTAAATAAATATTGGAAGTTTTGTTAAAACGAAGAGTTTTTTATTATCCTTAATAAGATGGACTTCCAAAAAGTAAGGGTTACTACAATCAGTTTGTAAATTAATCACTTTGGTTTGTTCAATTTGATCAAGAAATATTATCTTTTGGCAACATCAAATTAATACTTTAAAAAAAAACATTGCATTATCTATTACACATCATAGGTATGCATTTAGCAGTTCCAAGGTAATTATAGTCCTATCTTTTGATTACTTATAGAAATGTGTTTTTAGGTGTGTTTCATAAAATTGGCTTTGAAATTTCAATAAGTGGAATTTGGATATACTGGTATTTTGGGTATTTTTAAAATTTAAAACACCAAATAATGTTGGCACAAAATTGTTAAATGTAAAAGCAACATTAACCAAATTATAAAATCTGGTGTTTACAAAATTAATTGTCCAAAATGTAATGCTGTATACAGCGTGTCCACGGATGGGGTATCCTATAGGTGAAAAATGTTTAAATATTAGTTTTAGTAGAAAATGTCATTCTTGATCAAAAGATTGATTTTATGTTGTGTATTTGATACCTAGCAACCGTTGTTATTTAGTTTTTAGTAATGTCATATATTGTACGTTTGAAATAAAATGTTATCATGTTAATTAAACCTGAATTTAATATCCAAGTATATAATAATTGGCGACGAGAGTAAAATCGTAGCTCAGTGAAAGTACTCCGTGAATGTTCTAAAGTATCAAGTTATTATTTTTTTTTTGCCTACAAGTTTCTCAAGTTCGCACTCACTTATCAAGACAATTCCCGTATTTGGAAAAAAAATACAATCAAGATCGAGAATAAGCACTACGAAAATGGACCAGGAACAGTTTGCGCTATTCATGAAAGAAATGAAGTCCTTGATTACAGTATTAAAGGACGAAAAACCTGGTAAGGAAAGTTTGATTCATGTAAATCCCTTCGAAGGCTTTGACCCAAAGAAGGAGAAATTCTCATGCTACATCGAGCGATTTTCGAACTATTGCACCATGAAAGGTCTTGTTGATGATTCAAAGAAAGCACAGTTGTTGTGTGGTTCCATCGGCAGTACGCACTACAACGCTCTTACTGCTTATATAGGGCCTGATAAGTCGATTACAAAGCTCGATTACGAAACGCTTAAAGCAAGTTTCGATCAAATGCTCACGCCAAAACGAAGCTCAATCGTGTCTCAGCACTATTTTTTAAATGTTGTCCAAAAAGAAGGCCAGACAATCGCCGAGTTCGTTGCCGCACTCCAAAAGGACATAACCGATTGTGAATTCAGGGTTGAGTGCCCGGCAGAAGCATGTAAAGCCGTCGGAAATGTGATTTTCGTCAATGAGATATTCTTGAGAGCACAGTTTATTAGAGGATTGCGCGACAATTGGATCAGAGAGCAAATTCTTCAGTCAGCAGAATACAGTTTTGACAAGATCTTGAGCAAGGCCGTTGCCCTAGAAGCCGCCCGTATCGAAAGCACCGAGCTGTCCAAACATTCGTCCAACTCAAACCAAAGTGATACTTTCCACCTCCAAGGATCACATGGAGGTTCTCGTCGGGATTCCAGTTATCAGTCAAACGATAATCGGAAATACAGGTTCCGGAATAATCGTTCTCAATCGACAGGATCCAGGAATGGTTCACAATCCAGACGCCGCATAGATTATCGAGCACTAGGAATACAAGATCTCTGTACCAGGTGTGCCAAAAATAATCATCGAGTGATCGATTGCAAAGTTGGGTTCGATAAAGTTCATTGTTCCTCATGTAACCGCAAGGGTCACGTAAGCCGCGTTTGTATCACGACGCTATCCAAGAATTTGAAGTCCAATCGATTAGGCTTGACTAACGCAGTCACACACGTTGAGGATACCGAACACTTGCATTCGTATGGTATCTCCCGCCTCGACACAGAAGTCGTTGATCTTTTCGAGGTTCTCCCTGATTCGGATAAATATATAATCACGGTTCTCATTAATGGCAAGTCTCAAGCCATGGAAGTTGATTCAGGTACCCGTTTTTCCCTCCTAGGGAGGAAGAATTTAATAAGTTGGAATTACATGTGCCTTTTCAACCCTCAAACACTGTTTTTAAATCTTATTCCGGGAATGTAATAATCCCAAAAGGTAAAGTTGCTGTCTCCGTGAGTTACAATGGCAAAGAAACAAGAAGTGATCTGTATATCGTTCCCTCAGGTCACACCGCCTTGCTGGGTCGCCAGTGGATTCGGGATTTGGACATAGAACTCAAAGAAATAGACCTGACCTCTAAGCATGTCCCTAAAGCAGTAACAATAAACACGATATTCACTCCTAGAGATGTTGTTGCTGAATTTCCGTCTGTCTTTTCAGAGAAGATTGGATGCGTGCCAAATTTTCAGGTTAAGCTCCAGTTGCGCCAGGGAGTTAAACCAAGTTTCACGAGAGAGCGTCAACTACCATACGCCTTGAGGTCACGCGTCGACAAAGAATTGGATTCTCTCGAGGCCGCAGGAATAATCACGCCCGTCACGACCAGCGACTGGTGTTCGCCGCTTGTTGTGATTCCCAAGGTAGACGGAGGAGTAAGACTCTGCGTCGACTATAAATCCGGCGTGAATCAAAGGCTGGTATCTGCAAGTTTCCCAATCAGAAGGATTGAAGATATCCTACACAGTCTACGCGGGTCCAGGTATTTTTGCAAGATCGATCTTTTTAAGGCGTACTTACACTTGAAAGTCTGTCCGGAGAGTGCCCTAATTCAGACAATTGGTACTCACCGAGGAATGTACAAGATGAATCGATTAAGCTTTGGCATCAAGACAGCTCCGGCTGAATTTAATCGAATTATTTCACAAGTTATTCAAGGATTGTCAAAAACAGAGGCATATTTTGACGATATAATCTGTCACGGTACAACCGAAGAAGAATGCGCTCAAAATCTCCGTGCATGCCTTAAGCGTCTTTCAGACTTCGACCTGCATGTTAACACAAACAAGTGTTCATTTTTCCAGACGAAAATCGAATATCTTGGGCACATCATTGGGCAAAATCAAATCAGGAAATCGCCAGAAAAAGTGAAAGCCGTAAACGAAATGCCACGTCCCGTCGACGTTGAGGGTGTTCGTCGATTTATTGGGCTTCTCACATATTATTCACGTTTTATTCCGCAGTTCTCGTCGATGTCAGCTCCGCTCCGACGTCTCCTGAAAAACAATCAAAAATTCACATGGTCCGCTGACTGTGAAGCCGCCTTTTTGAAATTGAAGACCGAGCTATGTAGCGATCGAGTTCTCGTACCTTTCGATCCGAGCCAGCCCATCATACTCACGTGCGATGCCAGTCCTGATGGCATAGCAGCCGTTTTGAGTCACCCAGTGAAAGATGCGGAAAAGCCGATAGCATACGCCTCCCGATCGCTGACCACATCGGAAACCAACTATAGCCAACTTGACCGCGAAGCACTCGCTATAGTTTTTGGGGTTAATCACTTTTTTAATTACTTGTTCGGACGTTCGTTTACCCTGGTTACCGACAATAAACCCTTAACGCATATTTTCCAGCACAACAAGAATTTGCCTCAAATGACCAGCGCCCGCCTGCTACGCTACGCGTCTTTCCTGTCCGGATTTGATTTTACAGTAAAATTTAAGGCCGGCGAAGAAAACAAGAATGTTGATTGCCTCTCGCGCGCACCAATTCCCCAAAACATCGTGTCCACAGACATAGCAATTGGTGAAGAAGTCAACTTTTGTCCGAGCAAATTCTGCAAATTTCAAGCCGAAATTTAACCTTTGAGACAATTCGTGAAGAGACCAATAAGGACCCAGAGTTGAGGAAACTTGTCGATTCCCTTATGAACGAGTGTACAGTATCAGAATACACTGTGCACGACGGTGCGTTGTTCCGTCAGGACCGGATTGTCATCCCCGCTTCCCTCCGTAGTCAAGTTCTCTCTGAGCTACACGAGACTCACCTTGGTATCATGAAAATGAAGCAATTGGCTCGCAAGTATGTATATTGGCCTGGAATTGATAACCAAATTGAGCGGTTGGTCAAGGGTTGTGAACAGTGTGCCCTCACAAGATCCAATCCACCGAAAATAGAAGTTCACCCTTGGGAACCACCGACCGAGAATTGGGAGAGAGTGCATATAGATTATGCTGGACCTTTTCAAGGATATCATTTTCTGGTATGCATAGATGCCAGATCAAAATGGGCAGAGGTTGAGCCTGTCAGGGATGTACCAACTTCGGCGTCAACAATGGCCCTCCTCAACAAAATTTTTGCAACGCACGGTTTCCCTAAACAACTTGTCTCCGACAACGCCACGATTTTTCAGAGTGAGGAATTCCTCGAATATTGCCGCTTCAATGGAATTTTTCAGAAATTCATCGCGCCTGGGCACCCTGCCACAAATGGCCTTGCTGAGCGAAATGTCCAAACACTGAAAAACAAGCTCCGGGCTACGTCTGACGAAAAATTGTCTATGACTGACAAAGTCAGGAACATCCTATTCCATTACCGAGCGACGCCACTTGCCAACGGTAAGTCTCCCGCTGAGTTGTACCTCGGCCGGAAGTTCCGCATCCGCCTCGATGCATATCTTCCCGCCAGCCAACAGGCCTTTAACTCCACTCCTGCTAAAAGGTTCTTTCATGTGGGGGAGAGAGTACAAATCCGTCTCTACAAAGGAAACAAGCCAACATGGGACTTCGGTGAAGTTGTCCGGAAGTTTGGCCAGCTTCATTACCTAGTTCGATTAGACAGTTCAGGCAAGATGCTCAAGAGGCACATAAATCAGCTCCGCGATACCCATGTGCCCCCCAAGAAATCCGTCAGCTTCGGGCCTCAACACTCATATGAGGTTCCCCGAGTTCCCCAGCATCATGGCGCCAGATCTTCGCAGCGTCATAGTCCTGTCCATCGCCCCCATTCTAGTTCATCGTCACGTGAATCAGATGCAGTACCACCAACAACTCCGCCAATGTTACCTTCAACGCCACACCGCCCTCTACCATTGCCACCCCGGCCAAGAAGACTTCCAGAGAGGCTCCGTAGCCCAAATGTCATGTTATATTAGTCCAAATTTGTGGGGGAGACTGTTGTGTATTTGATACCTAGCAACCGTGGTTATTTAGTTTTTAGTAATGTCATATATTGTACGTTTGAAATAAAATGTTATCATGTTAATTAAACCTGAATTTAATATCCAAGTATATAATATTTTATAACCAGTTTTATTTATGAAAAACGTATGAATTTTTGCACTAAGTTCGAAAATAATGTATTAATCTAGTGAGTGACGTGTCCCAAGTAACTGTCAACTTTTATAAACAATTTTCAAATTGTCATTATTTAATAAATGCAATGTTAACTATTCAACAAAGAGTATGGGAAGTTTCGTACCAGTATGCAATTGTAAAATTTCATGAAAAATATCCAGATGTATCCATTACGCGGTGTGGATTAAAAAAATTAATAAAAAAGTTTGATGAGACAGGATCTGTTCAAGACAAAAAGAAATTGAAAAAAGCGTTCGTTGAGGAGGATGATGCGGCTACTGCACTAGCTATGCATTTGTTAAGAGAAAATCCCAAGTTGAGTCTATGAAAAAGAGCAGTGGAGCTTGGTTTTTGCAAGAGTCACGTACAGAAAATATTTAAGCAAAACAAAATTTATCCATTCAAATCGAAATTCATTCATACCTTACAAGATTATGATTATGACACAAGGTTGGACTTTTGTACGATGATTGGTGAAAAACTTATGCATGACCGATTCTTTCATAATATTTTGTTTTCTGATGAAGCAACCTTTACAACAAACGGAGTCGTTTCTTCCCAAAATTGTTGATATTGGACTAATGAAAACCCGAGCTACAGGATTAACTGTAATAGTCAATTTGCTAAAAAAGTTAATGTTTGGTGTGCGGTTTTACCGAATCGATAATCGGACCGTATTTTCTGAAAGATACATTAAATCAGGAGTTATACTTCTTACCAAACCCTTCTTTCAGTTCGTCATAGTTTATTCATTTCATTAAGTTGTAGCCGACAGAAAAAACGGTAGTTCCGTGATTATTTCTCAAACAATATCGAAACAATGCAGAGCTTATGAGTAATTAACGTATATTCGCGTATTTTGAATGCTCCCAACTTCTAACCAATCAATCATGCAAATTAAAATATTTTGTCGCAGAATACTGTAATGCAAATGCCCCTTTACAGTGTCAAACACTGAAGTTTCATAATTGTCGTTCAGGTCAGTATTTTACGTTATTTTATGTGTTAAACACGCTATAAAGTGAAAAAATTAATTTTATATTCATTATATTCAAACAATCTAAAATAGTTTATATAGTGTAAAAGTATCAACTTTTTGGCAATTATTTGATAACTTTTCCATTTTTAAGAATCTCATAAATACTAATGTTTTGTTTTTTAAATCCAAGCTGCAATAAAAGTTAGTTTCATAATTAGCTGAATACGATCCTGGCAACTGTCAGATTTGCATAGAATTACAAGCAATAATACTCAACATTCCCAAAATAGTGTATGACGTCACAAACTATGACGAACTGAAAGAAGGGTTTGGTAAGAAGTATACACTTGAAACGCTGAAAGATTACCCGTGCGTCATTGTATGTAAGCATACGAATAGGATAGAGAAGACAACAGTTTATAATTTAATATTATCGTTTGATATTTATAGAAAAGGACAGCACATAGAAAAGGTGTCGGTGATATGATCGGTGAATCCTGACGCACGGGTAATCTTTCAGCGATTCAAGTGTATTTGTACTTGCTTGACAACTTCTTAATACCTGCATTAGAAAATATTCCCTTCGAGCAAAGGTTTAAGACATGAATGTTCGTCACATTCGACTTTGCTAATTAGAGGATGACTGGATGAATATTTTCCTAAGCGATGGATGGTACGTTATGGACCAATATTTTTTCCGTCCCGATCCCCCGATTTAACTATTTTAGATTTTTTTATGGGGCTACTTAAAACAAAAAGTTTACGCAAATAATATTGAAGACTTGAAACGAGCTATAACTGATGCCGTTAACGAAATTACCCCAGAAATGCTGCGAAATACTTACAAAGAATTAAGTAAGAGAATTGAGAGATGTTTTGAAGCTGGGGGAGGATATAATGAATAGATTTTTTTGTTTACTTAGTGTTACTTACATTATTATTCTGTATTGTTATTTTTGATCGTGATTATAATTCTTGAATAGTTAATGTCTTATTACTTCTTTACTTGTTCTAGTGTTAACACCACTTAAAAATAAAATGTAAAAATTTTGTAATAAAGTTTTATTTTTAATGTTCTTAAGAAGATGGACTTTCACAAAGTAAAGGTTAATACAAAAATTTTCATAATCATTTGTAAATTTTAACATCTACTATTTCTTTTTTTGTTTTTTCTACATATTATACCTAAATATTATGTTTTTGTTAATTCATCAACAACTCAAAATCTGATGATGAGATACAGATGTAATGAATAAATTGTTTATTGTATTACCTAATTAGAGGTTTTCTCAAAATTCCTTACTACATTTTTATCTTTATTTTCGCTTAAAATATTTTTATTCATTATACCTTTATAAATAAAAATAAAAATTATATAGTTATTTTCATATTTTAGACAAAAATCTCTAAATGACAACCCTTAAACTGCACGTGTTCCAGAATACAATAAGTGTCGAAGAAAGTGTAAAATCTGCTCAAGGAATTTAAATGAGAAGTCTGAACCTTGTTACTTATCCTCATGTGATGTAACAGTTACAAAAATAGCGTCAACTCAATTTGTCTGTGGATGTAAATATTTCAATAATTAGGCAAAATTTACTACTTTTTTACTAGAATGCATATAGTTTGGTTAAAGAATGAAACTTATTATTGACTTTTACATGATCAGGTAAGCTTTTTTTATTAATTTTGTACCTAACTCATTTTACTGTTCAACTATTTATTATCATTTAATATTGTTATAGTTCTTGTCTTAATACTTACATTAAAGTATCTTTTTACTTTTAGCCTGATGATGGTCTAAGACCGAAACTAGCGATTTTTATAGTTTTAATATTAAACATTTGAGTTATGGATCATTCCTTCGATTTTATTAGTTTTTGTTTATAGAAATCTTTATTAAATACAAAAAATGATCATACAGAGTAACATTTAAATATTATTTTTATGAGATGACCAAATAATATATAATAGGTTGTTCTATCTTTTGTAACACTGTAAACTTTTAAAAATTTTACCTGTCGCAAAAATTCTTAAGATTATAATCCGTCCAAAGAGGTACGTACCCATTATGGACACTTTTGCTCTGCTTTTGATCACAACAGGCTCAGTTTAGAAACATCCCCTAATAATAGTTAATCCTTGGTTAAAATCACAGCAGATGATACGTACCGAGCTTTCCAAACAGGTCGGCAGTCACTTTGTCATCTTTATCTTCTGATAACACCGCTTTTGACAAATATTTTACGCAAGAATTAACACGAGAAACATTTTTGTTTGGAAATATTTTTAAGGCTTTGTCACTTACACATCATAATATACGTGTAATAATTCAAAAATAACTCCAATGATTTTTAAAAATGTTGAGATAAAAATATTGATTTTTTGTAGGTGACAATATTTATTATACGATGCAGCTTGGCAGTTGTCGATTAAGAATCTGGGTCAAACTCATATAATTTCAAGCCAACTGTATTCTGCCAAACGCATCATGGTTAAAAAAATGTATCACTCGCAATAAAGTCCTTTATACAGGGGCATTAATAATCAGGAATAAAGTTGGAGGAACCGGTGCTATACTACTACCTTATAAAAACTTCCAAACTACGTTAGACTTTAACTTCAACTAAGAAAATCTATGAGTACATATTTGTGATACAAATCTACAGCTTTTTAGATAAAAGTATTCACCTTTAATAACTTTTGTAATACTGGTAATAAAAATTAGGGTCTTGTCGGGGTTTTGTATGTCTGGGTTTAGTCGGTCTGGGCTTATTAAGTATTTTTTGTCGGGTTTTTTTTACGGATTTTTATTATAAAATATTATTTGACAATATTTTTTGACATCTATCAAAATTATATTAATTATAAAAGTAAACAAATTTTTTAAAACAAATTAATGTTGAGGTGAAACTCAACATTCTTCCCCGCAAAAATTAGTGGTTTGGGATTCTTTTATTTTTCCGTCTCTATTTTCGCCAGTCTATGAACAGGTCTGGTCATTTCACCATTTTGATTCTTTATTCGTGATACTCTAATTCGCCCGTCTGGGCCAGGAAACACTTCTAGTATTCTTCCCAGCCTCCAGACATTTCTGGGTTGATTGTCTTCGGTAATGAGAACGATATCATTTATTTTAATCAATTGTTGGTCGTCATTCCATTTGCTCCTGCTTGTCAATGTGGGTAAATATGCTTTAATCCATATCTTCCAAAATTGATTTGTTAATATTTGATTTCTTCTCCAGCATTTTCTTAAATCGAGGTATGTTTGATTTCCCAAGTCACTCCAAATTTCACAAGGATTTCGTAGTTTTTCTTTTCCCAAAAAATGATTTGGCGTTAAAGCCTCAAAGTCGTCTGAATCAGCTGAAATTTTTGTTATCGGTCTTGAGTTTAGAATATTTTCGACTTCGGTAAATAATGTCAATAGTAGTTCATCGTTAAGTCTCTGGTTTTTCAGTAACATGTATAAGGCATTTTTGGTTGTTCTTATCAGTCGTTCCCATACGCCCCCCATGTGTGGTGATGCAGGTGGTAAAAAACTCCATTCTATTTCTTTTTTTATTGAATTGTTTCTTAGTTTCTGTTGATCCATATTTTCACAGCTTTTTTCAATTCTTCACAAGCTCCTCGCAAATTGGTCCCATTATCGCAGAAAATTTTGGATGGTTGATTTCTTCTTGCAATAATTCGGTTTAAAGCCATTATCATCGAATCCGTTGTCATCGAATGGGCAATTTCCAAATGGACAGCTCTCACTGTGAGACATGTGAAAATAACTCCCCATCTTTTTTCTCGTCTTCGTCCAACATTAACAAAAAAAGGTCCAAAATAATCGATGCCAGTGTATTTTAAAGGGTGGAACATAAGGGGTTAACTGTTCTTTTGGCAACTTTCCCATCAATGGATTTTTTTGCATGGCTTTATCTATTTTACATCTTTGGCACTCACGAAAAACTGATTTTACTTCAGATCTACCATCTAATATCCAGAACTCTCGTCGTGCTTCATTTAAAACAGTTTCAATACCTTGATGTCCAAATTTTACATGCAGGTACATAAGATAAAGACGTGTCAGGTGATCTCGTTTTGGTAGAATGATTGGATTTCTTGAAAATTCTGAAAGACTAGGTGCTAGGTTTATTCTTCCAGGAACTACAATGAGATCTTTAGAGTTCAAGACAGGATATAACTTTCTCAAAGGGCTTTGTCTGCATATAGTTTTCCCATTTTTTAAATTTTTATATTCGTCTCCAAATGCTTTTCTTTGACAATGTTTTATCAAGTATAATTTAGCTTTTTCCAAGTCTTCAATTATCATATACGGTTCAAATGTAATTTTTCTGAATTTTGATGTCATAATCCTCAAATATTTATAAAGTCTTGCTGTAGCCATCAATAAATCTGTCCAGTTCGAAATTTTTTTGCTATCGATTAAACATGTTGTCGTTTCCTTTAAATACAGTGTCACTTCAGTTTTTGATTTTATCTGAACAATATCTTGACTTGGCCATTTTGATTTATCGTTTCGTAAAAATTCTGGTCCGTTTATCCACATTTCAAAACTTGTTTGGTTTTTTCTCGTCTTCGTCGTTATTTAGGAAAAATCCAAAAACACGTCAATTTTTGTTTAAAGGAGCAAGCATTATGGCTTATTTAAACTTACTGGAAAAGCCACCCTCTCACCCCTAGCAGCGTCCCTTTTTTTTAAATTACTTCTCATATTTTTTATGTAAAATTTGGATACTCCTCTTTGAGCCAATTTTAAAAATGTACAATACTTGTAGGTTAAAGTGGTTAGTTTATGAGATAAACAATTTTTCTTTTAATAGCACAAATTTTACTTATTTTTTACTTTCACCTTATTTGCCTGTAATAAAATGGGTTGTACAACAGTTCAAAGTCTTTAATCTTTTTAGCTGTGCTATTTATTCTACTTCAAAAATCCAAACAACAAAAAACTCTACTTTTTTTAAGGTTTGACATTGTCAACTAGAATTTGTAGTCACTATTGATAGTGTACTTTGATACATTATTAATTTTGTTTTTCTGAAATGGTTTACTCTTTGCAAGAAAGAATTGAAATTGTAGGTTTATACTACCCAAATAATAATTGTGCAAGAGCTGCTGCTAGAAGATTTAACGAATTACATGACGGAAGACATGCAACTCATAAGTATGTAATTCAACTGATGGAGAAATTTACCACAACAGGGTCTGTTTGCAATAAAATGCATAAGCGAGAGGGAGTCATAAATAACGAAGCAATCCAAGTGGCAATTTTAAGGCCAGTCAGCTTAGAGGCTCAACAACCTCAATCGTTGTCAACAATAAGTAGAGCGATCGGTGTTTCATCTTCTACAGTTTTCCGAGTTCTACATAAATTCAAGTACCACCCATACAAAGTTAAGTTGGTGCACGAGTTGAATGAAGATGATTTTGATCGTCGTCTAGATTTTTGCGAATCAATGACGCAATTTATTAATAACAATCCACAATTGTTAAATAATATTTGCTTGCTCAGTTTCATTAAATGGCTTAGTGAATAGGCATGCTTGTAGATGAAAGTGATCCACATATTATGCGTGAATTCCATACACAACATCCCCAAAAGTTAATTCATAAAAATTAAAATAAACTTATTTTAAATTTAATTATACCTTTTTAGATAACTAAAACACAATATAAATTGAGTATATTACGATAATCTTCCGAAGAAGCATTTGTCAATACTTTGGTCATATCAAACCTGACAACTTAAAAAACTAATAGTTCAAGGCAAGATTGAAGTTAGACCAGATGGAAAATATTACATGCCGATTTTAACAAATCTCCAAGAAGCAGAGGACCATTAATACTGGAAAACCATAGTTTACCACTTCAGACAAATACCATGAAGAAGAACTAACCATATCGAGAAGTCGAAATTATTCACTAAAAGAAATGTAAAACTAGAAGCACCTACATATTTATATAAACCGACAAATTTTGGTATTTCAAACCAAAATTAATTACAAATACTCCTATAGAACTCAAATAGAGAGATATCACTTCTTGTTCATTAAATGCATCCACGAGATTAATTAATTTGTGGACTTCCCCCATCTAACTAAATATCTAAGATTACCAACTTAACTATTAGTTTGACTATTTCAAGTTACTCTATTACAAGAAACAACTGTTTGAAGTCTACTATATTAATCCTGTAATAAATTACAAGAGTAATGATGATGTTTGTCTGTATTATTAAAATCATTGAGTAAGACGATTTTTGTTGAATCTGCATATTTTAATTAAAATTTATTCTTAAACATCTAAACAACAATCAATGTTATCAATACAAATGTGAAACCGTCAAAGGAGTCAGAGCTGTCAATATAATTGATGGATTTTTTCAATTTATTTGACATCGAACGTTTATATAAATACGTAACTGAAAGCAACACGGGTGAATAAAAATAACCCCAGTTCGTAGTATTTTCCCCATCATCGTCAGTATGTTACGGCCCTTTCAGAACAACTGATTCTTGACTGACACTGATTACAAGTTCCTTTAGTGGCATGTCTGTATAAATTATCATCATTGTTTTATTTAAAATGTAAAGAGTCGACATTTATTTGAAGCTGGATGGGTTTTGAAAATTGCTGGTAATTTAAAAATGACTGATGTGTTTTTATTAGCAAAAAAGGGTTATCGTCGTACAGATGAACATAACAAATGCAAAGCAAGTATAGATTTAATGACATCAACAATAAATGATACCATTTTGAAATGTATTCTCCAAATAGAAATGGGACGCTGTTATATACCAAAACTGATGGAAAAATGGGTATTTCGGTTATTTAAGTTCGAAAATTTTTAGAAACATTCTTAGGAACGGATGTCCAGTGTGATACACCATATCTTCTTCATAGTACCTTCCACGAACTTAATTAAATTCTCCTTCTGTAATAAAAAGTAGGCTATTGGGACGTTTAACATGTTTCGTAACATTATTTGGAAAAAAATCATTATTCCAACCTGACATCTGTCACAAAGCTTGATAATTACTAGTTGAAACGTCTGTACCATAGAGAAATATAATATATTTTTTTCTTCAAGCGGTCAATAAATGCATCTTTATGTGCATGTATATACGTAGTAAAAGTACGTCTTTATTGATTACTGGGAGATAAAGTCCTTAAAAGGCCATGGGAGATAAACTTAATTATGGGCGGAGCCTATGACGTCATAAAGTAAGGTTCATTTAAAATTTCTTAAATAATAATACCGATTTATTGATTTATACAAAATATTTAATAAATATTTGTCAATTATCCAAATTAAAAAAATATATATTAAACAAGTTACGTTATTGTTATTGAATATTATTTTCCAATACGCGAATACCAACTACTTTGACAACTGTCAAAAAAAAGTAAGATGGCGACAACTATTTCAGTGAGAACTAAAGTTTGTTGTTTAAGGTAGGTAAATATATTTGTTTAATTTTTATTTATTTTACACGCTTGAAGAAAAATAGTATATATTACACGGAGTAGAACGTTCTTTTTGTGTTTCGTCCTGATTGTAGCCTTAGCTTCGCTTCGGCTGCAATCTAAAGACAACACAAAAAGAGTCACTTCTACTCCTAGTTATATAATCTACTATTATTTGTCTATGGTCTTTACGTTGAGGTTTCATCGTTTTCTACGGTTTCAGCTGTCGAAAAATTTCCACTTAAATATATTAAATATATTTTAATTTCTAACATCTAGACGACTTTGAAAGTTGTCACAGTTAATTTCGAGTAAAAATAAACGTATGAAATGTACTATTTATGGATGAAAATTGCTACGTTTGAAGAAAAAATAGTATACTTTATTCGGCAAAGAAGCATAACTTTTCTTGACTTGCTTCTCCGCCTCATAAAGAAATATACTATTATTTTTGTCAAGGATCTCGAAGAGAATGCCACCGGTCTTTCAATTTGATATTACAGCTTCAAAACCAGTTGGTGAGGCAACTGTAGCTAGTGTTACTGGAAAATTGCAATGTTTACATACAAAATTACAATTTGTGGTTAATTTTTTGAGTTCAACCTGATATTGTGCAATTGTTTCACCTTTCATTATTAATAATAATTATTCAATTCCAAACATCACATTTCACAAGTTTCAAGAGTGACGTAGTTTCGGCTCAAGCTCGACCTCCACTCTTCTTCATTCCTCAACGCACTTTTTTATTGACCCCCCTCTTGTCATTGGGTATGTTGGTTTCCATGAAACTGAGAATTTATGAATGACTGACTGTCTCTATGTATTTTTAAACTCATGAAGCGAGTTATATCCCAGATGCGATAAATTATTTTGTCACGTGACTACAGATCAGAGGGATTAATTGAATTAAACAAACGAAACAGATCACTATTAGTCAAAAGTATTAAATGTCATACCTATTTATTTTTGTTTTTTGTTGTTGGAGTGTGCGATAGTTTGTGGTTACAAAATAATCAAACTAATTTGTGAGTTTTGCATTAAATTTTAATCAAAAAGATCAAGTTTTCCATTAAAAAAAATACAAGTTCTTAAACATAAAACCTAACCTCACAAACTCAGATTAGATTCTTTGATCTGCCAAAATACTCGGAGTTAAAAGATCGTAATCCAATTGCTCCTATTAAAATTGCCGAACAATCGAGATTTACCTCCTCTACATCTAGATGTAATAAACGAACGATTTTGACAAATCTGACTAGTCGGATGTAAATACCGAACGCAACTTATGTATACAGTATATTATTTATTATTATTATATTTATATATAAGTGACATAAAAATCCGAACACCCAGGTTAAATGATTTTATTTTTATAAAATTTTGTATAAGTATCGTCGACAGAAGCAAACATGGTCCGCGGAAAATATGCCAACTAATTTCAAGGTTATCACAATCAGCCAATCACGAGCCAATGTTAACGATAATATCAATTTTAGTGGCTGCATAAGTGAGGTGAAAATACAACTACAGCGACAAGGACACGCCCACCCAGGGTTCATGTTTGCTTCTGTCAACTGTACTTACTGAAGCATAATAAGTAAATAATAAAAATTTCAAAATGATTGTATTGCTTTGAAGCCCTTTTACCTTTAATAATGTGTGGATGCACCCCGATGTGTTACGCATTCTCCAACGCGCCTAGGCATGCTTCTGATCAGGTGGTCAATGATCTCATTCCAGGAAACCACCAACTCCTCCCAAAGTTCATCTAGAGTCTGACGAGGACGTTGCAAATTGAGCAATCTTCTACCCATCATATCCCACACGTACTTAATTGGGAATAATTCGGGAGATCTTGGTGGCCAAGGTAACAATGTGATATCATTATGTTGAAAGAAGTCTATTATGACTCTTGCGACATGTGGTCGGGCATTATCTTGTTTGAAAGTTGGATTTGCCAGAGTGTCAAGATAGGGTTCTAAAACTTCTTGGATATAACGCTGCGCATTCATGTTACCTCTGATGAAGATTAAAGGTGATCTCGAACCACAAGCTATAGACCCCGAACCATAACTCCAACAGTTTGATGAACATGCCTTTCAACAAAAAACCTTGGATTTCTCCTTTCACCACGGCGTCTTTTAACCCTCGCTCGACCATCGTCCATGCCTAAACAAAATCGAGACTCGTCACTAAAGACAATACTGTTCCATTCCTGATCCCAGAGTGATCGTTCTCTGCACTACTCAAGGCGATTACGTCGGTGTTCTGGAATTGAAGAGATGACCCAGTGTGGTCGGTATGAAAACAGGCCAAAACGTCTTATTCGTCAGTAAACACTTCGCATGCCAATAGGTCTTCCGTGTTCTGCAAACCATTCATTTACAATGGACCTGGTAGTGGAAAATCGGTCCCCTAAGGCCCAAGGATCTTTACTACGGCTGCAATATTTATTTTTGGATTGTTAATGGATTTTAAAAAACGCAGTATAAAAACCGGAATCTTTAACTGATAAGGCTGAAAATTTTATCAATTATTTATTTCAGTAAAATAAATAAATTTATCAAATTTTATTAAAATAAAATCATTTAAACTGGGGGTTCGGATTTTTTTGTCACTTTATATTCATTTAAATTTGGTAATCTTAAGTGACTGCAAAGCATATTTCGTTCTCTTTTCACTTTTTTATGCTATATAATACATAAAAAAATTAAAATATTTCGTCTTTAATATGTGGGTAGGTCACTATATACTTTAAACAACTAACAGTTGTCGATATTGTGTTAACTAAAAAAATTAAGATTTACGTTCATCTCGTTTAAAAATCGTTTTAAACAAATACCCCCTTCCAATTTCCTAACCTTTAACATGTCATTCTATTTTACGATTTGGTTAGTACGTACACCGTATAGCGCCAACTCATTTTTGCACGTCTCTCGCAGAACAAGTCGTCCACATTGGATTACATCGATTTTTCGTTTTTTGTTCAATTCTGTTTCTCACCAACTCTATGAACACGACCACATATGCTATTTATTGCTCAATTGTGGCACTTTTTTCGATTCGAATCTGATCTTGCAATCTTTGAGGTAATTTCTCGTCCTATGTGCTTTGTCGTTGGTATCGCTGATGTATTATTTCGATAACATCATTTTTTGCATTCGAATACAACGTTCTTGATTGAAAATTGCCGTAGTAAGATTTTTTACAATTATTTACAGTCAATATTAAAACTGGAAGTATACTTAATAACGCCGAGACGTGCCTTGTTACAAAGACAGCTACAATATTTTAAAACGTTTTTCGCAATAATAAAACAACATCATATATTTAAAACAAAATGTCCGTCACTTGTTTAATACTCTACGAAGTCTTGTACTATCATGAGTAACTTTAACAAATTCATATTTCTATTAGTCAAATACACTCAGACACATAAAATATGACTTGTCTTAATGAAATTTATTGTACTAACCCTTACTATGTGAAAGTCCATCTTATTAAGAACAGTAAACAACTAAACGGTTGAATAAAACTTCCACAATTTATTCGAAAATGCGTTTTTAAAGGCAATGACGGCCGTTTCGCTAGAATTAGCATCGTCAGATTGATATATTGAAGTTACATTTTGTTTGTTTGTAGCTAGATACCTGATGTTAACTAGGTAGTATTAAGGCTAGAACAAGTATGGAAGTAATAAGACATAACAATATTAAAGCCTAGATGTTATTAGCCCTAAGGGATTATCCTAGATGTATTTCCCTCTAATATCACTAATATCGATATAACTATGCAACGATGTAGAAAAACCAAAAAAAAACTATATCATGCTGATCTTTACAATAACTTAATATATTTGTGTTACAATTACTTCTTATCTATGTATAAAATGAAGACTCAATCAAAGTAAACAGTTTAATAGCGGTGAACTTCCAAGATTTATTTGTTCATTAACTACTTTATATTGTTGATCCGCTAGATGTCTTATTATTTCAAGTTCTTCGAGGAAATCTAGATTTTGTTTTTTATCACAAATATGTAGTATTTGAATGTCATTGGTGTGTATAAGTGAGTGTGGATGTTTAAGAACGTGTTTTGCATAGTTTGACTTATCTCGTTATTGTAATCTATATGCTGTTAATTCAGTCCATTGAATCTTATTTCAAAATTTCTTTGCGTTTGACCTATACAGGGTGTTTCAAAAAAAGGTAACACCGTCTCCAGGATAGGTAAAAAACTGAAAAATAATTGGGGTTTGCTTAGTAAAATTTTTTTCTAACGCCATCCGCTTTCAAGATAAAGGGCGTTGAAGACTAAGTTTTGACTAATAATTCTACCCTAAAAAAAGTTATGTTGAATAATACGTTGTATGAATCTTGTAACTAGCGCCCTCTATGAGAGTTAGTTATAAAAACAAATTCATGGGATATATCAGCTTCCAAAACATATTCGTATAAAATTTCATTGCAATGGTGCCAGTAGTTTCGGCAAAATCGTAAGAAATGTGTAATTTTTTATTTTCTTCAACGCCCTTTATCTTGAAAACGGATGGCGTTAGAAAAAAATTTTACTAAGCAAACCCCAATTATTTTTCAGTTTTTTACCTATCCTAGAGACGGTGTTACCTTTTTTTGAAACACCCTGTATATACTGCATTACATTTTGGACAATTAATTTTGTAAACACCAGATTTTTTTAATTTTGGTAATTTTGTTTTCACATTTAACAATTTTGTTCCAATACTATTTTGTGTTTTAAATGATATTAATGCTGATGTTGCCGAAGATATTATTTTTGAAATTGCATTGGAAACATTTCCACAATATGTAATACTTTTATAGCTTTTAATTTCTTTAGTTTGTTTTGGAAATATTAGTTCTTTTTGTTCTTTCTTGTTAATTAATTTATTTATCAAATGTATTGGATAGCCATTAGATGTAGCTATTGGTTTTATGATCTCAATTTCTTTATTAAAATTATTTTTGTTCATTGGAATTGAAAATGCTCTATGTATCATGGAATTATAAGCTGCTAATTTATGTGATAGTGGATGATTTGCTCTGTTTGTGTAGGTTTTCTGTATATTGAATAATTTAATGAATTATTAACTTTTTCAATTTTTAAATCTAGAAAATTAGCGAATTTTTCGAATAAATAGTGGAAGTTTAGTTTAACTGTGCAGTTATTTATTGTTCCTTTATAAGAGTTTTCGCCCACGTTCCCTTAGTTTGCTCTTCCCATCTCCGTCTCCATTTATCCCGGGTTTCTTCTTGGATTTTTCCCCTCTGTTCTTTGCCTTCCTTATGGATGCTTCCCCGTTTCTCTACTAGCAGATCTATAGGTGGTACTCTTTTTGTGCTCCTGCTTTAGCATTGTTGTACCCCAAACTGAGGCTCCGTACAGTATGACAGACCTCACTACACCCCAGAGCAGTAAATTTGATTTAAAAATGGTTCTAACAACGGAAGAAAAAGTGTTTTTGGTAGAGCATTATTTTCGTTCATACGGAAAAAGTTGTAATGATGGTCCAAGCTTAGAACAGGTGTCAATAAAATATCAACAAAAATTTAATAAAGCAGCTCCTAGTAAAAGTGTGATCTTCGCTGTTGTTGAAAAATTTCGTGGCACTGGTAGTGCATTGTGTCAACGTAAAGGTTCTTCAGGTCGTCGAAAAACAGTATGCACTAGCGAAAATTAAGGACGTGTTTTTAACCAAGTTGTGCAATCACCTCAAAGAAGTCTTGTAAGAACTGCATGTAAACTCAACATTAGTGAAACGTCTTTACGTCGCATGTTCAAATCAATTGGTGGTTATCTATACCGTATTCAAGTTGAACAACGACTAAATGCTGCGGACAAACGTGCAAGAGAAATTTACTGTGGTCGCATGTTGAGTTTAATTTGCGAAGATCCTGAATTTTTGAAAAACATATGGTTTTCAGACGAGAGTCACGTTCATCTTAGCGGCTATATTAATCGATAAACAACCAGATTCCTTGGATTTGAACGTCCTGATGTCATTGTAGAGAAACCACTCCACAGTCTTCGAGTTACCGTTTGGTGCGCGGTATCTGGTAATGGAATGATTGGTCCTTATTTCTTTGAAGATGATAAACAGAATCCACTTACTGTTAACCAAGAACGTTATAGAGAGAAAATTATTATACCTTTTGTGAGAGATCTAAATAACTTTTGCCGTGCACGAAATCTACAGTTTCGCACACAATGGTGCACCTTAGACTTACTCCGTCAGCACTTCGATAATAGAATAATTTCTCGGGGAACATACTTCGAATATCCTTCTCATTCACCTGATCTAACGCCACCTTACGCATACATTTGGGGCATAATGAAGGAAAAAATATTTCATACGGAAAATCCGCCGGCGAATATTGCCGAACTACGGGAAAGAATACGATATATTTTTCGGCAGTTCCATCAACCACTTTTGATAAATATGTTTATTGACTCACAAAATCGATATGAAGCTTGTTTGCGTCGAAATTGTGAACATTTTGAACACTTACATTACAGAAATTAAAAATTAATTTTTATTTTTATTTTCGGTACTGTTTATTTTGGCGGATACTGTATTTTTAGATACCTACTAGTGGAGATTTCTTTCAAACTGTTAAAAGTTTTCATTTGTGAAATTAGTCATTTTCAAACATCCTCTACATTTCTTTAGAAGTAAATTCCAAATTTTTGTTGTTAAATTTACAAAATTTTTTAAACAATCTCCTCTACATTAAACGTTTACGGTGTATGACTTTAATGTGAAAATAAAACGATCAATATAAAAGTGTATCGAACGATGACAATAAAACAAAGCGAAGGTGTCACTTTAAGAAATGTTATCCATTCCTTCTATATCTTGACTTTTGTTTCATATTAAAAGTCGGAGTAGTATTGAATCGAAATATACCTGACATTTGTCTAGTGTCGCGCTACACCTGACACTTCATAGTTACATTGTGCCGTCAACTGAATCGACCTTATCGAATACGTTTAACAATATTTATTGCTAAATCGACACTAAGATATTCTCTAAGCGGTTGTATGGCTTCCTTTACATAGAAATCATTATATCAAATGTAAAATTATAAAATGAAAATGAAAACAACTATGGAATGCACTGTCTACATAAGTTTTCCGTCACGCAAGAAAAATTGTGTTGAATAACCTACTCGTAATAATAGATTTTAGTTAAAAGGATTATAAAAGATTTTAAAAGATTCAATGAATTCTAAAAGGGTTAAAAGGTTCTCAAAAAATCATCTGGTCACCTGAGTTAGCAGAAGCATTTCATACCTGTAAAAATTTCTTCACTTTTTGTTCATCCTCGGATGAACCAGTTGGTTTCTTTACAGACCCTGCTTACAACAGCAGCAGCTTGTTGATAATGTTTGCATTTTTTTCCAAGAAGATGTCTTCATAAGAAAGCTCTTGGTCTGCTTATTACTGTAAACTTCTAGCAGTTTATGCACCAATTCAACATTTTAGGCTTTTATTAAAAGGGCGTTCTTTTACGATTTACACAGATCACAAGCCTTTCATATATGTTTTTTAACAAAAACGTAAAAAACTTCCACCAGTGCAGTTAAATCAACAGTCTTTTAATTTTCAACAGAAATTCAATATACAGTGTGGAAACCACTAATGGAATAAAATTATTTGTGGGGTTAGTTTAGAAGAGTATAAAAAACGCTGGGACCCGTAAAATTTGAAATACAAATGTGAGCTTTTTAAACATAAATTTAAAAGTACAGAGTGATACAAGCAAGTCAGGCATCTTCCACATACTGTATGTTTTTATGATTTTAAAAGCTCCTTAACAATACGATCTCAAAGAACCATACCATGTAGGGTCTATTCTGAAATGTACAAGGTGAAATTTTGAAATTATTTATAATTTTGTTCAAGATAGTAAATACATAAAATTGTGAAAATAATAATGTTTCACACTTTAAATAATGGTTTTGTTTTTAATTAGCTGAATGCAGACCTTAAATTTCTTCAATATTTTGAGTTTTGTTAACATTTTTGACGCGAATAGGTAAAAACTGAATAAATAACTATGCCAATATAGTATAAACTAAATCGGTAAATAATGTCTGTCAGTTGTTGATGTGTTGACATTTAAATATCGTAGTCGTCAATTCTTAATCAAAAACTAATATCTTGCGAAGTAATAATGAAATATTTAACTGAGACTCATCGAATCGAAATGTTAATGATGATTGGTTACGGCGATAACAAACAAACAAACTTATTTAATCAGAGGTATCTTCAGTTCTATTGCACAAGGTACTGTGTCTAAAATTCAAGCACAATTCAGAGAACTTGAACATGTCAAACCATTAAAGAGAAAACCGCACTTCGTTGAAGATGATGTGGATATTATGTGTCGTGAAGAATCCAACGTCAAGTTCATGTCAAATTTCACGTCAAAATAATGTGAGTCACATAACTGTCCCAAGGTGTTTCCATAAAAAAAACTAATGGAAGACGATCCAGATCGTAGAATGAATTTCTGCGGAAGAATCATGAATAAACCGAACAGAAATTAAATATCTGTTGGTACAATTCTTTTATTCGATGAATCAACATTCACATTCAACGGGGAAGTAAACAGACAAAACTGTAAATATTGGTCAGAGGAGAATCCTGATTGGATGCGTAAGACACATAGTCAATATCCTCAAAAGTTGAACGTTTGGGCAGGTATCATAGGTGATCATATTATTGGTCCTATTTTTCTAGATAGAAATTTGACAGCCGAAAAATATTTAAGCATGATTAGAGACGAAGTTGTTCATGAGTTGGCCGACTTATATCATAACGCAATAGATCCGAACCTACTGGATGAAAATATCTGGTTCCAGCGGGACGAAGCAACAGCCCATTATGCTTTAATTGTAAGAAATTACGTGTATGAAATTTTCCATAATAAATGGATTGGATGAAGAGGTACTATCGAGTGGCCAGCTAGAACGCCGGACCTTACGTCCTTGGATTTTTTTCTGTGGGGTTGTCTTAAGAAAAAAGTATATGCAACACAGCCAACTAGCATTGCAGACCCCAAAGAAAGGATAACTACAGAAATACGGGCTATTTCACCTCAAGCTTTAAAGAAAATCCTGAAGGACTTTTATAGGAGACTGTATTGCCAATAACAAGGTGGAGAATATTTTGAGAATTTGTTTTAATGTAAAAAATCAATTACGTCAAGTATTTTATGTACCTATTTACTATCTTGAACAAAATTATAAATAATTTCAAAATTTCACCTTGTACAATTCATAATACCTACATAGTATAGGTCGTTGAGATCGTATTGTCAAGGAGCTTTTAAAATAATAAAAACATACAGGGTGTTTTATTAAAAATGTAGATCATGCATCTATCACCCTGTACATTTAAATTTATGTTTAAAAAGCTCACATTTGAATTTTAAAGTTGACGGGTCCCAGCGTTTGTTATAATCTTCTAAACTAACTCTACGAATAATTTTATTCCATTGTGGTTTCCACACTGTATAAAAGTTATTAACAATGTTGTAGCAGATATTCTTTCGCGAATCGAAGTTGCTTCCGTACTACTGGACCACAAGCTGTTAGTCGAATCTCAAGAAGAAGGCAATGTTTCCAATGAAATTTTATCGTAAATCTCCATAATTACATTTTAAAACTCCAATATCTACTGTATATCCCAGAATTATTGATTATTGATATAATATTGGTGAATAACGAGATACGTATTACTATTTAAAAAAAAACAGGTGAGGATATTTTGGAAAATAATTGAGGTTGAGGCGATTTTAGTGTTTACTTTTGAATTTGAGATTAACTCTTTTTTTATTTTTTTATTTTACAATCTTAGAATATAAAATAGTAAGGAAGGAGTTTATGTTATATCTACAATGTTAAAATCTGGTGACGAAAGTCGGCCATATTGGATAACCATTTATGACTCATAGTTTGTTTACAAGTTATAAAAATTCAGTTTTCTGTTAAAAATTTGGATTAATTCTTTAAGTTTAGAACATTTTTCGTTTATAATAGGTTTATTTAAATATAAGTAAGTTTTTAATGCAAAATTTTAGTGGTATCTATATTGTAAATAATTTTAAAGACAATGGTTAGTTGTAGCGCTTGTGGGTGCTCAGAGACTAATAAAAACGACCATAATAAAATTACTTTTCATTGGTAAGTAGCTATTATTATAAAAAATATACATTATAAATACGTAAACTATATTTTTATGTTTTAATTAAATTAATACTTTGTATTGATCCCTAACCTATCTATTTAAAGTGACTTAGGCGTATCAATAATGGAAAGAGAATATTTTATTTTAATTATCATTAATTTACAATTTTTTGGTTAATCTCATAACTGTATATGTCAATTATTTTTATGTCTATGGAGTATTCTAAAGCAACGTTCTATATTGTAAATAATTTTAAAGACAATGGTTAGTTGTAGCGCTTGTGGGTGCTCAGAGACTAATAAAAACGACCATAATAAAATTACTTTTCATTGGTAAGTAGCTATTATTATAAAAAATATACATTATAAATACGTAAACTATATTTTTATGTTTTAATTAAATTAATACTTTGTATTGATCCCTAACCTATCTATTTAAAGTGACTTAGGCGTATCAATAATGGAAAGAGAATATTTTATTTTAATTATCATTAATTTACAATTTTTTGGTTAATCTCATAACTGTATATGTCAATTATTTTTATGTCTATGGAGTATTCTAAAGCAACGTTGTACAATAAATGTATTTGTGTATTAAATAACAAATTATTACATTCACAGTTTCCCTCGGGATGAAAATATTAGACGGAAATGGTTAAATATTGTGGATAAAGCAAACTGGAGTCAGGCAAGAATAGCTTTTATGCTCACAACTTACAGAACAATCATTTGATAGAACTTCTGCAGTAATTGTTATACTAGTACCTAATGTTATACCTACAATTAAAATCGCAAGAATGAAATATGTAAGTAATTATTACATCCACAAATTGCTTTAATAACATTGACCAAATGACCAAATCTATATTTTTTCTCAAATCTATTTAAAGATATTTTACTTAAACATATATTTCACTGATTTATACCTTTTCTATGCAGGTAAAGACTAATTACCCTTATGCTGAAGAGATAATAACTACTAGCAGTTCCTGTTCCTGCGAAACTCTACCATCTACTTCTGAAAGTCCTCGTAGGAAACAACTTATAAAAAGCATCTGTGAAGTATATTTAAAAACAAGAAATGTAAAAGTAAAATAAATAATGTAGAAAAAATTAGACATGTTTACACAAAATTCAATTTAAAGACCAATAGTGGTAGAATAAAAAATTTTAATAAAAATTGTGTAGTATATAACTGATTTTATTTCCTTAAATCTAGTACCCCCATTTTAGGCAATGTTATACTATTTTTTTTCCTCTATTTTTTTTATTAAAATGGTTATTTTAATATATAATGATTAGTGTCTGAATAATAGGTGTATGTTTCAATAAGGAAATTATTTTTCTATTATTAAAAAATATAGGACGCCACTGTTAAAAAGTAACTTCCGGTAGCCATCTTGGATAACCATCCTGGTCAACTGTCCTTGAACGAGCAATACTTCCTTACTATTTTATGTTCTAAGGTTACACTGAACATTTTTGTTTCTTGTTTATATAGAATTTGACACCAACTTTGAGTAAACGACCATTTCAGTAATATTTAAATAAATATTAATCACCAAACAACGGTTTCAACAGTATTTACAACAACTGTAAATCAACCTATGATTACCTCTACGAATGATACGAAACCCCTTTTTTCCTTCAATAATTATTCCTTATATCCATCACCCGATATGAAATTCAAACCCAATTATCCAGATTAAGAGCAATAAGACCCGAGAAGGCGGTCGAGGTCCGTAGAAATCCGGAAACAAATGAAGAGCGCGTCGATTCTGTAATTGACGCTGCAGTCAGAGCTTTTGTGAGGATGTCGAATCGAGGATCAGGTTATGACCTTACTGTGGATGTTGTACCACGAAGTCCAGACTTATTCGTCTCTTTTTAGCTCAGGGCCGGAATGAAACCAAACTAAGCAGTGACTATATATTATTATATACGCATTACATATGTTATATATGTTTGAAAAATAAATAATTTTTAAATATACTCTTATATTACAAGTATTATTTACATACTTTCTACTTTCTCATATCATATTTGATTAATCTGGCCTATGAAAATGTGTCTATAGTAAAAGACAAATAAAGTTGCGTTCACGTCATTATTGTGAACATTTACAGCGTTGTCAAATTGTTCATGAAGTATAAAAATTCATAGAAAATAACGTGAAAGTTAAAAATTTCACGTTATATTAAATGGAACTTAAAAATTAGTGATATTTTTTTCACTTGTTTTTTGTTAATTACATTCATAAATAATTAATTTCATAAAATAAGAAATTTTACAATAAAAGTGGTAAGGTTATGAGTGAGTTACCAAACAATAAATATAATCAAAATAAAACCACAAGCAATGAAATAAAATATTATTTTAAGAATTAATGTATTTTCAAATAATACAAATTTTTTTAAAGTAAAGTAATGATATTCGCATATTACCTCTTGCACAGCGTTTAAGGGTTACAAAGGTCCATTATCCTTTCTGTCTTCTTCAAAATAGTTAACTAATGAAGCCACAATTTCTTTGCGTTGACCATTTAGCTGTTTGGGCATTTTGACATTCAAAAAATAAAATGCTTTGTTGTTTTGAAAAAAACAGTTTATATCATAAATGTTTTTCACAAAATAACGTCAAAAATCGATGACACTACGAGTACAAAAGTAACAGAACACTGATTGAAAACTCAACAAACGACGCGGCAACATGACAATATTTCTGGCACTGACTAATATTCCGTTATGAATTGGTGGTCTCTTCATGAATATTTTAACACAAAATTTTACTTTGAGGGACGTCTGAATCCAAAAAAGCGATATGGTATGCACATTATTTTGTTTTTTTATTGATCGGGTTATTTTTAGGAGTGATTGTTTAACAAACTTAAGTGGCATACACTTTTCTATAGAAATATAGCCACACATACAATATACCTTGGTGATGTGCACGCAACTTTATTGTGTTTTTACTATAAATTGCTCATTATATAACCTACAGTAGCAGTAAAATAACTAGAAGGTACCTACTTACTAAAAAAATCTTAATCTTCAATGTTATACTAATTGCTAGCCAATAACTACTGTTAAAACAGATAAAATTACTAGGGGTTTTATTTATTTGTTTGTAAAAATTATGAAGTACAAGTTGTTTTGGAAAGTTTTTTAAAACTTGGCTTATTAATACCAAGCCAAGCCTAGCTATTTTTTTTTTCAAGAGAAGCTTTTTTAAAAAATAGCTTGGGTTAGCAAGCTTTCAAGCTTTTTTAAGATATTAAGCTTCTGAATGAATTATCCATATTAACTGAAATTTATGGTACTCACCCTTACTGTGTGAAAGTTCATCTTATTCAGAACAATAAACAACTAAAAGGTTGAATTATTAACTTCCACTATTTATTCTATAAATACTTTAAATGCAATGACAGCCGTTTCGCTATCGAAATAGCATCGTCAATATGTCATTTATAGAATAAATAGTGGAAGTTAATTCAACCTTTTAGTCGTTTATTGTTCTGAATCCATATTAACTATTTTCTCCTTCTCAAATGGTATGCCTTCTTGTAATGAAATTGATTGTGTTAACCTCTACTTTTTGGAAGTTCATCTTACTAAAAACAATTAATAACTGCACAGTTAAACTAAACTTCCACTATTTATTTAAAAAATTCGCTTTAAAATCAATTACAGCTGTTTCGCTATCACTAGCATCGTCAGATTGACATATTGAAATTACATGTTGTTTGTTTGTAACTAGGTGCTTGATGTTGATAAGGAGTTAAGGCTAGACCAAGTAAGGAAGTAATAAGACATAACAATATTAAAGCCTAGATGTTATTAGCCCTAAGGGATTATCCTGGATGTATTTCCCTCTAAGATCAGTATAACTGTGCAATGATATAGAAAAACCAGGAAAAAACTATATCATGCTGATCTTTACAATAACTTAATATATTTATGTTATAATAATGTCTTATCTATGTATAAAATGAAAACTCAATCAAAGTAAACAGTTTAATAGTGGAGAACTTCCAAGATTTATTTGTTCATTAACTACTTTAAACTGTTGATCTGCTAGATGTCTTTTATAGATTACAACAACCAGATAAGTCGAACTATGCAAAACACCTACTGGAACATCCAAACTCACTTATACACACCAATGACATTCATATACTACACATTTGTGATAAAAAACAAAATTTAGATTTTCTAGAAGAACTTGAAATTAAAAGACATCTAGCAGATCAACAGTTTAAAGTAGTTAATGAACAAATAAATCTTGGAAGTTCTCCACTATTAAACTGTTTACTTTGATTGAGTTTTCATTTTATACATAGATAAGACATTATTATAACATAAATATATTAAGTTATTGTAAAGATCAGCATGATATAGTTTTTTCCTGGTTTTTCTATATCATTGCACAGTTATACTGATCTTAGAGGGAAATACATCCAGGATAATCCCTTAGGGCTAATAACATCTAGGCTTTAATATTGTTATGTCTTATTACTTCCTTACTTGGTCTAGCCTTAACTCCTTATCAACATCAAGCACCTAGTTACAAACAAACAACATGTAATTTCAATATGTCAATCTGACGATGCTAGTGATAGCGAAACAGCTGTAATTGATTTTAAAGCGAATTTTTTAAATAAATAGTGGAAGTTTAGTTTAACTGTGCAGTTATTAATTGTTTTTACCTTCTTGTAATGTTATAAAAAATAAAAAATCAAAGCATTATTCTGTTTTTATAATTCAGCAAAGGAAATAATAAATTAGATTTTCCAACACAACACAACTTTTAACTTGTAGAATGAACATGAATATGAAAATTAATCCTATAAGAGAGACAATTTTGACTGGTATGTTGCTTGGCACTTTTGATTTTGATAAAATCATGAGACGTCAGTCGAATGAAATTTTGACAAAATTGCATGAGCGAAAATTGCCAAAAAGCAACAAACTTAAATAAAACCAGAAGACAATTCGGCCGGGACAAATTTTTATCTCAAATGGTATTCACCAAGATTATTTTACGAGAAAAACAAGACAATATCAACAAAACATAATCTTTGTTTATTTGTTAACAATATTAAATGTACAATTATTATAAGTAGTATAGTAGTTTATCCGTTCTTTTCTACTAAATATTGATTTTGTGTATTATTGACATGTAACATTTGGGAACTCGAAGGTCCAGCTTCATTTGTGGTCCTGAGATTCTCGATCAACGTCTCGTGGTGACTGGAGTCCAGCTGCAGATAAGGTTTTAACGAGCTTGCATTTGAGTGACCCGTTAATTTAACTTACTCCTGTTCAGCAACACCTTGCTTAAACAAGGCTGTCACAGCTGAAGATCGATGGGAATGGTTTGTTATTTTGTGCCTATTCCAATTTTTCAGCTGACATTTTGTCCACTTAGAGACGGGGTTAGTCCAAGTGGACAGTTTTTGAACCAAGATCCATTCTTCCAATTGGGGTGAACGGTAAGAAAGAGTCTGACTGATAACATCTTTGGTCCTCTTTTTTCCATTAATTTCAAGAATAGTCTAAATGGGCATACATTTTCCTTTAATGAATTTCTTACCAACCATTTGCTGCTTGCCAAACTTTTTGACACGCCTTCAGTTGTTTTCGAAAAAATGCTATTGTATTCAATTCGACTGATAAATTCTCCCATAATATCAATTTCCTTATGGAAAAAGTTAATCTTGCAGTTTACGGCCTCGTTGCCCCTCCAAACAAGTTCATAGGTGAAAAAACTTTTTTTGTGCTTCACCGGGGGTTTCTTCGTCGTAGCTTTTGATCATTTTTAATAGTTCTTCGGTGGATAATGCTTTTGAACTAAGTTTTATTTTTTCTGGACAACTTTGAAGCTGCCTTCGTAGGAACTTCGAGAATTTGTTTCAAATAGAGCTTTTGGGCTTTTGCGTGTTCAATGGGACATTTTCCGAAACCAATTTTCTAATTTCTTCGCCTAACCGGCAACCGAATCTGATATTTCGTCTGGATTTATAATTTCTTTTGAAAATTATGAACACGCTTCAATGACGTTTGTGAAACTGACAACTATAGAAATACCAGACACATTAGTAACGGATTTTTCATAATTTTGTCGCTGAGATATTACGTTGCCGTTGCTATGCAGTTTTGTCAGTTAAAAATAGTCTAAGTAATTTCTTTTCTTTAATCTATTTCGTAATTTCGTCACAGTAAGGGAGGCTTTTGGAAAATATTTTTCTATGGATATAGACGTTGCAGGAATGAAAAAAAAATATTTTACTATTTTTGATAAATTTGAGAAAACATTGTCTTGTCAAAATGCGGTGAAGACAACAGTTAGTAGGCAACACGTGATCGAAAAGGTAGGAGAAGAAGCTTGAAAGCTTGGTAAAACTTGAGAAAGGTTGATAAACAAGCTTTGAATTTTCAAAATCTAGTTAAGCCAGGCCTTTTCTTTTTAAAAAGCTACTTGGCTTGGTGAAACACTGCTTTTCGAAAATCACACATCTTGTAATTTTAGTAGATACTTAGTTATTTATTTTCCAGGCTTACACTTTGTTATTGTAGGCAAAACTATTCAAACAAACTGTACATGCTAAAATCACATTTCAGTTTGTTTTGGTATTTTTGCCTAATAAAATAATTTTCGTGGAATCCAAAAATGTATCAAAAAAATTTTATGGACTTGTGGTGTTACCTTTGATAAATTTCTCGTGCCAATCCTGTGCTGCTCTGTTCTTGTATTACTGCAGCTCTATCATTATATAAATACACCATTGGGAACGAATATATATCCCAACTAGGCCTGTCACTCATTTATCTAAGACACCCCACTATTTAATCAATGCTATCATTACTGCTTTCGTGTTCTTCATGAGAACAGACATAATCGTTACTAGCCCATTATTACTGGCAGATTATTATTATTCAACCACCCCGCCATCCTAAATGCATTTTCGTAGAACAGTTGCAATTAATTGCAAGTCGTTTATTGTCCTTATTGTGCGAAATTTTTGTAAGGAATCGAATTTTTCATCAATCCTAGTAATAATTTCTTAGGCAGGTACATAATTAACAAAAAAATAGCTGTAAAAATTAATTTTAAAGAGAAATGTAAAAGAAATGTAGATTCAGTCAAAAATGTAATGAATAATTGGTCGATGGTTCCAAAGTCAAATTTGTTTTGTAAGAACAATAAAAAACTGAACGGTTAAACTAAAATTTATTCGAAAAATTCGCTTTAACATTCAATTACAGCTGTTTCGCTATAACTAGCATCGTCAGATTGACATATTGAAATTACATTTTTGTTTGTTTGTAACTAGGTACTTGATGTTGCTAAGTAGTTAAGGCTAGACCAAGTAATGAAGTAATAAGACATAACAATATTAAAGCCTAGATGTTATTAGCCCTAAGGGATTATCCTGGATGTATTTCCCTCTAAGATCAGTATAACTGTGCAATGATATAGAAAAACCAGGAAAAAACTATATCATGCTGATCTTTACAATAACTTAATATATTTGTGTTATAATAATGTCTTATCTATGTATAAAATGAATACTTAATCAAAGTAAACAGTTTAATAGTGGAGAACTTCCAAGATTTATTTGTTCATTAACTACTTTAAACTGTTGATCTGCTAGATGTCTTTTAATTTCAAGTTCTTCTAGAAAATCTAAATTTTGTTTTTTATCACAAATGTGTAGTATATGAATGTCATTGGTTTGTATAAGTGAGTTTGGATGTTCCAGTAGGTGTTTTGCATAGTTCGACTTATCTGGTTGTTGTAATCTATATGCTCTTAAGTGTTCATTAAATTAACAAAATTTCTTTGTGTTTGACCTATATATACTGCATTACATTTTGGACAATTAATTTTGTAAACACCAGATTTTTTTAATTTTGGTAATTTTGTTTTCACATTTAACAATTTTGTTCCAATATTATTTTGTGTTTTAAATGATATTAATGATGATGTTGCCGAAGATATTATTTTTGAAATTGCATTGGAAATATTTCCACAATATGTAATACTTTTATAGCTTTTAATTTCTTTAGTTTGTTTTGGAAATATTAGTTCTAGTGACACTTTTTGTTCTTTTTTATTAATTAATTTATTTATCAAATGTATTGGATATCCATTAGATGTAGCTATTTGTTTTATAATCTCAATTTCTTTATTAAAATTATTTTTGTTCATTGGAACATTGGAACATTGGTTAAAAAAGTTTAGTTTAACCGTTCAGTTTTTTATTGTTCTTAGTAAGATGAACTTTCACAAAGTAAAGGTTAACACAATCAATTTCATTGTTTTTTTGTAATTATATTGGCACAACTGTTTTCTATTTTGAAGCATAGTTTGAGTTGCATCTGTTATTTATATTACAGTGCTGTTTTTAGTGTATTCGCGATCACCTTGAAGTGGGCGCCATCTACATTTGGAAATTTGTACGTAAAACTCCGGGAAAACATTTTGTGATAAGATCCTGTGTTGATTATTTGTTTGTTGTTGTATATTTGGTTCGATTTTTTGGATTTAATGCCAACAGTATAGCTTTGATATATGCAGTAAGTCAAAAAAATTTTGTTCAGTGCCACAGTGCAAGAATTATTCATCTGCAAATGTATCCAGGCATTGTTTCCCAGCAATTTATTAATAATTTAATAAAGACTATGCCAAATAGAGTGACAGCACTAAGGCCAGCTAAGAGTGGACCCACACGATATTAATTTTCGTGAAAGTACTTTTAGACCTGCGCAGTAAATTATTTAACATTTTTCAATTTTTTCTGTTTTATTGTAACTGTTTCTTTTTATGAAAGATTTGTTTATTTTATTTTTTTGGGTATATTTTAACGTGAAAGAATAAAGATTAACTTATTTAATCGAATTTTGATTTTTTATTAACCAATGACAAAAGAAAATTACAGTTTTTTGTAATATTCACTTCAATTATTAAGCAATGTATTCGAGGGTTGTCTGAAAAGTTTCCAACCTAACAAAGATACTAGACAGTTTTTCTTCAAATTAATTTTTATTTTTTCACATAGTCTCCTAGTAAGTCTATACACTTCTCCCAGCGATGCTCCCATCTATTCAACACGTCCAAATAGTACTTGGCGTCTTTCTCTGCAAAATAGTTGTTTACGAAGGAGATGGCCTCCTCATTCGACGAAAATCTCTGTCCTCCGAGCGCAACTTAGCTTAGGGAACAAAAAAAGTCGCTTGGAGCTAGATCTGGTGAGTAAGGAGGGTTGTCAAGCAGTTCAAACCGTAATTCGTGGATTTTCGTCATGGCAACCGCTGAGGTGTGAGACGGCGCATTGTCTTGGTGAAACAAAATTCTTTTTTATGCAAATGTGGCCGTTTTTCCGCAATTTCTGCCTTCAGCTTGTTAAGTAATGATGAGTAGTATGCTCCTGTAATGGTTTTTCCTTTTTGAAGATAATTGATTAAGATAACTCCATGACTATCCCAGAAAACAGTTGCCATCACTTTCCCAGCCAAAGGAACAACCTTTGCTTTTTTTGGAGCCGATTCCCCTTTCGCAGTCTATTGTTTTGACTGTGTTTTTGTTTATGGAGTTTAATGGTGTATCCAAGATTCATCTACAGCGCCAAAACTCTGATTTATTGCGCCTAAACTGCGCCAACAGAGAGTTGGAAATGTTCATTCGAACATGTTTTTCCCCGTGCACAGCGTCCAACTCATCTTTGAATTGCATAGGCGTATTGCCTTTCAAAAACAAATATTTAATTACAGCTCGATACTCGATTTTTTCCATTTTCATAAAAACACTCACATCGACTCACTCAAATGATTGTCAAACAACAACTGCGCGTCCAAAATGGCTGAAATTTTAGTGGGTACCTTTCAAAGCATGCGCAAACACATTCCGCAACTTTTGTTTACAAGTGCTGCCATCTTCATGTTGAGGAAACTTTTCAGACAATTCTCGTATATAATATTATTATTATAATAATTTTTATCAACACTCAACACTAGATTTGTTAAAGTTATGTTGATGTAAATAATGACTTTTGCTTTGTTTTCCCAGAGTTTTGGAGCGCCACCTGGTGCCAATGGTGATCGCGAATAAAGTAAACTTTTCGCACTCAAACAACGATTTCATTTACGAAAAAACATACGCTTTTTCAACCGCGATAGAAAGAAGATCGCAATGGAAAGAAGAAACCCAGGAAATACTTTTAACAATGCGAAGATAGTCCGAAACAATTTTATGAATTATTTCCATAAAGAGGGAAGGGTACCATGGCAAAATTAATAAATTAGGCTGAACGAGCAGATTAGGTGGTTATAAATACATAATTATTAGTGATGTACCGGATCGTTAAAAAGTATATCTGCTGATACGGATCTTTATTTTCGATGATACGGATATCCGGAACATCACTAATAGGTGAAATTTAGAATGACGTCATTATCTAAGTTGGATGAAGATTCCCTTAGAGTGAATTGATCATGAACGAAATTGAACAAATCGTAGTACCACAGATTTATACGGTACACATCATCAGCAGATGCCCCAGACTTTAAAGATTGGTCATATTTCTTCTTTTCCATAAGTAATACAAAAAATTATTCATTATTTTATGCTAATTTTAAATACATAACATTTGTTACCTACATAATCGTTACAAAAATTTATTTTACTCAAGTTCTGTTATTGATTCGACGCCGCTGGTTATTTCTATCAAGATACGGTAAATAAAAGCTTCCCCGCTCAGAATTTATGCAAATGTCTTAATGATATTTTTAAGAGAGGAATATTTAATTAGTCAGATAGCTTTTTCTGAGCTTCATTCTGCCCTTTTAACGACTAAACTTTATTGTTAATCAATAATTATTTATCTTTTACGAGAACTGATTATCATATTTGGAACAATAAAAAAGTTACTTTGAATGCTTGAGAATATATTTATCTGATTGGTAATTAATTATTGGAGATTACATCAACGCGGCGGCTAAGCTAATCGGTTTTTATTATTTAAATATTTTTTACATATTAATGCTGTTGACTATATCACCCATATCGAACTTTTCACATTAATCTTCGACGTGATTACTATAAGTATGTCTCATCAAAAACATTTGCTTCTTCATTGACAAAATTGTGGTTTGCAGCAGGTCCAGAAATGGCAAGTTGGCTTGGAATTGTTTTGGGTTACTCGACATCACTGATTTCTGGACTAACGTCAAGATCTTCTGAATGTTTGGCTGAAGATGATATGGAACTCTGGTTTTTTTTTGTGTCAAATTCTTCTAAAAGTATTTAAGAGGGATAAAATTATCTGAAGTGGGCTGACTTATATATCTTCTTTTTATTTAGTTATAGTGTAGTTTTCTTGTATAATTTCGTACTTGATCGAACAGTAAGACCTTATACATAACATTTCCAATCAATGCTAATATTTTTCCTGCGATGTCCATGGATTTTGACCGTTTCTGTAATTTTTTTACATAAACCATATCATTTTTTTGGTATTTTCTGGAAAGACTTGAACATTTTTGGAAGTTAATAGTAAATCAAAGAATGTTCTTATTTTTCTTCCTAACATATTTATGTTCTGCAGGTGATATTCCTTCTGGAGAGTTATATTCTGCTGCACTGCTGACATAACATGATCATAATAAGGAAAAATTTAGCGTAATTAAAGGCTCCGCAAAACCAGCATGGAGTTTTTGAATAATCCTGAGAACTTGTGGAGTGGTGTGCTTGTTGATTAGTGTGCTTATTTTGAAAACTATTGACATGATTATATTTAAATGTTTTGAGATTCTATTGACAGTGTCAGATTTGTTACCTACTGTTTTCAATCATACCTACATCTTGTTTTAAATTTAATAACCTATTGAATTCTGTTATAAGAGTTTGTTTCTGGAGTGCCAATAGAGTCCAATTTTGTTAACATTCTGGGTCATTAGTATATTTTAAGCCGCACATGAATATCTGCAGATAATTGATTTACTTTAATTTCTTCACACATTTTGTTTACTCGTGTTGTAAAGTTAATAACAAAATCCTCCCAATCATTTTAATTAGTGGCATAAGATATCAACTTAAATGAAAAACTGAGTGTTTCTTACCAAACATGTTTCTTTGGGTAAAATATAAAATTGGTATACTCTTCATGGCATTGCGTTTCCAATTTTCTGAGCAGGAGTCTTACTTTTGCAGAGTCTGTTATGCTTTTAGCATCTTCATTAAAAAATCTTTAATATTTTTTATACCTTGCCTTAAATGTGTCGCTATTTCCAGAATCACAATGAAATGCTTGGATACGATTGCCTAAAATATCCTTGCAAAACTCATCATTATTTTGATTTAAAGTTGTGTTTTGTGCTCCAAAACATTTTGCAATTGTGTCTTTATAAAATTATTTAGTGTTTCTGCCATTTCCCCATTCATCACGACTGCGCTAAATTTTTGTAGATTTGCAATACAACAATATTTAAATTAGTAAAAATGGTTTTTGTGTAATAAGTGTAAGTGACAAAAATTACATAAAAATTGACAACTAAAGACTGACATCTAAAAACATCTGCAGAATCCCATCTAAATGGTTGAACAAACATAATGTATAATAGATTTTACCAATATACCCAGCGGGTCATCTTCATTTTAGAAGTTTGGTGGTGATATTCGTGCCTGGTTGTCATTTTGGAGCCAATTTAAATCAACTTACGAAAACTAGGTACTTTCTAATAAGGAAAATAACAATATTTGTTTCAAGCAACAAAGCCTCAAAGTCAAGTTCGACAGATTATGGAAAGCTATTCTACATACTGTGAAAATTACCCAAAGGTAATTGAATACTAGATAAAACGGTTTGGGAGACAAATTCTACAAATTGAATTGTATGTACGTGAACTTCTTAAACTTGTTTTAAATAATGTGAACCGTTAATTAAATTTAAGAAGATTTATTAGGAATATTTAGAGTGGAATACGAGGGTTCCCTTTTATATTTCGGGACTAGAGAACAAAAATAAATATTAATCATCGAAAATCACTTTATTGTTTTTCAAAATATTCCCCATGAAGATCTATACACTTTTGCATGCGTTTGAACTAATTGTCGAAGCACTTTTGCCACTCTGATTGAGGTATCTCCACATGCATTCTGAATGCAGCAACCGCTTTTTCAGGTGTAGAAATACGTTGACCTCTGAATTTGATTTTTACGTACGGGAATAAAAAGAAGTCATTCGGTGCCAAGTCAGGACTATATGGCGTATGACTCATCAAATCGATGTTTTGGGTGCTCAAAAATGCAGTTGTTTGAGCCGATGTGTGGTAGCTCGCATTGTCGTGGTGAAGAATGATTCGTTTTCGGCAGTTGGTTTTCCTGATTTTTTGGAAGACAACTGGCAAATAAATGGATGTGTACCACTCAGAATTGACTGTTCTGCATTAATTAAGTGGTACGGATGCGAAAAAACAGGCGACTATTTGCTTGGAAGTGCTTCGTGCGCAAAAAACTTTTGTTGGATTGGGCTCATCTTGATACACCCATACAGTCAACTGCTGTTTACTTTCGGGCTCATAGGCGTAAATCCGCGATTTATCACCTGTCACGATATCATCGACGTGTTTCGAAGCACCGCGATCGTATTTTTTGAGCATTTCCTTCGACCAATCGACACGAGTTTTTTTTGAGCGATTGACAAATTGTGTGGAATCTATCGCGAACAAATTTTTTTGACTGTCAAATATTTATGTAATATTGAATGTTTGTTGGTCCCACTAATGCCTAAGGTTGTCTCGATTTTACGATAGGTCACATGACGATCTTGCAATATCAGTTCGCTCAAAACATCAATGGTTTTCGGAGCGACAACTGATGTTGGACGACGTGCACGAAATTCGTCTTGGGGTGAACTACAACCACGATTGAATTCACCATACCATCGATAAACACTGGACTTTGATGGAGCTTCATCAACAAAAATTGAATTAAGTTCATCCATGCACTGTTGCTAAGTTAATCCACGTCGAAAGTTGTAAAAAATAATTGCACGAAAATGTTCACGATTTAATTCCATTTTTGGGCCGAGATGAATCTTTTAAGTTACTGTAAACAACACAAATAGCGCTCGTATGTCAAAACGTTCTGAGTACGTATAATCTCTAAAAATTTCCAACTTTATGATACAGCTGTTACTTGCCACCAGGGTTGCCAAATCCCGAAGTATAACAGGCAACCCTTGTACATACCTAGGTCAATTAATTTTAAGAAACTCGAATGCATGAACTTGTAAATCTGTTCAGGTAGGAGTTTGGTTTTAATTGAGACTGAGGAAAAACGTCCACATTGGCCATTAGCTAGAGTTGAAGATTTTATTTTAGGTAAAGATGGAAATGTTAAAGTGGTAATGTTAAAAATATCACGGTTTATTAAAGAAGGTCAGTTCGAAAGTTAATACATTTGGAGATGCCAAAGATTCATTAGACACTGAGCCAAGTCAGAATAATGCTTCTGCATCGGTGGTAAAAAAAATTACAACATCCGGCAGAAAAATAAAACTAGACTAGAGTGACAATTGCGTTTGCAGAATTTTGAGAATTCAATCGACTTATGGCTTATCCAGTATAAATATAATTGCACGTCACAGCTGCTAGAACGGGACTATATTGCCAAGCATTTAAAATAGTATTAGAATCTAATAAATGTCAAACGAAGTTTCTCTAATATTCTTCTTTTTATTTGACTACAATACTACACCATTTTTGAACGCGGCAACAGAGCACAGAGCGCAATTTTGCCAACATCTAAAACATTTTAGCACGAGGTATCTTCGTTTGAAGTTTATATTTTATTAGTCCAGGAGTTGTATTTGATATAAAATTAATTACGTAACCTTTCATTAAGCATTTATTTATTATTTGTAATAACTTGCGGCCTACGAATTTAAATATTTAGCAAATTTACATTGAAAAAAGATACTGATTGACAGCAAACGAACGAATGAAGTCAAACAAACAGAGCGATTTGTTGACTTTGATGACGTGCACTTATATTTATACTGGACAAGCCATAGTTGATTTTTATCATTAAATATATGATTTTTATTATGATTTGATTGTCAAATAAAGTAGTTCTAATCAAAGACAATCAAGAGACGCCCAAGTACATGTTAAATTTTTATTTTACAGTTATGAATTGGTCCACCAGAACTGGAAAGTGAGTTGAGATGGCGCTCGCGCTTCTCGGGAAATTTAAAAATGCGCGGGCAAATCCTTTTTTTTTATTTTCTTATTTCTTTCATTAAAAATTAAATACAAAACTAAAAAAAACATACTTTATTGAAAAATACAAAAATTGGTCTTATATGAAACAAAGATGATGTAAACAATATATTAAACTTATACACAAACATTATTGTGGTCCTCGACATAATATATGGCTTATTGGACAATTTACAGGAGCAATGAAAATATACCGAACGTGGAATATGGAAGTGGTTCTTAACTTTTCAAAGAAATGACAAGATATAGACTAAAAGGATGCATAAAAAAAACACATCGTTTTTTAACTATCGTTACACACAAACTAATCACCAAACAAAAGTCTAAAATAATTGTTCTACAACCCACTGTTACACAGTTTATAAATAAGAACTCTGATTATTGAACTTATATCACATTTACCAGAGAATATCAAACAAACTGCATGTTGTAAGGTTTGCCGTTGTGTCAAAAATTCCATGCTCCTAGTGCCATCTGCGCTTACTTTTCAAAAATAAGAGAGAGATGTGACATTTCATAAACTTGTGATCTAAACAAGGATAGAGCTAGCAGGACTATTTTATTGGACAATCGAACAAAAATGCTCATGTACTTGACCGTCTATTTGGTTGTCTCTGGTTCTAATAACTGTCAAATAAGAGTTTTACTGAAATCGATCATTTACGTATTCTACTATTGCAAATGTTATCGTTATTCACGTATAGTGTTGACTGATTTTTTTTAATATTTTTGATAACATTTTGTAATTTAATAAAATGCATTATAAAAACTGAGCTAAAAGCATTGATAAATATATTCGGAGTTTTGTATTGAATGTCTCTGCAAAAAATTAAATGATTTTATTCATAAACAGCCGAGATATTAGGGAAACGTTGAAAGAGTGCACCGATAAAACAGCTGCTTAATAATGCTGCTGTTTTCTCCTGCATTTATTGATTTCATCTCCACTTAACACGGATCGGATCAAAACAAAACAAGAATATATTTGGTACAGATGTTAATAATGAAAAATATGCTACTGCACGTTGAAATCGGATATCTTTACTTCGGTGTTTAATTAAAAGGAAATAATTATGAAGCAGCTAATTAATATTTTGTTATACAAACATGAAAATTTTAAAATAACAAAAGGAATTAATTGGTATCTAATTACAAACTTGGTTCTTAAAACAGTCTATTAAAAAAATATATTACGGAGTTTAAGATTGCCGTTAGCGTTGTCTATTTTCTTTGTATAAAATTTCATGTACAATATTATTAAGTATAAATGTTTATGTTTCGTGTCAATTAAAATCTGAAAATAAATATTCTTTGCGTTCCGTAAATTATTCGTAAAATATAGATTACAAATAAACCTTTATATCAGATTTGAAAGAATATTATTTAATGAAAGAGTTACAAAGCAATAACTACTTGTTTCGGTTTACATAAGAACCATCATCGGGCAGTCATAAGGGGTTGAAAATAAACATCTTAAACACAGGGTCTATATAAATTAAGTGTTTGTTGATAAATAATATTAATTTTGGTAAAATGATAGTGAAAAAATATGGCTTGAAAAATTAATGATTAAAAAGGAATTCTACTGAGTGGAGTATAAATCTAATAGAGGATATAAGGGTGAAGAACGAAAGAGTAACAACAAAGAAAGAAATTGTAAGTTATAATAATTGGAGTAAAAAACCAAAGTAGGACAGGTGGTTGGAACAAGGGATCAAGGACTAGGTGCCACTAGGTGAAGTAAAAAGAAGGAAGGATTGAAGGACGAAAAGGAATATATTCCTACCAGAAAAAGTAAAAATCTACAGAGGAAGAGAAAGTTGGGAACACATTGATAATAATTGGCAGAGTTATCTGTATCTGTAGAGTAGGAAGGGTGAGTATAGACCCACAGCACTTAGGCCACAATATGGCAGAGTTAATGGTTGATAGTTTTTTTGAGTGTAACAGTATAGTTACCGTAGTTAATTTTGATTCACTTCGCGAGGTATGATGTCAGGGTAAAGGTCATTTTTTTCTACTTTATCTTGCTTTGTATTTAATTTGTATTCTATTCTATCTGTATACACAAAAGAATTGACCTCAAAATCAGAAGATTCAGGATAAGAGTAAGAAATATAAAATCAGAACTGGGAACAACAGAAGCCGGAGTACCAAAAGGAGCAGCCCTTTCACCGGTGCTATATAACATATACACGGCAGACATTTTGACAGACAACACAATGATGGTTCTCTACGCGGACACAAGAAATACCCAACCAAAAATGGAGACAAGAAGACTCCAACAGACTATGGACCAAATATACGAATGTTGAACAACTTGGAAAACAAAATAAACCCAGAAGAGATACAAGCAGTCTACTTCAGGAAAAGGAAGAAAACATTAGAGATCCAATAGAAAAACAAAGCCAAATGCCTAGGAATAATACTAGACAAACTATTAACCTTCAAAGAACACGTAGAAAACTTTACAAAGAAGGCAAAACAAGTAAGAAGAAGACTAGCCTGGGGACACACAGCCAAAACATACAGAAAGAAGATACAAGCAAAACAGCTTAAGACAAGCTTCAGACAATCCATGGTGTATAAGAGAAATACAGTTATACAGGGAAGTAGACCAGGAGAAGATAGAAGAAATCATGAAAGCCAGAGCCGGAAGAAGATTCGAAGGACTCAGGACACACCAAAACACAGCACTTAAGGAATTAACAAATTCCACAGCAGACGACTACAAGAGACATCCAATTGGATTAGAGGAGTTTGTGGAGAAGAGTGTGTATCTGTATTTAATTGTTAATGTTATGATTATTAATTATAATTTGTTAAAATTAGTTTATTTCTTAAATAAACAACAGTATTAAAAATGTTAATACTGATATTTCATATAAAATTGTTGTTAAATTAATTGTACTAACCCTTACTTTTTGGAAGTCCATCTTATTAAGAATAATGAAAAACCCTTCGTTTTACCAAAACTTCCAATATTTATTTAAAAAATTGCTTTCTTAACTTTAATGACGATGCTAAGTCTGGCGAAACGGCTGTCATTAAAGTTAAGAAAGCAATTTTTTAAATAAATATTGGAAGTTTTGGTAAAACGAAGGGTTTTTCATTATTCTTAATAAAATTGTTGTGTTTGTCTTTTTTTTATAATTTTTTTTTATTTAATTTAACGTGCTTGTGACAGCAGTGGCCATTAGCACGAGATACAATAAAATATAATTAATAGGTAGATACATGAAATTAATTAAACAAAAAACAGTATTTATGACTATCAGAGTTTATTCAGTAGTTCTTTAAGGAATTGAATAGTTTGGATGATTTGCTGTAGACTGGATAGAACTTCCTTGATGATGTCTGTTTTCATTCCAAGACGAGGACGTCTGCTGGAGTAATATGGACAGATCGTCAGGATGCGCTCAACAGTAAGAGGACACTGGCAGTGTTGACATTGTGGTTGTGGTGATGAGGTAATGAGATAAAGATGTGTAAGTCGCGTGTGGCCGATTCGTAACCTTCTTGTTATAACCATTTGTTAGGTTAAGAATGAGCAGTTGGTTAACTATGGGTTGAACTTTTTCAAAAATATTGAACATCTATTTCAATGAACTTGCCAGTTATTCTGGAAAATTTGTTTCATGTAACTTTTTAAATCGTTGAAGATTTGAAGGTCTAATGGGTTGATAGCTGATGAAGCTGCAATTCGCAGATATTGGCTATGTTCCAACTGTAAATTGACCGGTAGTAACAGCGCAGCCCACTCCATTATAGCATTTTGATGCGTCAGTGTAGGGAACTCGGTCGTAATGATTCCTGTTAAGTAATTACAGAAAAGACTTTTTTATAAAATCATGATTGGTTTCTTCTAGAATCTGGTAAGAGATGTATTGAGTTTTGAAAGTGTTTTGGACCAAGGAGCAAATTGTGAAAAGTCGATAAGTTTAGTTTGGGAGAGGTTAACTTGAGGAATTATTGTGTGAAAAATGGACGGAATAGTTTGAATACATGAGTCAGCGTGATATGTGTTTAAAATATGGTGAGTAGTTACAAATAAGGAGTAAACTGGATTAAATGGATATAGGATAGGAGAAGAAATTGGCGTCTAAGCCAGAGGGGAGTTTCATTTGCTTCTAGACAAAGACTGTCTATTGGGCTTAAACGAAAAGCACCTAGACATAGCCGGATGGCAGTATTTTGCACAGAGTTAAGAATTTTCAGGATGGGTTTATATGCTGATGCATAAATGAAACTACCATAATCAAGTTTGGATCTGATGAGAGCCCTCCAAACTAATAAAAGGGCTGATTCACTGCCTCCCCCCCAATGATAGTGTGATAATGTTTTGATAATATTAAGTCTTTTCATGCAATCGCTTTTTCTGTATACGGGGTTGGGATAAAGTATGGAACCAAGTAAATATCTTTTAAACGAAAAGAACGATATTTATGAAAATTTGCAGGTAAGTGCAATGGAACAAAACGCATCTGGTGTAAATTTTTTTGATAATAATATATTTCCGGTTCAACCGGAAATGCCATCAACTTCTTTAATTTAAATGGGACACCCTATATATTTTTACAGATTTTGAATGAGCTTGTTATTTTAAATTCATACACTGAGTTTAGTTTAAAAAAATTTGTAAAAACGAGGAATAACTCACTGTTAGTAGATGTACATTTCATTATTTTAGAATAATGAGAAACAAAATTACTTCAAATGTTCTAAATGCTCGCCGTTTACTTGCTGACAATATGCCATCCTATTAACAAATTCTTGAGTCACTCTTTCCAAGACTTCTCCACGTATTAGTTTACATTCATCAATAATTCTTTGTCTGAATTCCTGTTTGTTGGTCGTCCAACGTAAACACGTGATTTTAGATAACCCCAAAGAAAAAAATCTAACGGGCTAAGATCCGGAGAACGAGCAGGCCACTCTATGAATCCTCTACGTCCAGAAAATCTCTAACCCGTCTATCATAGTGGGGAGGCTCCATCTTGTTGAAACCAAATATTTTGTGGTAATTGCCCATTCTGTTGAAGTGCAGGAATAATTTCGTTATTTATTAGATCCAAATACTTGTCACTATTCAAGTTTCCGTCGATAAAAAATGGGCCTATAAGCTTATTTTTGACAATTCCCATACAAACATTTAACTACTGTGGATGCTGGGTATGTGCTTCATGAATCCAATTCTCATTTGACCAATACCTTGAGTTATGGCGATTAACTGTTCCATTTAAACAAAAATTTGCCTCATCGGAAAAAACTATCCTAGAAGCAAAATTTTCGTCGATATTACAGATGTCCATTAGCCGTTCGCAAAATTCCAGCCGTCGGTCAAAATCATCGTATGACGATTCTTGAACCAACTGTACCTTATACGGATGATACTTTTCACTTTTTAATATCTTTCCTACAGAACGTCGACTGATACCATGGTTTAGTGCCAAATTTATGGTGGAAGTTTGAGGTGATTCTTCTAAATCGATTGCAATATTTTGTTTAAGAGTTTCGTTCGTTGCAGTCCGCGGTCTTCCAGGTTTTATCAAATTTTTTACCATCCCAGTAGTATTTAAACGTTGTAATGTTTTAGTTACTGTTGAGCATGATATAGGATTTCTCTCCGGATGCAAATTATTAAAAATATTACACACTTCTTCATGAGTTCTAACACGATCACCATAACCGATCATCATTAAAATTTCAATACGCTCTTTTTCACTTAATTAAACCATTCTAAATTGTGCAATTTATTTCCGTAATTTGGAATTTGATACTTGAAGAACAAAAGACGTACTAAACAGTATTATTATATTTATTATATAATTTATTTTCTGTAGTTTTTGTTGATTGACCCTGTTTCAATATTATTCGTTACGGAATTCACGTACTCAATGAATATTCCATAAATTAAAGTGCTGTTTGTATTTATTTATTTTTGAATAAAACATTTTTAGTCCACATTTTCAATACCTATTTAAAAATTTGTTGTGCTATTACGATAAATGGGAAAATTTTTTACCCGACCTAATGAAATTTTCATTCCAAAATGGACTAAAAAATATATCCGAAAAGGTCAAAATTGAATTATGGACCCGTCTGAATATTTCCAGTTGATTTTTTTTGTCGGTATATAACCCGTACCCGGGTATAAATTAAAAAAGTATTTTTATTGGCATTTTGTGTATGCTCAAAATCCCCGGAGTAAACAAGAATAATATTAAACCGAACAAAAAAAAAGCAATCACAATTTCCAACAGATCGAATCCAATATCCAATAAAAATAAAACTATGCGAAACGAAAAACGAAATAAATATTCCTTTTTTACATGGTGACATGAAGGGAGAGTTTTCGGGCATTGGGAGAATTATGGCGGGTGTCCAGCGGCCACTAGATCGGGGAACAATCTACTGGCTGTCAATAAATGCTCTGTTGTCCATTTCGGTAATATTTCCCAGGAGTATGGTCTGACATATTGCAGTTTCACTGCTATACACTTTGAATGTGAAATATACAAATACAAGGGCGCTTCCGTCTTATACTTTCAGATTTTTCCAATTCCTTTAATATGATGTAGAGAATATATTCAGAGTTCGTTAGGGACACTTTAAAAACAAACGAATAATATAAATAAAATGTCCTTTTCAAAAAAATTAACCATTTAAAAGAATTGGTTATATCAAAGCAGTTCAACATACGGGTGAACTCGTTAATGCAGTATTCAAAAATTGAAGTGGATATTTTTTAAATGTCAGAAAATTGCGTTTCGTGCTATCAGTAAACTGTGTTTATAGCAAATTGATTTGTCGTTTTTTTTCTTTTTATGATGGTAGTCAAGAGGCAATTTTGACGACGTACTCAATGATTTTAAGAATATAATTGACAAATCCGCAAATTTGAATTTAAAAATCAACACAAGCAAATGTGAAATCTGTTTTCTCCAAAATTTAAACTCAAAAAACTTTTTAAAAGAATTCCAAGCAATTGCACCAGGTATTTGTGTTTCCGAACTTTTAGGGTCAGCTCTCACTCAAGATAGAGTAGAATATACTTTTAAAAATAAACTTAAAAAAATAGAAAGTTTATGTAAAAATTTTACTGCTTTAAATTCACACTTGGCTTTTTTTCTATTAAAGAATTCTTTAGCTATTACCCGCTTATCATACCTTTTAAGATGTTCACCTTGGGCAGCTAAAAATTCTTTATCAAATATCAACATTTCGCTAAGACATACTTTAGAAAAAATATCTAACTGTACAATGAATGACACAGCTTGGTCATTAGCAAGTTTACCAACCAGATTCGGTGGTCTTGGAATACGAGATTTGGAATTCTTAACATATCCGTCATTTTTAGGATCGATTAATGATACATGAGCGTTGGTAAAATGTATTCTTCCTGAATATATTAATAAAAATGATTCCGACTACAACTTCGGACTAAGAGGTTGGCTAAATATTTGCAATTTGTCTCCTTTGCCTTCTCCATGCCCAAAAAACCAAAGGGATTATGATGATTTTATGGGTAAATTTTTAATAACAAATAAAATCGAAAACACAAAAGATATTAAAACAAAGCCACGCCTCCTAGCATTCCAAGAAAAGGAAAGCAATGCATGGCTTAATGCTTTACCTTCTTCTCCATTGGGAACTCTTCTAGACGACACAACCTTTCGTATTTCCGTTGCTCTTCGTTTAGGTCAGCCGGTGTGCGAGCAACACATCTGCATTTGCGGACAAACTGTTGATATTTTGGGCCATCATGGTTGTTCCAAGAGTGCGTGTAGGTTTGCTCGGCATAGTTATTTAAATGATATTTTACATCGGTCTTTAGTTGTAGCTGACACTCCAAATATTTTAGAGCCGGTTGGAATCTGTAGAAGTGACGAAAAGCGAGCTGATGGGTTGTCTTATTTCCCATGGAGGAAGGGTAAACAATTAATTTGGGATGCCACTTGCCGCGACACTTTAGTTCCTTTTTATATTTGCAAAACTTCTATAAAGGCCGGAGAAGCTGCTCTCTCTGGGGAGCAACAAAAAAGGGCAAAATATAAAGAACTTTTGGATACATACATTTTTGTTCTCTTTAGTGTTGAGACTTTGGGCACTTGGGGAGAAGCTGCAAAGAGACTAGTGGATGAAATATCTGTTAAGTTTAAAAAATCTTGTGAAATAAAGTAGTTAAGCTATTCAACGTGGTAATTCTGCATCCATTCTTGGGACCCTACCAGAACATCGGGGCTTAGAGGAGGATTTTTATGTAATTCAAAATTAAGTGATATATAGCTAACAAACTTTTAAGCCTACTTGGACATTATATTTTATTCTTAGATTTTTAGATTTTTTAGTTTTTGTCATTTATATTTGTAACTAATTATTTAATGATAAAATTGTTTACTTATTTATACTAGATAAAAAAAAACTTTGTTAAAAAAAATGTATATGCTATCTCTTTAACCAAAATTGTAGGGATGCGATTTCATAATATTTTGGTAGCGAAGAAGTGCTTGCAGTGACTTTAACATTGTTACTGTAGACCATAAATTGTTTACCTGGGAAAAAATGGCGCTACGGCGATTAGAAACAGTGCAACTCGATCAATTAGTACGTTGGATACACGAAGGCTTAAGTCAAGAAGAAGTTGCTACACAGCTAAATGTGTCCCAAAGTGTTGTCAGTCGTGCATGGAATCGATATATGGAAAGTGATTCTGCAGCGTAGAGGCATGGAGGAGGACGAGAACGAGCTACAACTCCTGCTGAAGGCCGCTTTATAGCTGTAACTGCAAGAAAAAACCGTACATTAACTGCTTCGAGAATTAACATTTTCTTTAGGCATGCTATCGGAAGAGTGATATCTAGTCAAACTGTTAGAAGAAGGTTGCATGCATGTAATTTAAGATCCAGAAGGCCTAGTTCACATCCACGGTTGACTTTGAAATGAATCGGAGGAATCCATTCTCACTGTCAATTTCATTTGGAAAATATGGTCTACGGAGGTGTTGAATAGATTGCAAAATCACCCCAAATGGATCGATCAACAGACAAACCTCAAGGTAGATGATATGGTCTTTTTAAAAACAGACAACATTCCTCCTCTGGAATGGCGCTTGGCAAGAATTAATGAGGGGATACCACGTAAGGATGGAAAGGTTGGCGTAGTAAAGGTAAGGACCCAAAATGGCATTTACAGTGGATCCATTTTTAAATTGTGTTCCTTATTGGTGACAATTGTGATGAAATTCTTCCATTATTCGGTGGGGAGGGGGGTTGAGTATGTTGAGAAATAGAACATGTAGCATAGACTACAATGTAATACAGTCCACACACCCGACAAAATTTTGACACTGACAATTTATTTTGATTTTCAATTTTAGAAGTTTCAACTTGAACGCTATTTTTGTAAAAGTGTATGTTTTTCTGTGATTTTTATTTAATAATAAAAAAAACGAAAGCGTTATTCCAAACAAACTGATGAAGAACGCTGAACTAACAAGTTTAATAACACTTAAACATCGGCTAACATGATTTTTTATTATTTCCAAACTGATTACTATTCAGTATATAATATTCCGACTCGGTAAAATGGTCCGATTTTTAAAATTTTTTCCTACAAATTCATATGCGCAACTAACAAGTGTAATCCCAGAAACTATGCAGCTAACGTTCTTTTCCACCATTATAATTTAAACATTTAGCTATTCAGCAAAATACGAGATGCACAGCCTCCCGCATTCGTAAGTCGCGGATTTGGACCAGCTAACAGCTGTTACTAGAAAATTGTCCGTTGAAATTTAACGCTACCTCCCGGAATATAGCAATATTTTTTATTTAAAATAATAAGATGAGTGAAGGTCTGATTATCTCTAATTTTTTCTGGGAGCAATATTAAGAGGGTAATATAAAAATCAGTAATATTTAATAAAATAAATTTTTATTCAATACGAGTTTTTAAAAACAACAATTAACTGAAAGGATTTGTGACGATTTATGTTATCGTAACCTAAATTACAAGAAGAATTTTACAAGAAATGTAGTAGGTAACTTCAGATTTCTATTAAGAAAACATGATAAAATACATTAGACTTTAATGCAGGTGTATTTCAATTAAATGTTTTTTATTTTAATTACAAATCTCTTCAGAATTCGGAATTTCCTTTCGTTTCTATCACTGACTGGTTCTTATAAAACGATGATCAACCAATTAAGTAATTAGCAAATGCCAGAAATTTATGTTGCAGTCGTTCGAAACCTCTTTATTTTTTACAATTTTATTTAAGTCCTTTCTATACTTACAGTTCATATCATGAATGAAATGAGCATCATTTTAATTAATTCAAAGTGAAAATGGTAATCAAAAGAACGTATAGATCTACCGAAAAAATCGTAAATATTCTTGTTTTTATTTTACCTCTTTCGCTACTCCGTATGCAGATTTCTTTTTTTTTTTAATTTCAATATATTAAAGTGACCAAATATTACCAGTATTGTACCAAAAAGTTCAGAAAACTTTAAATATTTCAAACTATCCAAAAAGATTGTCAATGGTAAGAAATTAAAAAAAAACCAAAGACAATAAATAATGAACACACAGCTACATACAAACCGGTTTCAAATTTCAGAATGTCCAAGTATATGTAGTCTGAGGAAGGTTTGAGTCCTAGTATTCCAGCTGAACTTAGACCACACTAAATCCATTGTGTTTCCTTCTCAGTCAACTTGGTTGATCGTCTAGCTTACTGAAGTAAAACTGTAAGGTAAGAGGCAATTATCCTGGACAAGCAACGAAGGAAAGGTAAAGAAAGAATATTTACAAGTCCTTAGCCATTCCTAGGCATAGTGGATAGCGTTGACAGAGGAACAATATTGAACTTGGAAGATCGGATGTGACTAGAGTGGTTTAAGACACTTAGTAAGAGATCTCTCTAAAAAGAGGTCTCAAGAGGTGCTAAATATGAGCATATGAAATGTGTTAGGAGTACTGACGGAACACAGAGGCCTTAATGGTTCTATGAAAACAATTGTCAGTGTAGATTGCAGATTCTTTCAGGCTGACCATGAAACGGTGAAGCATATTTTGCGAGGTTCAATAAATTTGGTCTGCGTCAACTCGAGCCTAGGAAATTTGTGGAAATATCATCAACAACCGTTATGAGCTTCATCAGAGACACAGGGCTGATAGGACGACTATAACCAAGGGGTGAGCCATAATAGATCTTTCGGAAATTTCTGTCTACGATAGAGTTCGACACCTAGGAGTGCATCAGACTGTTGAACCACAGTGATTTAGAGAAAAATATTGGGGAATTATTAAAATAAACTATTGCTATAGCAAAACTAAGCAATATAATATTTAAATTAAAACAACAGTTTACTACTTTATTTGGTTATTTCATTGACACCAATGATACATCAACTTGAACATAATTTTCCTCCTTAGGCAAGAAAAGAACGACTTTGCTCCCTACAATGAGGCCAGGATATTTATACCTTGGATAAGAGTAGGAGTATTCTTTTTTCTTTTACTTTTTCAAGTCAGTTGTTTAGTTGATTTAAAAGTACTGAACTGTAATTTTCTAAGTCATCATGATTAATAATATTGTAATTTAATATTACAGATTAAAATATTTAGAAAGCAAACTACACACTTCATTATATTGCAGATCGTTGTAAGGAAATTTTTATGAACAAAAAAAGCTAATATTTTTACTTTTATAAAAGAACTAGAAGTTGATTGTAGTAACCTCTACTTTGTGGAAGTCCATTTTACTAAGAACATTAAAAAGATAACTTTTTAAACAAAACATTAACTATTTATTTAAAAAATTGCTTTTTTAAACTCTATGACAGCTGTTTCGGTAAAAACTAGCATCATCAATCTGACGATTAGTTATAATAGAGAAAAACTTATAGTGAAAACTAAATCAAAATGCATTTTCCGAATATGAACACAAAAAACAGGGCGCAAAGTATTGTTTATCAACCCAAGGGTCTACGTAGGTACCTACCTATCGATTTTAAATTTTTTTCTACTTAATTGATACTTTTGGTATTTTGGTTTTCCAGTCAGTGCAGTGTAATAATTACTAATGTTTATACTGTATATTATTTTAATAAAATAACAATTTTTAGAACTTAATCTTGTCTCATTGTGATTTTATTGATACTGCCTTGACGGTTGAAATCCCACTCCATCGAAGGTGCAATTAGGAGGAAAAAACTGACATCATCATCAACTTTAAGTACAGTTTAAACAAGTTTATTCATAAATAGCCTTGTAAAATGTAGACTTGTTTTTTATTGATTTTGGTCACCTAATGCCTAATCTGAAACAACATACCGATTCCCATATTTGTTCCCGAAGAAAAACCATTCCAGTCGACAAAGAATTAATTGGCGATTAGCAGAGTAACATAAAAAAAGCTAAATGTAGATTTTTCTTAAGACAACGTTTAATTGAAAGGTTCTTTATGTTAGTCATTTGCCTGGTAAGTAACTATTATAATATTCATTCATTCTTTAAACAGATGGCGGTAAAATTGCCGGTAATAGTGTTGAACTTATTACTCAAACCGGTTTTATTTAATTATCTGATTTTTTATTCATATACGAGGACTAAAATAAAGTTATCCGAATTATTTTAAAAGAAACTAGTTCATTGTACAAGAAGACAAGATCTAAATAATAGAAGGTTGAATTATAATTGAATGCATCACAAACCATAACCTATTAAAACTAACAATTTCAGATGAAAGAAACAAGGAGAAATAGTTCTCTAGCAACTGCCAAATTAACTTCAATGAAAAAGTAAAAGTCATAGTGTTTATTACCAAAGAGAAGATTCAAATCTTAGGTATAAGGCAGCATTACTCTGTGCAAAAGAGCTAATTAATTAATTGACCAATTAAAAAAATATTTCATGCTTTAATAGCCAAAGCATTAAACAGCCCAATCAGCTGTACACAAAGTAAGTCAATCGATCTGACGGGATAATGGATTTGGCCCAAAACATCCCAATGTAATTAGGTCCGGACCAGAAGAAATAGCACGTATACCTATCTTGTCTTCCTAAATATATAACATGCATAATACCACTAGCAGCAATATCTTCAAAATTCATGTTACTCTATTTGTTCTCGACCTATTGATAATAGCATCATTATCACCATAGTCATCATTATATTCATTCTACTAGGATTTATCCTACATTTGGTTTCCATTGTTGTTGAGTAACAATTATCCTTCCATCTCTTAGAGGGTCTCTCTAATGGTCTTCTACTAAATGGCTTATTTTCCATAAATATTCTTGCCATTCGATTGAGTTCTATTCTTTTCACATGCTGCTTCCATTATTTTTTCCATACTTGAATCCATTTGTCTATCTTTTAGACCTTGCAGCTTTCCCTTATGCTTTTGTTTGTTTGTTTGTTTAGATCAGGATGTGGAGTTTACTCCAAATCACTTAGCCTAAGGATTAAGTGGGGAATAGGAAAAAAATACCAGCGTGGTTCAAACAGAACTGGCTGGTATTTCAATCGCCGCAAAAGAGCTAACCAGAGAAGAAATTTCTGTCAAAAACATAATAATCTGCACTTATAGTAGACAAGCCCTACTAACCTTGAATAGTCAACGTATTATCTCAGGGTTACCACTAGAGTGCCTCAAAGATTTAGCTAACGCCGCGGTAGATAATAATATCGTACTAAGGTGGGTGAAAGGGCGCGACAGGAGGAAAGGTAACCGTATTGCTGACTCTTTGGCCAGGATGGTGGCTGGACTCAAAATTTTGGGAACACGCGACACCCATGGTTTGACGACTTCGACAATTGCGGAACTAGCCAAACGTTACACCCATACTCAATCCCTTAAGAGATGGGATGAAACCAAAGGGTGAGCTGGAAGAACCTTCGTTAAACAGTGGGATTTCTGACTGGACACTGACAACTAAGGAAACACCTCCATATTATGGGGCTAGTCTACACACCTCTATGCAGGATGTGTGAACAAGAAGATGAAACTGTCAGGCATGTCTTATGTGAATGTCTGGAGCTATCGTCGACAAGAGAGTGTGTGATCGGTAAGGTATTACCAAATCCATATCAATATATTCCCAGTATAGTCTCTTCATAACATTTGTGTTGTAAAATATGTTTAAATGTTGCAAAATTACAATTTTTGGTTTTTGTTTACATTTACATTTGCATTTATATGCAAGCAGGTCTCGTGTTATTACATCGTTTTATAAATATGAAGGAATTATCACTGATATCTATTACATTTAAGGATGATGACTACTTACTTATGAAGAATTTTACCCATAATCTGTCTTTTCTATAGTACTAGTACTTTCTTAACAATTTAAAAAATCAAATGTTCTACAAATTAACTTGTATCTCTAAATTAAACTAACTAAATTATTTACTAAGTTTAAATCATAAACAAAAAATACTATTTGTTTTTTATTTAAGGCTTTTAAATCATATCCATAGGTACATTAAAATGTTTTACTTAATAAGCAACTGTAGTTACATGCACTTTTTGTTGGACTACATCATAGGTTAGAAAGAAGTTCATAGATAGCCAACTCTAGGGGTTTTTTAAAAACGTGTTTACAGCAGGTGTGACCTGAGTACTAACTATATAATTGTATTTTAATTTCATTTAAAATTTAATTTAATTTAAAATATTTTAAAAATATTCTGATAAATTTAATAAATATATTTTTCAAATATTTTTAAAATATTTTAATATTGTTAATAATTTGGTATTGACTTATACAGAAATAAAAATAAAATAAGTAATAATTCTTTATTTGATACACTTTGTGTCTCTAATCGACTGGCAACTTTTTTTAAGTTCTTAGCCACTTGGCAAAGTTTTCTAGCTGTAGGAGTAAAATTTATTTTTCTTCTTCCCCCAATCATCCTGTTGTTAGAAGATCATCAGAACAATGAGAGATGCTGGTTTCTAAAAAAGAAATATTAAATATTATAAAACTGAGGTGGCAATATAATACAAGTAATTAGAAATTGAGAATAAAATTGTATACTAACCTATAATACTAGTATTCCCTATTTGTTTAAGGGATCAGGTCTGAATAATGCGAATCTGGTAGGTAGATATCTAAAAAAAATTACGTAAGCTTTTTTTTGAAAAAGTTTTTGCTTTTATTCACAATATATTTTTTAATTGAATGTCAACAGATCACTTTGAAATTCCCCGTATATTAATTTAAGCTCTGCTAACACTTTTTAGTAAAGAACAATAATTTCTAATGTTGAAATATATAAAGTAGACTTCGTTAACAACACAGAGCTGTTTCTGTATAGTTAATAGATTTACGTAATAGATAATTGTTTCTGTTTGAGCTATAAACATGTGCTCTTTGTATTTTTGACTTTATATGACCCCGCCTCTGGTTACGGACTTCTCTAATTGTGGTAATAAAGTTACATACTCGCATATCTCAACACAAACGGTCGGTTGTTTGTGGAAAAAGGTTGATATTTATACTCGACACTCTGAATATAAACATGAAATACCAACCTGGCTGGTGACGAAAAAATCGCATACATATAATTTGAATTCTTTTATTTTATGCGCCAGAGAATAATAACGCGGCTGCCACGAATAGTTGAGGAAAATTTACGCTTCGAGCAGAGTTTCATCTCATTGTTCGCGATGAATATGCTAAGCGACCTGCAGGAATGCAGCAGGACGTTCTTCCATGCAGAATTTCTAAATCCGACGCCGAACTCTCTTTGATATGATGGCTATTGAGTAAATTAAGATCTTTTTCAACTATTTTAGTTAATCCTTCATTTATTCACAAACTTTTTAAAAGCGATGTCCCTAAAAACATTTATTATGTTCACGGGTCAAAATTTAAGTCCGAGGTAGGCTCTGCTAAGATCTGTTCAATGTAGAACGTAAAAGATTCAATTAAATTAAATATTCTAATTCTTGCATTGATTGAAGAATCTACAATCTTTCTTAAGGGTTGATTTACTTAAATAGCCAATTGACCAATCAGTATCATTATTTCTATATTGCAGCTTAAAAATGTTTTTGACTGAAATGCCCAAAAAAGGATTGCATCCTCAGTAAGTTTTTAAAATTAATGTGATGCGAGTCCCATTTTAAGAAATTCAGACCGCTGCCACTGGCAGCAAGAGAAATGGAGTATGTTCGAGGCTTTCTGGATCATACGAGAAGCAGTGGCGTCTATATAATTGATGTTTTGCGGAGAAGTAGTTTTTAGTTCAGACGTTATATAGTAGGTACAATAGAAAATACTACCAGTTACATGTTGATATCACTCAAATTATAATATATTATCTCTATGTTTATGGCAAAAACTGCTTTTCTATTAAAATTGATTTTTGTTCAATATCTACAAATGAAATTTTTTGACTGTTTTTACAAATTGTTGCCAGAATAGATACTTTTATGTTAACTGATATAATATAGTAACCGTATACTTAAAATATATAATAACAGTTATTAGATTGAGATAGTATGAAACAACTTCTGTTGATACTATATTTATTAGACTTGTTTAATGTTTTAAATGTCACTAAGTGTAAATAAATTATGTTGCAAATGAATTAAGCTGTTTTAATTTATAAATAAATCAAATATTATACTGTTAAAATAAATAATCATTACATTAATTTAAAATAATTCAACATTTTTACATTTTACTTATCGCTCAAAATATAAATGAATATTTTTTAGTCTTTTTGTAACAGAAAAACAGTACTTGTTAGGTTCCACGGGAATCTCGACAATGGACTAGTTTAGTAGGATCAAATTAATCAAAATGATAGCAATATATGTTTAGGATAAGATACCTACTTACTTATATTGGTATTCATTTTGCAATTAATTTTTCTCATTTCGTAAAATTTAGCAATAAATAATTGGTAAGTTTTAAACGTAGCGCCAAGTAATAACCAATAATGAAGTGTGTTTAAAAGTCAACGTTGTCACATTTTAGCTACGTTCGTTTCAAGTATTCTCAAAGAACTGGCGGCACAAAACACCGTGTTCTGTGACTAACTGATTGTACCAGTTGACAAGATATTTGACAGGAGAGAAAATCATGTTTATCTGTAATAAATAAACAAGACCCCTATTCTTGACGGTGATAGAATTGAACAGCCAATAGAAAGTGGACGTGGTTCTATTGAAAATGCCAAAACGGTATTCTTGAAATTCGTTCTCTCACTGTGCCGATAGAAGGGTTGCTCCCCGAGAGAACAATTACTTCTATTGGTTATTTTTGAAGGAACCGCTATAACACCAAGAGAAGGTGTTAGGGATTTTTATTTTCGAACCAAAAATAGTATAGAAGTAATTTCTTTCATAGACCAAACACAACCAAACAACAAATTAAACTAACGAAAATGACAGAATATTTTGTTTAGTGTTTTACTCCTTATTTGATAAAGTGTCAATCAGAGAACAAAAATATCAATATGTTTATCTCTTTTTAATGACAACAAATAAGAGAGAGAAGTTTCTCGGTTAATATTAAAGCATATCGACAACATCGCAAATTTTCTACCAATCTTATTGAAACACGTCACTTACCACTTATGACGTATGTAACCATTAAATTTAAATTTCAAAAGCCGATTATGGCTAGAGGAATAATTTTATAAAAAATTTATTTGTACAGTTGAACCACTAAAAACCTATTTTATAAGATGCAAATATAAAAAAAAATCACTAAACTCGTCCATTGTTAGAGCTTTTCTAAACAGCAGTTAAAAGTACATAATTCAATCCTAAATAGTCACCTATAAGGATGTCTATCAAACTTTAATTTCTACTCGGGTTTCAAGTACCACTTTTAGCAAATTAAAACTGTACATCATTTAATTCTAAATAATTATGAACATTTTCGTTTTATTGACAATCTGCAATCGAAATATTCAGTATAAAGAAATTGCAGAAACAAAAAAAAGTGTATATTCTCAGAAAACCCGTTCTCGTAATCAAATGAGATCCATTTTTCTCCATATAAACGTATCGCTGTCTAACTAACGAAAACAACAGCGGAGACGACCACAACAACAACAACAACAACAACAACGAGACATCAAACGGTGAAGGGAAAATGCTACTGCACGAAGCATCTGTGAAATGACACAACGCTCGAATTTAAATGATGTATCGGAGAAGCAATAAACCTGTCAAGTGATGTTACCAATACACGTCACAAAAATATCACCGGTTTCATTGTTATTATTCACCAAGATCTGAATCTGCTGGAGAATTTCCATATTTAGGTTGGCGTATATGGTCTAAATAGAGTGGGAATAAAGAAGGTATATATTCAGCGAATTTTATTTATTTGAATAAAAATCGTTATTTAACCCTCTAGTATTTTATTTATTAATGCACTGATTCGCTAGTTTGTAAGTAATTAGTAAACTATTCTGGTAGTTCCTGAAAATAATCTCTCTAAAAACCTTTCATCTTAATAGTCCAGGAAAAATATGTATAGGAATATTTTATGTGCTCTGTAGGAGATATTTTATTTTCAGATGGAGTAAGATGTATATATAAAGATTTCATACATTAACAGTCTTCACTTATTAAATATTGATGATAAAAATGGCAATTTAATAGTATATTGTTTAACGAGTGACGAAAGTAGCATTTTTTGAAGCGAAAGAACAGTTTACCAACCTCGGCTACGCCTCGGTTGGTAATGTTCTTGAGCTTTAAAAAACACTTTCGGTAAACACTATACTTTTTCTACAACCCAGAGTATATCATAATACTCATAAAAAATCACAATGAAACTAAATTTTATTTTCATCTAAAAATAACACATAATTCTTACTAAGAACAATTAATAACTGCACAGTTAAACTAAACTTCCACTATTTATTTGAAAAAAAAAAAAAAAAAAAAAAAAAAAAAAGCGAATTTTTCAAATAAATAGTGGAAGTTTAGTTTAACTGTGCAGTTATTAATTGTTCTTAGTAAGATGAACTTCCAAAAAGTAGAGGTTAACACAATCAATTACATAATTCTTAAATACTATCCTTATATCTACTTATGATTTAAATATTGATTTATGGTTATGTTTGAACAATTATTTAAAATAATAGGGGTATTACAATCTAGATTTCTATTTATCAAAGAAGATGATCCTACATCTGTTATGTTATTAACTGAGGTCACTTTAGATGAAGATGTGCCATTATTAGAGAGAATAGCATTATCTACGGATTGTAAAATTTTGGTTTGTATTTGGTTTTTACTGTTAACCGACTGGTCAACATATGCTTCCGCAACGGTGCTAGATTTCCAGCCTCCATGCTTTTTTAATTGAAGTAAATCACCTCCTGCATCGACTAAAAGCGTTGCAGAAGTTCGACGTAGACAATGGCCAGTATATTTTTGGGAATCACACAATTTTAGATATTGAGCAATTTACATGGGAATTTTACTGAATTTATTTATTCCCACCACCTGCTTGGTACACTTTCCGTTCTTGTAGTTTATAAAGAATCTGGAATTAACTTCGTTCATATCTTGTGGTCGAAGATTTATATACATTTTAGACATCTCGTAAAATAATCCAGAAATATGAAAGGATCGGGGTACTTTGGTTTTTTTATTACCTATTGTTACTATGAGCATATTGCTGGTATCTTTAACATCACTTATTTTTAAATCTCTTAACTCGTGGCACCGGCAAGCTCCCGAAATTCCAAAAATTAAGACTACCGACAAATGTTTAATAATGAGAATTTATTGTCTTAATAAAAAAGTTTATAACTTACCTTACTCATTAAGTATTTAGAGTCGGGTGCGTTTTTTAAGAAAGTGTTTATTTCATCGGATGAAAATATTTTTGACTTTTGACTCTAAAAAACCATCAGATTTCCGTTTCAAAAACAATCGCAACTTCAGATATTTACTAATATCGATATCATTTTTAATTGATAATGTGGTTCTTAGCATAGAATAAATAGACCATAGGGTCGATGACTTAAATTTATTCGCCAAAAATCCAAAATATGCAAGCAGCACATTCTCCGAAAATGAATTTACATGATTTTCAATTCTCCATTCCATAAATTTTGTATATATTTCTTCATACCTTTTTTTAGATTTTATTGGTAGTAAATCTAATGAAGTTTTCTCTGCTTGATTTTTTATTTCTTCGGGTGTATGACTGTAATCTAATTCACTTTCAGAATCGAAGCTCATGATTTCAAATAAATACTTCTAGAGCAAACTGACAATTCACAAGAAACGTCAAACTAATGAAACCTGGGCACTAGATAAAAATGGTGAAACGTCAAACTAATGAAACCAGGGCACTAGATAAAAATGGTTTTTAAATCCAATTTAATTTTTTAATTTATATATTTATTAAATTAAAAGTTGTATTCTTATTAAAAAAATAATTCTTGTTTGCGTTTATTAATAATTTAAAATCGTAAAAACATTATATACCTATGCAAGCGCAAAAAAAATGGTTAAAAATATAAACGTCACTTTCGTCACTAGAGACGAAAATGTATTCTCTCACTTGCAACGGAAATCGCGTTTTCGCTGAACGTTTACTATTACAAAATAACGTCATTTTATATAGGGTTGTAGAAAAATATATTTTTAATTTGATTGTAGAAAAAATATAGTGTGCTACTCTTGCAGATTTTATAATTCCGCAGTCGTGTCATTTACCATTTGGTTTTATCTTATAGATTTATGTTTGTATGAATTTTATGGTATCAACCCCTACTATGTGGAAGTCTACCTCACTAAGAACATTAAAAAATACCTAACTTGTTTAAAGGAGAGGTATTTTTATTTTTTAAATATTGTGTTATTCACTTATCAATGACGACATTGAAATCTATGACGTACAAAATCTTGTACATTCAGTTTTTTAAAAATATTATGTTGCATATTTTTAGAAAAACTTTGTTTCCTTTGACATCCAAGTACTTGAACATTTCACCCGTTTTAATATTGATAACAAGAAATGCCGCCTGCATGCTACCAAACATTCCTACCTCTGTATAAAACTAGGAAGAATACTGCAAAAGATAAGCTGTTTAATTCAGTTCTTGTACAAATCATTTAAATTTTAAAATATATTTTAGTTTATCATTGTCCTTTTAAAAAATTGCTTCATTCTACTAGACTTAATTTAATTTCTATTTTTTGTATTAAAATCCAAACAATCGATTCTACGCTTAATTAGATTTGACTGTGTATTCATCTGGCAAAAAGCGTAATACAAAACCCACGAGTTTCAATAGAAAGTGTTTATTTGTACACTATTTAAATCATCTCATTTAAATAAATTTTATGTATTTCAATGACATGATGACCAATTTACTATTATTCAAACTAATGGATAGGAAACATCCTATCTTTGCAAAACATTTATCGAATTTATTGCATTAACTGTGAGACGTTCTGATTTAAAATGATATAACGCGAGAGCAAAAAATTTTAATAAAACTAATGAGCTGAGCTCACATATATTCAATTCGAAAATGGTTTGGGACTACCTAAGCAAACTAAATAAACTAAGCTAGAAGAACTCTGTCACCCTTACCAGTTAGTCTTAACCCAAATTAGGGGTTTTCTTGCAAACGCAGTTTGCTCTTACGAGGGTTGTCTGAAAAGTTTCTGACATGAAGATGACAGCACTCGTAAACAAAAGTTGGAGAATGTGTTTGCGCATGCTTTGAAAGGTACCCACTAAAATTTCAGCCATTTTGGACGCGCAATTGTTGTTTGACAATCATTTAAGTGAGACGATGTGAGTGTTTTTATGAAAATGGAAAAAATCGAGTATCGAGCTGTCATTAAATATTTGTTTTTGAAAGGCAATACGCCTACACAAATCAAAGACGAGTTGGACGCTGTGTACGGAGACTCTGCACTATCATTTATCACCGTTAAATTTTGGGCTGCTGAATTTAAACGTGGCTGTATCAGCTTGGGTGACGATGAACGTTCGGGACGTCCAAAAACTGCAACCACTGACGATAATATCGCTCAAGTTCACCAAATGGTGCTAAACAACTAACGAATTAAAATTAGAGAGGCTATAAACATGTCCAAAGAACGTGTTTGTCACATATTGAATCAAGATTTAGGCATGAGAAAGCTGTCCGCGCGTTGGGTGCCGCATTTGCTCATTTTGGACCAAAAACGTGTTCGAATGAACATTTCCAACTCTCTGTTGGCGCAGTTTAGGCGCAATAAATCAGATTTTTGGCACCGATTAATTACTGTAGATAAAACTTGGATACACCATTATACTCCAGAAACAAAAACACAGTCAAAACAATGGACTGCGAAGGGGGAATCGGCTCTGAAAAAAGCAAAGGTTGTTCCTTCGGCTGGGAAAGTGATGGCAACTGTTTTCTGGGATAGTCATGTAGTTATCTTAATCGATTATCTTCAAAAAGGAAAAACCATTACAGGAGCATTCTACGATTCATTACTTGACAAGCTGAAGGCAGAAATTGCGGAATAACGGCCACAATTGCAGAAAAAAAGAATTTTGTTTCACCAAGGCAATGCGCCGTCTCACACATCAGCGGTTGCCATGGCGAAAATCCACGAATTACGGTTTGAACGGCTTGACCACCCTCCTTACTCACCAGATCTAGCCCATAGCGACTTTTTTTGTTCTCTAAGCTAAAAGTTGCGCTCGGAGGACAGAGATTTTCGTCGAATGAGTAGGCCATTACCTTCGTAAACAACTATTTTGCAGATAAAGACGCCGAGTACTATTTGGACGGGTTGAAGAGATGGGAGCATCGCTGGGAGAAGTGTATAGACTTACAAGGAGACTATGTAGAAAAATAAAAATTAATTTGAAGAAAAAATGTCTAGTATCTTTGTTAGGTCGGAAACTTTTCAGACAAACCTCGTATATGTACTTTTAATAATCGACCCCTGACAGCAATGCTAGGCCTTAAATTAGCATTTCTTGAACGTAAGTAAACAGTTTTAGCACTAGCTTCGCTCAAATGATTTTTAGGCTACGGCATGTCACAAATTACTGCCAAGATGCGAAAATCGTAGCCTGAATAGCTCCAGCCATCTTCGCTTGATAGTCTAGAGTCAAATTCTGATTATTACATTCCATAATGAAAACCTGTAATACATTTTTTTAAAAACAATATTTGAAGAAAGTCTTGTCTTACACTTAGGAACTAAATTAATTTAATTCTTATTTTTCCAATTATTTTTTATATATATTATATATTTGTAATCTTTAAAAAACTTTTAAAAAAGAAATCGATAAGACTAAGCACTCCAACAAAAATTTATACTAGGGATTTATAAACATTATTACAAATAGAATTCTTTTAAAGGATAACAAAATCTAATTTATCTAACCTAACCTAACCGAAATTCACGGATACCCTGTATAATATTGATACTATATTTCCTATAAGAGAAAGAACTACGTTTTGTTAAGCCGTTTATAGACGTTTATATTTATATTGTTCCTTATTCTTATTAGCAATCATGGCCACAAATTTTTAAATAAGTTTTGGGAGAATTTTGGACACCCACGTAGAAAAAATGGTTTTTTATGTGTTTACATTATCGGTTTTACCCGAATCACTTGTTTAGAATACAGAATAAACAACAGTTTAACAAATTCATTCACTATTTTATTGAAAATTTTACTTTTTTATCCATTGACAGATGTTTAAAGAATAAGATTAAAGAATCATCATGCGAATGACAGATCGAAATTACATCTTGTTTTATAACATACCTATTTGAATGGACTAGTAAATAAATTAGACCGAGTTTTAAAAAAATAAGAAATAACAATATAAAAGCGGAAATATTATTGGTCCTAAAGAATTATAATCGGTATATTTGAGGATTGGTGCAATAAATTTTGCTTATACTTTTGTTTTTTCACAATTTCTCAGCATGGGGATAAAAATTGTATTGTTTCATTTAGTATTCTTATACTTTTAATGCAACGTAGAACAGCTAAATAGAAAAAATTCGAAAATCGATAAATGGGGGGTGTTTGAAAAAATTATCGCATTTATACAATGTTACAAAATGTTAAAAAAACTCGCTACGAGAAAGGTATAGATTTATTTCATTTTTCATATAAATGTTAACTGCTTAATTTTAAAGAGTAAATCTTCTAAATGCGTTTTCTCTAAATGACGAAAAGAGTACCTACTTAGTCGCTTTTTGCAGTGATAATAGGCACTTAAAGCAGTTCTAAAAATCACTACTTATCCGTATACGTATCGCAATGCGCATGTGCAGAAACGATACGAGGGTTTTGTTACGTTACGTGAAACGTATCAATCCGTCACACGTACCTAACGTAACGTATCACATTATTGTGTTACGTGATCGCGTTTTTCAATAATTTAGCGAAAGAATTGATGTTGTATGCTCAAAAATCATAAACTTATTTTCTGTTCATCAATCATAACAAGCATTTCTGTGATATGCGATAATGGATTTAAAAAGAAAAAGATTATTTTACAGTGGCAATGACGGTTAAGGTAGATATCGGGGTTATTTTTTAGGTTAAAAATTAAAACACATGAATTATTACGTTACGTTGTAAACGCATTTGCTTTTTGCTTCTTTTTGCTTAGTTACGTATCTCCTTTACGGTACGTATACGGATAAGGATACGTGATAAATTTTTAGAATTGCTTTATGTCTCTATTTATGTACCTATAAACCAAACCCTAAAGTTACGTTATTTAAGAATTTTGACATTTTACAATTACAATAAGTGATAGAAGTTTGTACATTGCAAAGAACCAATTGTAAGTGTAATTGTAAGTGGAAACACTAATTTAAAAGTTTTGAATGATCATATGGTTAGTCATATACCAAGCTATCTCGCAAGAAACTCACTTATCTACTAGACTAATAAGTAGTTCTATATTTCATGTTCATATATTTTTATTGTTTCAAATTTAAAATCAATGTTAACAAATTGTCTTTGAGTAGTTACTTAAAAATAGCTAGACATTCTACGAGAATTGCCTTTTATATTTCGGGATTTGACAACTCTGGTGTTGCAATCTGGCACTGACAGCTCTATCGTAAAGTTGGACATTTTTAACGTTTTGACATACGAGCGCTATTTGTGTTGTTTACAGCAACTTAAAAGATTGATCTCGGCCCAAAAATGGAATTAAATCGTGAACATTTCCGTGCGATTATTTTTTACAACTATCGACAACTCAGCAACAGTGCATGTATTAACTTAATTCAATTTTTGCCGATATAGCTCCATCAAGGTATGGTGAATTCAATCGTGGCTGTAGTTCACTCCAAAACGAATTTCGTGCAGGCCGTACAACATCAGTTGTTGTTCCGAAAACCATTGATGTGCGCTGTGCGCGAAATGATATTGCAAGATCGTCATGTGACATATCGTGATATTGAGACAACCTTAGGCATTAGTGGGACCAGCATACATTTAATATTGCATAAATATTTGACGGTCAAAAAAATTTGTTGGCGTTGGATCCCACACAATTTGGCAATCGCTCAAATAAAGGCTCGTGTCGATTGGTCGAAGGAAATGCTCAAAAAATGCGATCGCGGTGCTTCGAAATACGTCTTTGACATCATAACAGATGATGAATAGTGGATTTACTCGTATGAGCCCGAAAGTAAAGAGCAGTCCACTGTATGGGTGTTTCAGGATGAGTCCAATCCAACAAAAGTTGTTCGCGCACGAAGCACTTCCAAGCGAAGGGTCGCCTGTTTTTTCGGAAAAACTGGACATGTCGTAACCGTACCACTAGAACAACGCAGAAAAGTCAATTTTGAGTGGTACACAACCATTTGTTTGCCAGTTGTCTTCCAAGAAATCAGGAAAACCAACCGCCGAAGACGGATCACTCTTTACCACGACAATGCGAGCTCCCACGCATTTTTGAGCACACAAAACATCGATTTGTTGGGTCATCCGCCGTATAGTCCTGGCTTGGCACCGAATGACTTATTTTTATTCCCGTACGTAAAAAACAAACTGAGAGGTCAACTTTTTGCGACACCTGAAGAAGCGGTTACTGCATTCAAAATGCATGTTTTGGATATTCCTCAATCAGAGTGGCAAAAGTGCTTCGACAATTGGTTCAAACGCATACAAAAGTGTATAGATCTTCATGGGGAATATTTTGAAAAACAATAAAGTGATTTTCGATGATTAATAATTGTTTTTGTTCTCTAATCCCGAAATATAAAAGGCAACCCCAGATCCTAGGGAGCCCTAAATGTGTCGAAAACAACAGAAAAAAAAAGATTTGACGCCCCTGAAGAGATTTTCGGCTCATTATTAAAAATCTATCGAGAGGTTGAAACAAAGGGTTCATATGTTTATTACTGAGAACCGCTATAAATTAACATTGATTAGGATTTTGTGTGATTATATCTGATTGTCTCCAAAAGAGGCAATAAATAACCAACGATATATACCTGGTTTGTGTCCGTTTGAGAAGCGGGCCTAAAAGATAAAAATACACGTCGAAAAATTCTGTCTTTTAACATTGAATTGCAATGTGAAAGCACTGACGACGGTAAATTGTATCAGCTGTGTCATTATTTTTAGCGTGTCTTGAAATTTTTTTAAATGAGACATATTTATTTAATTTCAAGGTAAAATAGATGGATGCAAATATTTTTAAAGACTTAATTAGCGTTTTGTGTCTTCAGGTAACATATGAAGGTATATCTATACATTTAAATTTTGTTCAAATAATAGGAATTAATAAAAAAGGGCTGATTCAGAAGATTTAAAGTATGGCCCACACGATACAGACTACTGATTGTACAGATATTTGTACAGACTTAAATATACTAAATTACATAAAAATCCGAACACCCACTTTAAATGATTTTATTTTAATAAAATTTGCTGAAAAAAATTGATAAAATTTTTAGTTTTATCAGTTGAAGATTCCTGTTTTAATACCCCTTTTTTGAAATCCACTAACAATCCAAACATGAATATTGTAGCCGTAGTAAAGATCCAAATTTTGCTGATTTTGTTTCTCGACATTCTTTACGATTTATTACGATGTCTAGGGTAAGGAGATCTGTACGATTTCGTCGACTTAGTGAGTTTGATAGGGGTCGTATAGTAGGACTTCGGGAAGCTGAATTTTCTTTTCGGAAAATTGCAGTTAGAGTGCAAAGAAGTGTAGACACCGTGGTTAAGTGTGGTCAGATATGGCTTCGAGAAGGCCGTACGCAAAGAGCAAGGGGCTCTGGACGCCCCCGTAGAACAACAGACCGTGAAGATAGCCGCCTAAGATTATTGGCCAGAGGGGTCCATTGCAAATGCATGGTTTACAGAACACGGAAGACCTATTGGCATGCAAAGTGTTTACCGACGAATAAGACGTTTTGGTCTGTTTTCATACCGACCACACTGGATCCTCCCTTTAACTCCAGAACACCGACGTAATCGCCTTGAGTAGTGCAGAGAACAGTCACTCTGGGATCAGGAATGGAACAGTCTTGTCTTTACTGATGAGTCTAGATTTTGTTTAGGGTTAAAAGACGACTTGGTGAAAGGAGAAATCACGGTTTTTTGTTGAAAGGCATATTCATCAAACTGTTGGAGTTATGGTTTGGGGTGCTATAGGTTCGAGATCACCTTTAATCTTCATCAGAGGTAACATGAACACGCAGCGTTATATCCAAGAAGTTTTAGAACCCCATCTTTTACCCTATCTTGACACTCTGGCAAACCCAACTTTCCAACAAGATAATGCCCGACCACATGTCGCAAAAGTCACAATAGACTTCTTGCAACCTAATGATGTCACATTGTTACCTTGGCCGCCAAGATCTCCCCACTTATCCCCAATTGAGCACGTGTGGAATATGATGGGTAGGAGATTGCTCAATTTGCAACGTCCTCCTCAGACTCTAGAAGAACTTCGAGAGATATGTTAATGTAAATATGATGACGATATTATGTATGTGCAGACTTATCATTTGGCTCAACTTTCCTAGTAGTACCTACATAAAATTGGCTGGAGATTGAAACTGGAGATTGGTGCGATATAGAAGCATTAGAAATTGATAATTTAAGATTTTGTCTACATAATTATATTTCTAAAAAATAATATGCATTTAGCAATATTTTATTTATTTTATTTTATTATAATGTAGGTAATAAGAAATCAGTATGCAATATTCAATGTAAATACAACATTTATATAATATTATTTACTTATTATTGATACATTATTTTCAGAACAATATTAATCCATTTAAGTAATTACACAAAGTAGTTATTTGTTGTAATTTTTTTATTACAAAAGTTTAAATTAAATATTTGACTTATTGCCTGGAATATCAAGTTTCTACCGATATTGGACAGGCTTTTACAATCACAAATAATCAGTGTAATGCTATATTGAAAGTATCTAAAATTCTGAATTGAACCAATATTACTTAGTTATACAATCTGGAAAAGCCAAATGGAATGAATTCATTATTTCGGTCAAAATTAAATTATAAATTGACATTCTTTAAAGTGAAAATTTGATCCCTTACCTTCAATTCTCTTTGAGTGACAGTAACAACCCCCAATTCTGTAAATAGGAAGTATGGACTTGTAATATATCGTTTGAAAGGTTTATTTATTCTTTATCCAAATTTTTTTTTAATTAATTGCAAAAATTAAGTGAGTACCTTAGCAAACACAGTATCATTTTTCTTTTTTATATTAATTTAGAAAAAAATAAAAAAAATACTATAGCAATATTAGTTTGTTTAAAACGCCTCAGAAAATTGGTTTTTAATAATTTGCACTAAGTGGCTTTTCCACACTGTATGTTGAATGTACATCGCCAAATGTTCACAAACATTTTTGTATAATTTTTGAGGATTTATATTTGTGAAAATACTTTTGATTCATACATAAAATTGCCAAACTGTTTTTACTGGATCAGTCAAATTATTAAAACAAGTAACTCCTTCAATAATGCAAGGTCTAATGTGTAATTTGAACACAAAGATATAATGAACCAACGTACAAGATTAAAAATTTGTTTATAGATTTAAATTAATTTTTCAGTAGTTACTAGTATTTTAATGTCTTTAACCATTTTAATTAATTTAACATTTTTTATGTTTGAAAAGAATGGGATAATTTGACTTTTTAATTAACAAATACAACCATTTCTGTAATTGTCCTTGATAAATAAATATGCTTTAAATAAGAATCGATATTTCTATAACTGTTTACCTTCTATAATGGGTCCATAAAGTAACGCAAAAATTCATTATTGGCTGAATGAACAATAAAATTAAAAATTCCCAAAACAGATCGATTTTTGATTTCAATTTAGTATTGTTTCAAATCATAATCTAATATACAGGGTGAACCACTTTCTTGAAATGAAACCCCCCCCTTTTTTTTCAAATTCCAAATTGCCTCTGCTGAGCTGATTCCAAAAATGTATAATATATTGCTTCAAATTGGTACAGGGTGGGCAAAAATGCAAAAAATATGAAAATTGTTTATGAAAAGTAATACGTTACTGAATGTAATAAAAAATTAAATGGAATTATGTAGTTATGCTATTAATGTGATACACTTCCAAAAACAAACAAACAAACAAAAATTTACAATAAATGTTCAAATTGTTCTCCATTGTTATGCTCTGTATTTCTTGTCTGATTCGGTCTTGTAGTTGAGGGATTTTTCCAGGTCTGTTTAAGCAGACTAGATTTTAAATAACCCCATAAAAAGAAGTCTAATGGGCTCAGATCAGCTGATCTAGCAGGCTCCATTTGAAAAAAATGGTGATGACGTCATTACACGAAAGTGGTTCACCCTGTATATTAGATTAAGATTTGAAACAATACTAAATTGAAATCAAAAATCGGCCTGTTTTGGAAATTTAAATTTCTAATTTTATTGTTCATTTAGCCAATAATGAATTTATGCGTTACTTTATGGACGCACTTTATACCTTATATGTCTGAAAACAAAAAAAAGTTCCTCCTCCGATGTAGAATATAAAATATATCCAAATTTTAAAAACGTGAATAAAATAATTATCAGTATAAAAACAAGAAGTATTTCGATATTCACTAACACCCCAACTAAGCTATTGTCCAGTAAAGCACAACCAACAGATTAATATTCACGCAACGAGTTTTAATAAAGTTTAAAAAAATATATTTATTTAAGAAAAAAACGGTCATTAAATTGATTATTAACGTTCTTGTCTCGTAGCGTCCATTAATGTCCAGATAGGTATACAAAGCGGTAACATTCAAAGACGTAGCACGAAGAATTTACAATTTTATTGTGGCATATTTGTGTTATTACCAGCTTTGGATTTCACTCCATTTTAAGGAATAATATTTTTTTGTTAATTCATGCATAATATACAGGTTGTCTGGTATTTTAAAGTACTTGTACTGCTATGGAATAAATGACATTGATTGTTTACAGACAGGGACGTGTACGATTCAAATTCTCATTTACCAGGAAAATGGGAAAGATACGAAATAAATATTTATTTAGTTTAAGCTTATCCCAGTCACTTTGCTTATATAAATATATTAATAATAACAACTATTTAAAATCTCATTTGCCAACTTTTATCACCACAATTTTAGCTCAAATAAGAACTAGCAAAAAGTTTTTTTTTAAATTTACGTACAAGGGAATAAATTATTTTATAGCATGTGAAGAAGTATGCTCTATTTGTAATCTGCACCTAACAGAGTCATTAGAGCATATAATTTTCCAATGCCCGATTTACAATCCATTAAGATCAACGTTTTTAAATAGTAATCAAATAAATAACCTGTCTGATGTGCTTAATACTGGTACCCCAAAACTGCAAAGTCAATTGGCATATTTCATAATAAATGCAATGAAATTAAGATCGTTCATAATGAATGAATAAGTAACTACTTTTCTTTACACTATAATTTTCTACAACATACCTAAACTAGTTATATAATATACTCCAATTTCTTGTAATAAGTAATTTATTTCTTATGTACTATAAACTTGTTGTAGCCATATCAATCTGGGTCTACCTCGTCTCCTTCTACCTCGAGGTTTCCATTCTAGCATCGAATATATTGTAGTCTTGGATCCTGATTTATATACATGTCCCAGCTATTTTACTCTTTATTTTTTTGACTACGTCTTCTTCTATGAATTGTAGTAATTCATAATTCTTTCAGCTATTCTTAGGTCTTTCTGGTCGCATGATGGTTTTGTACATCCTGTTTCGTTGTTTTTCTAAAGACTTTATGGTCTAATAACTAAATTGATTGTACTATCCCTTACTTTTTGGAAGTCCATCTTATTAAGGATAATAAAGAACTCTTCGTTTTAACAAAACAGCCAGTCCACGGGTAACGGGTGTTACACTGGGACAACTAAAAATTTGATATTAAATTAATTTTAAAAATTTATAATTTTTTTAATATACCTAATGATAATACATTGCAAACTCTTTGAAAATATAGTAATTCAAGATATTTATTACCAATACAAGTATTAAATAAAGTGGAAAGAAGATGGTAACGGGTGTTACAGTAAATGAGCCTGCCATTTGAGATAATAGTGGTTCATCTCAAAACTCTGTGAATTGAAAAAAGAGATTATAGGCTTTAAATTGGTATAAGAAAGTAATTAATTGAGAGAAAAATATTTGGTTTATGAGCATAAATCTATGGTAACGGGTGTTACAGAGAATAGTAACGGGTGTTACATGTCTTAAAAAACATTAGATTCTGTCTAAGTTATTGAGACAAGAGGATAAATAATGAAACAACATGATATGGTAACACTTCTGTATTCCACAAAAATACATATATAAAGATTTTAAAGAGATTTAGTGCCTTTTACTGACAATACCGGTAAATAAATATATGATACTCACACAGACAAAAGCAGTTTTTTTTTTTAATAAACTTATACCTACCATATAACTTACAGGTTATTGAATTAAAAACTTATCAGTGTCATATGTTTATAACCCTCCACTCACCACCTGCACTAAAGGATAAGTTTAAGACTATAAAAACCCTAGTAAAAACCATATAAATAATTAAAATATCAAAACAATTCTTTCAGAGTATAAAATTGTGGACCTTTTACTTTACTTATGTGTAATTAAAATAATTAAAATATATATTTAAAAAAATTTAATTTTTTACTCTGAGGCTCAATTTGGCATGGATTGGCTGAAAACTTCCAATCTGACGATGCTAGTTGTCTAGCGAAACGGCTGTCATTGAGTCTTTTAAAAAAGCAGTTTTTAAATAAATATTGGAAGTTTTGTTAAAACGAAGAGTTTTTTATTATCCTTAATTGGTCTAATAACATTTTAATGGAATGGAAAGCTCTATTTGCAGCTATAAATTTTTCTTTGGCTATCGTCATTCCTAAATTTTTGAACTTATCAACTTCTTCTCCTATTGATATCCTTCTTTGTTCTGATTATTCTAATTATTCTAATTATTTTTATTTTCATTTCGTTCATTTGAGTCTCATTTTGTATCCTTCTTTCACCAGCTCAGGTAACATTTCCATTATAATGTGTCGCTTCTTGGATATTAGCACATCATCGGCATATGCTAATATTTGGCCCCATCTAGATCTATTGGAGAACATTATTCATCGAGCCCTCGTGAAATAATTCTAAAATGCAAATGACTATCAAACTTTCATTTTTTAACGAAATGATGCACCACCTTATTCCGTTCAACCATTGCGTCAGTTACACCAGAAATCTTGAGTAAGTTACATGGATTCAAAGAACGGAAATGTACATCCTCCTTGAATCAGAAATTGATGTTTAGAGTGATTTTCCACATTTTTATTCAGTCGGAGAATCGAGGTTTTAAGTTTTGGTTAGACCACCTTGTATAAGTAATTGTCCATTTACAACTCTTTTAAACATAATGTAGAGAATCTTATGCATTACAACAAGTTGTCCAAAAATCCTTAGAACGTCATGGTTCCAACAACAGGGTAACTTTGCTCTGGACACCAGGACATAGCGGAGTGGTGGATCACAAAAAAGCCGAGACTCTTGCCAAAAAAGGAACAGAGTCTAGATTTATAGGACCTGAACCATTCTTTGGCATTACCAAAAGTACTGCCAAAGATATTATCTCCGGCTTGATAGAGAGGAAAATCCTCATGTACTGGAATGATATTCCAGAACTAATCCATTCAAAGGCTTTCATTTTCAAACCCTCGAAAAATACAACTAAGCAGATTCTGGAGTGGGATAGGAGAGACCTACGCATTCTTATAGGACTACTTACGGGATACTGTCGTCTAAGATACCACCTGAAGAAAATAGGTCTGAGTCAAACTTCAGACTACCGCTTCTGCATTGTAGAAGACGAGACTGCAAAACACATATTATGTTAAATTTATTGTACTAACCCATACTTTTTGGAAGTCCATCTTATTAAGAATAATAAAAAACTCTTTTTGAAAAAATTAGGTTTAAAAAAAAATATGTCAATCTGACGATGCTAATCTTAGCGAAACGGCCGTCATTGTGATTAAAAACCTAATTTTTTCAAATAAACTTGGAAGTTACGTTAAAACGAAGAGTTTTTTATTATTCGTAACATATATTATGTTCTTCACTGCATTATTAGTTTCCCAAAATTGGAGCCTAACGTCTTTAAAAAGGTCTCGCTGCAAACAACCATTGACTTCGCAAGGATTGGCTTCATGGCGATTTATAACCTTAGGTGTGAGCCACAATAGACCCAATGGTGGTCGCAGTGGAGGGGTGGTTCTAACCTAACCTAACCATAAGTTGTCCAAACCATTTTAGTCTTTTAGTTATCAAGCAGGGTTTCGTTTGCTTTTATCTCACTCCGTATGTCTTCAATTTTTGCGTATTCTTGCCTTTGCTTTTACATTTCTCTGACCCATTACGGTTAGGTTAGGTGTTTAATCTCTCACGTTTTAAGACCATTTCGATCAAATCAAAGCTCCTGGACATTTGAACCTCTGTTTATGACTAGATACACTGTCTTTTCCAAGCTGACCTAGAGATGCCATTTCCTGTATTACTCGTAGAGTCTTCTGACCATATATTCCAAGTCAGAATCTGGAACCATTATCATCTGATTGCGAAATTGACGGAATTTCCCTAATGCAGATTATTAGTACAACCTTAATATATAGGTCAAAAAGCAAAGGAAACAGACTGCATCTCTGCCTCATACTCTTTGTGGTGTACATCAGGTTAAAAAGACTTTTCTACTTTAATTACTTATTCTTATTATTGGATTGTTGCAGGTGGCTGCTTATTAACTTCTAGCTTAGCAGCTACTTCACATTTTTAAAAATATAACAAACATTTACTTCTAACAGAAGTATTACGTTTTTGTTTTTTATTAACTGATAATATAATTGTTTCCATAAAAAAGATCTTTTTTTAAAAACCTTTTTCAATTTTCTCCGCCACTGACAGCGAAATTCTCCCATTGCTAATTTATTTAATCAAATCAGAAAATTTGTGACTAAACGTCAGTTAAGGTATTTTAAACGTCGGTATTAATTACATGTAATAATTAAAGTATTGGCATGTGGAATGTTTTAAAAAGATTAAGTTAGTTGGTTGCTATTTTCGTTGAATGTATATTTGTAAAATGCATGAAGCTCTATAGATCAAACGTTAAAGAAGTTTTACCGGTATAACAGGAAGGTAAATATCCGTGTTACCGTTGGTAAGGCTATTTTTTGTAAAATCCACTTACATACGCGTGGACAATAGATACATTAGAAAAGAAGTTGTCACTCAATTGAATTCAACATTTTTTTTCTTTTAAAAGCCATTTATTTAATCTAAATTAATCAAAATCAACAACCCATCTACAATTTCAAGTAAAAAGCATAATTTGGTAAATAGCAAAATAAGTTGGTATTTGTTTATAGTATTAGCATTAAAGATTATGATCAATTTATACAAGTATAAGGTCGCAATCTCGCCAAGGGGGCAGTGGCTCCCTGCAGGAAGCATACTATGTTATAGAGATGGGCCTCGTATGGGAGAGACTTCAGGAACAGATGTTCTGATAGAAGACGTAGGGGTTCGAAAGAGCTACAGTCTTGGTAAATACTCCACGGTCTTTCAGTCGGAAATATTTGCCGTTCTCAAAGCAGCAAAACTAATAGAAGAACGGAACAACTCAGGAAGCCCCGTCAGCATTTGCTCAGATAGCCAGGCCACTCTAAAAGCGATTTATAGCTCAAGGACTAGCACGGCACCAGTCCAGGAATGCGCAAATACCCAAGACAGACTGGTCTCAAGACGAGACGTACCCCAATTATGGGTACCGGGACGTAGCGGTTAGTAGGCAACGAGCGGGCAGATGAACAGTGGATCAACTGCAGGCGAAATAAACAATCGCCTACCCTGACAAGGCTAGGACAAGGTGGTTACTGGATTAATCCAGATCACAGCTGCGCCTGCTTGTCGGAGCCCTTACTGGCCACTGTCGACTTAAAAGACATCTAAACCTCTTGGGTGTAGTCGAAGCCCCAGGCTGCCCAAACTGTGGCGAGGAGGAAACTTCTTACCACTTCTTGGGTACCTGTGAGGTGTACCCACAACTCAGACAAGACATCTTTGGGTTGCGAAGAATCGAGGAAGAAAACTTGCACACCCACAAATGGCTTTCATAAGAAGATCGAGGGGTTTCGGGAGAGCACCGAATGAGTGAACTACAGAGGGGGGAGAACCTGGGGTATGGCAAAAAAGGCCCCAAGGGCCTACTTGCCAGGTATCAGCCACCCCACCTACTACATTAATTCATTCATGATCATTTTATAGAATTTTTAATAAAGCACAATTTAACAATTAAGTTAAAAAAATAGCTAAAAAAGATTAGCCGCAAGTTAAAGTAGCACTTTGTGGCGTTTTTAATATCAAAATAACACAATCTGCTATCCCTCTGAGTTAAAAATTTACTGGTTTTACTGTGATAAACACCAATGGTGTGGTGGTCTAAGGAATTACAACAAACATCTTCAACAAATTTGTCTGCTATATGGAGGGACTCCTCGGTCTAACTACTCTCCAAATTGTTTTGGAGAAGGAGGCTAGATTGGTAGGGTATAGAGCCAAGTCGATAGGTAAAAACCACTGGGGAAGCACTATGGGACCAAGCGGGACTTGTGAAGACATTAAAGGAAGTGCTTGGAATGGTATCAAACATTGCTCGCCACTAGGGTACACTGGAAAGAGCTTATAACGTCCTAGTCTCAAGTAGGAATAAAATGGAGGCGCAATCTATTTCTCTGGGTCGGACTACCTTCTAAACATGGATGGCTCGAATACCCCTCTAGAATGGGAGCAGGGGTTTATACCTTGGTAAGTATGCTACCATCTGCTACCATATGCTACCAAATAACCTTGGAGCAAATAAGATGCGACATGCTGGCAAAGATGGGAACGGAGTCCACGTTGTTTGGACCGGACCATTTCTTGGAATAACGAAAAGTACTGTCCAGTCGGTCAGCAAGGGAAACCCTTCTGTACTGGGAGAATATACCGAGGCTCACCCACTCGAAAGCGTTCATATCTCAATCTTCGACTAACAAAATAGCACAGCTCTTGGAATGGAGAAGTCACCTAAGCATTCTAACTGGACTGCTGACTGGACACTGAGGAACCACCTGAAGAAGCTTCAAACTTGAACAATCTGCTATATCCAGATCAACAGTAATCAAATAAAATTTGGACAAGGTTACCATAGGATTACAGTAAATAATCAAGACATGTTTCCTGAATCTATTGATACATTCAATACTTGTTATTCTATCTTTTTATCTCATGTCAATCTTCCAAACTTTTTACATTTCAACTATTGTTCTAGTGAACTTGCTTCTTTTTCCGATTCTATTCTTTTCCGGACTCTCGGAATTTCGCCTTTTTCGAAAGTACCAGTAGTGACTGCCACGTATTTATTTTTCAGTATTGGTTATTTTTTCATATTATTAAGGTATCTAAGGGCCGTCATTTCAAGAGAACTCTCTTCCATGTGTTCTCCTTATAAACCTACATGTTGTATAGCAAATATTTTGTTATAATGTCGTTAGCAGCTACAGAAATTTCTTTTTGTCTCGATACATTCGGTTATATAATTAGAAGAGAACCACTAGGACCAAGAAGTAGGGGAAGACCGAGGAAAAGCTGGTGGGAACGTATGGAGAAAGATAACAACACATATTAACATATTAGGGTAGAACGAGGAATAATCTACCTTAGAATTTTTAGACGGTGATGATGATCAGGAAGATGAAGATGCCATTCAGAAATTAATTCTACAAATACGGTCCAGCCCGAACCGTAGTTATAGCTACTTCTTTTAGTTACGATACAGCAATTTGAAGTTGGCCTAGTTCCTAAAATGCTTATTGCTGAATGCTCAATTAAAATTAAAGTTTACTGCATGTTTTTATAGGTTTTATGCTTAGGCTCTAAAAGTATCTACTATTAACGAATAGATCAGAAAGTATTCTTACCACAAATAGTCTAAAATGTTTATTTAAATGGTTATTGTGTATTGTGATTTGTTAATGTGTACATTATCTTTATTACATTAAATAATAGTTTTACAAAAACGCTTCATTAACGTATATAAAACCATTTTTAGTGAAATTAAAACCGATTACTGTTCGAATAAAAATTTAATTGACATTAAAGTAAACTGACACTGAATACCTTATTAGCTGAGTTAAAGGGGTTCCAACTGTTATGGAAATATCGTCTGAACAAATACAAGTTAGTCGAATATGTCCATTTTCATTACATTCTTAGGGAAAAAGGACCACACCGCTGGTAGTGGCATTACCACCCAATGCATTAATGACCATTCGATGTTGGTATAATTTATGGGTATGTGTTACGTGAGTGGGAAGCTAACGCATACAGAATGCTCCGTTTTTATTTTCTCAACTATTAGATACATTGTGATCAAAATGAATAAAAAAAATAAATAAAAAGAGGGCTTTTGTTTGGCATTTACATTTATTTATTGCTGGTATAAGGGTTTATTGTATTCCAAAACTATTGATAACAGATATTCTAAACTAAGTAGGATTTACTAAATCTAATTTTATAAATTTGTAAATTATGTAACATACTTATTGTGGTTATTAGCAATAGTTTTACAGAAATACAAGAATACAGCGGTACAATTCAATCTGACGATGCTAATTCTAGCGAAACGGCTGTTATTGAGGTTAAAAAAGTAATTTTTTAAGTAAATAGTAAATAGTTTTGTTAAAACCAAGAGTTTTTTTATTATTCCAAAAAGGAAGGGTTAGTACAATAAATTTAATGAACTTCTATCACCAAAAACTCTGGCAATTTCCGTTAACTTCCCATTAAGTTGACACGTTTCCTCTATATATTTTGTCAATGTTCTTAATTTTCATAGAACGTTCTCGAAAACTCCCGAAACTAGTTCACACAAGAGATAGACCAAAAGGGAAGAAGTTAATAATTACCAAACTGATCACATCCTTTAGGGCCGATTGTACAAAGCAAGTTTAAACCCAGGTTCAGCTGAACTCGATAAATGGTTGAACTTGCCCAAAAAATTGATGCGGATTGTGCATATCTTGTTTAACGTCGGCTCAGCTAAACTTTGTTATTGTGTGTGTTTTGTGATTATTGTTATGTTGGTATCTATAAGCAAGGAGTTGCCAAATTTCAAATTTAGACATTATGTAAGGGTATCTTTGTTTAACTTACAAGAAAATAAAGAGAGCCTACAAATGATTATTTTCTATTTATTTTAGCATTTGTGATATTATTACAATTATATAGTTGCTTTCTTTGAAGAATTTATTGTTTATTTTAAAATGTTAAAATATCGTTTTATATTATTATACAGTTAGTTTCTTTGCTGTGATTGTGTAATAAAAGTTTTTTAATATGTAAGGATTTGATTTGTTAATCATCTTTTATATTAAGTAAATAAATATATTTTGTTCCTGTTGTGCAAATTTTATTTATGTTAAAGTAATAATTTACATTTAAATATTTCATTTTTTTTAAAGAGAGTATTGTCAAGAACTTCAAGCCAACACAATTTAAAAATTAAAATATTTATTACAGTAGCCCATGAAAATAATTAATAATTTCAAGTCTTCTTATATTATTCACGTTCCTGTCTCTAGGCCTATTCATGGGATCGTTATTGGCCTTATTAACAAAATTTATAGCAGCTTCTTCTTCATTATTTATAAGAGGAACAGGCTCGTTTAACAGTTTTCCTATATTATGTAATACAGCAGTTGCTATAACGATCCCTTTAATTTTCCTTTGTTGCATGCGTATCCCAAATGATAATATTGAAAATCTTCTATTCCAAATCCCAAATGTCTGCTCTATCCGATTCCGAGTTCTTATTTGGGATTCATTGTAGAGGTTTTCTGCAGGAGTTAATACATTTCCTAATGGAGGCATCATATAAGTTTTGACTGCATAGCCACTATCCCCTATCAATAAATTATCGTTAAAGTCTCCACGTTCGAATTTCACCCTCAGTAAAGAGTTGAAAAAAATTGTGATGACCCAGACCAACGGCATACTACATCTTGAAATAGCCTATTTGAATCACACACCCCTTAAACGTTAAATGAAAAAAAAACCTTACGGTTTCTGAATATTTCAGCATCATTGCCTCCTAGTGATAAAAGTCTAACATAGGAGCAATCTATAGCACCTACGCACTTAGGAAACCTTGCAATGTCATAAAAACCTTGTAAGACTGATTGCATTTCTTCTCGAGTAACAGGCCTTTTACTGAAGTTATCGTATAGTCCAGCTATCGCTTCTGTAACTTGCCATATATGCCTGCAAGCAGCCATGAAGTCACCTGCTACTTGTAGAAAACTTCCAGTCGCATAAAACCTTAAGGTCATTAGCAACCTTTTCCTCTGCAGTCAATTTTTATTTATTTAAATTAATATTTACATACTAGCAAAAATAGTGGATACCTTTCTGTTGGAGAAGTTATTAAATGGGATATTTGGTTGATTATATATCGAGCCCCATTTTTTTTTAAATTGAAATTGTTGCAGAAAGTTATTGTTATTACATTTTAGAAAATGATTTTCCCTTTCTCTGTATACTTGGGGTTGCCTTTCTGGTTGCTGCGAAATGTCTATCAATTCCATGAAATCCTCGTCGTCAGATATAGCCATCATTTTCTAGGTAAAACTAACCGATACAGTAAACCAAAAGTTAAAACTAAAAAAATACATAGATAACCAATAAAACGATAAACCATGCAAATATCAATTATTTTTTTTATTATTTACCAATTTTTTTATTTATTTACTAATTTTTTATTTACTAACCTAACCTCACCAACTTTAATAACACACTGAACTTGGTTTAAGTTGCGAAAATTGATCGCTTTGTTGAACTCGTAGATAAACTAGGTTTAGGACCTGAACTAGTATTGTACAATGTTACGAACACAGGTTTATGTTGAACCGATGTTGAACTCGCATTGTAGTTTCTTGCTGATGCAGTTATGCATGGGTAGCGTTTCTCTCTTATAAAGGTATCCAGCAATAGCAAGTCACAGCAAATGACACAGCAACGTTAAGTTCCACGAAATAGAAATAGAAAAACAATGGTAAAAAATTCCACGAGAGTTAAAAATGAGTCATAAAATAGCAGATGGTAAATTTATAATTTGTTTTGTCGTTTGTTTCCCCTGAATAATATAAATAAATAAAGCTCGACTGTCCCTGATAGAGGAGACGAAACTATTTATTTTTTTACTTGCTCAAACATAGCTTTTATTACTATTACTGGTCGACTTTGTCATGTTGATATTTGGTATTTGTCCATTACATTTGCAAAAATATTGTGACCTTACTGCTAGCAACAGCTAATGAACAAAATAAATGACGTAAGTGAACGATATGGGCTAAAAATGAACATCAACAAAACAAAATGAATGGTCATAAGTGAAGAGAAGAAAGAAAACTGCCAACTACCTATTAAAAATATGCCAATAATAGAACGGGTATCCAAACTTGTCTACCTGGGAACCTTAATAAACGAACAGTGGGACCACTCGCAAGAAATCAGATGTAAAACAGAAAAAACAAAAGACGCCTTCATCAAAATGTCTGAGCTCTTCAAAAGCCACAACCTCAAATTAGATATTAAAGTAAGACTCTTGCGCTGCTGTGTGTTCTCCATACTGTACTATGGCATGGAATCCTGGACATTGACCGAATCAACACAGAAGCCTTCGAGATGTGGCTATACAGAAGGATCCTTAGATAGAGTGACCAACGAAACGGTACTAGAAATAATGGGGAAGGAAAAGGAAATTGAAATATCTCGGGCATTTCCTCCAAGGAAAAGTGTGTGGAAGAAGTTGTACAACTCATTTTTTAAATTCTAAATACTCTAATACAAACTTCAAAACATTACAGATTTTTTTTATCTAACCTAATAGTTTTGTTTAGGAAGTCCTGGGTTTCGGTCAATAATGAATTAAAAAATATAAACAATAATAAAACTGCTTGTTGTGACATTTCGATTTATTTAAAAATCATCATCAGACATTAGTCCTACAGTGTTTTGAAAAATTCTACATTAATTTACATATAAAACAAAAAAACATTTCAAAAAACATAATTTAAAATTTTTAACACATACTCACTTTTATTTGAACAAGAACAAAGACCTACTTTATGCCAAGCTTTTTTGAGGAAATGAAAAGACGATATAAATATACATAAAACTTTAATCTGCTTACATTGTTAAGTCCAGTACATTTTATATACTATTATGGTTTGAATTTATAATAATAAAAAAAAATTTTGCTTAAATTTCAAAACCTCGGCTAGCTCAAATGATTTTTTTTTAAGTTTTAATTTTAAATTTCAAATTTTTAATTTTAAACGTTATTGATTTAAAAAAAATTTAAAAAAAATTTTTTTTTCAAGAAAATTTTATTACAGAAAAAAAAACTTACCTAATGAACACCCTACCTACTCTTATCTATTCCTATCTACTCTTAATTAAATTTATTACTAACCTTAACTAAATTCGTCTTAATGTCTTTGTTTTGGATTGTCTCTACACTTTTCTTTTCTATTGATTATATTTCTACACTTCTACCAAATCAAATCTCTTGTCCAGCAATGATCTTGTCTGATTCTATTATCAACTTTTTCTACAAACCACTCACCAGCTATGTAGAACTACGAATTTTTACTTATTTCTTTATCATTTTAATTTATTTATTTTAAATAATCGTGTAAACTGCTGCTTTCAATTATAGGTATTTTTAAACTCTAATTTTCTTCTTTAAAAATGCCTAACTTCTTGGGCAAAAATTCCACCAAACTGCTGCGGCTTTTCTATTTTAATAAACTTTTATATCTGTCTCATTTTTCTAATATTAATTAAAACGTTTTCTGTTTAACTATTTTAGGCAAAATTCTAGAATAGTGCCCCCAAATGAATTTCGACAATTTTTTGCATAGGGCCTTTTTGAGGTATTTTTAATGGAATGACATCAAAATTTCCGCGCGGAAAGGCCGATTTTTGCGGAAAAATTAAAAAAAAGAGTCAAAATTTGGAGGTTATGTGCGATATCCGATAGGTTCAAGGTCACTTAACGACACGTACTGAAACTACATAAATACTATATCACAACGCCAACGACTATATCAATAAATGTAGGCATTTAAAGGAAAAACACATATTATGTGAAGTGTGTTTATTGATAGTAAAGTACGAAAAAAAAGTCATTTAAAAAATAACAGTGATAATTTCAATCGCTGAATTCAAATTTACAGTAATTGTAAAAAATAAAACGGATTATTTAATACACATAAAAACATTCGAAGTAATATGTATAAATAATTTCAGATACATAATAATTTTAAGAAAAAAGGAGGATAACGTAAATTATAATGATAACAAAATAAAAATGATTCTAACCAAAGAAAATCAAAGTAATTCTAATAAAATTAAAAAAAAAATTAAATTAAATGGGGACGCATCTAGAAGTCTTCATCCTGAGGCTGTCATCGATGTCTTTACAGCTCGCCAAGAAGATTCAATGAAGTTGGTATGAGCACCCGTCTCCGGATCCTTGAAGGTTATGGAGTGGTTAACCTGCGCATAATAAAAAACAAACATTGGTAAATCAAACCATATAACTTTGGTCAGACCGGGCCGCATGATGCCAAGCCAGGCATAGCGTGGCCAGACCGGGTCAAACGGTGCCAAAGCAGAGCATAGCGGGGCCAGTCCGGGCCACACAGTGAAAAGGTAGGGCACAGCGGGGCCAGACCAAGTCATACGATAGCACATAACCTAACCTGATCTAACCTAACCTAACCTAACCTAACCTAACCTAACCTAACCCGACCTAACCTAACCTGACCTAACCTAACCTGACCTAACCTAACCTGACCTGACCTAACCTAACCTAACCTAACCTAACCAGACCTAACCTAACCTAACCTAACCTAACCTGACCTAACCTAACCTAACCTGACCTGACCTAACCGAACCTGACCTAACCTAACCTAACCTAACCCAACCTAACCTCACCACAACTAACCTAACCCAACCTAACCTAACCCAACCTAACCTAACCCAACCTAACCTAACCCAACCTAACCCAACCTAACCTAACCTAACCTAACCCAACCTAACCTAACCTAACCTAACCTAACCCAACCTAACCTAACCCAACCTAACCTAACCCAACCTAACCTTACCTAAATTCACCTCAACTAACCTAACCTAACCTAACCTAACCTAACTTAACCTAACCTAACCTAACCTAACCCAACCTAACCTCACCACAACTAACCTAACCTAACCCAACCTAACCTAACCTAACCTAACCCAACCTAACCTCACCTAAAATCACCTCAACTAACCTAACCTAACCAGACCTAACCTAACCTAACCTAACCTAACCTAACCTGACCTAACCTAACCTGACCTGACCTGACCTGACCTAACCGAACCTGACCTAACCGAACCTGACCTAACCTAACCTAACCTAACCTAACCTAACCTAACCTAACCTAACCTAACCTGACCTAACCTAACCTAACCTGACCTAACCTAACCTAACCTAACCTAACCTAACCTAACCTAACCTAACCTGACCCGACCTAACCTCACCTAACCTGACCTAACCTAACCTAACCTAACCTCTGTCTGACCAGGTAAATAATGGCAGCTTTACTCACTACTGTCTAATTTCACCGTATTCATTTTTTATAAAATTTCTATAATCGCTACAGCTTACCTTCAAGTGCTCATACCCTTCTTGACCCAGGACATCATAGGCTTTCCAATAATCGGAGATTATGGTTGTCCCGAGCTCAATCCATTTCTTGATAATGGGGATGAGGGTGTCCGTGTCTCTCTGCTCCACTGGCACCATAAATACCCGTCCGGAGCCTCTCTCGAAACCTCCAAAAACCCACTGCCCTTCGATACGATGTCCTCGGTGGTACTTCGTTCGCCCAAATTTGGATTCGTCTATCTCGACTACAACTCCTGGGCCGCCTAATTTTGTGGGTCGGCAAACTTTAGAACATAACACTGTCAAAGTCACAGACCGCATATTATAATCAAAGTTTCATAAACCATTCTATACGTGGTTTTTGTCAGTCATCCTTGTTTGATCTACTTCCACAACCAATCACAAGGCATGTAACAGGCATTTTTCAACTTATAACGTTAACAAGTCCAAATAATATATAAAATCTATTTTATAAGGTCACAAAAACTATATTCTCTCAACAATAAAAACTTCTACACCAACTTAAATAAAGAAAGAACTATGACAACAATACAAAACAATACTATTGTTTGCCTACAGCCGCCATGTTGAATAATTTTTGACAGATCGTTGGAAAGCCTAATAGATAAACAAAAAAATGGCGTCGTTTCATCAACAGGGTCGGGATTTTATTTTACGATTCGATTACTAAAAAAATTCGACAGAAAAAATTCTATTTCACGATCACATCGTGACAACTCGATCAGAAAAATTAATAAAAACTCATCGTTTTAAACAAGAGCAATCAGTTCGCGCATGCGCAGAAGTAGTAGTGAACATGGATGTCATCTACTAAAAATAATTATTTAAAAAGAAAAATTATGTAGTAAAAAACGTTTCCGCGGAAAAATTTGCAGGTTTTCCATCATTTCCCCACCCATACATACGCTGTGCAAAAAATTGTCGAAATTCATTTGGGGGCACTATTCTAGAATTTACCCCTATTTTACTTCCTTTTCCTAATCCCTTAACTGTCTTGACTTTTTATAAATTCAACTGTTCCTTCTTTTTAAATTATCATTTTTCAACCTATTTTACTTTTCAAAAAAAAATTTTATTCTTCTTGTGACTTTTTCAAAAACTGTCCTTCCACTCACTGTCACTGTCACTTCCTTCATCCCACTTACTCTAATGACAAAAACTCAAAAAAAAAACATTACATTATTGGGTACATTCAGGAGGTCCTAGCGGCTAGATCTAGCCACTCAGCATGCTGTGGCCGCTGTTAATAAGCGCCTTCGTTTCGCCTGAATGCGTGGCTCACTGACAGCGGAACAAAAGTCAAAACATTTGAAAACATAACCCAATTTTTATTTTGGTTTTTATATGTCTATTGTGTTCATGTACAAAACTACAATAATTATCTTCAATTATCAATTGGATAAATCTTATCCCAACAATCAACACCTTAGAATATAATTAAGATCAACACAAACCTACATAACCCAATTTCGATATGTCATTAATGTCAAAATCGCGATGCGCTTTTTAGAAAGCGACAAATTTCTACGCTGAGCAAAACAGTCAGCCGCTGTTGAATAGCTTTCAAGCAGCGCTACATTCAGAGAGACTCCTTACTAAGCGATCTCAGCAGCTGGGACCTCCTGAATGTACCCATTGATATCTCCTGATTTATGTCAACATATCCCATTTGACATAAACCTGACATTAAAATAAAATAAATTTTTTTCCAAAATCAAATTAATGTATTTTTTATATAATTATCAAACCACAATAATACATATTCATATATTTTGACTAATGTATCTTTTAATATTGTACTTTTACATGACTTAGCGTTTTATTGATATTTAATTTTAAGTTTTAACTCAAAATTTCGACTTTTCTCTAAAAATTAAAATTAAACTAAAATAAATTTTGCTATGACCCTTAAGTATACCTTCCCAATTAGAATGTCAAATTTATAAAACAGTGAAAGACGTATTTCTATTAGTTAGAAACATTGCGGCCACATGCCACATTAGATTAAATTATTATTAATTCTACAATTGACCGGTCTGATATCAGATTGTACTGCGAATTCGCCTTGGCATTCAGGAAACCTTAAAACATTTTGTAGTTCTTACATACACATGTTTACAACGTTGTATTTATTTAAATACATAATAGAATTTGGCGACAGGTTGAATCGAATATACTTGTTACCGAGTCAAGTGAAAATCGGTTTTTTAATCTCGAAAAAACGCCATTGTCTTTTAATTCTTATACTTTAAAACAGTGGTCGACAAACTTAGTAGCCAAAGAGCCAAATATGCAAATTAAAACGATTTAAAAAATTTTTAGCGCCAAATCTGTTTGTAAATGTTATCATAATTTTAGAGATTTATTAGATTATGGGTATAGTTTGTTCAACCATCCTTTGCTGTTACGTCATAATCGGTGACATATTCTGCTGTTTTACGTATGTCTTAGATTAGTTGAATGTTATTTTACACCCAACCTCAAATTTTATTTTATTTAATGTGTTTGAGCAGTTTTGTTACAATAAAAAAGTTTGAGTAAGGAATATGAAAATTTATCCAGTAAAATTTTACAGTACGAGTGAAAAGATTCTTTTTTGAACCATTCTGTACAAAAACCTATACACTATATCTATTTTCGCTGTTACACTCCATTTTTATTTATAAAAAGTAAAAATTCAACAATGACAGAAGATTTAAATTCAAATTGCGTGTATTTTATGTTGCCTACCTATGGTCTAACTTATTAAAACATTAATAATCAAGAAACAGAAGGGAAGTGGGTTTACACATAATTATATTTATTAAATACATTATTTTTTAAAAGAAAATAATCATAATCTTTTGATCTTTCAATAACTTTAACATATAATATATCTTCTCAAAGTTAGTGCTACGGCTACACATGCAGGGTAAGTAAATGGGTGGGGCAACGACATTCGGTGGTTTTATAGGGAAGAGGACAACTGAGATAAGAGAAACGAAAAAGTCAAAGGAAGCTGGCATTAAAACTCGCAAATGTTTTGAATCTATTTTATTATTTAGTAGGCTCTACTTTATTGACGTAATCAATGTAGTTACCTTTCCTATTGATTTAACCTGTACACTAAATACTTTTGACAGTTGTCGGGAGCACCGTAAAAACACATAATAATAAATGAATATTTATTTTTATACCTATTTACCTAATTATATTAAGATAAAATTTCCAAAATGAAAATTATTAGAGATATCTATTTGAAGTTTACCTACAAGACCACATGTGTCTAAATGTTTTAAAGCATGCACAACCAGGTTAATTTTAAAGTACCTACTTACCTTTTTGATTTTTAACTGTCGTTTAGATGAATTGAATTGTAATAATATTGACAAAATATATTGAGATGAATAGCTAAGCTCAAGTATAAATAAAATGTAAAATTTACCTCAGTATGAAAATATACAAGGATATTAGAATAATTTTCATGACAATATCAGCCACTTTTCTTTATTTCATTTAAAATATTTGGTAAAGTAATCTTAAATGTTAAACATTCAAATAGAGGAAAAATGTATTTGACAACTTTATCTTGGATAGAATTCTGTAATACTAGTTCAAAACAATCAAGCAAGTCCCAATTCATATAACTTCCTCTGGAAGTTTAGGTCACAATCTAAAACCAAAAGAATATAAGTAAAATTATTAATTTAATTCATATGTTTAATAAACAATTGTATAATTTAGATAGTTAAATGTTTAAATATTAGTTATAAGGTGGAAGTATTTACTTTGTGGATGTAAACATTTTGTAGTGCTTCGATAACCGATATGTATTCAGGCAAAAACTCATTATCTGAGAAATCAGACAAGGGTGAAATCAGAGTATGAACTATAAATGTTACAGTGATAGACAGAGTAACCCTATTTCAATATCAAAACTCAGATTGTGACTACTTAAAAGACTATCTCAACAACAGTTGATAAAACTTAATGTTAAGCAATTTAGGTAGAAAAAAATGTATGTAAAATAGTAATTTAAGTTTCTTCATTAGTTATAAGTTTCTTAATCTTTGATAATATCAGAAAATTTTCATTTAAACAAGTACCTATAATTGTTGCTATCAAGTTAATATTATAGATTAAAATAAAAAGCCAAATTTTCATTTTTTCAAGTCAAATTGGTATATAAAAGTTATAATAGAACTATCTTATGAGATTTATGCACAAATTGAAATCCATTTCATGTTATTAGCTCAAATTTATATAAATTCAATGAGATTGAACATGCCAGAATCAGCATATTTCAAACATCAATTTAATAGGGAAGAAATTATCAAAAAATAATTTGAACAACTTTTTCATGAATTTAAGAATACAGATTTTTCATATATTATCAAAGAATCATTCAAATATGTTAAAAATTTTTATCATTTAATGTAAATTTAGGTTAAATTTTGCAAATTGAAACAATTTATTGCTAATTTAATGTCATGAGTGCCATAATTAGGGAAAAGGGATAAAAGGCCGTGCATTTTGGTTTTCGTCCTCTTATTCCCTCTGATTCTGTCTGATTCGCTTGTATTCCGCTAATTGGCAATTGAAGACTGGTATCTTAACCTCACTTTTAATCAAAAATCAAGTTAATTACATTATATAACAAAAATATTATTATAAAAGTAATTAAGTAGTATCAAAGTACTTACCAAAAAGTGCGATTCATCAAAATCAATCTAAATTCTAGTAAGATTGATAAGATTTCTTATAACCTGGGAGGATATTTTGCGTAACGTATAACCAAGCAGACGTGTGTGCGGATCATCTAACCAACAGGGAACCAGCAGTATCGGAATCGTTGCCAACCGTAATACAGTGACTTGAAGGTACGTTCTTTATACACTTTTTATTTGTGTGCGCATGATTATTTAAAATTAAATCAAGGACAAATATTAGCATTTATTAAGGTATTTCTATTGTTGGGTAAATTATTGCATGTAATAAATCTTTGATGAAAATTAATAGTTTGTAGAATTTTTGTATTAAACAAATCCGTAATTACAATTGGGTCCTACTCAAGATAAAGAGTCGGGTCTCGAAATAAATCAAAATTTTACTGAGCTAGCAGATATTTATTAGGGCGTTCATTTAAAAAATTAAATTATACAACAATTAATAATTCAAACATTTCATTTTTCTTTAAATATACAACTTAAAAACAATATAAAAACATTAAATAAAAAATCAATAAAATCAAATCATCACAATATTTAAGAATATTTAGATAAAATAATAAACAAGAGAATTAATTGTTCAATATTGTTATTGAATTTTTGACAGTTCTATGATTTTATCAATACTAATAAAACGACTCATGATGGTTTTATCAAAGGTAATACCACTAGTCCTTAAAATTTTATCGATAAATTTTTAGTTTCGACGAAAACTTTTTTATTTGGCAAAAATACGAAAACAAACTGAAATGTGATAAAAGCACGAGTCCGTAGGACGAGTGATTTTATCTTATTCACTTTGTTTGAGTAGTTTTGCCTAAAATAAAAAAGTTTGAGTCTAGAAAATAAAAAATTATCTAGTAAAATTTTATACGACGAGTGGTATTTGAGAAGATTATTTTTTGAACCATTCTGTACAAAAACCACTTTATTTAATAATTTATCGTTATCTTTTCACTAATTTTCATTATTTTACTTTTTGCTATTTTCGCTGTTTAATTGTTCCATATTGTTATTGAATTTTTGACAGTTCTATGATTTTATCGATCCTTATAAAACGACTAGCACAAAATATTGACGAAATCTCAAAACTAATATTTTGACAGGTGATAAAAAATTATAGTAAATGTTAAATACCTTGTTATTTTATAAATTTTTTATGGGAAATGGGTTTCATAAATTTAGAATACACGTGTATTCTAAATAAGACATTACCTACGTAATGACTAGTTTAAAATGGAGGGAGAACAAAAACTTTATTTTAATAATATGCTAACAAAAAATGTGCTGTTCATTTTTAATGTTTGGAAAAGAGAAACCTTATTGATATTTTAACAAAATCTTATTTGTTTCTTCGAATAAACGATAACGCCACCTAAGTTGAGTTTATCTAATAGAAGTTGGTTAGCGATTAAAACTAGTAACATTCATCCAACATAAATCTAGTAGTATGGCGTGTACGTTTCTACCGAAGCATACGCTCTTGTATTTCGAATAATTAATCCCCCGTGTTGCACATAATATTGTTACTGTATAATTAGCGGGCATGTACTTTCGACTGCTGTCTCTTGTTCCAGCAGTTAGAGAGATGGGAGTTTCGGTTTTGTGTGTGAGGTCTCTCGTCGGTTTCAAACGGAGTTATCGACTGTTGTGACACTCAAATGGTAACGGTGTATAGGTGACATTATGAGCATTACTTACGCAAAATCTTTATTAACTTTAATTCGTTAAATACTTTATTATTGTTATCTTAGATTCGGGTGGGCTATAAATGTTTTTTTTTGCTCAACGATAGCACTGAGATAGCAAATGAAGGACGCAGAATTACAGTATCCACCAAATTAAAACATTATCGAATATAGACAAATATATTTATGAATTAATTTTATAATACAAAATGTTGAAAATGTGCATCATGGCGATGCAAACCAGTTTCATAACGTTCTTGAAGATCATTACACTTGAACATTATTTAACAAAAGTAGTGGCTGCAAATGTTGCCGTAGTTTGTTTATTTATTAACGGGCAAGCCCAACTCACAATAAATATAGTGTTAACAGGTGTCATAATAATGACAGTAAATATCAGATTAAAGAATTAAACATTTATCACTTGGTTAAACAAAGCAATGCAATATTTAAACTAATAATTTTTTTTATATCTGTCAAAAGTAACAGACAAATCAACTTACAACCATTCATTTGAAAGTCTTGACATGCAGCACTTACTAATCCCAACATTAATTGTCTTAATGAACAACTTAAACCTTCTGAACATTATGTTTTCCTTGGTTTGCATAAAGATAAATAAAAAAATTAAACAAAAAACATAAATTATACATAAATTTATTTATGTCACTCCAAAAAGTGTCAAACTACAAAACCTTTAGTACCCGAAATGCGTGGCTATTATCCCGTTCTGTGTTGAATATACCTTATTACCAAGCTAGTCGGTGAGTCTATAGTAACCTCCATCCTTATATCTTAAAGGGGTAACAAGCTTTACTAGGAGACACCTTGTTAAAATGTTGTAAATATCATTCTGACAGTTGTTTTAAGCACAGGCTGTTATTTCATCCAACTACGAATGAGCAAAAATAATGTTCTACCTTTTTCTTCCATAGAAAAAACCATGATGACAAAGATTTTAACCCTAATGTACTGGCAAGTTGACAACCAAATATGATAAATGCAACTAGCATGCGTAATTTTACAGCCCGCTTAATTTTGGTACTGTGTGTGTATTTTAGAAAATGCTAATAGGCAAAGTATTTTGAATCTATTTTCCAAAAATTTTGAAAAAATCGTTCTCATGAGAAAAATTCACGGCGTGGAGCAGCAAAATAGAATAAATTTTAAAACAGAAAAATTTGGGCATATTTAAAAAAATATAGGGTATGTCATGTGACCGTTCGTTGTCAATACCAAATTTGTTTTTTCAAATACAACACCCCCAAATTTATTTTGTTCTTGCATTCTCCTTGATTTGTGATTAGAATAAGATTTTTTTATTTCTGTCTTTGAACTTTAGACAAAACTTTTAGACTCTTGATTTGCTTACATTGTAGTTTCACTTTTACAACACTTACCGTATTTCTAGTATTTCTTTTATTTACAGCTAAATGATGCTCTGACCATCTATTAGACCGAAATTAGTTGCTATTGCAACGTAACTAACTCTTTTGAAGAATTTGTCTTTTTACGAATTTTATTAAATCTTTTAACTTTTCCAAAGAATTACACATTTTTTTTTAAATAGTCCCTCACTTTCACATACATTTTTTATCATTTAACGTCTATGACCTACAATGAACACTCTTGACCTTCAGTAATAGCTACAAGTTTAGCATTATGTATTAAAATTTACAGTTCTTACTATTACTCTGTGAAAGTCCAACTTACCAAGAATAATATTATTATTCTTAGTTTAATCTATATTTGTCATTTAACTAATATCAAGGTTTCCTTCTTATATACAATATTTAAAAACTGGATATGTACTGCATCTTATTCAGTACAAGTAAAACGCATCTGATTTACGCTACTTAAATGCCACTTAAATATAGTATAGGAAAAAATGTTTTCATTTAAACATACAGTAAGTAAAAGTTAAACATGATTTACCAATTTGCATTTGTGCATTACTAACGCATTTATTTCAAAATTTCTATTGTCTTTGAAAAAGAATCTTTATTGAACACCTGCCTCTTAATGTAAAACTCCCACATAACTGATATGCTTGGTTAAGCTAACTTTCCTTGTTCCTTACCATGTGTAAGTCACCTCCGGTATTACTATTATAATTATTCATTCTGATAATAATTCTACATTGTTTTCTCAACTCGGACGTTCTCATTTCGGGCGTTATGAAAAACTAGCTGTATCCTTCTCATTTCGTGTGCCGGATTAAAATTGGTATCTGTTAATTCTCATTTCGAGCTTTAAGGATTTATCTTTTAATCTCTTTTTCCCATGAGTGTTATACCTGTATTTTAAATATTCTATTATTTTGATTGGTTTCTAGAATGAGGCCAGGGTAATCCGGTATTTCCTAATATTTCAATTGGTACCTTACCTGATCTCTTACCGAAACTCTAACGCTATATCGATGCCAGTTTATATTAGGTTAGGTTAGGTTAAGTTAGGTTAGGTTAGGTTACCAAAAATTAAGGTATAGGTTATAATAACTGAAATCGAAGGAATGATCCATAACTCAAATGTGGCTGATATCAAATATAAATTAAACACTAAGTCAAACCACAATAAATTTAATGGTAAAACTATAAAAATTCGTGACTAGTTTCGGTCTTAGACCATCATCAGGCTAAAAATAAAAAAATACAGTTAGGTAACTATAAACTATAACAATAATAAATATAAAGTTGGACAATAATAATAATAACTGATGTTGTGAATATAACCTTACATTATTAACCTTCCCAGGTCACTTTTCTAATGAAGCGTCCGAGTTAAAGGGATTTTTAACCTATCTGGACTATTACGCCCCAAAACATTAATGACTCCGCCCGAGTTGCGACGCCCGAAATGAGAATACATCAATTCTACACACAACTTCTTGTGTATGTACGTGATCAAAATCACTTGTAATTATTACTTACGTGTTCTGTATTTGTCAGTCAAAGAATATTTGTGTGATAATGATCTGCTTTAGGAATAGAAGAAAAGGACTATGATCTTAAAACTCCATAGTTATTAACTATATTTACTACACGATTTCTTTGTCTATCGAGAGTAGGTATGATCAACGTTTTTGTGTGTTCTGTAATTGTTGAAAATGAAATTATCCACCTACTTAAAGAGTTGAGATGAAGAAATATATTGTAGTTATAGAATCCTAATATGTTTGTCCAAATATGTAACTAAACACGTGCATGTTTCTGTTCAGAAACTAACAAGTATCCGTACAGAGTGTGCGGTGAAATTCCTGTAAACTATTAACAGTTGACAAGCGCATAGGTGACTTAAATCATGATGCTTTATGAGATTTATAATTAATGTACAAATACAGAAATATCTATGGCTTGTTTCCTTTCTTCTAAGAAGTACACGGACATTCTACAATCGGTGCACGTAATTACAGTAGTTCTGTCTCTTTCTTCAAGGGCATTTTTGCAAAGATATTGATGAATGATGTACATTCATTCATTATATTTACCGTTTTTAGAAGGTCGTTTCTTTGGATTGCTTGTATACGGCGTGTTTTTTTACGATTACCGTATTTATATGACAAAAGTCCACTTGGAAAAATAAATTTTTATATTTTTTTTGCTAGCTTTTTAGTTAAAATCAACAAATCTACGTTTATTTAAAAAATTAGCATTGTTAGTTCAGTGACTGCTATTAAACATACTATCATAGTCAGATTGACATAGTTAAAGTTACCTACAATTTGCTAAGAACTTTAAAAATTTTTTTTAAACAGCTTTTTCGACTCAATGACAGCTGTTTTGTTAAAGCTATCATTATCAGATCGACATTGTAGTTATGGTACCTGTCCACTTGAGAAAAAATAGTCTCGAGATCAGTCTTGAGAGTGCACTCACAAATGTATACAGATCTAAGAAAAGTCTCAGAGACAAGTTGTGACAAGTCTCCGAGACTGAGCTTGCCACAAGTGGACATGCAAATTCCTGTACTTGCATGAGATCTAGTCTCCAGTCTTCTGTATGTGGCGGAAGAGCTGAGACTAGTCTTGTGATCTTGTGGTGATTGTTTTTAAAAAAATTAAAAACATTACTGAAAATTATCTACGTTATTACGTTATTACTACTTCAAATCACTATAGTGTATTTGAAAATCAAGAGAGAGTAAATTCCCAGAAATGTTTTGCAGTTATCAGTGTTAAAGGCAGTAAACCATAGACGTGCGTTTTCAAAATTAAATTAATATGGAAATAGAAATATTTAATTTGTTTTAGTTATTTATACCTAGATTACCAATTTTAGATAGATAAACATAATTCGTAAGTAGTAATTTAATTTGGGTAAAATGAAGAAAAAGTCAATATTATTTTAGGCATTTTGTTTTAGGCATATGTTTATTTACAAAATATGTATATAATATGTACATATAATTACAACTACTTATAAATTAATATGAGGAGCTAAAAAAACAATTAAGTAGGTATATGAGAAAAAAAACCAACCGCAAGGATAAAATTTGACGAGCAACATGCAAAAAATAAGACAATATTAAATCTTAAAAAATAAAAATTTAAAAATAAAATTAAAGTACATAAATTAATAATTTTAAAGTTATGGTTCCTCGCACTCTGTGTCAGAAGATTCACCATCTGATTCTAGAGAAATTACATTGGGCTCTATAGTAATATCAATTATGTTATTTAGCTCCCACATTTTTTTTTCTATTTCTGTAACGTGTCTAATACAATTCTGCCCTCAGCATTGTATTGTCAAAGGCTAAATTTTTAGAAGATAACCATTTTGCAATTTCATCCTTTTTCCATTTAGTGGTTGGTAAAGGTTCAAGTAATCTGGAGTGGTAACTTGCATTGTCCATTACAATAACCGATCCTTTTGGTATGAATTGAATCATCTGTTCAAAATATTCCTCAAACAAATCTCCATTCATTTCTTCGTGATAATCAACGGTTTTTTTTTATTCAAATAATAAGAGTAAACCGTTCTCAAGAAAACCGTTTGTACTGCCTATATGACAAATAATTAATCTTTTACCTTTTTCTATAGGTTCCTTAAAACCAGTAGTATATCCTTCTAGAAAAGCTTGATGGGATGATTTTATAATTTTGTCTTTCCAAACTCTTCCTACACAATGTCCTTCATTAACCCATGTTTCATCTAAATAATAAATGTTTTTATTTTGAGCTTTAACTTGTTGTATTCTTCTGAGGTACTGTCTTCTCCAACATACAATTTCTTCAGAATCAATTAGCATTGAGTGTCTGCCCATTTTTTCAAATTTAAAGTTTAACTCATGTAACGGTTTCCATAGTTTATCCCGGCTTATTGTGGGTAAATCAACATCATTCGTAATGGCTTGCAAAACTTTATCTAAAGTTGGTATTTGCTTGTTGATAAAAAATGAGTGAACAAGCTTACGAGTAGCATTTTTAAAAAACTCGTCCACGTTGACTTTTAATAGTTTTTGTCTACCTGGTTTCGGCTTTGGTGAGGTTATTCCACCTGATTTTTCCTCCTTTAGAACTCTATATATTGTATATTTTTCATATCCCATTGCCTTAGATGTTGTTTCAACTACACTGTCAATAGTGTTTGAGGGATTTTCATGTTTAAAATAGTGGTACACATTCACTACAGCACTCTTCTTATTGAGCGATAAATGGTCTAGTTTTAATTTTTTCACTGGCGTATACTCACAAACTGCTTCCATTTTTAGTCACTACTATTTGTCACGTTTATCGAAAATCAAATAACTGCATTTCTAGAAACTTAAGCACTATTTAAGTCAAAATATCTGTCATTAGAAGCTGTTGCCATTCGGAGGTCGTTAAATAACAATTATCCCTTTCTAATCTGGTTACGCCTATGACGCACGTTAATCCTCTTAGGCCTACTGTAGTAACAATGAAAGATCATGAAATAATGTGATAGTCCAAGAAATTTAATAAATTTTGTATTGAAATTAACAAAAACATTTTAGAATGCATTACAAATATTGAAGTTTTACCGCACGTACTGTACTATAGTTTTGCATACCGAATCAGTTTTTATTCTGGGAATTTACTCTCTCTTGATTTTCAAATACAGTATAAAGTTATTAAAAATTACAAGTTATTTTAACTTTTTGTTCTATTTTTTCACAAATAATTATTATAATGAGTACGCGAAATTGGGTCGATGACGAAATTTTTCAATTAATTTCTCTGTACGAAGAAAAATAATTCTTGTGGAATGTTAACCATAAGTTGTACAGGAATCGTGAAAAGAAAATGTTTGAAGAATTTGCAACGAAATTTAAAGATTGTGATGTAAACGAATAGTGATTCCCACGAGACCACTCGTCTGCGAGATTCTCGCAGGGTCGAGACGAGACTTCAATGTCGCGAGATTTTTTTGTGTGAGACGAGACGAGACTATTTTTGGTCTCGGCTCGCGTATCGTGCGAGAGTCTCGCACGAGAGTCTCGTAGAACTTAACCTTATAGAATAAAACACATAAATAGTAATAAAAAAACCTTGGAAAAGCTTTTAGCAGATTTGTTTTATTTATTTAATTTAATTATATGTATAAATAGTATATGTATTTGTTTTATTTTACTGTATATGATGTTTCGAAATTGAATGGTTATCTTTAACTATGCTCTATAAACATTCATTCAGAGTAATCAAAGGATCAACGCCTCTAAGACCACAAACGAACCTACAGTACTAACGTTTGTCTCAAAAGTTTTTGTACAATATTTACTGGAGTCAAAATATGCAGTTATGATAAAAACATCTAGCTAGCTTTAAAAACAAAATGTCTCAATTGGTTTGCCTTTATTTTGACATTTCAGTTTGACACATTATTTGCTGTTTATTGTAGTATGGATAATTGTAGAATATTATAAACAACTGAGTTAAATTATTTGCATTAAAAATTAGTTTGTGCCAAAACTTTTGAGACATACGTTAAACCATTTTTAAATATATAATTCTTCAATATATTAGGAAACTTTCTTTTCTTGCATTTAAATATTAAAGCAAGTAGGCAAGAATTTCATACCGGAAAGAAACTACGTACAGGGTATTTATTTTGTTATGACTTTTTCTGTTTTTCTATTTAGACAAAAATTTATAAGGATAATAAAAAACTCTGCGTTTTAACAAAACTTCCAATATTTATTTAAAAATTGCTTTTTTAAAAGACTCAATGACAGCTGTTTCGCTATGAAGCATCGTCAGATTGACATATAAGTTACATTTTGTTTGTTTGTAGCTAGGTACCTGATGTTAAGGTAGTATTAAGGCTAGACCAAGTATTGAAGTAATAAGACATAACAACATTAAAGCCTAGATGTTATTAGCCCTAAGGGATTATCCTGGATGTATTTCCCTCTAAGATCAGTATAACTGTGCAATGATATAGAAAAACCAGGAAAAAACTATATCATGCTGATCTTTACAATAACTTAATATATTTGTGTTACAATTACGTCTTATCTATGTATAAAATGAAGACTCAATCAAAGCAAACACTTTAAAAGTGGAGAACTTCCCAGATTTATTTGTTCATTAACAACTTTAAATTGTGGATCTGCTAGATGTCTTTTTATTTCAAGTTCTTCAAGGAAATCTAAATTTTGTTTTTTATTACAAATGTGTAGTATTTAGATGTCATTTTTTTTGTACAATCTTATACGCGATTATAAAAGCTAGTGCCTGAAGTGAATCCATTTTGAAGAATTCGACACTTGGACACTGTACAGTGTAGACTATGTGTGTTGACTCTCAAGTCAACACGGAATTGTCTTGGTCTCGAGACTAAATGTCACCAGCGAGTCTCCCATGTCTGTCTCGAGACCCAATTGATGTCAAATGGACATCATCCAGGGACATATCACGAGATTTTTCTCAAGTGGACATTTAGGATTACAATTTGTTTTTTAAGGTAAATACCTGGGCTGCGATTTTCGAAATCAATCGACGGTCATCGTACACGACTAACCGCATGCGACGGTCGCATCGAATGAATTATAAATGTTGTATTTTCGACTTCCGACCGATTGCTTTTTCCTATTGCAAAGTTTTGAACGTGGCAACACAGAAGATGTCAAAAATATAATCTCTAATTTTATTTGTTCGGAAATTAAATAACTTAGCGGTTGTTTTAAGAGGTGGATTGTCTAAAGTCTTGGGCATTATTATTCAAAAAATGTCAGGAAAAGTGGCGGGAATAACGGAGAAACAAAAAAAAATTAATTGAGTATGTTAGCGGCACCCACAATTATAAGTGGAAAATTTTCAAAAGTTTTATCATTTAAAGAGGGAGAAAACCATTGGGTAGAAATAACCACCATATTAAATGAAATTCCTCGATCGCAAAAAAGTTGGAAACAATGGAGGAAGGTAGTTATGATACAAATTATATATATTATTTGAGTATAGAATTTAATAGAACATTGTTGTTTTATCGTTTTATCTTCTAATACATCTACTCCATTTAAATTAATTTGATTATTAAAATTCATAATAGCATGTATTAAATGTAATACATAAATGACAAATAAATAAACCAATACTGAAATTACTAATAACATACAACATTACCGTCGTACCGGCAGAGAACATCGACTACTTCAGATCAACCGATGTTATATCGCACACGATAGATTGTGTCGATCACGGGGATTCAAAAATACATGTTCTTTCAATTTCGTGCGAAAGAGCATGCGACAGCGCATCGCACAAGCTCGAAAATCGCAGCCCTGATGTTTATTAAGTAGTGTTAAGACTAGACCTTAGACCATATACAAATAGACGTCAATTTTCTGTCCTTGTTGTGAAGCCAAAATAACTTTGTGTTGTGTTCTATAACTATATGTTTACAAACAAATCCACGTTTGAATAAAACTTCTTCGGTTGTTTTCGTATATCTTCGACTGCACTTTCTCTTATAGCATGGAACATTGCGAATCATATGTAAACATTAATCTTACCCTGTTCATAAACTATTTGTGTTATTGTTTTCGTTGTATTAATTTTGGGTTAAAGTTATGATTTAAGAATTTTGATTAGAGTTAAAACCTTGTTAGGTACCTATTAAAAGACCTTTGCGCCGCTGGTATTTGTTGTTTGTAAAGAGTACTGCCCACACACCTCATCCCGTAGCTCCACGAACTTCATGCGACAAAGAGAGATAATATTGGCTTCAGTATGTTGTTCAGAAAAATGACGTCACAGCCAGTCTATTTGTATATGGTCTAAGGACTAGACTAAGTGTGGAAGTAATAAGACATAACAATATTAGATATCCTGACTCTTGACAACGTTGTGGTTAGTAAATGTTTATTATCGAAAGTTGTAAGGTGATATTATTGGTTTTTGTGCCACCCGATTTAAGCATACAGTTCAGTGATTGGTAGTTGTTATTCCTTGTTAATCTCCTTAATTATGCACTTTAATCACTTATAGTCTTATGATGTCACTGTTTTTTTTCTTTAATTTACTAGGATTTATTTTTGAAAACTGTTTTTAATCTGAACTAATTCCTTAATTTCAACTGACTGATAGACTATCACTGACTGCTTATGATTGACTGCCTATGATTGACTGACTTCCACGACCTCTAACAAAAGGTCTTTATATACTTTCTAAGCTTCCAGAAAAGTCTTGGATGTTCTGGGACCCCAACAATTTTCTAGAACATTATTTCCATCTCTGTATTATCTACATACAACTCGACATAGTAACATCTGATGCTTGGAAGTGCAATACAAATATGTCTGTCTTCTTTTATTATACTACATAATTATTTTCTAGAACATTCTAGTAAAATTATAAATTGTTTACATACAAAAAAATATAATATTGGTAAATTTGCATAATAAAAATTATTTCAAGGTTAAATTTTACTTACAAATACACAAATCAAGTCTATTTTATTATGTGTTAAAATTTTAATCCAAACAGTATAGGGTATATTATTACTACGTGTTTATTGAACTAGATAAAATTTAAATAATTTCCTTTGATTAGTTAAAATTAATTAGTTTAAAATTTAATAAATTCAATTTTAAACTATATAAATATAGTACAATAGAAAATATTACCAGTTACATAATTATATCGCTTAAAATGTATATTATCTTTATTATTATAGTATATGTATCTGTAATTCTGGAAGAGTGGGTCGCCCCACTGCACTTAGGCCACATTTGGCCCATTGTGCTTCCTTCTGAGATTGAGCCTAACCTATAGGGTCGTCAACCATCCTACCTGTTTAAAGTAGGTGATAACGTCGCCTGTAGGCAGCTCCCTCAAATTGGCATGTGTAAGCCAGTTCTCGCCGAATACAGAAAGTTTTATTTGAGAGAGTGCCGGACAATCACAAAGGACGTGCTCAACTGTCTTATCCTCTTGTTCACATCCTCTACATAGTGGGCTGTCAGATAAACCCAACCTGTTCAGATGTTTTCGTAAATGACAATGGCCAGTAAGTATACCTGCGACCAACCGCAGGTCCTTTCTGGTCATGGCCACGTATTTCTTGGCTGCTCCGCTATTGGGATACTTCAGAAGTTCCTTGGATAGTATGCAACCTTTTTCTTCGTCCCATCTTCCCCTGAATTTGTCAAAGGAGCGTTCCTTTACTAGGTCAACCACAGCTGATGCCGGCAAGCTGACAAGACTACCGGGTCCCAAGAGCCTTTGGGAGGCAGCTTTTCTAGCCAACGAGTCAGCTATGCGGTTGCCTTTTGAAATTCGATGACCTTTTATACAGCCTAGAGTAACCACATTTTTGTTGCAGGCTTCCGTAAGGGCCATGTGACATTCTAATACTAGACCTGATGTGATCCGTGGCCTATTCAGGGCTAATAGTACTTGTCTGCTGTCCGTAAGGATACGGATGTTTTTGCCAGTGATTTCTCTTTTGGTAATCTCTTTTGCGGCTATGGAGACGGCAGTTAGCTCTGTCTGAGCTATACTTGCATTACAACCCATTGCCCATTTTATATTTAGGTTTAGGTATTATTATAGTAAAAGCTGTTTGTTTCAAAATTGATTTCTGTTCCTTATCTACAATTGAAATTATTTGTTTTTAGAAAATGTTGCCAGAATAGATACTTTGTTGTTAACCGAAAGAATATAGTGACCGTATACCAGTTATTAGATTGAGATAGTATATAACAACTTCTGTTGATATTATATTTATTGGGCTCTTATTTAAATTAAATTATTTAAATGTTCCCTATTATACTTGTTGGATGGATTTTTTTTCATCTAGTAACTTTTTTTACCGAATACAGTAGAAACTCACTAATTCGAACCGCGATAATTCGAAAACCTTTTTAATTTCTAGTACAATACATTTTTTTTCTATAAACATATAAAAACCAACGTAAGTTTTTTAAAACGCATCTAAATTAATGTCTTTCTCAACTTCCTGATTTGATAAACGCCTGATATCCGTAGGGGACAATCGTTCAAGATAAATCGCATTTAGGTCCATTCAAAACTCCAAGCTCTCTCACCTGTAAATAATATAATTTAACTGTCATTTGACGACCGGAGACAAACAAATCATTGGTGAAAATCCAGTTTTGGTCCCAAAAGTGGACATAAATCTATATTATATCGGACGTATCCAATTAGATGGAGTTCGGACCTGATTCGGTGACAAAGGTGGCTGGTGAATGTCGCCTTGCGACTGTCACTTTAGTTCTTTATTTCTGTACCTCGTACAACTATTATACGTTCAGTCTGTGATTTTTGTTTTGATAGAACCCTGCCGTACACTAAGAAAACAGATACTTTTGCAGTATAGTAAGAATAAAAGATGGACGCAACATTATATTGATAAAAACGCATTTGTTTAATGAAAGGACCCCGCACTTTTCTTATGGAATCGCGAGCACCGTCAAATTGTCTGAATTTTTGATATGTACTATTAAATTGATTGTACTAACCCTTACTTTTTGGAAGTCCATCTTATTAAGAATAATAAAAAACTCTTCGTTTTAACAGCGAAAGCGAAACGGCTGTCATTTAAGTTAAAAAAGCAATTATTTAAATAAATATTGGAAGTTTTGTTAAAACGAAGAGATTTTTATTATTCTTAATATGTACTATTATTTGATGTCCTGATTAAAAGTCTCCATGGGCCCAACCTTATCATATGGCTAGATTTTGAGATACAGGGCGTTGAAGTTCAAAATCCCGACTTTTTTAAAACGGTCCCCAAAAAGTTGCTCTTAAATATTTTTGATGTTACTGCCATATATATTAAGACAAAATACAAAATAAAATATCTGTTGTTTAGAGGGTGATTCGTGCTTGACCTGTTTTTGTTAAAATATGTATTTTTGCAGTAGAAAAAAACATCAAATATTAAATAAAAATCACTGTCAAAGTTTCTGAATATTGGATATAGTGTAGATCTCGATGTCCTAGTTAAAAGTTCTTATAGGTAAAATTAGATCTTATGACTACTTTTCTAAATATTAAATGTTTAGACTGTAAAATAACATTTTTTGGTAATACAATATAAATACGCAATAAGAAATATTGTAAACTAAATATTTTTACACAATGTGTTAGATTATATTGCAACGTTGTATTATTGGGTGGTAGGCTACAAAAATTCATACCTACAAGGTGAACTGACTTGAGCTTGTAAGATGACAAAAGCAACAAATCCAAAAGAGCCAGCGAACAATAGAAATAATTTTCCGCAGAAAGCAATATACTTGTCGGATGAGGTAAGGTACTTTGGAGTTATTCTTGACCCTAGAATCAACACATACAGCATATTATAAACAAAGCGGAGGCAATCATCATGGATACATATAACAATACTTGGATATTCAGACCAGAAACGTTACTTTGACTGTACAGAATGGTATTTTTTCCTAAGGATACCTACACATATTTGGCTTCGTGATCAAAATGAAACAAATTACAAAGACTTGGAATAACTGGGGCCCTCCGCCGCTATATTGTATAATAATGAGTGGAGCAAAGATGGCTCTAACCAGGCTGGAATACTCACCACCAGACTATAAAGCAACTTGCGGTAAGGGACACTAAGAAATCAAAAAGGTGAAAGATGGCATTTTAAAAATGCCAAAAGACATGCTGACGAAATACAACTTAAATAGAAACTAAATTCTCATTAAAACAGCCCCTCTGAGTAGAGCAAATAAATTGATACAGAAGGATCAAAACTGGTATATACAGCAAGTTACAAAGGTAGCTTCCCACTTGACAAACACACCCAGCAGAAGTCTAGACTATACTTGTTTGAGCAAACGAAAGTAACACGAGAGCATTTTAGAATCTGCAGCGACAGCCAAGCTGCCCTTACAGCCCTAGAGAGCTTCAATGTATCATCCAGGTTGATATGGGAAAGAAGAGCTTAAAAGACACGTTTCTTTTAAGACATGTCACAGGTGATCCTTCTTCTACTCTAAAAAAAGGTTGGTTTCAAATAAACATAAAATTCATTGAATGAAGAAATTTATAAAAAAACCATCTGAGGCAGTAGCAAGAAAATTGCCAATAATGAAGAGGAACAACTACGCATTACTACAGGATTATTCATGGGGCACTTTCCCACTGTTTCCCACTGTAGATAAACTGCATAAATTGGGGCTTTATAATGGAGAACTTAGGTACTTGCAGACGGCTCAAAAAGGAAACACAGAAGGATCACAGAAGGCATTATATAAGAAATCTCAAAGGACCCCAGACTTCTACCATCAACCAGCAAATAATCTTTAAGAGCTCTAAGTTTATTGAAAGGTTGGTGGGGTCGTAAGTACACTGCGACCTATGAGATCTATTGTGTCCCCCTTACTTGCCATTAGCTCTGATGTTTTATCAGACTTATAGCACCATTTCTAGTCTTACTTGCCTAAGAAAGTTTAGGACATCGATCAAATTAGGTAGATCCTTCTCCTATATTTCGTGTGCTCCTAGGTACCTAACACTAGAATTTTGCAAGGCAGGGCATTCCGACAGTATGTGTATGGAGGTTTCGTCCTCTTCCTCGCAGAATCTGCACTTTGCTTCATCTACTAACCCTAGTTTCTTCATGTGACTTCTTAACCGGCAATGCTCGGTTAATATTCCCTTTAAAATCCGGAGACTTTTTAGGGAGGTTGAGGCAGATACGAGATCTCTTCTGGTTGTAGTTTCCCAGAAGTGTCTTAGCCTGTCTCAGACCTTCCAGCTGATTCCAGTACCACTTGATTTTTCTTTCTCCATTTATTTTCTTAGTTTTCCTAAGATTGTGCTGCTGCGGATCCCACATGATGGTTTCGGTCCAAGATGTGGGGTTTCAGCTCCATTTTTTGCCAGCTTATATCTGCTGTTTTATTCCCTTCTGTTCCTAAGTATCCTCGGACCCATAGGAGGGTGACAGTGTTCTTTTGGTCTAGTTCATTTAGCTTGCCTAGGCATTCCCAGACCATCTTCGAACTGATTATAATTGAGCTTAGTGCTTTGATGGCGGTTTGACTGTCGGATATAATCACAATTTCTTGTCTGCGGTAGTTTCTTTCTATATGAAATTCCGCACATCTTTCGATGGCGCGGATTTCTGCTTGAAAGATGCTTGGGTATGTGCCCAAGCTTTCTAAGTATTTGGCCCTCGGTCCAAAGATTCCTATTACAGTTCCCTTTTCTAGCTTGGAACCATCCGTATACCACTTTATGGTATTCTAGTTTAAATTCTGTATGGTGTCTTCTTCCCATTCAGATTTAGTACTCAACTTTGTGATGAATTTTCTCAAAAAGTTAAATTTCTTTGGCAAATCATCTTGGGGCTTGTCCCAAATTTGAAAAAAAATTGAAGTGATCGAGGTTTTTCCCTGAAAATTCCTTCTTTGATCATTCTGTATATTGTTTTCTTCCTTACATTTTCTAGCTGAATATGCAGTGGGATCAAATTTAGAATCACTTCCATTGCAGCAGTGGGGCAAGTTCCCATTGCTCCAGTGATGCATGCACAGGCTAGTCTCTTCGAGAGATTTTTCCTCATAGTACTCAGATTCGCTCTTGTGCCCCAAGCCACTGCCCCATATGTAATTAAAGGTATCACTGTTGCTGTGTACATTTCCCCTATTTTTATGGTTCTTAGATTCGCTTCCTTTTTCCTTATGAAAGCAGTGTGGTTTTGGTGGAGTTGATGTTAAGTCACACCATTGTTTTGCAATGTTCAGCCTCTTTGAACTATATCACAGAGGACATTTTCATGCTTTCCTTTTGTAAGGTTGACCATGTCGTCGGAATATCCTTGACATGGTATTGGCAGAGCAATCTGTCTACAGTGAACCACCACATGAGTGGGGATGCAACTCGCCCCTGTGGACAGCCTCATGTAGCGTATTCTATGTCTATGTCTAGAAAGGCACATACCACGACGGTTTCTTTCTTATTCAGAGCATCTTGGATTTCGTCAGTTATCCATGGACTTTATCTTTCACAGCATTTCAATTTTTTTATTGTAGCTACTACATCCATCATTATTTTAAGATTTATTTAATTCTTTCTATACGAAATTTCTTTGGATAAGCAACTAGTATTTAATAAATTACTAAATCAACATTTTTAATAAATGGTTAAACTTTACAGATAAAATGAAAGTCTTTAAACTTTATTTTCTATTAAGAAGCAATTTCCGATTAATTATTTTGCAGTAAGGTAACAATTTACGATATTTGTTCTCGCAGATGGCTGGTGAATCTCAAATAAGTATAGATATAAATTTAAGCGTTAAAAGTATAACACTGATAATTTTGCAATTGCTATCTCCGTTTTATTCAATTTTAATTCAAATTCTAATGGGTAATATAATTTTAATCCGAAAATAATCATTCCATTTACTATAAAACGCATTCAATTCATAAAATTAAGTCGATTCAATCTTAGTAAGTATATGTAGCTATTTAATTACACTTCATCCCCGATCGAACTAGCTATTGGAATTTATACATCTGCAGTAATAAATTCAGCTGGTATAAATGCTGTTGAATTTGAGTTTATATTAAATATTACGACAGTTCAGCAAAAGTAATATATTACAATGCTTACAATTCTAAGCAAGCAAAGGCCGATTTCATAATTATTACTACTTTACCGAAAGGAAACTTTACAACAAATTTCCCTTTAAACTAGATGCTGTCGTTCGGTTTCATAATTAATATACGCTTTCTATCCCTTATAACCCTTCTATAAAGTCTTTTTCTGGAATTTATGGATTTTGACAAGAAATAGAAAAATTTGTCATATTTTGCCAGTTTTTCCGTTAAGGTTTAATAATAGTTTTGTCGTTTGTATTATTTGAAGAAGCGATTTATTTGGAAAAAACAATCATTTTAAAAAATAAGAAAGTTGGCTCATCAAATTTTTCTCCAGAAGAAAAAATGAGTTTAATTCAGGATCTTGAAAATTTTAAGCATCTGCAATTGAATCTGCACCATATGAACTTTGGTATCAAATAAAACCTAGGTTAGATCATATGAAAAAGTTTGGTTGTGTTACCTAGAACTATGCCCACAAGGAGACTGGTAGAACTGAATGGTATAGTTGTGCTCAGGGGGGTTAGTTTTGAAATATTTCACAAGTGAAATTGCTCATATTTCGATCAACTCAAGTTTTGAACTAATTTCACGAGTGAAATAAAATTCGAATTCGAAAATATTTCACAAATATAATTCGAATACTATTTAGCTGTCGAAATATATATTTCACTTGCGAATTACGTTAGAAATTTTGTTTTGTAGTTTTCTGCTTGTATTTTCTTGTTTTATTTTTTGAAACTAGTTTATAGTTAGCAAAGTATATTAGTATTGTTTATATTAGATACGAGAACGTTTATTTTTGATAAAATGGCCATTTTGGACCTTTTAGAGGATGATATGTTTACGCCAAGAACGTTGCTGCATTAGTTTAGGCAATATAGTTTATTGTTAAGTTTTGGTGGATATTTTAAAATTGGATGGTTTTGTATGTATTCCACCAGCGTTTTTGTTGTTCATTAACAAATTTTTTTTTTATTTTTAAAATCAGCCATCACTAAAACAGTATTATTTTATGTACAACTTCATAATATTGTAACTAAATCAGATATTATGCTAAATTTATAATTTACTGAAACCTATGTGAATCGTTCCTATATACTATTTGCATTTCCTATCAAATTTTTCAATTTTAAAAACACGTATTACCAACTAACAAAAGTAGAATTATCTTAAATTTTGACGACTTGGCGAAGATTCGAAGAACAAAATAAAAAATAATGGTATTTTTAACCTTAATTAATCTAATGTTTTTCTCGCACGTTAATAATTTGAATTAATTCGACTGATTTCCATTGTTGTCGAATTGTGTCGATCGAATTAATTTCATTTAAGTGAATTTACAAAAATTTCATTTCACTAGAATTGAAAACTAGGTATAGCATTTCGATGGTGAATTAAAAATTTCAAAATATTTCACTTGTGAATTCAATTTCACTGATATTCAAAACTAGACCCCCAGGAAGGAAGTTTTGTAGGTTACTGTGAGAATTCGAATGGCTACAGAACTGTTTGTTTCGTAGAAGACTGCCATTCGAAAGGAAATAAACTTTCTCCTCCATTATCAGCTTCATCCACAAAAACAGATCGGAAAAATGAAAATTTGAAAAATCCAGATACAGGTGAAATTGATACGAGGGTTGCCTGAAAGAACAAAAACAAATATTATTCATCAAAAATAACTTTGTTGTTTTTCAAAATATTCCCCATGAAGATCTATATTTTGAATGCGTTTGAAGCAATTGTTGAAGCACTTTTGCTACTCCAAAACATGCATTCTGAATGCAGCAACTGCTACTTCAGGTGTCGAAAAACGTTGACCTCTCAGTCTGTTTGTTACGTACGGGAATAAAAAGAAGTCATTCGGTGCCAAGTCAGGACTATACGGCGGATGACTCATCAAATCGATGTTTTGTGTGCTCAAAAATGCAGATGTGTGGGAACTCGTATTGTCGTGGTAAAGAGTGATCCGTCTTCGGCGTTTGGTTTTCCTGATTTCTTGAAAGACAACTGGCAGATAAATGGTTGTGTACCCCTCAGAATTGACTGTTCTGTCCAGTTTTTCGGAAAAAGCAGGCGACCATTTGCTTGTAAGTGCTTCGTGCACAAAAAGCATTTGTTGGATTGGGCTCATCTTGAAACACCCATACAGTCGACTGCTGTTTACTTTCCTGTCCCGATATCAACATGATTCGAAGCACCGCGATCGTATTTTTTGAGCATTTCCTTCGACCAATCGACACGAGCCTTTTTTGAGCGATTGATAAATTGTGTGGGATCCAACGCGAACAACTTTTTTTGGCCGTCAAATGTTTATGCAATATTGAATGCAAACTGGTCCTACCAAAACCTAAGATTGTCTCAATCTCACGATAGGCCACATGACGATCTTGCAATATCAGTTCGCGCACAGCATCAATGGTTTTCGGAACAACAACTGATGTTGGACGACCTGCACAAAATTTGTCTTGGAGTGAACTACGGCCACGATTGAATTCACCATACCATCGATAAACACTGGTCCTTGATGGAGCTTCATCGGCAAAAATTGAAAGTTAATCCATGCACTGTTGCTGAGTTAATTCACGTCGAAAGTTGAAAAAAATAATCGCACGAAAATGTTCCCGATTTAATTCCATTTTTGGGCCGAGATGAATCTTTAAAGTTACTGTAAACAACACAAATAGCGCACGTATGTCAAAACGTACGTACAACCTCAAAAATGTTCAACTTTATGATAGAGCTGTCAGTTACCAGATAACAACACCAGGGTCGCCAAATCCCGGAATATAAAAGCAATCCTAGTATTAAAAATATGCCAAAAGAAATGATATACTTTGAAAAGGAAAAAAATGAAGTAATAGAAAAAGAGAATTTATGATTACCTAAGGATCAAGTTAAAGACACAGAAATTTTAGTAACAAATAATAAAGGAATTAGAGAATCTCCAATAGTGAACAAAGATAAACCACCAGAAAAATTAGTATATTTGGTAAAATTAAAGTATAAAGAGACAGAAATAATTCAAGAATTGGACTTCCTGAAAATGAACAACATAAATGGGTTCAGGCTATGGAGGATGAACTTAGATCATTTAAAGAGAAAAATGTTTGGAGTCTTATAGAAACGCCCGAAAACAAAAATACTTTAAAATATATATGACAGTTAAACATATAATTATTTAAACTGACAGACAATTATAAATAAATACTGAAACCATAGAACCTTGGTAAAAGGATGGCCTTCCCATTTCGTTGGCCCTCAATTGTGGTTTTTTTGATTTCCAAGCATATAAATCTCAATACTCAATCTGAACTATTAAATTTATTCTCAATCACAGTGTTTCTCAATCCAGTGTTTTCCCCATTTTACTTTTTATGCAAAAGAATTTAAAAAATTATGCAAATTGCAGTCTTCTTCGTTTATTTGTTAATATATTGTTATGATTTCCCAAAACCAAACTAATATTACTATTATTTAAATCAATTTAAAATAATACTTTATTTCACATAAATGGAACTGTGAGTCCAAAAAACAATGAAAATTTATTCTAATTTTGAAATTAAACTTTTAATTACATATAAAAATACTGTTGTAAATTCCTGTCCTATCTATCTGACATTATTGTTGTAATGTTCACGGCAGAAGAATAAGAACTAGTTAAGATATTTTTCAAGTCTTTATTATATAAATATACCAACAAGAATATTTGTATGTGAGTGGGAAATCACAAATACAAACATAAATACAACGTGACAAACCACGACTATATTCAACGAACGTAATTGACATTATGACATTTGAATTATTAGGTTAGAATGTCAAGTGACAAAACCTTCTTCTTACATAAAGCCTCTGACTTTTTACTTAATTATCTTAACTAATTACTCAACTAAGAACAATAAATTACTGAACGGTTAAACTAAACTTCCACTATTTATTCGAAAAATTCGCTTTAAAACTCAATTACAGCTGTTTCGTTAATAACTAGCGAACAAAAATAATTTTAATAAAGAAATTGAGATCATAAAACAAATAGCTACATCTAATGGCTATCCAATACATTTGATAAATAAATTAATTAATAAGAAAGAACAAAAAATGTCACTAGCACTAATATTTCCAAAACAAACTAAAGAAATTAAAAGCTATAAAAGTATTACATATTGTGGAAATATTTCCAATGCAATTTCAAAAATAATATATTCGGCAACATCAGCATTAAAATTGTTAAATGTGAAAACAAAATTATACCAAAATTAAAAAAATCTGGTGTTTACAAAATTAATTGTCCAAAATGTAATGCAGTATATATAGGTCAAACACAAAAAAATTAGTAAGATTAGTAAGATTTAATGAACACTTAAGAGCATATAGATTACAACAACCAGATAAGTCGAACTATGCAAAACACCTACTGGAACATCCAAACTCACTTATACACACCAATGACATTCATATACTACACATTTGTGATAAAAAACAAAATTTAGATTTTCTAGAAGAACTTGAAATTAAAAGACATCTAGCAGATCAACAGTTTAAAGTAGTTAATGAACAAATAAATCCTGGAAGTTCTCCACTATTAAACTGTTTACTTTGATTGAGTCTTCATTTTATACATAGATAAGACATTAATGTAACATAAATATATTAAGTTATTGTAAAGATCAGCATGATATAGTTTTTTTCTGGTTTTTCTTTATCATTGCACAGTTATACTGATCTTAGAGGGAAATGCATCCAGGATAATCCCTTAAGGCTAATAACATCTAGACTTTAATATTGTTATGTCTTATTACTTCCTTACTTGGTCTAGCCTTAACTACTTATCAACATCAAGTAGGTACCTAGTTACAAACAAACAAAATGTAATTTTAATATGTCAATATGACGATGCTAGTTATTAGCGAAACAGCTGTAATTGAGTTTTAAAACGAATTTTTCGAATAAATAGTGTAAGTTTAGTTTAACCGTTCAGTAATTTATTGTTCTTAGTAAGATGAACTTCCACAAAGTAAAGGTTAACACAATCAATTTAATTAGGTACTTAACTATTACTAATCTTAATAAACCGGACAGTCTTTTAATTGTTATTTTCTTTCCAATTACTTCCTGACACTCCACCTTCTGCAAGTTTCTTTCCACTTCACCAAACACCTTTTCTTTATATTATTTTCATTGTGTACATTTTATATTTATATTTAATTATATCAATCCTTTGAATATACTTGTCATTTAATCTTTTTTACTATTTAATCATTATAAAAATTCTTCTCTCTAATTATATATTTTTCAAAGATGTTCTTAATCTTTAATCCATCTAAAACAAGAAAGTCAAAAACTTATCTTCTCTATGGCAACCTCCCTGTCACTTTTAGTTCTCTTTACCGTCCAAACACGCACTCACGATCTCATTTTATTACAAACTTTAAATTTTGACATTAAACTTCAAAATAAAAATATTTTTAAATGTAAATTTTATATTAGCTACATTTTTTTATAACATTAAATCATAACAATATAGTATTATTTTTGCAATGGGGCTCTATTCAAAAAAGGTTAAGCGGATAGATAAATCTAGAACATTGCTAATTTGATATCTAGCCAGATATTTTTGTAGCTTAGACTCAAGAACATTATTTGTTATGGTAAATAATCTAAATATTTAACTTTATCCATTATGATAATTAAATTTATCTGATCTGAATATAATTTGTTAAATAATTTCTCTTTCGTTAATTGGAAAATGTTTTTAAAGAAATTTTACTTCAAGGTTATAAAGAAGTTGAAATAGAACTGGCACCAAAGGATATCATTTATTATTTTATGGTAAAAGTAATTTTGAAAAGACATTCAAACATTATTTACGACCTATAATATTTCGGACAAAATTCTTCGATTTAAATTCTTTTCAGAAGAATACCTACTCCTTTTAGAAAGCGTTTCTAAAGTCACCCTTTCTTATACAAAACCATAATTGTTGGTCTCATAACGATTTTCTAGGTCGAATATGCATTTTGCCTAAACTGTCAGATAACATGAATATATAGTTATCCTTTTCAAAAAATATGTTTGCTAAAATCGTGCCATCATTTTAGGGTGTGAGATATAGCTATAAGAATCTATTATGACTGTAATACAAGGAAGCCCACCCCTCAACAGGTGGTACACAGTTCCTAATTTATCAAAGTTAAATTATTGCTTAAGATGTTGAGGGTAAATGTTTACGGTCCGTGGCAACTGGTATATTTATTAGACGTTTACTTCATAAAACTGAAAATACTGAAATTTATCCTATTATTTATCATTAGATTTTACGAACGGTAAAATATAAAATTATAATAAAATTTAAGTGAATTTTTTTTATATATTATTAAATATCCTAATTTTTTAATACCTCCTTTTTGTCTAAATGGCTCATCGGTAAAATATTGTTTATGGGATCGTTAAATAAAAAATAAAAAAAGTTTTGAACACATACAATTAATGAAATTTATTCTCTGTGGAAGCCCATCTTACTTTCATTTAAATACCCCACCTATTTGTGATAAAAAATTTAGATTTTCTTAACAAACTTTTAATAAAAAGAGATCTAGCATACAACAGGATTATTACGTAACAAACAAATCTAGGAATTTCTATACTATTAAACTGTTTTTCTACAAGCATGCGTAAAACAACACCTTTCCGCACGCATTTTAATTCAGAAAATACTTTTTTCTCGCATGGTGATTTTTCCAGTGCGCAATTTTTTTTATTAAACGAATATGTCCTCCTATAATCTCTTTGACAAATTATTGTATTATTGCCTTTATCTTGTTGTACTACATGCAAATAGTAAAAAAAAATAAGAATATTTTACATAAAAATGGGTTATTTTAAAATGTTTCTTCTTACAAAAATCACAATTTTGTAAACCTTACTTAAAGCAACAACAAACTCATCTGTTTAAAGTAGGGTTGCTACAGCTATAGTGGTGGATTTATTGAGACTATCTAAGATTAAATTGTCACAATCGCATCTTTTCAAGTATCTGAACAATTTTTTAGGTGCTTTTTAAAGTTTTGAGTCAAAAAAATTAAATGGATAACTGCGATGAAGACCTTCCGGACAGTGTTTTGAAGGCTGCTGCTGTGACCAACATGGAACTCCTGCAATTTATTATTCAGTTAGTTCGTCAAAAAGAAACTAGAAATTTTAAAGAACGATGAAATTTTACTGGCTTATTTTTAGGAACTAAGTAAAGATGTGAGACCCAATATTTTTGGTCCCGATTCTCAATGAATCTATAAGAGAAAATTTCGATATTGGACAATTCTACAGATTAATTACATTAAAAAAATCTGTATGCTATTCTTCAAAAAAAGCCAATAATAGAATGCCAAATTTAGGGTCGAAGTTCAAGATGATGTTTATTTATTAATTAAAGTGGCCACTAACTTCGGTTTACCAGGAGCTTGCAGAAGAGACTCACAAATATAACCTTAGAAAACATCGAGGCTAGAGCAAACTCTGTCACAATAAAAATAACCGAAAAATCACACACTCAGAGCTTTTGTCATCTCGGAAGAAGTTCACAACGGTAGATATTTTAAAAAATATTAATTATTGAGAGATTCAACCACACCTCATTTTTGTTTTTTTTGTAAAATTTAAACAAGGCAAATACCTCCAATTACCCCTAGTATGTAGGAATCAATCCATTTGGAAAAATGCTTTCTGAAATTGTGGTCTACCTAATCTAAACTAACCTAACCTAACCTAACCTAACCTAACCTAACCTAACCTAACCTAACCTAACCTAACCTAACCTAACCTAACCTAACCTAACCTAATCTAAAGCTTCGCGATCCTTAGTGCTATACAGGTCTGCGACATATTAAGGCTAGACCAAGTATGGAAGTAATAAGACATATTATCTGTTTTTGATATTTATCGTGTTTCAAAATGCTGACCTGTTCTCTAATTTTATCAAATAAGCTGTCAAATTCTACAGAATGTATGAAATAAGTTAGGTCTTATTACTTCCATACTTGGTCTAGCCTTAACTACTTAATCAATATCAGGTACCTAGCTATACAAACAAACAAAATGTAACTTTAATAAGATGAATTTCCACAAAGCAAAGGTTACTCCAATTAATTTCAATTACTGCTATATCATTTAGTGAAGGCAGTCAACTGTCAAGCAACTAAATTCAACAATTAACCCACAAAATGCAATGAATTGCATTTTTAGGAGTTTAAAGTAAAATTTAAAAAATGTATAAAGTATTTTTTATGCTTGTAGAAAAAATATTGTTCCTAACTCTTACTTTCCTGCACTTAACTGCTTGCCCGGCATCGGAAAGTATAACTTTCCGCACTTGTTAGGATAATAACTATTACTTTGATTGAGTCTTCACTTTTTGTATAGAGATTAGACGTAAATATAACACAAATATGTTATTTTAATATTGTTGTGTAATATTGGAAGTTTTGTTTAAATTTTTTGTTCTTTATTGTTCTTAATAATCTAGTTATTATTTAATCCCATATTATTCATATAATGAAATAACTTTGTTTTATTAGGATAATTCCTACAATTCTTTTAATTTTTATAATTTATTTTTAACATATTTTAGAAGGTGATGGCCTTGTAAGCCAAAAGCGCTCAGTTACCGATTTTATTACATACTAACTTACGGTTTTTTAAAAGGACACACTTTCATCCTATTTGTTTTATCATTTTATTAAGTGTGTACAAAGTCTCCAGATTTATTTAATTCTTATACAAAAATATATTTTAATAAGTGGTAATCATTAAAAGTTTCCCTTTTGGTCGAAAGTATTTTAGTCAAACATGCATTCGGTTTTTACAATCGATATATTTATGAAATTATTTTTTGAATGCAATTCTCTCCAGCATCGTTTTCGCTTATCTCGTTCATCACCATATCACAAAAACTTGACCACTTTCATTCCCACGTTGTAATTTTCAACATAACCCGTACTCATAAATAAGAATCTGCATTGATAGGAATTCGCAGCTAAGAAGGCGGCAAAGTTCACACACACGGCAAATTTTTTGTACCTAAAAACTCATAATATTTGACTGTTATGACGAGTTTAAACACGGACACGTGTGTCTTGACCGATCCCCAATAGCTGATATTCACCGGCGAAGCGCATAACTCTTCACTACAATGCTACGAAAAACGCATGCCATACAACTAGTTTTCATATCGACATCAACTGTACCCGCATGCATTATTTATAGTATTTTCGTAAGAATTTTGACCATAATGGCATGTGATCATATGAAGGTGATCATGTCGATAACTTAAAATAACGAAAACAATGCCTACATCAAAACTAAAGCTTCGTTCTAACCATCAATTCTGTTATCGTACGTAACCCGTAATTTAATTAGTTAATGCACATGCGTGAAATTAGTAAAGTTTCTAGTAAAAAACACGGACCCGTCAATTTAAGTTCAAATGTGAGCTTTTTAAACAGAAATTTAAATGTACAGGGTGACACACGCAAGTCTGGCATCGTCCATGATCTATATTTTTAATGAAACACCCTGTATATTTTAATGATTTTAAAAGCTCCTTCACAAAACGATCTCAACGAACTATATACCATGTAGGGTCTATTATGAAACGGGGAAATTTTGAAATTATTTATAATTTTGTTCAAGATAGTAAATACATACAATTGAGAAAATAATAATGTTTCACACTTTAAATAATGGTTTTATTTTTAATTAGCTGAATGCAGACCTCAAATTTCTTCACTGCGTATCAATACTTTGGGTTTTGTTAACATTTTTTGTCAATATAATTAAACTAAATCGGTAAATAATGTCTATCAGTTGTTGATATGTTAACATTTAAATATCGTAATAATGAAATATTTAACTGAGACTCACTGGATTGAAATTTTAATGATGATTGGTTACGGAGATAATTGCAAAAGTCAAGTTGTCAAGTGGCAAACTTAGTTGCCTAATATTTCACAAGGTACTGTGTCTAAAATTCATGCACAATTCAGAGAACTTGGACACGTCCAACCATTAAAGAGAAACCGCATACTTCTTTGAAGATGATGTGAAAGTGGATATTATGTTAAGTGTCGTGGAGAATCCAACGTCGCAAGTTTCCGTCAAATTTCTCGTCAAAATAATGTGTCACACAACTGTTCTAAGGTGTTTCCATAAAGAAAAACTTCATCCATATAAATTGACTTTTGTGCACGAGCTAATAGAAGACGATCCAGATCGTAGAATGGATTTCTGCGAAAGAATTATGAATAAATTGAACAGAAATAAAATAGCTGTTGGTATAATTCTTTTTTCCGATGAATCAACATTCACATTGGACGGGGAAGTAAACAGACAAAACTGTAGATATTGGTCAGAGGAGAATGCTCATTGGATGTGTGAGACATATACTCAGTATTCTCAAAAGTTGAACGTTTGGGCAGGTATCATATTATTGGTCCTATTTTTATAGATGGAAATTTGACAGCCGAAAAATATTTAAGCATGATTAGAGACGAAGTCGTTCCTGAGTTGGCTAACGCAATAGATTCGAACCTACCGGATGAAAATATCTAGTTCCAGCAGGACGGAGGACTTTTTTTTAACTTTAATCATTGATGTAATCGGACAACTGACACTATTCGCTCTTTATATAACTATTTTTGATTCTCCTCACACCATTGTTTCTTTATAGCCTGATGATGGTCTGAAGACCGAAACATGTCGCATTAAATTTGAGAAACCTTACTATTAAATGTTGTGGATAGACTTTGAGTTTTTTTACTACGATTATCTGCTTCAACCACATTTGAGAGATGGATTACCCTTTCAATTTCAAAGTTGATTATTGGAAAGAATCGCCAAAAAACAAGATAATTACTTTTTCTTTTTTACCATTTTTTTATCATTAGTTACTTCTAGTAGCCTCTTTATTGAAAATTTTGAAAATAGATGACTTTTTAGTAAGCTAATTTATTCTTTATACGATTTACTTGTGGGTGGATCTGGCGCGGTAATAGTAATCATTGTTTGAACCATTTTGGGACCCAAACAGTTCATTAAAATTTGTACACTTTTTCTATCGTTCTCAAGTGAATCGTCTGATAAAGTATGTATTGTAACATCATTTTCAAGGAATGGAACGATTTATTAATTTCATCCTAAGGTTATAAGGACATAATTTTTGTATTAAATTTTGTCTGTTATTTTCTGTCCGTATCTAGAGCTAGCAAATGTGGCACGACAGAGGCCAACACTCCTATTTTTCAATTACGTTTCACTCTCCGCAGATAAAGAACATCAAGAGCAAATTCTTTAGATAGTACATTACGTGCATATATTTCTTTTCTTGACGTAGACCATAAGTCATTCTGCTGTTGTTTACTTGATCAGAATAACAGTCTGGTTATTAAATCAGTATGCTATTTCGCCTTTAAAAAATTATTGAAGTTTGGTCTTTTTCATTACAAATTTCTTCAACCTAATCAAATCATAAACTAAAAAACAATCCATGGAAGCAAAACGATGTGCATAACTATTATACAAAGCTCTCACATTTGGCACCCAACGTGGGAATGTTTTAGTGGCTTTACAACTATTCGCGAAAAATAGGTGAAAGGTTTGCAAAAGAAAATCCTGAAAAAGTTAGTAACCGGTGGCTTGGATATTAAGAAAGTAAGAAGCAATCTTATGATAATGGGGTTAATGGGACTGGAAAACACAAGTCGTGTCCTCATTCCTTCTTGGGACAAGAGCGATTATCAGATCCTCCACTTAGAATAATCTGAATTGGTTGATATTTTTGCCAAAGTAAAAGCAAGAAAAGAGAGATTTTAAATGGTTAACGTTATTTTTTGGTTAACAATAATTATGGCAATAATAATTATAAAACTAAAAATAAAAAAAATCTTCGTTTTAACGCAACTTCCACGTTTAATTAAAAAATTAGGTTTTTAACCACAATGACAGTCTTTAAAACGAAGAGTTTTTTATTATAATTATTCTTAGTAAGATGGACTTCCAAAAAGTAAGGGTTAGTACAATAAATTTAATTATAAAGCTATTAAAAATAGCTGCAATATTAAAAATGATCCTAAGACGAGAAAATTTCACAAAAAAAGGCTTGATCACCGGAGTTGTAGTTCCACTAATAGTAAACAATATGATGCAAATGTATGGAATAAATTCATTATTTCAGAAACAGACGACTTTTAAAAAAAAATCTTAAAACACGTCAATTTTAATTTTTGAATGGCCATCCACTGCTATAGATTTGTTGGACATTACGTCATTAATGATGGCGTAATGATATCGTCGACGATTTTTTTAAATGCAAACCCAGGTCACGTGACAGCTTATTTGAAAGGTCTCCTTATCGCCTTTGCAACAATGTAATCATTTGAATATTTATTTCTACAGGGTTTACCAAAACTGTTGGTTTATTAGTACAATTAACTTCGAATAAATATTTACTTAAATACAATTATATTACAACAAATGTTCAAATTGCCGACCTTCAGCAATGACACAATGAGAAAGGCGAGCAGTAAATTCTTTCCTAACGTTTTCCAGGACTCTTCTACATTATTCGGTCGATTTTGATATACTCTGCTCATTAAATATCCCCACAAAGAAAAGTCTAACGGAGTGTCAAATCTGGGGACCTTGGTGGTCACTCGGTAGGCCCCTTTCTATCGAGAAAAACTGAGAAAACGTTTTTAAGGTAATTTCGTACCTCAACGCCATAGTATGGGGGAGCCCCATCCTGTTGGTACTATAAATCATTTCTATTTGGAAATAGCTGACTCAGCTGTGGCAACAGATAATTTTGAAGAAATTCCAGATAACTAGCAGCAGTTTGGTTTTCCGCAAAAATATATGGCCCTACCATTTGATTGTTTATAATGCCGCCCAAAACATTCACCTTCTCGGGATATTGTGTCCTATACTCTTCCATCCATTGTGGATTTTCACTTGCCCAATATCGATATGTCTGGCGATTTACGTGACCGTTCAGCATAAAAGACACTTCATCTGAAAAAAGTACCTTTTGTATGAAACCCGGATCTCTGTTACATTGTTCTATAACGATTTCGCAGAATTCGATTCTTCTATCAAAGTCATCTTCTAAAAGCTCCTGGACTAGATGTACTTTGTATGGATGCCACTTCTCCTTTTTTAGCACTCTTACAACAGTTGATTGGTGGATATTATTATCTAGTGCGACCTGCCTAGAACTGGTATGAGGATTTTCTTGAAACGCCAGTACAACGTCCAGTTTTTTGGCTTCGGATATTGATGTTCTACCACTTCTGGGAAGATCTTTAACATGGCCCGTTTCTCTAAATTTTTTTCAATTTTACTTACTGTTGATTGAGTAATTGGATCGCGATTGGGGTATTTAGCATTAAATAAATTACGAACTTCTGCTTGAGTCCTCACTCTATCTCCATAACCAATCATGGTTAAAATCTCGATTCGTTCTGTTTCTGTTAGTTTCATTTTTGTAAATGCTGTTATTAATGTCGGCAAAAAACTCGAAGAGTAAAAATTTGACGTCTATTATTTGACAGATTCACAGATCATTGACGAATAAAGACGAGTCAATGACAATATTGATTTAAATATTTTTGTAAAAATAATTCCGAGTACTTACTACAATAATTAATTTCAAATTATAATGTAGCATTGTTTTTATCAATGTATTTTTTTCGGAACCAACAATAAACACTATTTTGTTTTATTCCCAGTGGCGGTCCTTAGTGTATTTTAGTTCAGTGAATGAATATTTATTGTAATTCCATGTTACTTAACAAAGTTCATAATTTTGGTTAACCCTGTAGAAATAAATATTTAAATGATTACATTGTTGCAAAGGCGATAAGGAGACCTTTCAAATGAGCTGTCACGTGACCCCAGTTTGTATTTAAAAAAATCGTCAATGACGTCATTACCCCATCACTAATGACGTAATGTCCAACACATCTACAGCAGTTCATGGCCATTCAAAAATTAAAATTGATGTGTTTTAAGATTTTTTTAAAAGTCGTCTGTTTCGGAAATAATGAATTTATTCCACACATTTTCATCATACTGTATAAATAGCCTTAGTCGCTAAAAAATATTAAATTTAATAATAGGATTGATTTTGTATTTTTATTTTATAAAATAAATTACTCTATTACGGAAATTTTTAAATATTTTCTTCTCTATGTTTATATATAAACAGATTTTCTTTCAATATAGGACATTCAGCTAACCCTGATTTGCAATTATATAATTAAATATAAATATCAAACAAATGCATAAAAATGTATTAATCCATTATTGTTGCTAACGGTAATTTAATATACACTTTGACTAAATAAAATAATTACTTTTATGAACAAAGGTCATCTTTTTTAAACAATTAATAGTTTGACGTATGAACAAAGCAGCATATTTTTTATTAACCTTAAAAATGTATTAGTTTTTATATTAGTCCATTAAAAATAATAATGCTAATTCTCAAATTGAAAACTGATGTTATTATTTAAATAAATATACTTTGTTTTACGATAAATTTTAATTATTGAACTGTGTACCCAATTTATTTTAATATACCTATAATGAAAATATATGCCAATTGTTTTCAACCAAAGGTTATAATTTGAAATTTATGAATACCAGTTTTGGTTTTAACAATAAAAATTCAAAGTGAATGTTAATTAATTTCTTTTAAATGTTTCAAATTTGATAATGTAAAAGTAGGTATATTATAACTTTCGCTATATATTAACAAAATTCTGAATTATTCAAAACATCAACAATAAAAAAACGACGACAAACTTGGTTCAATGAAAATTTAAATTAAATTTCTGCTGTCCTTTAAATGGCACATATCGAGTTCAGTCCCCTATTCTATGTTTAACTTTCTGCCATCCATTTGTAGCCAAAATCGATATTTATTATTAAAGTATTCTTTGAAGCGGCATATTGAACACCCACTTAAAGCAAAGTAAACACGAAAGTGTGACTGGGACTATTTGAATGACCATATGTAGTTTACAGGAAGGTCCTAGCTAAAACTTTATTTTTCAATGTGGTATTTTGTTAAGGAAATGAAAATAAAAATGGATTACTGAAGATTAAAAGTCAAATTTATAAAGTGATATTTTTACATGATTTACAATATTATATTAAAGCTTAATAGAATTCTAGTTATTTGATTAAGTTGAAAATTAATTTGTTTTAATAAATATCTGTTTTTTGCAGGAGCTCTTATATTTCAAGCGGATTTATTCGTTTGTTCTGCTGGGGTTAGCCAATAGAAAAAAATTGTACAAAAATTTGTCATGGAAGATTCAAAATTTTTCAAAACAATAAACTTATTATCTTTTTTGTCTTTACAATTAAAATTCAATGGTTACAGTTTTACTATCAAATTCTAGTGATTTTGAGGGTTACTTTATACAACTTTAATTGATTTCCACTGGTAAGCAGACTTACCAACATACTGGTACACAAACGGATCCAAAACAAGCACCAGCACTGGGATTGGAATCTACAATGAAAATATAGTCTCAACCTGGGCTCAGTAGATACTATCCTGCAAGCTGAAGTGATGGCCATCAATACATGCTCGGAAATCATCCTGAACGAGACAGTCCCTAACAGGACTGTCAGGATCAGAAGTGATAGTCAAGCAGCTCTCAAAGCAATATAGAGCGTACACACTGCTTCACAAACAGTGAAGCTGAACTGGCACAACGCCACAAGGTTATCCTTGAATGGGTACCAGGACAAACAGGGATCCTTGGAAATTAAAAAGCTGACCTCCTAGCCAAGGAAGCTTCAGAAGGAACCATGATCGGACCTCTCCCCACATGTGGGGTCTCATACCGACATATAAAAGAAATGATGAACGGTTAAGGGAACAACATATAAGAAACTCTGGCTGGATCTGCCTGGACTCAGGCAATCCAGATTATTCTTAACAGAAAGAAAACTACAGAACTACTCAGCCTAAGTAGAACCCAACTAAGAAAGGCAGTGGGACTGCTTACAGGACACTGCTGACTCCGAAAACTCATAAACATAATGGGACTTGCCGAGGACCCGTTATGCACAAAAAAGTGGTGAGGAAGATGAAACTCCTCTTCACGTACAATATTACTGTCCAAGGCTCAAGTGGTTTAGACAAAGACACATTCAGTTTCCTGGGCCAGAGGAAATCGTGAAAGCGAATATTAGGGACATTCTAGAATACATGAAGGAAGCAAACCTGGTATGATCCCTTCAGGGGGGTACAATGAGTCTAGAGCTCCAGTACATGCACGAAACGCACTCCAGAAGAATATAAAAAAAGCAGACTTAATTATTTTTTTACATATACAAAAAAATTTCACTATCAATAATAACTTTATGTTTTACTTTTTAAATTTCACTATATCTTGATTGTATCTTTAGGTAATTTCAACTCACTCAACTGAAACTGTCTCTGATTACCATTGACTAATTCTATCAAGAGACTGTGTTATATAATCTATAGGGCTTCTAGATGTTTCCTAGATGTTCGGAAACATCATTAATATAGAACATTTTTCTGTCTCTGTCTTACACATTATAAATACATACACATAATTATTCTAGATTTTTTGGAAATTACTTCATTATTTTTGTAAAAATTCTTCTGTCTTTGTTTTATAAATTACAAAGGTACCTATATAATTTCTTTTCTACAATAATCTGTTAAATCTACAATAATCTGTTTTATAAATTACAAAGGTACCTATATAATTTCTTTTCTACAATAATCTGTTAAGTATAATAAATGACTTTAATAAAATATACAATAATATTACTAATAAAAAAACTTATAAATTAAGAGTTCCTTTATAAATTAAGTTTATTCTTTATGTGTGTTATCAATAAATTCATCTACATAATTATTATTGTCTTAAAATGAATATCTATGACAATTTATTAATAATTTCTAATCACTTGTTATGTTTACTTAATTTTCTTGTCTTAATCTAGTTCCAAATTTCATTTTAATGTCTATTATAAATGTATTTATTATAATTTAGATGCTTATATAACATACTTAATAAAAAACTTAATCGAGACACTATAAAACATTTTAGTTACTTCATGTTGGTGTTAGATAGGTACCTACCTATCTTTTCTTTTTTGTTATTAGTAGTTAGTTTAAAATACAATACTAAAATTAATTTTAAAACTACCTTCACTCAATTATAACGTTGCATGATACATTCAATAAAAATATTATTGATAGCACAGAGACATAACATACTATATACTTAAATTATCCTTTAACATTGTTATTGTGGTAGAAATTAGTGTTATATACAAATTGATTTCTGTTTATCAACTAATATTAGAATTCTTTAATAGTCTTTAGAAACTAATACTAGAATAATTACTTTCTTGCAATTTAGTGATGGTATTTTTCTTGTTTATATAGTATAAATTTTTATGTAAATTATTTATGAGATAATTTCTGTTGAAATCATTTTATTTATCTTATTAATTATCTTATTAAGCTCATTTCTACGTGTCTAAGTTTATTTATATATTTCTTTTTTTAAGAAAAACTTAATTGTTGATATATTCTCTAAGACGGATTTCTCTATTAAGTGGACTTCCCTCTAACTCAAACTCCCATCTGGAGAAAACCTTAAACTAAGAAACATCAGCTCTCTGTGTGTGGCAAATTGTAAAGGGATAGACCCCATTACTAAGTTTATCAAAACCTATAGTCTCATGTGCTCCTGCTGGACAAAAGGACTCCTGTCAGTTGCATCGGTAAAATTGTTTGGACTTCAAAGGTTAGCTTGTATGGTCATCTTCTCTATGAAACATTTACAGATGTCGTTCTTCTGCCTAGCAGGGACGCAAGGAAAGAGGGGAAAGTCTATTTCCCTGCGAATATTTTTGTATTTTACACTGATGGCTCAAAAACCGTTTTCAGCGTAGGGGCTAGAGTGTAACGTATAAAACCTAGAATTGGCATTTCAATAAACATCGGAAAGTATACTAGCATATTTCAAGCAGAAGTTTTCGAGATAGAATTTTCTCCAAGAGAGCTGATAAACCATCCTCTTTTTGACCAAAATATATATTTGTCAAACAGCATATTTGAAATTGCATTGAAAGATTGGGTTGTATTGCTTCGGGTAACATAGTAACCCTGCTGCTCTTTGCGCCTGGATATAAGTGAATGGTGGACGATGATAAAACTGAAACTCTTTCGAGAAGAAGACTGGGATGCGCGTTCATTAAACCAAATCCATTCTTTGGAATTGTAAAACGCATCGCCCAAAATACTTTAAATTTACTGAGAGGAAAACTAAGAACAGTAAACAACTAAACTATTTATTCGCACTAGATAGATATTCCTGGGCTAGTTCACTCCAAGGCTTTTACTTTTTTATTGTCAAACCCTCAGATAGTACCAGGTAGTACTCTAGTAGTGAGCAACAATAGGCTCCAGCTGTTGGCAGTGGAGAGATGCGATAGGGCTGCACTCACATGAAACCTAAACCTAGTCCGCCTAAAAAATTTTGAATTTTACTTTTAAATATGTGATGAAACATAAATTATGGCTTATACTAGCCCACATCTTAGAATTAGATTAAATTGATTGTTCTAACCCTTACTTTTTGGAAGTCCATCTTATTAAGAATAATAAAAAACTCTTCGAAACGGCTGTCATTGAGTTAGGTTAGGTTAGTTTTTTAAATAAATAGTGGAAGTTTTGTTAAAACGAAGAGTTTTTTATTATTCTTAATTAGAATTAGATATTTAATATTTATCATACTGGCAGTATGTCCACAATTCAATATCAAAATGATACATTAAGATTGAACATATTAATATAACTTTTTATATTTTGCACTTATAAAAATCTTCATTATAAAACGCATTTGCGTATCGTAATGTAACTTTTGCGCACGCAAATTTTTGTTTTAAATGGTTGGCGACATGAGTGAAGTATCAAATGACAAGACTATTGACAATGACATTTGTGGCTAATAGCAATTTATTAATTTTATTTTGTTCGTTAAGAAAGTATTTGTAAATATAAATATGATTTTTTACTTATATAATATATTATTATTGGTGTATTAGTCATTTTAAAATATTTTAAAACATTAACATTTCATAATTTAAATGTCAAAACTGTCAAATGTTATAAATAACACAGTGCTACCGACATACTTTTTAAAATCAAAATTTTCGGTATTACGTAAAAATAATAAATTAATTTAAAAAATGATAAAATAGCAAAATATAAAAAATATTATAAACAACTTATTTCATATGGCTGTTGTGACACTCGTTCTTTAAAAAACTCATCGCTTCGCGATTCGTTTTTTAAACTTGAACTCGTGTCATAACAGAATTCCATATGAAATGCGTTGTTTAATATACTATTTTAGTATAATAATAAATTTGACTGCTTAAGCAAATGATGTAGCTATAAGTAAGCCTATTTATATTTAGAAGAAGCTGCATTTGTAACAAATAAAATATTGTACTTTGAATAAATAATTTTTTTTATTGTAGAGACATAAGAGGGACATTTTCTTTAAATTTAATAATCATTCCATATCTATAAGCAAAATAGCAGTGATACTTCCCTGTCTTGTTAATGTTATTTTAATTTCAGTAATAGTTAAAAGAAGCCCTATAATTTTCAATGTGTTATATTATGTGAACCACCTTGTATTTTACCCCCTACGGTCTCTAGAGACCTACTTTTATTTTTGGGGCTTATAAGAAGGGTTAGAACATATATCTTTTTCATATCAGACTAGATGTTGTATTGTTCACCATTCATTTAATACTGAATAATATTAAGATAAATTACATGAAAATCCTCCATTACTGTTATATTTCGTTTTAACTATGGATAACATATCTTTGATCTGCGCACTGTAAATTGTTTATTTGATTAACCTAATTAATATCATTTAAATTTTGGGTGTAATGTTATAAATCTAATACCGCGTTTTATTTCTTTAATACTCACTGTTTCTTTGATTTTTGAATTAATAAAGCCAGAAAAAAAGAAATGAGAGGAAAGAGACAGACTAATCAGTAAACTACGGTAAGCTCTCGTCACAAAAAGTATCGCATAATTTTAAAAATTAAATTATGGTGTAAAATAAAATATCACATTTTTCAGAATATTTTAATATGAGTGTATGGTATCCTTAAGATTTATAAAAGCCCAAAATATTGACAGTTTAAATCGCCATTTTGGTGAAAAACAAAAATGATTAAATTTTGATAAATCCTATTTGTATTATTTACATTTTGTGCAGTACGTTTGTTTAATTTTTTATTTGAAAATATCTAAAAACATTTTGAGTAAAAATGAGTAATTTAACCCCAGAACAAGCAGCTCAAATCGTGGCTTTAGTTGAAGATGGACGATCTCAGCAATATGTTGCTGAAGTCATGGGAATCAACCAATTCAGCGTTTCTGGAGTCTTAAGAAGGTTTAAAGAAACTGGAAGTTATAATAGAAGACCAGTTCCAGGACGTCCCAGATGTACTAATCCTGCAGATGACCGTTATTTAAGAATTCAGACTTTGCGAACTCGTCATGGTACAGCCAGGCAACTGCAAAATGTTCTCTCAGGAGTCCGTAATGTTAGAATATCTGTCAATGCGGTTAGAAACAAATTAAGGAATTTTGGAATCAGACCCAGAATGCCTGTTACTGCTCCATTGTTAACCAGATCACACCGTGTAGCACGTTTAAGGTTCGCAAGAGAACCCAATTGAACATGTTTAGGACTACCTGGACAGGAGCATAAGAACTCGTAATATCGCTCCAGACAACCTTGATAAGCTGGAAAATGTTTTAATAGATGAATGGGAAAATTTGGATTTGGATAACATATGTGACCTGATAAGAAGCCTTCCACGGAGAATGAGAGATGTTATTAGAGCCAGAGAGGGCAATACCAGATACTAAAATGTTAAATTTATCTTGCTCTTATTGTAATGCAGTCAATGTGGAAGAAGACTTGAATATCGTATTCTGGAACACAAAAATTGTATTAGGAAATACATATTGATTCGGAATATAAGAACTCACAGTTTAACTTTGCTAATCACATTTTATTAGAAAATCATTCGAGTGATACATTCGACATCAAACTTTTACATACATGTAACAAAGGCAATAGGTTGAATTTGTTAGAATCTTTGGAGATTAGATCTTCTTTGTTAAATACCTCAGTCATTTGTCTTAATGAACAAATACAACCCAATGATAACTACATTTTCTTAAATTTACCTTTTGATATTATTAAGTGACTTGTTTTGATGCTTTCTTCTTCTTTTTCTTGTTTGTCTGGATGTTGTTGTTAATCAGTCCTTTACTCGCAAATTAGTTCGGTTGTATACTTTGATTACTTCATGTTGTAGTACTCATAGAATTACTCTGTATATTCCAAAGATATTCTTTATGGTTTATTTCCTTTAATTCTTATTTGTTTCTTTTTCTTCTTTGGATGTTCGTACATTGTTTAGGTATAACAATGTTATAATCCCTTCATATTTTATGTCCTTCCTTTTCCCTATATTTCTATTTTAACTAATAACTTATTTTATATTATTTTACCCCGTAATTTTTTATATTTTATACAACCTAGGTACATATTCATATATTTTACTGATGTAACTTTTAATTTTGTACAAGTGTATTTACTTTTACATGATAGGTAAGCTTTTCTTTATTACTTTTATGCCTCACTCATTTTACTATGTTGTCCAACTTTATATTTATTATTGTTATAGTTCTTGTCCATACCTTACTGTATCTTTTTATTTTTAGCCTGATGATGGTGTAAGACCGAAACTAGTCGCGATTTTTATATTTTACCATTAAATTTGTTGTGGTTTGACTTAGTGTTTTATTGATATATTGATATTAAATTTATCGTTTAAATTTTTTATTATGTTACTTTGTATTTGATTTTTCTAGAATAATTTTTATTTTCATTATTTATGCCCATAACTTTTTGATTTTTAATTTTAATTAAATAAACTACTTTGAAATATAATTCCAAATTTATTTCCTATCATTTCCCAAAAAAGAGAATAATAAAAACTTTATTCCTAAATCAGTTAAGCGATACTTATGCAAGACGAGATATAAAATAAAAGGATGATTCATTAATTATTGGTACTAAAGCAAAATCCTTAAATGCTTACATTTTAAAGGTATACAGCTTGCTTCTACTACTACTGTTTTGGTATAGTTCTTTTTAAGATCTAAGAAACTGATTTGACTTAAAGGATTAAAATAAAACTTTTCCAATTTTTCTTTCAGGTCCGCCTTATACTGTATAAAATGATTCACAAGTCTAATAGAGTTTTCAGGTAATGATTTAGTATATCATCGCTTTCCAAATTCCCTCCATCCACATTTTTCTTTGTCTTCCTCGTCTTCTTCGATGTGGTGGTATCCTCTCCAGCATCTGCTTTGGTGGCGGAGACGATGTGTAGGAAGATTGTGGAGAAGATAGAGCGATGCAGATTGAAAGAAGCCGAAGATAAAACGGTAGGATTGCTAGTAAAGGGACGAAGCAGGACAAAGGAGGTTGGAGTAATGATGAAGGGTAAGAAAATTCATTCGTATGGAGGAATCGGTGAAATACCTAGGTATGTGGTTGGATAGCCAACTATCCTTCAAGTAACATATGGTGAAGGCTGCACAGAAGGCAAAAGCAATATGAAATGGCCGGTAGAATGGAAGAAAAGAGTTATTGGTAGGAAGATTGAGCAGAGTATGCTGTACGGAGCTGAAGTATGGGGTGAAAGACAGGGATCCATGCGAAGATAAAGCCACTACTGCAGGTGCAGGGTGGGATTCTGTTGAGGGTGAGAGTTCTTTATAATCGTTTTTGTATAAAGTTACTACATAATATTTTAGATGCATTTTACTGTTGATATTATGAACGGTTTCCTAATAAATTAAAAGTTTGCATAATTGTTTCAATAAAAAGAAAATTCAAGTTTTTTGTTACATTTGGTTGTGAGTATACCAGAACGTTTTTAATATGTATACATGAAAAATGAATATTTCTGTTTTTTCCGATCAACCAGCAGCACAATAATAAAAACTTTTAATACTAAGTTCTCGACAACATTTCCAATAAATCTGTCAAATCCGACAGCAGTACGGCATGCAAATGCGCCTGTATGATATTTGGATATTTTTGCATTTTCTCCTATTCTCTTACTGACGCTGTCTCGCTGCAGATGGACGGGCTGGATATGGGGCAAATAAACGACCTACCGGCTCCCACAAAAGGTCGCCAGACATACCCGATGACAGATACATGATATTGTTATGGAAATATTAATATAGAATGGAGAATAAAGGAAGCATAAATCCAATATAGGTATGACGTGTCTCAGCGATTCGTAACTGTTTGAAATATTTGAAGTGATTTCGGTTGTGAGACTCCCAGATTGGAATTTGGCGTCTTTGAATAATTGCGCCGGAATTTTATTGCCGACAATAAGAAAATAATACAGGGTGCTCAAGAGAAGTTAAAAAAATAATACAAATATATAAATAATCGTAATCTATTGCATGGTTAATGTGTGACAACTAACATATATGCTGTTTCAATTTAAATTATAACAATGCATTTTTAAATCGTATTAACCTCTCAATTTTGTTTGTAAGAATTAAAGGAAATAATATAAATTGCCGTTAAAAAAAGTGATTACCCACTAATTGGTAAAACGTTCTTGGTGATTTTTGCTATTTAAAAAATAAATGCCTTAGACACAGCAAAATAAAGCATTAGGCAATGCTGACAATACAGGGAGCATATTATAAGAGTCCCTTGATCATTTTTTTTATTCCTAGAAAAATTTTTTTATAATATATTCTAGTAAAGACGCTACTTCGGAGTTAAAAGATAAAGAATAATTATCATATCTATAAAGTTTGTTTTCCATTCCAAATTTGATCATCATGGAAGAATTTGTCATGTTTTTTTAGAAATATGCTAAATACAGTATAAACAGTGTGGAGACCACAGTGGAATAAAATTATTTGTATGGTTAGTTTAGAGGATTATAAAAAACGCTGGGACCCGTTAACTTTGAAATTCAAATGTGAGCTTTTTAAACATAAATTTAAATGTATAGGGTGATACACGCAAGTCTGACGTCGTCCATGATCTATATTTTTAATGAAACACCCTGCATATTTTTATGATTTTAAAAGCTCCTTAACAATACGATCTCAACGACTTATACCATGTAGGGTCTATTATAAATTGTACAGGGTGAAATTTTTAAATTATTTATAATTTTGTTCAAGGTAGTAAATACATACATACATACACGGTCTCCTATAAAAGTTGTTCTGAACTTTGTTTAAAGTTTGAGGTGAAATAGCTCGTATTTCTGTAGTTATCCATTGAGGTCTGCAATGCTAGTTGGCTGTGTTGCATATACTTTGTTGTTGAGATAACCCCACAGAAAAAATCCAAGGGCGTATGGTCCGGCAATCTGGCTGGCCACTCGATAGTACCTCTTCGTCCAATCTATTTATTGGAGAAAATTTCATTCAAGTAATTTCTTACAATTAAAGCATAATGGGATGTTCCTCCGTCCTGCTGGAACCAGATATTTTCCTCCGGTTGGTTTGGATCTATTGCATTGGGATATAAGTTAGCCAACTCCAAATAGGACCAATAATATGATCACCTATAATACCTGCCCAAACGTTCAACTTTTGAGGATACTGAGTATGTGTCTCACACATCCAATGAGGATTCTCCTCTGACCAATATCTACATTTAGTATGTTTACTTCTCCGCTCACATTATTTAGACGAGTAATTTGACGTGAACTAACCTAACCATGACACTTAACATAATATCCACTTTCAAATCATCTTCAACAAAGTGCGGTTTTCTCTTTAATGATTTGACATGTCCAAGTTCTCTGAATTGTGCATGAATTTTAGACACAGTACCTTGTGAAATATTAGGCAACTGAGGATACCTCTGATTAAATAAATTTGCCACTTCAACTTGATTTCTGCAATTATCGCCGGTGAGTCTCAGTTAAATATTTCATTATTTCTTCTCAAGATATTAGTTTTTAATTAAGAATTGACAATTATGATATTTAAATGTCAACACATCAACAACTGACAGACATTATTTACCTTGTGTTATAGGACTATTATATAAAGAAAATCTGCATCTTTTTAAATTTGGCAGGTACTTTATATTTAATAAAATTAATGATTCAAAATCAACAAAGCTGCCAATAGATTTGGATATTCGACGTGTAGATGTTTCATTCAGATTCAGCTTACGTACAAGACTTTTTTGCGGAGATTGGATGATATGGTTGACCACTCGCTCTTCATTAGCATTTGTACAGACGCCCTGAAAAGCCTTTACGTTGAAGTAATATCCTAGCAGTGTGATGAAATTTCTCAACAACCGCTAGTATCACAGCATTACTGGGAGACGTCTTATTAAAATGTTGTTGATTTCTTTACGCCACGTATTTTAAAGATTGGCCATTATTGCGTCAGACTCTGTATGAGCAGAAATGGTCTTCTACTAAAAAGACTTTTTCTTCGGTAGAAAAAATAGTAGTGCAAAAATTTTAACTGCAATTTAATGTCAAGTTGACCACTAATGACAAGTATATCGTACCCATCTAAATATTTTCACTCCCTTTTTTCTTAATTTAAATCTTGAACATTCCTTTAAAAAAATTCATCCATTGGCATGAACTCAACTTTATCAACCACAAACCTATCAGCTAGCTTCGTTTTTCTTTCCTCTGCTGACAATTATTATTTCACAAATTATAAGTTCAACTTATTGTTCATTTAATTAAAAACAAATACAATTTTATACGACAGAAATCGATGCAATGAGGATTATTTTTAAAAACATGAGGATGATTATTAGAGGTGATAATCAAAAATTAAGGAAGGTTTTAAATATCGTTAAATACAGTTTAAGAAAGAGTACAATGAAACAATGAGACGTCTACGTATTTTTGCCTCCCGCCATCTTTATAGAGAACTAAAAGAAAGAAAAATATTAAGCGAATCTCTTGATTTAAGAAACAATTCTGCTGGTGTTAATTTCCTGTGTCTGGTGTATCGCTAGATCTTCATAAATTTATAGGAGTACTAGATTTATACTATCAATGGGTGTTGAAATTAAAAGAAAAACGAATGGAATCATTTATTTTATTCTATACATAGATACAATCATTTTTATATTTAGTATAGAAAATTGACATATTGTTAAATAAACATCTATTTTATTTGTATATTGAATAAGTTTTTTATATGAAGGTAGGTACTGGGAAATGTAAAATCGTCTTAAATTTTAAAAGTGATACACATGAATGGTGATCATCTTGTTCACACTGATATGCGCCAAAACAAAGGACACTGAAATCAGGAAGCTTGTGAAATATATCCGCGTCATATGAACCAAGTGACAATAGGTGCTATGTTATTTTTAAACATTGTTTATTCAAAACAAAATGTCAATAAGATTCGAAATGGTGCTTAAAACGCAAGAAAAAATATTTATTATTGAGTATTATTTCCCCTCATGCGGGAATGGACGAAGAAATGGACCTAGTTTGATGGCTACCAATCATTATCGGGAAGAGTCGTGGCAAAATTTCGACAAACAGGAAGCGTTCTAACTCAACACAAAAGCTGTACTGATCGTCCAGTTACCGTGACAACAAATACAAATCAAGGAAGGCTATTTTAACAGGTGTTAGAATCACCAAAAAGAAGTCTCCGCAGAACATCTCTAAAAATGAATTTGAGTGAAAGGATGTTTAAGAAGATTGGTGGTTTTTTTCTATAAAATACAGATTGATCAACAACAAGACAAGACAAGAAATCAACAGTTGTTTATTGGGCTTCAGTGTTGGCAATGTTGTGTTGGTTCTTGCTCTCAATAATTTTATTCTACAGCAATTACAGTATCTTCAACTTTATTGTTTATTTTACCAAACTGACAATTTTGTCAAAACCTCTTATTGATAAGTTAAAAAATTCAAACAATTTTGCAATATAGTCAAGATTTACTCTATATATATTGTAAATGAATATTGTGATTTAATGATTATAGTTTAACTGATTGATATGTATTTATAAATTTAATTAATTATTTGATATTATTTAAATGTTCTAATAGTAGCAAGATCTTGTTTTTCTCAGGGGTGTTTTGTTCTGCAAGCTTTTAGTTGGATAATTAGGTGTATATGAAAGAAAAATTGATTAAATGTGATTACAAATTTATTTTAAAAGAGTTAAGTTAAAACAGTAATATATTGAATGTTTAATAATGAAACTAATTAGTAGAAAAAAGAAAGAAGAAAGGCCTTTTATTAAATAGAAAAGAACTTACTTGATGTTGAAATTGTGCTAAATTAATTATTGTTATTTATGTAATGGTAAATAAATAAAAAAACATCGTGGTCGTGTTGTTAGACGTTTGGTTTCTTGTGTAATGTTTTTTGTTTGTTCCTCCAAATGGATATAGTTCTGTGTTTGTTGGATTATAGTTCTTTTAATGTTATTATAAATAGTAAGTACTTAATATCCTCCTGTTTTATACACCGAAAATGTTTTAATGATACTTTTGATTACTTTGGTAATAATTTTTAATTTACGTTCTTAATGTCACTATTTAACAATTAATTTTGTTATACTTTTAAAAACTGTTTGTTCACTGACTGTTTACTTTTACCGATCTTCTATGGCCGACTTCCAATAATATACTTCCCCTAACGACCTCTGCTCAAGTCCTTTTATAGGTTTCAAACTTCGTGAATGTCTAATAAATTATCCATTTTCTAAGAACACTATATGCATTTCTCTCTTTCCTATATATGACTAGACATACTTACTTCGTCTACTGTCGATCTTTCTAGATCACAATATAGTAAACATATGTCTTCTTATTATATACTTAATTTCGCGATGTTTCTGGTAGGTTTAAATAACATATTTATGTACAAAATATAATATTGGTACATTACATATTAAAAATTATTTCTAAGTTAAAATTTACTTACAAATACACAAAATATATTGTAATAAATTACAATAAAAAAAATATATTTTGTTTGTATCAATATTATTTAAATTGATGTTGTTATCAAATTATTGTCTTTATATTTTTAAATTCTTAATTTTTGTACAATTTTGTGGGGCTATAATTTATATTTATTTATTTTTCAATTTTATTCCGTATTTATTAATCTCAAACACCTCAAATCTCTTTATTTTGTTACCATTATATTAAAAAAAATTATTCTCTAACTCTAAATATTAAATTATTATAGTTTAAGATTTGATTTACTTAAATCAATTTTCAAAACATTTAAAAGACTCTTATCAGCAGAAGTCGGTTCAAAAATAAACAAAATCCAACGATGAAACTATTTATTTTATTTATTTATTCTAAAATTTAGTATACCTCAATCCTACTGAATGATGCGACTATGGTTTTTCTTATGCGCATTTACCCACGCACAAGGAAACACGTGATATGTTACTGTTATTTCAAAAAGTAGTCTAAGAGGTAGGAGACGGTGCGTGCATCATTGTTAACAAAATGTGTAAGCAGTTTGTTTATTCAAAAGCAGAATTATATCAGAATGGTGTTGAAAAGATATTGAAAACTATTTTACAAACTTTATAGGTTTTTGGAAAGTGAATTTAATAAGTGATATCAAAAGTACATACCGTATTTCACTTGCCGCTTGTGTATGGTGCTGAATTTCTCCATTTACGGCTTCTTACAGGATATTCTAAACACGTGGAACCATCAAGGAGTGGATATTTGGATTTTGAGTACTTCTAGTGGATAATTATCTCGTTCTCACCATGTTATAAAAGTATTAGAAAATTTTATTGCTTCTCCAGACGTCCAATGTTTTAGATTTCAAGGTTAGTAGAATAAATTTTTATTTTATTTCATGTATATAGTTTTTATTATTATAAAAATCCCATTTCCAATTATTATTATTAGTTTATAAATTTGTTTTAAACTAGTACATGAGTTATTATGCGGCCATCTTTATTTTCAACAATAGTCAGCCATTGATTTTTGGTAATTTTCAAAATATACTGGCGTGGAGTGGCCTTTTTATCAAATTACAATGCTCCCGAATTTTCTTTCTCAAGGGTTTATATACCCTCGGTCAAATTTTCATTATGGCTGCCTTTTTGAGCGTGTTTTGTTTTTTTATAACCTCTCTTACATCGAGTTTTTGAAAAATTGATTTTTTAATTATACATTTTCTGACCTTAAAATTGTTTCAAATCAAATCTGGGTAATTTATTTCATTATAAATTAACATTTTTAAAATTTTAAAATCAATCTTTCTTTATTAAAACAGCTGATTTTGAGGAGTGAACCATGTCAGCCATTTTGACAATTTTTAATATAAAATTTAACAATTGTGAGCTAATATCTCTTTTTGACCAATAATTTTAACAAAAACTGAAATTTTACATATTCAATTATGATCAGATAACTTTTATTTTCATTGACACCGTTTATATTAGTTATTATTTGCTTTTAAAATTTGCTATGTCATGGCGATTCAAATACAAAATTTGTCAAATACAAGAGTTAATAATATCCAAAATCATCAAAGAACAACTTAAAATTAATTACCTTACAACAAAATACAATTACAACAAATAGAAACATCAATTAAACATCTAATACTAAGTTTAGGTCTTTCTCATACAAGCACCTTTTTTAAAGTTTATAGTCAACGTTTTTAATCACCACTTCACTATTTACAGTGTTTTTCATTGAATTTATCATTCATAATGTCCTTGGCTAAGCTTTAATTAAACGGTCTTAGCTTGTAATCAAACACATCACTTTCTTACAATTTTGTTTTTACATGTAATATCTTTCAATATCTTTATTTTTAGATTCTGACTTAAGTATTTTATTTTATCAAAAACTGAGATGTACCAGAAAATAGGAAGTACTGGACTTGTACTGTTATCCGATACATCAAACTACAGGATTCATCACTTGATGCTTAATTAAATTGGAAAATGTTATCTGGGGTAAGTAAAATCTATTTATCATATTACAATCATTGTCTATGATTCATTTATTTTGCTCTTATATCTAAAATTAACTTGTTGAGCTTTAAATTTCTGTACCTTGTATTTCTAACTGATTACAGTTGAATAATCCCTATTTTATATGATAAATTAAATAACCTAAACCTACTCATTCTTATTTTATATCTACTTATAAGAAATTATTGAACTGATTATTTTTAACATTGATTATAAATTATTTGGATTTTAATCTGCTAATAATCTTTAATACTTTAATACTACTTTAATCTTACTAATATTTTATTCTTATGATTCATTATTAACATATTCTAATGCTTCTTTAATTTTTATTTTTAGCTTAAACAAAATAGTATCTTGGACTTTGATTCTTGGATCGACTACTGGTGTTGGTGCTCATCCTCATGAATCCTTTTTATCAAGATATTTTATGTTCTTGTGTGAATTAAGAATGACTGGATTGGCTTAAATAAAGAAATTTTTGGTGTATTGATTATTTATTGAAAAGATTTGAAAATAACATCCCTGTTGAATAGTTTATTTCAATTCAGGTTATATTTTGGGTAAGTTATATTTATTATTATTTTAAAACATTACAAATTTCAATTTAATTTTAACAAATTATTACTCTGTAATAATTTTTAAAATTTAATTCCATTTTATTTCCTCTAAATCTATTACTCTTCAAATTCTACTTTGTTATCTTTTAATTTAAACATATACCTCAATTGTATCTTATAAACAATCTTCATTAATATTTAACATAAATTCTAATTCATAGAGTTGTATATAACCACTAACTATTCATTGATAACTCATACTTTATTCCTAATTTTAAAATACAATATAATATTTACTTATTCTAGTATCTACATCTTAAACTATCTTATATTCTAAATTTAGCTAGATTTTTAAAATGTTGTATCATTGATGGTATGCGTATAAGTTTTTAACGTTTACCTTTCCCCTTAGTAAATTGTTATGTGGATTTCTTAAAATATAACTGTTTTCGAAAGCTTTTTCGATTATAAACGGTCCTATAAACGGTAATTTTAATTTTGCACACTCATTATTTCTTTTATTAGCTACCTGTAGTGACCTTTCAATTACCCAATCCCCTTCTTTGAATACCGTTGGTTTCTTTAAATTTTTGTATCTCCTTTTTATATACCTGTCTGCATTTCTTTTTAATTTAATGTTAACCTTCTCAATTAAACTATTGTATTGTTCTTTGTTTTCTATGATCCATGGTCTGTCTGGTTCAATATTTTTCATTAACTTTATGGGTGTTTCTTGTGTTGCTGTACTTGGTGTATTATTTATAAAGTATTCTATGTCTTTAATATTATTTTCCCAATTTCTATGTTCATTATGTGTTAAGATTCTAAGATATTTTATTATTTCTTTTATGTACCTCTCTGTAGGATTAGATGCAGGGTGTCTAATACTTGTGAATGTTAGATTAATATTATTTTTATTCATAAAATTTTTAAACCTTTTATTATTAAAATAAGTAGCGTTATCTAAAATACACCTTTTTGGTTTGCCTACTTCTTCAAAATACTTTAACATTATTTCACAGATTACTTTAGTGTTCGTTTTACTAGTGGGTTTAATATAAATAAATTTTGAAAAATTGTCTACAATAACTAAAATGTTTTTATTTCCCTGATAGCTTTTAATTAAGTTTGACATGAAATCTATTGATATAACTTCTAATGGTTTTTCTGAATTTATTGTTTTTGGTATATTCTCATTGTGAAAATTCTTTTCTTTGCTTAATTGACATATTCCGCAGAATTTGATCACTTCTTTAACTATTGCTAGATCTTTCTTGCAAATATAGTTTTCCCTCCATATCAGCCATGTTTTCCTAACTCCACAATGTCCATATGATTGATGAATCTCAGTTATTATTTGTTTTGCTAACTCCTTTGTAATGATGTATAATTCATTTTCTTGTAATCTCTTGTAGTAAATACCATCCTTTTCCAATGCCCTTTGTTTTTCTTTGTCTGACAAACTAATTTGATTCTTCTTTATTTCCTCTAATGAAAATATACCTTCTTGTTGTTTTAAAAAATTTAAACCTACTTTAATTAAATTTTTACTTCTTTTATCTTCCCCATCCATTCTACTTAAATAATCTGCCACTATATTTGACTTCCCAGTTACATATTTAATTTCAAAAGAGTATTCCTGTAATAATAATGCCCATCTATGAATTCTATTGTTGCCAAATTTATTGTTTAAAATTGAAGTTAATGATTGATTATCAGTTTCTATTGTAAATTTATTCCCTAATAAGTAAAATCTAAATTTAGTAACGCAAAAAATGATACTCCCTAGTTCTAACTCACTCACACTATAATTTTTCTCATGTTTTTTGGTAGTTCTTGAAATGAACCCAATAGGTACCTCTATATCTCCCTGTCTTTGTATTAAAACCCCAGCATATCTATTTATTGAAGCGTCTGTTTTCAATATGAATGGCAAATTGTAATCTGGATAGTAGACTTTTAATTTATTTTCAAAAACATTTTTAATTTTATTAAAAGCATTTTCCTTTTCTTCATCCCATTTCCATGATACCCCTTTCTTTAACAAATTTATCAACGGTAACTCTAACTCACTAATATTAGGTACTAATCTTTTGAAATAATTTATTGTCCCAAGAAACCCTCTTAATGTTTTTAAATTGTTTGGCGATTTGAATTCTCTAATTAATTTTATTCTGTCTGGATCCATTTCTATACCCTTGTCATCTATTTTATATCCCAAATAAATTATGCTTGTTTTAAAAAATTGACATTTGTCCCTATTTAATTTTAAACCTGCTTCATCTAGACTTTTTAATGCAATTTGTAAATGTCTAATGTGTTCTTGTTCATTATTAGAAAAAATTAAAATATCATCAATATAGTGCAAAATGAACTTTTCATGTTTATTTAAAATTTGATGTAATGCTCTTACTAATGCAGAACATGCTCCTTGTATCCCGAATGGTACAACACAAAACCGATATATTACCCCATCTACTGAAAAACCTGTAAAATCTCTCGAATCTTTATGTAATGGTATTAACCAAAAACTATGAACCAAATCTAATTTTGAAAATATTTTAGCATTTGTTATCCTACCTAAAATTGCATCTATAGACATTGGTGCTTCATATTCAGGTACGGTATATTTGTTAATTGTTCTGGCGTCTAAACATATTCTGATGTCTCCATTCTTCTTTTGTACGACTACTAGCGGATTGATGTACGGTGTATTGCTTCTTTCAATTATTCCATCTTCTTCCAATATTTCCAATTCTCTCTTCACTCTGTCTTTTAACTTGTATGGTATAGGATATGTCTTCACTTTAAAATTCTCAATATTTTTCACCTCCATCTTATGTTCATACTTGCAAGCTACTCTTGGCTCCTTGGACATAAGTTTTCTATACTTCAATAACAATTCTTTTACTGTATTGTAATATTTTCCATCACAATCTAAACCTTCATCTTCTAATACATCTTCTTCATCTCTTCTACCTACTTCATATCCATTATTTTCTTCTTTATCATTTTCATAATCACTTTTAATACAATTAATATTCTTCTTATTATCTTCTACCTCTTCTACCATATTCATTGATATCCATATACCATCTAACCTTATTTTCTTTTCTTCATAATTGATTATAGTTTCTAATTTTTCTAGTATATCATTCCCTATTATTACATCACAATCTAAATTAGGTACAGCTAGTAATTGACAATTTACAATGATTTTATTTAAATTTATTTTAATGTCATAGATTTTATTTACTTCACACAACTTTTTGTTGTTAATACCAGTTAATATTACCTTTTGAATTTTCATTTCTTTTTCTTTTATATTATTTAATTTTGATATTAATTTTAAATCTATTAAAGAGGTTTCGCTTCCTGTATCAATTAAAATTTGAACTGTTTTGTCATTAATTTTACCCTGAATATATAATAACCCTTTATAATGTAATTGATCTAATTTTTCATTTAAGTTAATGAATTCACTGGGGTGGCATAACGCAAAACTTTGATATAGAAAGCAACATTTTAAAAATCCTGCTGATTAGTAACACTTTCTCTACCAGTGTTCCTTACTCGTTCTACTATGATTTCTTGTCCAACCTGACTCCTTGGCTCTCTGTCCAAGCTTCTTCTTCTTCCATTATTCCCATCGTTATGTCTATCATTACTTCTTTCCAGACTTCTTGTCCTATTTTCTTCATTCCTTTCTCTTCTTGTATGATTTACCCTTCTCTGGAATCCATTATTGTTATGAAATTGATTGTTATTATTACTTCTATTGTTATTGTTCCCAGTCCTATTTTGATTATTGTTCATATTGTTATTATAGTTATTATATCTTTCCTGTGTATTCCTTGTATTATTGTTATTGTTATAATTATTGTTATTGTAATTATTATTGTTATTGTTTCTCCAGTTATTATTATTATTTATATTTGAATTATAATTATAATTACGTCCCCAATTACCTTCATTTATATTATTTGTTCTGTTCCTATTGTTGTTAAAATTTTCATTATTTGTTCTTTGTTGTCTATTGTAGTTTCCCTGTTGTCTTGTGGCGTTTTCGGCTCTCTCTCCTCTTTTTCTTTCTAATCTTTGTAAATATTGACACAAATTGTCCATTGTTTTTATGTTTTGTATTGCAATCGTTTCTGTTATTTGTTCTTTAAAATGTCTGGCCAAATATAACACAATATCTTCTTCAGATAATTTTGGACTTAAGTGCATGACCAAGGAATATAACTGCAAAGCATATGTATTCGGAGAATTTCCCCTGTTGTCGTCATATTTTCCAAAGTACAACCTTTCTCTAATCCGTGATTGTGCATTATTTCCCCAAAAATACTCTAGGAATTTGGACTCGAACTGCTCCATTGTATTTATCTCTTCCTCTTTGCTTATGAACCATATCAATGCATGTTTCTCCATATGCTCACGAATAATTTCCCTTAAAATTTCCGGTTCTTGTTCCCATCTTATTTTATTTTTAATCATCTTCATAAAAACCACTGGATGTATCTTTTTATAATCTCCATCGAACTTCATGTTGTTATTATTTCCACAATTGATTATCCTTGTTTCTCCAGACATTTTCATCATCTCTCTTTTTATGTTTGAAACCTTTTCTTCCTGTTCTCTCTTCATTTTATTTAAATTATGTTCCATTTCTATTAATTTTTGTTTATATTCTTTATTTTCCATTTGTTCTACTTCTTCTTGTATATTTTTGATTTCCAATTTAAGTTCTTTCTTAGTTTTCTTGTTTTCTTCTTCTGCAATTTTGAAGTTCAATTTTATCTCCTTACTTAAGTCTTCCTGCATTCCTTGTATATTTTTATTTATTTTCATCACTTCTCGGTCGATCTTCTTGTTATATTCTTTTACCTCTTCTTTCAAAACTTGTCCATTTTTCTTAATTTCATTTATTTGTTTTAAATTAGTTTCTTCTACCTCCATAATTCTTCCAATCATTTCATTTCTAATTTCTCCTTTTGTATCCTCAATTTTTTTTTCAGCCTCTTTTAATTCTTGTCGAATTCTTTTAATTTCATTTAAACTTTCTTTTCTTCCTTCGTCTATCTTCTTTTCCATATTATTTAGTTCCCTCTTCATTTCCTTTTTGATTTCTTCTTTATTTTCATTTAAATTTTTGTCCAATTTCTCTAATTTTTCATTCATTTCTTCTTTGGATGTATCTAATTTCTTGTTATTTTCTTCTAGTTTCTTTTCCAAATTTTTATTCATTTCTATTAACATTCTCATTATTTCACTCTGTTCTTCTTTTCTTTCTACTCTTCTCGTTTGCTGTATTTGTTGTTGTTCTGGTCCTTCTTCACTTCTTTCTTCCTGTACTCCATGATCTCCAGATCCTTGGCTTCTTTCTTCATCTACCTGGGTCCCTACTTCTTCTCCTGCCTTCTCTCCCACTTGTTTACCATCTCTCAATGTCATTTTATCCATTTTAAACAGTTTTATTATGTTTTATCAAATATTAAATATAAAATCTTATTCTAAATAGTTTTAATAGTCAATTAATTACTTTAATCAGTCATATTTTTATCAGAGCCATTTAATTTATTATAACCAACATTTTTTTTTTATTAAAGCCCATAGTTTTTTAATTATAGCCAATAGTTTTTTAATTATAGCCAATAGTTTTTTATTATAGCCAATAATTTTTTATTAAAGCCCCACGTTGGGCGCCATTTTTGTAATAAATTACAATTAAAAAAAAATATTTTGTTTGTATCAATATTATTTAAATTGATGTTGTTATCAAATTATTGTCTTTATATTTTTAAATTCTTAATTTTTGTACAATTTTGTGGGGCTATAATTTATATTTATTTATTTTTCAATTTTATTCCGTATTTATTAATCTCAAACACCTCAAATCTCTTTATTTTGTTACCATTATATTAAAAAAAATTATTCTCTAACTCTAAATATTAAATTATTATAGTTTAAGATTTGATTTACTTAAATCAATTTTCAAAACATTTAAAAGACTCTTATCAGCAGAAGTCGGTTCAAAAAATAAACAAAATCCAACGATGAAACTATTTATTTTATTTATTTATTCTAAAATTTAATATACCTCAATCCTACTGAATGATGCGACTATGGTTTTTCTTATGCGCATTTACCCACGCACAAGGAAACACGTGATATGTTACTGTTATTTCAAAAAGTAGTCTAAGAGGTAGGAGACGGTGCGTGCATCATTGTTAACAAAATGTGTAAGCAGTTTGTTTATTCAAAAGCAGAATTATATCAGAATGGTGTTGAAAAGATATTGAAAACTATTTTACAAACTTTATAGGTTTTTGGAAAGTGAATTTAATAAGTGATATCAAAAGTACATACCGTATTTCACTTGCCGCTTGTGTATGGTGCTGAATTTCTCCATTTACGGCTTCTTACAGGATATTCTAAACACGTGGAACCATCAAGGAGTGGATATTTGGATTTTGAGTACTTCTAGTGGATAATTATCTCGTTCTCACCATGTTATAAAAGTATTAGAAAATTTTATTGCTTCTCCAGACGTCCAATGTTTTAGATTTCAAGGTTAGTAGAATAAATTTTTATTTTATTTCATGTATATAGTTTTTATTATTATAAAAATCCCATTTCCAATTATTATTATTAGTTTATAAATTTGTTTTAAACTAGTACATGAGTTATTATGCGGCCATCTTTATTTTCAACAATAGTCAGCCATTGATTTTTGGTAATTTTCAAAATATACTGGCGTGGAGTGGCCTTTTTATCAAATTACAATGCTCCCGAATTTTCTTTCTCAAGGGTTTATATACCCTCGGTCAAATTTTCATTATGGCTGCCTTTTTGAGCGTGTTTTGTTTTTTTATAACCTCTCTTACATCGAGTTTTTGAAAAATTGATTTTTTAATTATACATTTTCTGACCTTAAAATTGTTTCAAATCAAATCTGGGTAATTTATTTCATTATAAATTAACATTTTTAAAATTTTAAAATCAATCTTTCTTTATTAAAACAGCTGATTTTGAGGAGTGAACCATGTCAGCCATTTTGACAATTTTTAATATAAAATTTAACAATTGTGAGCTAATATCTCTTTTTGACCAATAATTTTAACAAAAACTGAAATTTTACATATTCAATTATGATCAGATAACTTTTATTTTCATTGACACCGTTTATATTAGTTATTATTTGCTTTTAAAATTTGCTATGTCATGGCGATTCAAATACAAAATTTGTCAAATACAAGAGTTAATAATATCCAAAATCATCAAAGAACAACTTAAAATTAATTACCTTACAACAAAATACAATTACAACAAATAGAAACATCAATTAAACATCTAATACTAAGTTTAGGTCTTTCTCATACAAGCACCTTTTTTAAAGTTTATAGTCAACGTTTTTAATCACCACTTCACTATTTACAGTGTTTTTCATTGAATTTATCATTCATAATGTCCTTGGCTAAGCTTTAATTAAACGGTCTTAGCTTGTAATCAAACACATCACTTTCTTACAATTTTGTTTTTACATGTAATATCTTTCAATATCTTTATTTTTAGATTCTGACTTAAGTATTTTATTTTATCAAAAACTGAGATGTACCAGAAAATAGGAAGTACTGGACTTGTACTGTTATCCGATACATCAAACTACAGGATTCATCACTTGATGCTTAATTAAATTGGAAAATGTTATCTGGGGTAAGTAAAATCTATTTATCATATTACAATCATTGTCTATGATTCATTTATTTTGCTCTTATATCTAAAATTAACTTGTTGAGCTTTAAATTTCTGTACCTTGTATTTCTAACTGATTACAGTTGAATAATCCCTATTTTATATGATAAATTAAATAACCTAAACCTACTCATTCTTATTTTATATCTACTTATAAGAAATTATTGAACTGATTATTTTTAACATTGATTATAAATTATTTGGATTTTAATCTGCTAATAATCTTTAATACTTTAATACTACTTTAATCTTACTAATATTTTATTCTTATGATTCATTATTAACATATTCTAATGCTTCTTTAATTTTTATTTTTAGCTTAAACAAAATAGTATCTTGGACTTTGATTCTTGGATCGACTACTGGTGTTGGTGCTCATCCTCATGAATCCTTTTTATCAAGATATTTTATGTTCTTGTGTGAATTAAGAATGACTGGATTGGCTTAAATAAAGAAATTTTTGGTGTATTGATTATTTATTGAAAAGATTTGAAAATAACATCCCTGTTGAATAGTTTATTTCAATTCAGGTTATATTTTGGGTAAGTTATATTTATTATTATTTTAAAACATTACAATATATTAAAAGTTATTTGATTAAGGTAATATTTAACAACTACTGTTGATATTATACTCATTATACTATGATTGAATATTTAAATGTTACAATATCTGGTATGTGAAAAGAAAGACCCAATTAAAACTAATGGCCGAAAAAAAATGCAGAAAGCTGGACATTTAGCTATCTGGGTATAACGTTTTATAAAAAATATTGCCAAGAATCTTCTTTGAATCGTACAGAAACGTTTTTAAGATTAGCAGGTTGTACCTAAACTGTAGTATCCAAAAAAGATTCAATATCTCCGGAAATTTGTTATTTAATGATGATGAAGGTTTATGCTGAAATTTCTGTGAAATATTATCTAATATTAAAGTTTATTTTTTATTTATTTTTGTCTATGTTTATTTTATCTATGGTTGTTAAGATAAAACTAAGTATTGAGAGTTTTTAATACTTACTAAGGCGAGGGATATTAATAATTTTTAATACACTTTGATCTGTGTCAGTTGATCGGGAAGCGGATTTAAACATTTTTCTTGTATTTAAATTCTACGCCCAGTTTTATTTATTTTATTTTTATAGAATTAATATTTGTATAATTAATTTTTTATTATTTATAACTGCATTAAACTTGGTATTATACGGTAGGTTAATATTTCTCACACATTTCAAGCATATATTTTATTTAAATTGATTGTACTAACCCTTACTTTTTGGAAGTCCATCTAATTAAGAATAATGAAAAACTCTTCGTTTTACCAAAACTTCCAATATTTATTTAAAAAATTGCTTTCTTAACTTTAATGACAGCCGTTTCGCTAGACTTAGCAGAGTTTTTCATTATTCTTAATCATATATTATATATTTCCTATACAATTAGGTACATTTTATAATATTTAAAGATAATGTAAAATAAAAATTATAATTTTTTTTTAGTCTGGCAACATGACAAAATTAGTGGATGATAATATATTACCTAATATTTTGACATATCTAAGAAACTATATAGGTACCTAGTGAAATTATGAAAACTTAATTGCATTTAAAAATGATGTAATTATAAAAAAATAATCTATTTGGAAACCATTTTATGCTGCTAAATAGAATTAATTCTCGTAAGCGTTAGGTTATGTTTATTTTGGGTTGAAATGTTTAGCAATTTTTATTATTTCTATGTGTTTCCTCAAAAAAACTTGAATTTCGTAATTATTAAAATTATCTGAATATTTTATAAAAATCAGAGACACCGGATTCTACATTTTATCCTTTGTGTGTACACACCTGCTTTCTGCTTATTATGAAGTATAATAATGACGAAAGCTGATGATAATATATTAAATTTTTGAATATTTGTAAGTGAAAACTGTTCAAACGTTTTGAGATTATCTCCGTCGAAATCCTATTCGTTTATCCAATCTCCATCATCTAAAAAAATCATCGATGATTTATGAATCGTTTAAAGGCAAGGCGAATCATCTGAATGAGTGAATTTAACCCCTCTCCAACACAGGTAAACTTAGAGGCGGTGCTTCGTGTGCCGCCCGAGATAGTCATTTAGTCAAATGCCGAACGCTGAGTTGTACGATCGCTCGGCACACTCACCGTCGACATTCAATTGTCACAACATCGCCCCCGGCCACCTGGACAGGACAAAATTTGAAAAGTGCCAGTGGTCCCTTATCATTCAGTGTTATCATTCGCAAAAATTCCTGTACGCGAGCGCCACCCGAACTGATCCGAAGGTCTACGAGGGTGCGGTGGACGCGCCGCCCTTATCTGAGCCCCCTCCACGCAGATCGGCGCTTGTTAGACAGCACCGCGACGCCGATCTGATCGTATGCTACCTGCACCAATCATAACTGATAACATGATGTGCGGAGAGTTAAAGTGATTTTTTTTTGTGGACAGTGACTTGTGTTGTGATAAAATGTCTAGAAGAAAACAGGCTCGACCGATTCGTCTTCTCGAGGATGAAGATCCTACGGCTCCCACGGCCGTTTTTCCATCTGCACCAAATAATAACGGTAAGCTTTTTGACTTACCACTTTCCCAAAAATCAACACGAAAATAAATAAATATGTGTAGAAATAAATAAATAATATATTTGTGCCAAGTTTAAAATTCATGATAGCAAACAATCCGGTGAATAAATAAATTGATCCTTGTTTGTCAAACATTTAAACAATAAATATTAAGCATGTAAACTTTCCACTTTGTAATGTTTCTTTGGACACTTTTAATTATATTTTATACTAGCAGATTTTTATCAACTAATGTCCAAACTAATATATTTCTTACTTTTGAATCCAGATCGGGATCCAGATAAACCAGGAAAATCAGATTTGCTTAGCAACATTATTAAACATTTAAACTTTCTACTTAGTAATGTTTCTTTGGACACTTAATTTAATTTTTTACTAGCAGATTTTTATCAACTAATGTCGAGACTAATATAAATAAACCAGGAAAATCAAATTGGCTATGCAACAACATTAAAATTTAAACTTTTCACTTAGAGATGGTTCTTTGAACACTTTTAATTTTATTTTTTACTGGCTGATTTTTGATATTTTTATCAACTAAAATATACTTATGAATATAGATAAATCAGATTTGTTTAAAATTATTAATTGTTTCTATATGGCACTTTAATTCAATAAAACATAAATTTATTGGCAAAATAACTTGTTTTAAATTTATATTACTTAAACCATTTAAACATTAATAAATATCAAAATAAAAATGTTTCTCGGTTTCTCCACTATAATTGTTTAGCTGGATAAAATATGTTCAGATAAAAAATAAACATAATTTTTTATGCAAAACTTTGATAAAAATAATAAAGTAGTAAAGTGATAGTAAAGTGAGTTTCAGTAAGTTGTTCTTCAATTGTTATGAACAAAATTTATTGGACAGCTATTTCAAAAACAGCAAATAAAAGAAAATGACTATAATTAATAAATAGAAGGTACATTCAATTTGTTTATAAACAACACGCTTTATTTTATAAGAACAGTTTTTCTTCAGTAAATTTAAAATAAAATACCATTTTACTATTTAGCATCTTAAAAATATTTTGGCCTGTCAGAATAATCAAAGCTTTTGAACTTGTATGACAAATGGTGGGTAGATATATAAAATATATACCTACACCTATCTCAACTAATAAAACTTTTGAGAGATTAAAATCTAAATCCACAGTCAGTTAGTTCAACAGAACTAATTTATTTTAACCGTACAGGTATTATCTTCCATTTTATTAATTATTATTTTAAGTTTATTTAAAAAAATATTAAATTCAAGCTTGATGCAATAATTGGTAAATTCATTTTTTCTAATGCCCTTGTTGCTTTGTTGAAGATTCTACATAGACTCATTCTAATTTCATATAGGTAATTACATTTAGATATAATTTACATTAAGCTATATTTTTTTGAATGTAATGGGTATAAATATTTAAAATTATTTCTAAATTTAATGCATAAAATTCTTTTACACCTACATTAGGTACCTGTGTATCTCGCTGTGTATACAAGTAAAAAAATCTAACAGCAATTTTTTTATTACCTTTATCAATAATATATTTTTTTAATTATTGACATAATTTCTTAAACAATATGATGCAATTGCTAAAACTTTGAGTTTAAAAATTGATTTAAAATAATTTTAAATTTATCATGTATAAAATGCTATTCGTTTTTTTAAAATCATCCATAAAACAGCAAGCTCAAAACTTGACTTAAACTTGTACTCTTTGGTTAAGATTTAGTGATTATATTTGACAAATGAGTACCTAGTGCGTGATGTTTTCAATGTATCTAGTTGTTTTAATATTTGTTACAAATTTAAATATTGTTCGGAAATTCAAATATGCTATCTCTTGGTCTATATGGCAGGATTTCTCCGATAACAAAATTGTGCTCACGAGTTCTCAACGATTTATCAAAAAACGAGATTTAATATAATACGCTGTCCTTTTCATTTTCGATCAAAGATAACATTCAACTAACTAAATTTAATATTTAATCAGGCACCTGGTGGAAGTTTTTTTTTCATTTTTCAAAGGATATTGTCATTTTAAGAGGCATTATGGTGTATATAATTAAATAAATGTTTACACTAGATATCATCTTACCGAAACCTTCTTTTGAAACAACAGATGTTCAGATTTGGTGAACGTACTATCTAATATTCATCACAGTGTGGCCTAATGAAATGGTTAAAAAACTTTAGTAGGTACTTTTTTGCTAATAAAAATATCGGTTAATGTAAAAATCTTTATTAACTTTAAAAAATATGTAAATATTTTATATAAATCAGCAAATTTTGAAATACTAGGTATGGCAAATGTTGAAAAATTCTTAATAGCTAGGTATTGTTTATTTGTATTGTTTATTCGTATTAAACTTTCTTTTATTTACACATATTTATTACCATAAGTAACGTCTAGTCAGTAATGTTTTTAGGACAAATTGACCTATTATAGATGATAATTATAATATTTGTTAGTACAATACAGCAAAATTATACAAGAATATCTATTTATTTACACATATTTAAATTTAAGGAATGCAATTTTATATAAGAATAAAAGTAATTTTGAAAAAAGCTAAATCAAATATGAATCTAAAAATTACTAATTAAAGATAATAATTGCCACCAGAAATATACGTACCTATAGGTACCTAACAAATTTTCATAATAATAATCTTTGAATCAACTGCAAAGGGTTCATTGTACCTAGTAGAAAAATGTTACATTTGTAAAGTTGGCCATTAAAAAAATTCAATTCAATTTGCTAATTAAAGCTTTTTATTTCCTTCTTTCAATATATAATATAGTCTGTTAAGATCCAGCCCTTTAGGTATATTGGTAGTACCTACTTGTAACAGAATTCTTCCAATAAAAGTTTTCATAGTAAATGGATTTCCAGGCTTGGAAAAAAATTAATTGATAGATTAAGTTGATAATGCTACAAACTTGGCATCTTCGAAATCTTATTCACAAATCAATTACGTCGAACGCTATAATTACCTACATTTATTATATGATCAACGATTCCCTGTACAAGAATTGATCAAAATTTTGGCTTAGCAAACGGTCCTATTATTCTAACGATCGGCATCGTTTCAAAACTCACAGAGAATTTCAATTTTCTAAATACCTTGCGTTTCAACGTTCATAAATTGAGTAAAATTGCCGTAATAAGAACAAATTATAGATAATTTATAAGCCAATAATATTTTATAATTCACTTTGTGAAAAAGTAATACTGTCGCTTAGGACGTAATATTAGTATCTTTAGTTCCACTCCGTCGGAAAGCACTCATATCAAACAATTATTGAAACTTTATTATAGATATTATTTTTAATGTGCAGCATACAGAAGTGAGCATTTTACTTGGAATTTTTACGATCGGGATTAAGGCGGTTCGTAGTGACTTAAAATTACATAAAAAGAATAATATTTATTTAATTGTGGCCTAAAAAATAACCAAAGGATTGGTTACAGGATTTTATCTTGTGTTCAATTTTATTAGTTTCGTAATATTTTATGTTCTATTTTTGTTACTAAACAATTCATCTCTTGTTACTGATTGACACTATTGATATTTGTTTTTGGAGGTTATGTTAACATTTATCCTCTCAAAATATGTTCTTGTTATCACCAGTTGTTCTTGGTCACATTGTAACACAATTGTAGCGAGTTCAGCCGAAATGAACAAACCTACAATTGCAATTTATTATCTAGTTATTTGACATTGGATAGATAAGGATCCACTGTTCGTTGAAATCAAAGCGACTACCTAGGGAAAATCTTTCTTTACAAAATCACTTTACCTATCTACATAGGACTTTAAATAAGTGTGGAAAGTTGTTGTTCAAATGTTTGAGATAATAATATTTAATTTACATAAAATATGTTTTTCAATATGATATATTATAAATAAATAATTAATGCGTCAAAATATGAGGTTTGACTAAAAGCAAGAAGCATAAAATTCTTAAAATAATTCATTAGAAATGAAAATTTATCTTAAATTAAGAAATTAGCATTGTTTTTATTGTATATTTTATACAGTTGATTAATTTAGAGATAATATAGTTTTTTGTAATGCAAATCAGCCTTTAAATAAAATAAAGGAACTTGGCAACAAACTTAGACATTAACATTGTATAATGTATTCGGATAACTTTCATATTATTTGTTATTTAGGATATGTTTGGCTTTGACCGCAATCATGCTAATTATATACAATAATCAAGTGAAATCAGTTGATTGTTTAATTAGCAAATTAATAAATGTGTCCAGTCATCCTGAAGGATGTTAAGGATATAATCGATACGTTTATCTCGCGTTTAATAATATAATTTTCCCCTTTTAACTTATCATAAAGTTATGAACGTAACACAGTAGGCAGTCAAATTAACTGATTTATCTTTTTTTTTGTGAATCCAGTAGACGATGTTTAGATTTCGCCTTAGTTCAAAATAGTGGAACGGTTTTTTGGCCTTGCCGACGGCATACCAATCGATTTGTTACGTAATAAAACCACTTTGATAGATTGTAGAAAACTGGTCAATTTTTAATGGTCTAATCGTTCATAGCGAACGATCCGTAGAAATTTGGTGGGTCTGGGGCTTTTTAATTATATATACTCGACAGGTAGATTGCATAATTTTGTCTATTGGATTCTTAGCTTCCGTTTCATAAAATGAACCATTTATTTATTCTTTTATGTTGTCAAAACAATTTATTGTCAGAAAAGTTATTTTTTCTAATATAGTATGTTATACATATTTTTTTAAATTTGGCGCCTAATAAAGAATTGACATTTATTAAACAAGAAGAATAGTTTAGGTTACGTAATTATTTAAATTAAAGAGCTTATAAACATTAGAGAGAGTATCAGAGAGAGCAGGTTTTACCAAGATAAAACGTAAATATTTACATTGGGACTCCTAGACAACTGGAGTTAGCACTGTTGCCAAAGCTACTTAGAATTATAATATAGAAAGTTTATACCCATGATTACAATATACATTTGCAAATACTGTTGAATTGAACACTACTATATAAAGAAAGATATTTTATATTAATTATAACTTGATCTTTCTTGTAAGATGTAATTATTACTTTTAAATACAATGTGTACAAATTTAGAAATACAAAAAACTACACCATTATTGGTATTTCGACGCTATTGTCAGTAGTCCTAACCAAAACAAAATTTCGTTATGTTGGTAACAGGAGGTTTGAATAGATTCCCCATAAGTCTATCTCTCTACATGGTGTCTAGTGTTTATAAGCTCTTTGATTTAAATATTTTAAAATTAACCTGCTTCCTGGTTCTGCATGCATTTAAAACGTCTCTTGTAGGTAAAGTTCAAATGTATATAATTAAGAATTTATAATATATAATATAATTGAAATAAATATTTATTCAAATTACAACTCTGTTTTCACGATGCTTACGACAACTGACAACTGTCAATAGGTACTATCTAGTGTACGGGATAAGTCAATGGGAAGGGTAACGAAAACGCTTAATCTTCAATTATTCAGTTTTGTGATTTGCTAGTGTAACGTTCTAAATTAATTTTAATATTCCCACCTCTACATTCGATTTATTGAAAAGGTTCCAGTTTTTTTCAAAAGCGTAAGTCGAGTTGCCTATCTTTTTAGTTGAAATTTTCAAAATTTATTTTATAGAATATATTAAATTATATTAGGTTTAACTTTAATAGTATATTACTATTGATAATTATAGTAATTTTTGACAGTATTTAAATTTTATATTTTTCCGTATTAACTACTTTCGTTCTATTTGATGGTTATTTTAAATTTGGTACCAAAATGTATTTCCTGCTAACGTCCTAGGTAGTACAAGGTTGCCAAGTCTTCATTGGTATTTTCCTGGTACTCCAAACGGGAATTTGGTTAGTTTTCTCCTGAAATTATCCCTCTTCATTACCTTGCGTTATGGAATAGATAAACAGGAAAAAAAATCCTTTTCCCTACATCCTACTTTTAGGTAAAAAAACGTTTTTGTTTTATTTTAAAAATTATTCTTGTAACGCCATCTACTTTCGAACTTTTGAAATTTATTTTGCCTCACTTCCTGCTGGACACATCTTGGTGGAGAGTCACGAAAGGAAGACCTTGTTAAATGGTGTGTAGTTGTTAGAAGATATTTTTATGATATTTAAGTCATCCATAGCTGGGTTAAAATTTTCTAGCAACAAATTGAAATTTGGTGAGGTTTTGTTTGGATTCGGAATAGTATTTTGTGAGACCGCCAAATAACTTTCTTTATTAAGGATTTTATCACACCAGACATCGTCATTTATTCTTATTTGTGACACCCATTTCGATATACAGATCGAGGAGATTTGTCCTAACTCACACAAGTATTGTTTGTTGTTTGCTGTTACCATCTTTAATATTTTGGAGAGAGAAACAAAACCCTTATTCTAGGGGTTTTAGTTTTGGGTTTAGTTTCCATTATTACCTTTTCACTTTGGTTTGAAGATTCCGCCAACTTTGAATGGATTTTGGTTGGCAAATAAATGAATTAGTATTTGGTTCCCTCTGTACCCTTCATGTCTGTTCTTGAATGAATTAATGGACAACAGATTATCTGCCTTCGCTGGATTTACGCAAGTTTTACCTATTTTGCATCTTGAATTATTTATTTTTATTTTTTTTTATTTTTATGATAGTGCTGCCTAGTATATACCTGCTCATACAAAAAAAGGATTGATTAATGCACTTGCTTTTCGGTTTATGGTTTACCTATTTTAGAGCATACTGTAGTAACTTATAACATATTAGTTGAAATTTCTTTCTCTTTATAGTAAATTAAATAGATAATTTCTTATTTAATTTTACTTATAATGTTAAAAGGGTAACTAAGGTTAGCGGTTACTTATCAGTAGATTTGCTAATTATTTCTTTTTGTGGCGCATGTCGGTTGAGCTCAAGCGGTATGATAATTTGCTATGTCAAATTGACATAATCTCATTAATTTATTTTTTTCTTGCGTTTGGCCGTATCTATTACACCTTAGAAGCCATTGGTAGATTTTAATATAATATTATATGTTAATTGTGGCATGTCGAGTGGCATGTTAAGGTAGATGCTTTTTCTATGCTTATTGCTATTTTCAAATGCTTTATTCGCTTTCAGTTATTACACTATATTTAATTTTTATGAAAGGTTCAGTGATTATAGAATAAAGTGTTAATAAATCTTGTTTTGTTTGAATTTAATTGTTGGTACTTTGGAACTCATTAATTCGATGACTTTTTGGTAAATTAAAAGATTCATCTGATAGCACAGTTCAGATACTTGGGGAAAATTTACCTGGCGCCCATTTATAGTGAATAATACTCTTAAATATTATTTTTTTGAAGATCCACGACCTTTCTTCACTGCAGTTAGTCGCGAGTATCTTGAAAATACTAATCAATGTAACCAAGTACTTAGTTTTTATATTATTTTCACGATTTATTTTCAAGTAAAATTGAAATTGGTCCTAAGCCAATTTTTGGGGGGTTACACTAGCCACTAGTCGTTTTACCAGTACCTATTGAAAAAATCATGTAGGTAACTGTCAAAAATTCAATAACAATATCTAATAATTAAACAGCGAAAATAGTGAAAAGTAAAATAATAAAAATTAGTGAAAAGATAACTATAAATTCGAGTATAAATTATTAAATAAAGTGGCTTTTGTACAGAATGGTTCAAAAAATAATCTTCTCAAATACCATTCATCCTGTAAAATTTTACCAGATAAATTTTTATTTTCTAGACTCTTCAAAGCACACTTTGAAGATACTATTTTATTTTACTATAAACTGTACACTATAATGAAATTAAATGTACTTACTAAAAAAGTTTCTCTATTAATTTAATATTCTTTGCACAATGTAAAATTTGTAAGTAGATTCTTAAATAAGCTATATAATAAAATAACAAACTTTATTTTTACATTTCTGCAATTAATCTGGCAGTTAATACAACTCCTAATTTTCTTAACAACGCAATTTATTGTGAAATACTGAAATCAGCCGATCTATTTAACATTACAATCTAAATTAGGGATATTATTATAACATCAATATAATTTTTAATACCCAGTAACCTTACCAATCTTAACCAAACCCAACCTAACCTAACCTCTATTCTGAATCTAAAATACTTTAGTGGAAGAAAAAATAATAATAAACGACTTTCGAGTTTTATGTTTTATGTTAGTTGAGTTGAAGAAGAGAAAAAGTTTAGAAATAAAAATCTCAGTGCATCCTATAGCATAGGTTTATGAAATTATTGTTGATTTTCTGTTACACTAATTAAATAGTTAACGTTTTCTTAAACTATTGTTTATTTATGTTCTCAAGATAATGGACTTCCAAAAAGTAAGGGTTGATACAATAAATTGCGTTAGAATCTAATTGTAAAATTCCAAAATTTCCTTTATATCTTTTTTATATTTTAACAACTCTGAAAATGTCATTGGCATGCCATGATACATTTTATTATAATTTTAAATCTTCAATAATATTTAGTTGAACATAGTAACCCCTATTCCATGTTAATTCAACTAAAAGAGAAACTGGTTATATCAAAAACCCTAAACAAAATCTGGCAGACACTAAAAAACAAAACCAACAAGAGACAAAAGCGTTTTACTCCGCTATAGAATCGCTCTCGGCCAATGGAGGAGTTTATTGGAGGGAATTCGAGATTAATATCATGGTGTCTGTGTTTTAATTTGTACGAATTAATAAAAGGGATAAAGTCGCCATTTTGTTGCCTAACCCTTTCATATAATAATCTCATTAAGCGGGGTGCCTACAAAGGTAGGCCAAGCGGAAGAAACGGGCTTTTAAAAGGGGCGAAACAAGCCGAAGCCGCCTTTGATACACCAAACATACAACTGGTCATATTGCACTGTTGCCGGAACTGATTATTTTTACCGGAAAATGACTATATTAGTAGAAATAGTTTAAACTAATCTAAACTTGAATTTAAATTAAGTGAGTGAAGTTCAATGATGTATAATAATAATAAGTGTAAGTGGCAAAACGTGTTATTTACAATGTTCTTATCATAACATTATTTTAAGTTAAACACTGTCCTAATTACTCAACAACAATATGAAGCTGCTTTGTTCAATACTAATAAAGCATAGAACAGTATTAATTGTAACCAACCAAAACGTTGACGGCTTCTGGAACAACGCCAGAAAATACTTTTTAGCGAATATTGAACTGAGCGAGAACAAATTTTGCGTTCCACATAATTTTAAACAAGTCAATTTTATAAGATAAACAAAGGGAAATTATACTTTTGCAATTTTAACCGTTAAAATATAAACTTAAAGCTAGTTTTCTTTACAAGTTGAAAGTTCGTTGATAGGGTTAATGTTATGTCTGCAAAAAATAAAATAAAGCTGAAGATGACAGTTTATGTATAAGCCAAAATCAATAAACTACTACAAAAGATCATGCAAAGAACTTTTATGATTAATTAAGACATTGCCATCCTTTTAACAAGAATTTACCGACAATTAAACAACAGTTAAAAATGTGAAAAAGTTTTGTGTTTGCAATGTAGTCCAGTATCATCGAATAACCAGAAAATAGATTAGAAAATAGATTACTGATAGGGGAAAAAAGAATTGATTTTAAAGAAAAAGAGGTTACTGAATTGATGGCAAAAGGAGGTAAAAGAAAGTTTTTAATCGTAATAATGTGTGATATTTTAAAAGAAACATTAAACAGCTAAAACAATTGAACACTGCCAAAGAACAGGATACATAAAAAAATAATTGTGGTTACTTGGAAACTGTTCCTAAGTATTTTTTACGTATATTCATTTTGAAGCCCTATAGATACTTTTCAACACAAATGGTAAATATGTCCAGAAGAAAATAACTTCTTTTTCACTGATTTCCGAAGGAGTTAAGTAATATACACTGCTCAAGAATTGAAGTGGATATTTTTTAAATTTCAGAAAATTGCGTACAAAAATAATATTTTAAATATACGTTTCATGCTATCAGTAAAGTCTGTTTATAGCAAATTGTTTTTGTTGTTTTTTTTTCGTTTTATACGCTATTATCTCTTTAACCAGAATTGTAGGAATTCGATTTCAAAATACTAACATTTTAGTCGCGTAGAAGTGCCAATGACTTTAACATTGTTACTGTAGTCCATAAATCAGTTTACCTGAAACAAAATGGCCCTACGGCGATTAGAAACAATGCAACTCGATCAATTAGTACGTTGGATACACGAAGGCTTAAGTCAAGATGAAGTTGCTACACGGCTAAATTTGTCCCAAAGTGCATGGAATCGATATTTGGAAACTGGGTTTGCAGCGTACAGGCATGGAGGAGGACGAAAACGATCTACAACTCCTGCTCTAGACCGCTTTATAGCTGTAACCGAGGATGTAACTGCAAGAAGAAACCGAACATTTACTGCTTCGAGAATTAACAGCTTCTTTAGGCATGCTGCCGGAAGAGTGATATCTGGTCAAACTGTTAGAAGAAGGTTGCATGCATGTAATTTAAGAGCCAGAAGGCGTAGTTCACATCCACATTTGACTGCGGATCAGCGTGCATTTTTATTAACCAATGACAAAAAAAATTACTGATTTTTGTAATATCCACTTCTATTGTTGAGCAGGGTAATTTTATAACAAAATGAAATGAAAACCGTTCTGCTATAGGCACATAAAGCTATATTTTTGGGTAAAATTAGAGTGATTTCTTTTTAATTTTGTAATATTGTTAAAATACATCTAAAATGTGCAATATCTACAAACTTAAACAAAGAACAATTCTTAATCTTGTCTAAAGCAATTTTTTTTATTTTCTAACATTTTTATGTTCATTTCATTTGACTTTAGTTGATTAAATTGTCTCTGGATTTTTCTTAACTCACGCTACTTAGTTAAACATTAACAACTCTAACTACATACTTCGAAAGGAGACACATTAACTTAAAAAAACTTTTTTTTAATTGTTGTAACCATTTCATTTGAATCTCAAATCGCTGTCCTTTTCACCTTTGTTTTCTTATGTCCCCATATACCTCCATACCTCTTATATGACAATGAGCATTATCTTGTACTATCTCCGAATACAAGGTATTGGCCGTCTAGCCCAGCACCAGAAAGAGTTCTCCAAGAAGGCAATAGAGAAATGTTCTCTATTATTTTACTATTGCAAAATGTATTGCAATCACATGCTGTTTTTTTGCAAAACCTATATAGAATTATTTTCAAAGAAACAGTACTTGTATTTGAAATCGCTGTAATAGTATTTGTTTCTCTTGTTTTCTTACTTCTGTTCTGTGGGTCTACATTGGTTAAAATCAACAGTAAATGCAACAGTAATGAAAACATTTTCAAAGTTGTCGTTTCCAAATGCTTCGCAAAATATGTCTTTGAAATGGAAGATTTCTGTCAGCCATCCCCAGTATAGTTTTGAAATTATGGTCCTCGTATCTTAGGTAGTCTTCCAGAAGTATTTTCATATGATGAACCTGACGTCTGTGCCATTATCTTGTACTAGTTTTCAAATCTAATACAAAGACATAATGATATTTTATTCTACAAATGATACTATCTGCGTAAAAATCAAAGCCACTAAACGGCAAAGTAAAAATAACTCCACATACTATAACTACTGTATCAATAAAAACAAAGTACAAATTTTTTAACGTTTATATTTCCAAATACCTTCCGATGACTATGCGAATTTATTACAGAGTACCCGAAATGTAAATGTCTCAAAGTAATCGATCATTTTTGAAGACCACCAATCTATTGAAATGACTCAACTTACACAAAAAAATCGAATAAGTAGTTGTTGATGCGATATAAAAAATTGAGTGAGTTAGATCAAACCGACCGCATTACAATTATAAACGTCAACATATCCAAAAATCGACAACAAATTATGGTCCTTTGTATAAAGCCGATCGTCCATCATCAATTAAAAAAGCTGTCCAGTTTTTCCTACTGCAGTTATGATTTTATGTACGCTACACAAATAGCTGTCAAATCGGCATTCTTCTTTATTTGCTGTATGTTCGGTATTTTCGTACACAACCTGCTAATATACAAGGCGCTTCTCAAAAATACTTGTCACGCCTTTCCCACGCTAAGGCTTAAATGCGAGCTTAAATATTAATTTTGGCAAACAGTGATGATATTAAATCTACAGGGTGCGAGGGATGGTACACCTATTTCGGTTTTACCCGAAGTACATAGGTATTTTTAATGTACTTCGTGTACTTCAAAAGTACTTCTTTTTACATCAGGTAATTTCTGAAATTTTAAAGCACCTTTTGCCAATTTGCGATGTTTTTCTGTTGGATGAGTGTAAATGTCAGCTGTATCAGCTTCCTGTTAGAAAAATAATTTATTTTCATTGATTTTAACAATAGTTATACTAAAACCAATAATGATTGAGAGTAGAAGTAGGCCCAGTTCGGCCCAGTTGACAGCAAATCGGGGGCGTGCTTATTAATTTTTGAGAGGGTTAAGAATGAAAGAAAAATACTTAGTACAATTATTTCAAATTGTGAAATAAATAAACAATTACTAAGGTGACGCTCTTTTATTAATAAACTGTTTTTAAAACTTGTTATGTACGAATTCATGGTATTTTTTTTGTTTTTCGTCTAAACTTCTAACCTTCAACCTCAGATTCGTCACTGTTGCTACCAATGATACGCTCGTGCTTGCATTTACATTACTGTGGCCTGCGACGATGTGATGGAAATTACGGCAAAGTGACAAAGTCAGAAATATCGTTGCGTACAGCGTTGCCACTAGTTGTAATAAATACCTAACGCTATACAGAAAATAATGAATTCAAACTGATCAATAATCAGGAAATGTACCTGTTTTCTCATTTTCTTAAACTCTAATAAATACTGCCAAATATCGAGGTGGACTGTTTTCTGTGGCCCACACTGTATTTTGATTTTACTATAAACTGGTAACGTAAAATTTAGATATGACAACGCGCGCTACTCTCAATTATTATTGGTTTTAGTATAGTCCCCATCACCAGAAATCCTATTATTTCAGTACCCTGTACCAATGGTTCCATCTATTTAAAACATTTAAACCAGTAAATTTTTTAGAGTTGCCAGAAATATGTAAGCAAAAGGTGCATTATTGCTAAAGGGTTGTGCTGCAATAAGGTAACATTATTTGACGGGTCAGATGTTTCAATAATAAGATCTAAAGCTTTTCTGTTTTGGAAAACCATGACCATCTAGTAGTAGCATAAACCCTACAAGGTTATTTGTTACTGAATCGTTAAAATTTTTTAGCGTTATTAATTTTTTTATCTTCTCTTATAAATATTTTAAGAGATACCTTTCTTTTGATTACAAATTGCCGTAATCTAAATTCACTATCTATTACATTGTTTTCGTTGTCTATCTTTATTTTGGTTGTTGAAAGGGATGGTACGCAACTTTTAAGTTTTGAATGTAAGGTTTCCTAAAACAACCAGCCCCCGATTAAGAAAAAATATATACAAAAATGTTTTAATGTGTTGTCATATCGAAATGCATCTTTGTTTTTTTTCATTTGATTCAGCACACTCCATTATTTGTTTTGCAAAAGCTGTTTCACATCAGTTTGTGGATTAAATTGATATTTAAATTGTTATACAATTTCTGAATTATTACTTTTAAAAATGAATAAACTAAATGATCAAGTATACTTGTCTGTTTGAGTATTTCGAGAAAGTACTTCGCGTACTTCGACTATTTGACAGGGTGTCAAGAATTTAGTTAGTTACTTACTGAATTGAAAATTTGAACCAGAGCAACCCGTCAAAAACAATTATTTTTGTAGTTGTTTAACGTGTTTCATTGCTGTTCGTGTCACACATTAATCTAAAATCCGTGTTTGAAAATATTATATTAGCAACGTCACATTCCCTGTCATTGAAGACTGGATCAACGTACTTGAATAAAATTAAGAACCAAGGTTTCCATTTTTTTCAAGAGATTGACTATTTTAATATACACAACAGTAACATTTATGGAGCGAAGAACATCCTCACGCGGTTCAGAGATAAGAGTATCAGTGGACGTTTTCTATAAATATTGGGGCATAGATTATGTAACTGGATTAAATTCTTTTGGATTTTTCTGCAACATACCCTACCAGAATTGCTTGAAGAGGGGGGATAGTATATATCCTGGCACACGCGCTATTTTGAAAAAAATTGTGTCAATCAACTCCCTATGGTCTAAGGTGTCCGGAGAAGTTGGTCACGTGACGCGCGAATGCCCCCCTACTAAGTTAGCCCCTTTTGATTTTCTAGTTAAATAGAATGCTAAAACTCACAATTTTGCAATCACTAACCTAACCCAAACCTAACCTAACCGAAACCTAACTTAATATAGACTGAAATTGCTACTTTGGTGATTTAGCAGCAATGAACATAACCAAAAATGTGTTATTATTTTATTCTTTTAATCTTTTAACATATTTACAGTCTATTTCACATTTCTATGATTCACTTCATCTCTAACGCCATCTACAAGAATAGAACCATTAGATCATCCCAAATCAATTGATAAATTTTTAATTGGAGTTCCCTCAGTATCTTTAAACTTCAACAGTGCTCTCTCTCTCTGGACTTTGGACCCTGCCAGACTCGAACTCAAAACCTTACATCTGAAATCACTAACGCTAACCACCAAGCTACTGGGGGCATTTGCAGCTTAGAGAGCAATTTTTGTATTTATAGTGCAAGTTTTTCAAAAGGGGCTAATCCCGCGCGATTTCAACCACGTGTCTCGACTCCCCAGGTTCTATGGAGTCGATTTTGTCCACCTAGGACGGGGGCCATGTTCTTTACTACACCCTGAAGATGTTCCACTTCAAATTCGATGAAATATCGTTTTCCAGCATGATGGTGCACCAGCAAATTTTTAATGAAATTGTCTAAATTATCTTATTTTAGTGTCCTTTATCAGGAATAGTAATTCTAAGACACCCTGTATGAAATAACTATACTCAAAGAAAAGTAAACAACAATCTGACGATGATATTTCTTGTTTATTGTTATTGGCAAAGAAAACTGGTTAAAAGTTGAAAAGACATAAAACACTTTTTTGAAGATTATTATTTGGATAAAGGTGATTTGGCAACGCCGCGAAGCTTATTTCACAGACACATGTAATAATGTGTCTCAAGCCAGGCAATTAATCGGTAAGGGAGCTTTGAAATTTGATTTTTCCGGATAGAGTTGGTCTGATCGTTTGGTGTAATCACAAGACAGGGTAGATTCGGAACGCAAAAGTGCAGAGCTGCGTCCCTCATTCCGCTACAGTTAACGGGGATTTTATCACGTTTCATTAATTCGATGAAGGCAAATTGAATTTGGTGAATTTTAATGTTCGCATTTTGCATACATTTCATTGCGATTTATTAGTTTAAATATTATCATTGGCTCAAATGGTATTTTTGATCTTCGAGGAGATAAAATCGGAAACGGTTATTTATTTTATTAATTAAAATGATTTATTTGAACCGTAGGTGTTTCTTTTGATGGTGTTAAATTAGTTCCGTGATTAAGATCTTTGTCCAGATAAATGAGCAAGCATATTTTTTAACATCGCTTTTTATAAATACTTCATAATTTTAGGAATTTTTGATTAACCAAACAATTTATGTAAATTTATTACCTAATTCTAAAACAAAGTTGAAAATTTACAGTATAAAAATGGTACCCCCTCGGACCCCCTCGAAAATTTTAAATTACAAAGAGGTAGTGGGTGCAATCCTCGGTGCAATCATAACTGAGAAAATTAATTTAACAATTAAATGTTTAAAACAACCACTATTATTCACTTCTTAATAATAACCTGGTCTATTTAAACATTCTTCAGAAATAATCAGGTATTTTCGTATTTGTTCAGGAAAAAATCTGTGAAGATACTAAAATATTAGCCAAAAAGCCAAATTAACAATTGATATGAGTCTAGTAGCTGTCATTTAGGTATTTAAAGTTAATAAACGACGTCAGTATAATATCTGTGCTAGTATTAAATTTAATTATGGCTCATTTGTCAGTTAGCAAAATTGAAAAAAGTTTCGTGAATCTGAACATGTAAAAATTATTCAAAAAAATTTACTGATGAAAAAAAGGAGATGTATTTCTAGAGATTGAGGAAAATCCACAAAAGACAACTAGTGAACTTCCCTCGACAATGATGTAAGTAAATCATCTATTTTGAAAGTTTTGCATATAGAAAGATACCACTCTTACAGTGTTCAGTTGGATCAGGAGTTAAATGAAGATGAGTCTGATAGAAGGCAAGAATTCTGTGAATTAATGATGGACTGAGGGGGAAACTAACGATGTTTACTCGAGTTTGAGGCCCTCGAGGCAATATCAAGGAAATATAGGGCAATGAGGCAATATTAGTGAATAATGGGGCAATACAAGGAATTATGGAGAAATATAGAGGCATATATGGAAATAGGGAGGAATTATTCCAAAATATGGAGGATATACGGGGCAACATACGGGAATTATTCGAGAATCCGAAGCATTCTGGGGAAAAATGGGAGATTATAGACATAATATGCCCTTTCAGGAAATTATTCTCCTTAATTTTCGGTGGTGGTTTCGCCATCTTGATGCAGATTTTCAGCACACAAATAAAACAGTTTCTTCTGATAAAATGATGTTTCATTTAAACGAAAAGGTCCACACTCAATATCCTAAAAAAATTAACGTTTGGGCTGGTATCATTAACAATAAAATTATTGGCCCTTACTTTTTAATGCCATAGTTAATGATGCGGTTTATCTAGATATTTTTTATTAACTTTTTAGTACCCACATTACAAATACTTTTTCCTGATGTTAATCATCTAAATGAGATAGATACTAACAAGATTTTCCATGTACAGACATGGAACCGCTAGCAAAAATATTCGCACTAAAATTCCCTTTTTAATCGCAACTTCCTAATTTCCCAACATTTTTTTACACTTCCCCATGAAATACCCCACACTTCCCCATATAAGCAAAACACCGATATCTGCTGCATTGCAATTTGCTGTTGACTTTCCGAACTTCACCGAAAGAGCCTAAACTTCCACAATTATGAGACAAACTTCCCAATAGCGACTTACACTAAATTTTCCAGTGGTTCCTCCCTGATATCAGACTGCACTTACTTCCTTGTTGAAATTCCGAACTTAACCGAAATGCCCCAAAAAGTTCACACTTCCCAATAGCGACCTACAGTAAATTTGATTGTAGTAACCTATCTAACTTTACTAAGATCATAAAAAATAGACCTTTTTAAACAAAACTTCCACTATTTATTTAAAAAAATTACTTCTTTAAACTCAATGACAGCTGTTTCGCTAAAATTGAATATATTACTTCAATATGTCAATCTGACGATGCTAGTCAGAATTATGAATCATGAAATATGTATGTTACGTGTTACATGTTACGAGAACATTATTTGTGTATATAGGTATTCGCATGTTGTGATGATGCTATGTCTCGTGGTTGCTACGCTTGATGATTATTGTTTATGTCCACACTTTTCGCAACTTCACCAAGCAACAATCTTGTAGCTAAATATTCCAAAAAAGTCCAAATTTTCCCAATTATGGGGGTGTTGGAGGGAGATAATATTTTAAAACTATAAATTGTTAATTTAAGAATAAAAATCAAACTGTTTCAAGTTTTTTCACATACTACATAATAACGCTAAAATTGTATTTATTCCACAAATATGCACTGTATTCGCTGTCAAAAATTTATTAAAGAAATATTTAAAAGTTCTACAAATTTTCCATGTTAACTTTACAAACTTATTTGTCAATGACAGACAAATAGGTTACTCGAATTTTAGATTAATGTTTATCCTATTCAAATGAAGAATTATGCGACTGTTTATGTATGTATTAATTCGAAGTTGGTAATATCTGGTTTTTGTTAGACTAACAAAATAATTTTTCGATTCTTTACGGAGATTGATTGCTATTTATATTACAATTTTTTCTGCTTTTTATGTGGTTGAGAATAATAATAAGTCGGGAAGTTTATAAAACAGACATTAGTTACTTTTTAGAGGTGGTCAACCACGCATTTAAATCTCAGATGAGTATACAAATCATTGCTCTGATCTAAAATATCAAACTATTTTTACATAAAAGTTCCAGTAGTTTTTTGCATAGAATTGGAAATTTCTCTATTTAACTTGCTTGCCAAAAAAAAATGTGAACAAAATTATGGGTACAAGCTTTTAAACTTAAATCATCGGCACAGGTAAAGTTGGCACCGATTAGACTGACATTTTATGAAACTGAATGATATTATCTAGACCATAGTAAGTAAAAACATGACATCTTTAAAACTTAAAATATTTCAAGACGGAATCTTTTCAATAACACGTAATAAACTATTACTAGCTTTTAACATTTATCAATGTTCTCTTCTCTGAGACTATTTGCTTTGATTGAGACTTCATTTTATATATAAATAAGACATTAATATTACAGTAAATACAATTATTGTAAAGATATATTATTGCACCATTAAACTAATCTTGGAGGGATGTAAGTTCAAGGCTATCTCTTAGGGCTATTAATTTCTTGGCATTAATTATTCTTTTAATACTTGCTTTATTTTTTACTACTACTTATTCAATACCAAATAGTTATCTCATAATATAAAAAGTAGCTTTAATCTGATTATGAAAATAATTATGAAATAGTTTCTTTGAAGAAAATTAAACTTTGGTATAATTAACGTAATAAATATTGAATGGTAATATATTTTAACATAAATAATGAATAAAATTCTGCTGCTAATTGGTTTAATGTTTTAGCCAACTAGCCATAAAATTTTAATAGTAAAATTTTCTATTCCTACTAAAAATATATAATTATTCATCTATATCTTTTATAAATATTAGGTACTTATTTTTTTAAAGCAACACACCAATGAAGGCTACTTTAACTACAATCTGATCACAAAATTTGATTCATGAATAGTTCAATTTTAACTTGAATTAAAAGGGTTATAGAAAACAACTCACTCAGTAGTGATCTAACAAACTAATTTCACTATAACCTGCACTATATTCTGCTTTTACCATTAATCACATTACCAACTCAAAAAGCTTCTTCTTTTATAAACCTTCTGTTGTCGAGAAGATGGATGCTTGTGACGTCTGCCTAATTTGGTTATCATTTGGTCCACATTCTTCATCCTCTACAGTTGTCGCGGCAGTTGTAATAATATTGATTTGTGCAAGTCCATCTTATTAAGAACATGAAAAATAAAACTTTTTACACTAACTTCATCAGATTTTAGCGAAACAACTGTCATTACTTACAGTTCTGCTTTTATTACTTTGAGTTTTGAATACGCATCTTTTTGTTTGATTTTAAATACTCTATCCTTAATATATGATTCCAATAACAGCGATAGCTGTTTTGGAAATGATAATTTTAACTTGTGAAAGAGTCCTTTATGCCATACTCTGTCAAAGGCTTGTGCAATATCCAGAAAGATGGTAGAGCATACCGCATACCATATTTTTCTTTTTTTAAATTAATATACCAACCTTATTTGAGCTTACTCATGCTGTATATGGACAAATCTAAATTAGAAGATTGAAAGGTTACACCAAGAATAACAAAACTAAATATTGAGATCTTCTTCTTTACGATTTGTCGAAAAGTAGATTTCAAAGAAAACTTTTGGCTGCAGAAAATTCTAAAGTTGCACTTTTGTCTACAGCATCATCCCAGGAGAGTACTCCAGTTTGGCCAATTAATCTAGGTACTTTAAAAATGATTAATAGAAGCAGACATTAAGGAAATATTCGAAGGACAGTGTTATAGGTAGTTCGATTGCATTTCAGCTATTTTAAGGCAAATAGAATAGATGTGGTAGTCTCAAATATTAACCTTCATTTCAATCTCATTGTTAAATATTTATATACTTTTGTTGGTTACCAATTAATAAAAAGTTTTCTTAAGATTTGAATAGATATCCAACTTTTTTAAAACAGTTTTTCAAGCAGTTTTACAATATAATCTCTTCAATTTCTATTTCTATCTAACCTAAATTTCTACTGGATGATTTTATTTTTTGTAGATAACAAAATAATGCATATACAATTTTATTATACTTAACTACTCTGAATATTTCATAATTACATTTAATGAGTTCTTTATATTTTTTCATTTGTATGTTTAAAAATCCCTTTGTACTACAATATTTCTTCTTAATTTCATTTAAAAACAAAAATCTGGTGCAGTGATGTTAAAACGGTTAAAACTATCTTCGAATACATTAAAATTATTCTTTATCGGCAAGACGTAAAAGAATTTTATGATCACAATCCATATCGTATTATTTAAAAAACATATAATATGCTTCTCCTTAATCTCCCGAATAAAAATTGTTAATTTTAATGTTTCTTTTTTTACAAGACTCATATCAATTAATTTCCACCTGCTGTGTCGATACGTTTTTTATTAATTTACAACTTCTTTTACAGCCCTGTATTTTTAAAAATATAATAAGCGTTTCAGACCGAAGTTGAGCTGTCATAATTTTACAGCTGGTTTATTACAATTTTATTACTTTTATTGTGATTAAACACAATCGGAATGTTATTGAAGCTGTCATAAGCTACAAAATTACAACTACAACCAATTTTCTATTGAAAAATGACCTCTTTTATGTCGTAAATCATAATTTAGTGTCGTTTAGGGCCGTAAGTCTAAAGAAGACATTATATACAATGTAAGGGTTGTCTTTCCATCAGCCAGGTCTTCCATTTTTCGAGATTTTCTCAGTCATCCAGCATTTTCTTCTCCTTATCCATCCGTGGTTAATTTGTCTTTTCTGGTGAGGCCACAGCATCTTCGCCAGTAATCCATTTCGGTAGCTAGAATACTCATTTGTTTTTTTTTTTATTTATTATTCAAATTTCTGTTGCATATATCATGACCCTACGTACGATTATTTGGTACATTATTTTGTTTTTCCTTTAATGTTTTTATTCCTGATTACACTATAAAGTTTGCAATATCTTGTATGGCCCAATCTACTTTTTATTTATTTATTTTGTTTGCGTTTCTTGAAATTATAAAGTATTTAAATTTCAACATTTTTCTTTATTTCCAGATTTTTGAGATCTTCCAATACTGCTAAGTATTTCATTTTCTTCATGTGTATCTCCAGGCCCACTTTTCCGTATTCTTCTCAGCTTTCTCACAGTGAAACTGATATCCTTCACATCTTGCGCCAGCACAACCTGGTCATCTGCGAAGCACAGAGGTAGTTGTCCCTTGTCAGTATTCCCATATCCTTACATTTCGTCTTCCAGGCTATAAGAGCGTTGGACAATTGTCCTTTTATTGTTTTGAAGGTAGTAGCAATGTAATTGTTGTCATTCTTTGTAAAGTTCTTTCCTTAGCACGATGTTGAATTGTATAGACATGGTCGAGACATGACTTCTCTGCTGTGAATCCCGCTTGCGTTTCACCGATTTTACTTTCAATGCTTGCCTATATTTTGTTTTTTCATTCTTTTATGCTTCCTTTCTTGCATATCGATGTTATATAAGCTTGATGGCATTGTTTGGAGATCCCCTATCCATTTATTGCTCTTTCTATGATTTGGCTATCATTCTTAACTTCTTTGTTTCATATTTTTTTAGCTCCGCCAAAATTTACCCTGGTTTTTTTCCCTATGGATTCTCCTGTATTTAACTACAACAAGAAATTCAGTTCCTTGTATGAGTTCCTACAGGTTCTATGATGGTTGGTGATAATTTTCTGGGGTAATTTGGGGATTCCCATAAAATATCTGGCTTCTGTGATCCAAGCTCTCGCAGTGGTTTTCTTTTTGCACCGTCTTATCCTCCGGGTTAGTTGTTCTTCATGGAGTTTATGGTTTATTTCATCTCCGTGTCTGCACTAAACGAAAAAGTAGCCATTATTTAATTAAAACGTGTATTGAATCAATGTTTTCAACGATTAAAACTCAAACGATACCCAAAGTGATTAAAAATCTATCCAATGTAATCCACTGATCTTTAAGTATTGGTACAATCATACAAAATTATTAATTTAATAACATATGGTTATTGCTATTATCAAATGGTAGTATTGATTTGTGGAAGACTACAATTTAATTTAATTAAGTATTAATAGTGAGCAAAATTAATCATTTTTGTAGATTAAATTGATCACAGCTAGACTATCAAACTAATCACTGCAAAATATTAAGTAATTATTATTGGAGAGTATTATTATAAATCTTTAATTATTTAAAATTGTCACTTAGTGAAGCTGTGTTAGTGAAATATGTTTTAATTGTTAAATGAAGTAAAGTAAATTTACTATTAATTCTATAACTAGATTTTTCTTTTTCTGTTTTGATTCTCGTCACGTACGCCTATGTTAGTACGCTGGTGCTGGTGCAATGAACGCCGTGACGAATTCTGGTTACAAATCGTCACTATTTTTTACATGACGGTATCATGACAAATACACTTTGTTTTACAATTAATACATTTCTTTTAAAAAAATTTAGTCCAAAGGAAATTACGGTTGAACGACTACCTCTATATTTTAATAAATTTGTCGTCTTGCCTACCTAACCATAACAAGCAAAAGGCATTTTGTACTTGGATAAAGGATTTATGGGTATTAGAAAATAAATAAAAAAAAACAATTTAAGGTCCGAAATAGAACCATTGAATTTTTAACGGTTACCAGTGAATGCAAATTTCCGCTGAAAAAAAAATCTTGTAGTAAATTTCTAAACAAAAGCTTGAATTTTAAGCAATTGCACTCAAAAACTGCAATAATGACAAAAAGAAATTAAAAAAGATAAATATTAAATTAAAAACTTGATTTTCTTAACATTTCCAATGAAAACTCGTCGTCAGATTGACATTCTCATTCCCGATTTTTTTACTTTTTGACGCTGGACAAACCAAATCGCTCATCAAAATTTTAGGCTTACATTTGCACATATTGTTAATTTTTTTCATTGCATTCTATACTCCACTGTTTTTATTTAAAATTACCTTGATTCCTGTAATTACAGCTGATATTTAATAGTTAGAAACTGAGATATAAAATACTGATTTATTTTGTTGTTGATGAATAGTTATTCATTATCCTAGAACTATCTTTTGAGTCATTTTTGTTCTTCAATACAGAATAGCTCTTTCCAGCATGGTAAATCCAAAATATTTTATGGTGTTGTTGCATCTAAAAACCATCTAAAGCACGTTTATACCAAAGTTATTATAAAATTCCAAAGGTGAGCCCCTTGTTCATACAGTTGTTTTTGTCGATTTAGTAAAAATTGTGTTGGGGTAAATATATTAGGTACAATCTAAAAATTTCTCTGAGTCGTTTTTCATTAATGTTTCTATCTTACTTTTAGGTAGGTTTTAGGTAAATTAATTAATTTTTGGTATGTTCCCTTGGTAGGTATATTAAAGATACTAATGCCGAAGTGCTGAACCAGATTAACACCATGAAAAAAAGAAAGCTTCAATACCTGGGTCAAATAATAACGGGATATAAATATAAACTTCTCAACTGATAGTCCAGGAAAGATTAGTGGAAAGCGGAGCCGTGTGTCTTGGATAAAGATCCTGAAGGATTTGTTTTACTGTAGCAATATTTAACTCTCGGTTTAACTCTTCAGAGCTGCAGTTAACAAAGTCCGGATTACTGTTATGCTAGCGAACTTCTTATAGGAAATCCACTACGAGATGCACTATAAAAAGGTACTCCCTAATAACTTTATTTTTACTTAAAGGTTTTTTTCTTGGGATGGCCATTTAGCCAGACTCAATATATCTAAAGGTGGAGTTCCCTAAACAATCCATAATTAAAAGAATTAAAAAAGGTAGAAAGTATTTTCTGCTCTTATTATGGGAGATATTGCAGGTGGTTATAGGATGCAATTGCAAATGTTCCCCATTACCAACTAGCAGAGTTTTGTTTTGACATAGGACAGGTCATTCTCGAGGTGATCGCCTTTCATCGCGTGCATGTGTCCTGGTACCCACTTCAGTGTAGGGGTCGCCAGTCTTTTATAAGGGCAGATTGGCTGATATGCCTTTCTATTGTAAGCTTTTATATTAATTTTTCTTGCACAAACAAATATGGCATAGACAGTACAGATCTCATTGTTTGATCCGTCTGTGTACCACATAAATTCATTCGCTGTACTTACAGGGAATGTTTGGTCCTTCTCTAGTACCTTTCGATCTTTTATTAATATCCCTTGCAATAAGTAGCCTATATAGTAGTCTGGTGAGTTCCCTGTCTGATTAGAGCTATATCCTAGCTCCGCTTGAGGCTAAAATTACTAGCGAAGTGGATTTGTTCTTAGGTGATTTTTATGGTAGGAATCAGATAGTTTAATGATGAAACTAGTAAATCCCAGTATTTAAAAGAGGGATTAAAAAAATGGCGATGAGTTCAGACGTGAGCATAAACGAGTGTGTGTGTGACCGAGAATATAACAATTTTACAATATGAATTAAAATTTTTGGAAAATGGTGAATATCTTGTTAGAGAAATTCGAAAGAATTCAAATTAATTCGAACAAAACGCGAAAACGAAACTCAAAATTTATTGGTTTACAAATTGTTTTTTTTTTCTTGCTGCCTAATAATATCTAAAGCGTATTCAAACATAAAGAAACCGAAAACGTTTGTTTTATTATTCAATTTTACATTGGATTTACATAATAATAAGTTCGTATTTCAACTAAGTGAATATAAACACTATTACCAAAGAAAATATACGAAAAGTAAATATAGAAGTAAATATAGAAGTGACTTCAGAATTTCCAATTGCGGAAATGGAATTTTTAGGAAATGGAAAAATGCAGTCGGCCCACCACCGTAACGTATTTCGATGTATGTGAGGATAATTACCAAAACGGTCATGAGAATTTACAATTTGAATAATAATTTTAGGTGTTTTACCATCGTGTTTATGTAACTTTGTTATGCACGTGTAATCCTTTTTTGCTTTGAAATTATAAGTGTAATATGTCAAAAAATGATGATAAGTTAAAACTTTACAACTTTACAAACCAAAAAACAAACCGATAAGCAACAATTAATGTAATTGTCGTATAATTGTTTGGATTTATTATGACTAGCTTGTAGTGTCATACAATATTGTATGTTCACAAGTGTTTTTAAATTATTTGCAATGTTTTTAATAGCAACAACACACTATGTGTGTTTTTATTTATCTTTGTTTAGGGTAAAGTTTTCTAAAGGAAACCATACTGTTTACATGTTTACATTTTAAATACTATAGAAAGAGTCTAATATATCCTCTCCCAAATTATTTTACTTAGAGATACTTAAAATTTCCAATTATAATTTTTTCCTAACTTTCTTTAACAAATTAAATACTTCCCATATTCTAACAAGAACATTACAACACAAAAAAATTTTAGTATAAATATGGCAGCAAAAGCTATTGAGATTTTCTTTCAAAAAATCTGGTTATTCTATCCAAATCCCAGTGATTATATAATGATAAGTTCAGATGTAGTATAGTGATCCTAAGAAGTTTTTGATCATTTTAACTTAGTTTTACTACTAATCTTTTGTACTTTTAAACAGTTCATGTCTTTAATTTGTTACTATTATTTCAATTGTTCACTCGCATATTAAACTTAATACTAATTACTTAATAAGTAATAAGATGTTGTTATCAACCCAGAGGGTTATTAGAGAGAACCAATACATGATACATCTAAACTTTATCATACACATTTAGATATTTAAGGTAAGAACATAAATTGTCTATATTGCGCCGGTCTCCTAATACTGCACTCATATCGATATCTATATTATGGATTGTTCTGAAGTTTTGGTGAACTGGACACTCTAGTATGAAGTGCTTAACTGATAACTTAGTGTTGCATACTTCACATGTTAGTTGAGGCGTTCTTAAGATCAGGTAACTGTGGTTGATGAAAGTCTTAATCTTGATAACACGACTTATTGGTGTCTGTTTTTAGGATGGTTGTTCCAAGATCGGACCAATTTTTTAACATCCGCCAGATGGAACATTGACCTATTCCATTCAGATTGCCAGTGGGATAATATATAGCATCGTCAGATTGACAAATTTAAAAAACAACTTATAACTTCAATATTAAAATTTATTTTATCATTTAGTATTGAAATTAAGTACTTACTCGTTTTTAAAAATTAATATTATAAAAAACTGTGCATAATAAGTATACCTCGTTCAGTATAAATGTGGTTGCACGTTATCAAAGTGAACAAACAACTCTGCTTTGACTCACTTCATTCGTCTGTTACTGTCAATAAGCTTGTTTTTTACTGTAAACCTGGTAAATATAGAAAGTCTTAAGCCGCAATTGCAGTTAGAGTGCAAAGAAGTGTAGACACCAAGGGGCTCTGGACGTCCCCATAGAACAACAGACCGTGAAGATCGCTGCCTAAGATTATTGACCTTAGAGGACCGTTTCTCCACTACCAGGACCATTGCAAATGAATGGTTTGCAGAACACGGAAGACCTATTGGCATGCGAAGTGTTTACCGACGAATAAGACGTTTTGGCCTGTTTTCACACTGGGTCCTCCCTTTAACTCCAGAACACCGACGTAATCGCCTTGAGTGGTGCAGAGAACGGTCACTCTGGGATCACGAATGCAACAGTATTATCTTTAGTGACGAGTCTCGATTTTCTTTAGGCATGCACGATGGTCGAGCGTGAGTTAGAAGACGACGTGGTGATAGTAGAAATCCACGTTTTTTTTTGTTGAAAGGTATGTTCATCAAACTGAGTTATGGTTTGGGGTGCTATAGCTTATGGTTCGAGATCACCTTTAATTTTCATCAGAGGTAACATGAACGCGCAGCGTTATATCCAAGAAGTTTTAGAACCCCATCTTTTACCCTATCTTGACACCCTGGCAAATCCAACTTTCCGCAAGAGTCACAATAGACTTCTTTTAACATATTGATGTCACATTGTTACCTTGGCCACCAAGATCTGTCGACTTATCCTCAATTGAGCACGTGCGGGATATGATGGATAGGAGACTGCTCAATTCGCAACGTCCTCCTCAGACTCTAGAAGAACTTTGAGAGGAGTTGGTGGTTGCCTGGAATGAGATACCACAGGAGGACATTGACCACCTGAACAGAAGCATGCCTAGGCGCGTTGGAGAATGCGTAACACATCGGGGTTAAAGGTAAAAGGGCTGTAAAACAATACAATCATTTTGAAATTTTTATCATTTACTTAAGTACTTATACAAAATTTTATAAAAATAAAATCATTTAAACTGGGTGTTCGGATTTTTATGTCACTTAGTATATTTTAAACGCTTATATTGGACGAGGTACCTATATTATCACATTAACCGAGACAATTCAGTAACCGTATTCATTATGTTTATACAGTAAAATTCTTTATGTAAATATTATCATTTGTATAACATAATTTCTGTTAAAGCAACTTCTTTACTTCTTTACAAAGTCCAACCTTTTTTATACAAACTTCCACCATGTTTATTTAGACACATTTTGAAATACTGTCAGTTATTAAGTTCTACAGTGGTGCCTGTTTAAGCAAAAATAATTGTTAAAAGTGTAACATTATTGAGTCTCTTACTTCTAACAATATTTTTTTCAACGATTAGTTCTATTTTATATTTTATAAATATCCACAAGAAATAAAATACCAAATATGTTAAGTTTGTCGAGTGTTAATGTACCTACCAGTTTAAACATTTTTTCTTAATTGCCTTATTTGTTAAAGTCATTTGCATAAATATTTCTTATAGCCAAAACTGGGTACCTAATTATTAGAGAGCTATGCTTAAGAAGAGACTAAGAATTACCATTGCATCAACGCAGATTAAGATATCTTCTTTATACACCGACAGTAAACTATATTGTATATCACAGAACCTGATAAAACTAATAAAAGTTTAGTACCTACAGCAAATTTATTAATTAGTAAATAAGGTAACTCTGTCAAATAATTTATTATTGCGTCTTTTATAACCCATTAATAATGCATTAAAAAATCAAGTTCGACGTTATGTACTTTCAAGGCAATAAATAATATTCTTATTATCTACAAGATAAAAGCCTACTAGCATCGCGTTAAATTGACCGTAAAAATACAAAACACCATGAATTTTTATTAATAAAACGTACCTAATGCCAAACGGATACAGTTCATTATTAAAATTTAAATTAAACGATAAACTAACATTATGTTAATATAAAAGAAGGTATATATGACGATAACAGGGCGGAATATATTTGTTCTATTTTTCATAATTAATATATTTCTATTCAAAACGTTTATAGCCTTTTAAATATATTCTAGTTGGTTATCTAGATAGTGTAAATTTTGCATATTAATATAAACATTCGTATCTAATAATGTCACATAAATATAGGCATTATTTTTAAGTGTAAACGCGTTTACTACATACAAATCAATAATCAGAATAATAAATATACGATTATAACGTCATTTGATAAAAGATAATCATGTTGTTAATACTGGAAGGGGTTTATGTATTAAGTAACTTCGAGGTCAAATGGAAACCTTAAAAGTGCTCTAAAATATTTACCTTGTATAAGTACAAGTTTTTTCTTTTGAAATCTAGTTAAAGAGTTAAACTAAATTGCAGCTTCAGAAAAAAATATCTCTTTTTATTTGCTAATAATAGTGGTATGTACAATTTGTGCTAATTTTTAATCCTTGATTAAATAGTAAATAAAGTTAAGTTAATAATGTGTCAAATAGCTACTAACAATTGATTAAATTTAATCACTAACAGTGATTAAATATTTAACAATGCGTTAAAATAAAATATAAAAGTTGGGAAGTTCCTGGTTTATATAAAATTCAAGTCATTAGCCATCAATTGCTTCACTTCAAGCTGCTTACTCCAGTTGTGCAAATTTCACAAATTTGTTAAAAAAATATACCTTCTGTTTGAGAAGGTAATCGAGTTGAATTTTTCTGGACCAGAAAAATCCTTTTTTAATTAAAATATCTATGATGCTTATCATCAATTGAGAAATTTCGTAGTGCGGTGGCCAGGCTCTGTTCATGACACAATATTTGCTACTGGAGTTGAACCTTGGACTAAAGCAGATGAGCAGTAAAATAGAGCTCCTTAACCAGAAACACCATAGTCAGATGTTTTGGAGAGCTCAAAAGATGCTTCTCTTTGAGAGTACATCAAAAAAACAATGGAAGACTCATAGTAATTAATGCATGTGTAGTTTTGTAATATTACACAAGTGCACTGTATATGATTTGGGAAATGGATAGTAGTTAGATAAACTGCTGTATTAATAAATCAAACCAATGAAAACACTGCTTCTAAACTGCTGTCATTAAGAGATTGTTTAATTAATCATTCACAAGCTAACTGTTTTTTGCTTACTTCATCATTTTAAAAAACACATGTTGCTTTCATATTAAAAATTATTTTTGATTCAATACATTTTGGAGCTTGCAAAGGAAAAAGAATTATTTGTTCTCTACTTTTTAACCATTAAGATGCCTTAATTTTGTCTAGTTAACATGCAACCAAAAAAAATTCCGGACTTTTTTTCGTGGCGCCACGATATTGAAGTGGGAAATTTTTGACAGCTGAAATCATAGAGAACGCTAAATCATCAAAGTACAGATCATTGAAAAATAAAAATATATTATATTTCTCTATGGTACAGACGTTTAAACTAAGGTCCTTTCGTATGCATAGGAAGTGGAACACTTTTCTAGGCTCGATTTTAGTATTAGTTTGCAGATTGGATTTACACTAGTGTAGAAGACGAGGCATAGTTTATCTCCACCTAGTCGAAAGGAGGTGTAGAAATATAAATTAAATGTACTCAAACTAAATGTGTGGTTATGGTAGTGTTCATTTACTACGTAGCTTTTGTGATATTATAAAGTGAAATTTTTTAATTAAGTTGAAAACAGTACAATATTAAGGGTAAAACTTTTTTTTCAAAAAGAAATTTCTTTTTGAATAAAGACATTTTTGGATCTTCTTTTTATAATCTTTGTTTTCTAATTCCTGTAATTTCCGTTCACTTCACCAAAACTCACCAATCTTGCAGCTGCAGCTGACGTGTTGGTAAGTGTGTATCCCAGTCGTTGACCGAACTACTGAACTTCCTTATAAATCTTCCAGCCTTTCATTGAGCAGTCTCACAAAGCATTTGAATGTTAACATGCTTTACCTCCTGGGCTAGAAATCCTCGTTCGTCATTCTTCTCCAGCAGTCCAGCCAGCATTTTCTCATGAGCATCAAAATACGACTGATATTGTCTCTGCACAATTTTTAAGAGGACTTCAACCGCGCTGGGATCCATATCTTCTTTCTTCATTTCTTCTTCCAGTGAGGAAAGAGACTTCTCAATCGCTTTTTCTATCCGTACAACAAGCTTGTCAGCCATTATTTCAGGATATTTTTAATTAACGTGTTTTATACTCAAAGTACTTCTTTCAATTAGGACTTGTCAGGATCGCCAAATATCAAATCAACGGATAACAATCAGATAACAGATTTTCTCTTCGTATCCTGTCCTTCGCAAGTATGAAGCCGAAGGATTTAGGTAAACTAAGTAACAAGTTATTCTTCAGTAATTAACTAGCAAAAACTGACTTTATTTATGGTCTTAAACCAATTACATATATATAACTGACAGGACAGCAAAAATTCTCAATTGACATTGACATTTTTTTATAATAACAATTTTGCATTTATTTTTTCCTTTTAACAACAAAGGCTGCTAATTGTAAAATAGTTCTTTTTACTCATTTTCTCATAGCCGTTTAAATCATTCTTGATCAATGGAAAATTAAATTTTAAATTCATATTAAGACTAATTCTCCCCCATAAACAATCCTCTTGTAATATAATTGCCTAGCAATTTGACAGTAAAAATAACACACGACTGTTTATATCTTTACGTTCTTCATTTATTGCAGATAATACGCACAGATAAGATTGCGAATATTACCAAGCTTTATCCAACCATCTGAAATGTTAATGGACTAGAAGTTCAAATGTATAAACAAAAAGAGAACATCTGCTAGTACTATTTTCGTCACCCTCAAATAAAGTTGAAATTTGTTTTTAATGTACAAAATATATCTTTCCAGGACGTTGGACACATTGTGTTTGCGGATTAATTTTTTTTATTCTAATTGTACAGTTTGGTTGCACAGTGAGAGAAATGAGTAACGGTTATTTTGACGGGTTCGTCCTCAGGGGTTTTATAAATAGTTGCAATTCGATTGAATGCAACGTAAGCCGATTTAAAAATGACAAATTAGAAAAATCGAAACATTTTTTTCATAAGTATGATTAATTACTGATATAAAAATTTGTGATTCGTTAAATAATAACCTAACCTTACTTAACCATTTTTTTATTATCATTATTTTATTTAATAATAAATTAAATCAACTAATTCTACTGGAGTTTTATTGGTTTGGGTTTTGTCTGAATGTGGGAAAATCAGATTTTTTGGAGATAAACTACTCTTTGTTTGAGCCCATGTGTAACAGTTTGCTCAAAAATAAGCTTCAGTGATGATTGTATCATTCTCTACTTTATTATGTTGTTTCTATACTGGAATAAAATGCACACAACCAAACTCCTATATGGAATCACTCAGTATTTGAAACTAAAATATTTTGTAGGAAAAAACTTGGTATGTTAGTAGAAGATCAGGTTTTTTGCTGAAAATAAACAAGAAAACAAATAATAAACGACTGCACATTAATAATAATATTTTTAATCGTGTGGTCAGTAGTAAAATCGCGTTACTCCTGTCATTTTTCTTTGTTCTAAAGAAGACAATAATGTCTTATGTTGGACTAACAGATGTGCAGAGGGGAATAATTGTTGCTCTCATTGAGCACGGAAGACGTAGCAGAAGAAGTAGGCGTTATCTAGGGTGTTGTATCAAAAAAGTTTGTAAGGTATTTGGAATTAGGAACTCTCAAGAATAGTTCTGGACAAAGTCGTCAAAAAGTTACAACTGAAGAACGAACTGCTTTGTGTACCAAATTGCTAGCAGAAATGCTAATGTTTCTCATCCAGAGCTGGAACGATAATTTCTACAAGCTACAGGTGTAAATTTTGCAGTTGAAACTATACAAAAAACTCCGTGCTCGAGGGTTGGACAGCAAGAGACAGTTACGGGTTCTAGAGTTGTCCAGACAAAACAAAACTGACGGGCTAAATTGGTGCCTTCAATACCAAAACTGGACAATTGAAAATTAGGAACACCAGAATTGGTTAAAATAAGATGATCGTCGAATTCGGGTTCTCAGAGATCCAGGAATCCAGATCTATACCAAAACATAAAGGAGGGACCTAATGTTTTGGGGAGGTATTATGAAGGGAGCAAACACCCCTTTGCTACCTCTCCAACAAAATTTAACCGGTATGTTGATTTGGTGTTAGAACCGGTAGTTAGGCTTTGGCGAAGTGCAGTTTGGGATGATTTTATCTTTATGCAAGGTAACGCACCTCCCCATACTAGCAGAGTGGCTCGAGAATTTCTTGAAACGGAAGGTGTCACCATTTTAGACTGGCCTGCATGTTCACCGGACTTAAATCCAATTAAAAACTTGTGGGAACAGTTTAAAAGAAGGATTAGAGCTGATCGGTACAATCCAGGAAATATCGCAGAGCTCATTCAAGCGGCGTTAAGAGAATGGGAAAACCTACCGTAAGACAATGTTGATTATTTAATCAGAAGCATTCCAGCGTGAATTGAAAATTGCATAAGGGTTAGATTATTAAAATTAAGTTCTATTTTTTTCTCATTTACTAGTCACTTTAAATCTTGTCAAATTTCAGGAACCAAAAAAAAACTTTATGTTTTGTCAAATATAATTAATACTTTCATTGTAAAAATTTTTTGGTTAAAATATTGAGCGAAGAATGAATTTCATTTAAATAATTTTCATATCTTCCGTACATAATACAAAATATTAGGTTAGGTTATAATTTTCATATTCGCGAAAACTTCAAAATGAGCGACATCTATTGGGATAATACAGAAGGTCAAATGAGGGTGAACAACACATTAGTGTGCCATTAACCTCATAGTGTAATGTATTAACTTTTATATTTTTGCCATAGAAGAAAATACTATAGATACTTGAAAACATCCTATTATAGTGGTAAGTAAATATATTTGTAATATATAAAGGACAATTTCAATAATTAAATCTTAATTCTCTTCATCTAATCCTGTAGAAGCTTTGAAACAAACTTTCTTTCTTTTTGACAGTGGGTGATAGAAATACTTAAATCCTTTCTTTTCTTTACCCTATTTTTGTGCCAAGTCGGTACTGCTGACTACTTCTAACTACTCGTTTCTAAAATTTAAATGGTATAGTTTAATGTATTGAGATAGATCGCAATTGTCGGCCCTAAGATCAACTAATCCAGGTGACCAGGATTTTTTTAAAGAAAATGTTGATTGTCAATATATGATAAGAGATGTCAGAATATTGATATTTTTTGAGAGAATTGTCAGATTGTTATTAAAAAGTTTAACTCATTAATTAAACATTAATTAAATATTTATGATGGAGTAAGGAGCATTATTTCTCAAAGAAAGAACAGTAATTGTTAATAACAAGAGAAGAATATAAATAATTCTAGAAGTTTTAAAAATAAATATAGGAAAATATTCCATAGGGTAATTCCGAAATTAAAATTCCGTTTGGCGACAACAAATTCGAAAAACCATTAGAAATTCTAAATTAAATACCAGATAGAAGACAGTAGTCCAAGCCTAGTACAAAAGAATTTCCAAAGGAGGGAAATAAAGTGAAGATAGAAGAAAGCGACCGCTAGTACAGAAAGCATTCCAATATCAAACTCAAGAAAAAGATAAATAATAGTGAATTTTATATATTATATTTGTTTTAGGTAACCTTCAACTGAGTCCACCCTGAGATTGTATTTAGTTTGATAGTGGGGCCGACGAGTGCGCATCTTCGACGGCCCATATCAGTATAATCAACTGAATATTTCTGTAGGTCAGTTAAAATTATGAGTCATATAAATGTACTGACCAGTTTACATAGATTAAGGTAGCCATAATCCGATAATCCAGCTTTGCAGGAATAAGCACATCTCCACTTGGTGACAATGCTTATTTCATGTGGTGGTGAAGTTAAGCTAGATGTTTGGCGGCATAAACTCTTGATAATATTAGGATTTCCTCCAGAAACACCATAAAATAAAACGTGCCCCGCTTTGAAAACAGCTTCACCCTCTTGTAATGGCCTACTTCTGTTTCCAATATATTGGAGAATTTCGTAAATACTTACTTCAATATGAGGCATCTTGGTAAAGTTTATAGTTGAATATTTAAGAAACAAGTCCGTAAAGACAAGAGAAATCACATAAAATAGGAAGTTCACGCGTATACAGCAACAACGATAGATGCAAAGCATGAACTAAAATTTTGTTGTTCACCCTCGTAGCGGCCATATTGAAAATTGACAGCGCCATCTAGTGGTAATTGATTTTCGCGAATATTGCATACATAATAAAAATATTAGATGATACCATATTAGTTTGGTTGTGTGTTTTTGTAAAATAAAAGAACCAGGATAATTGCTGTTAATTCTTGATTTCCTAAGATATTTGAATAATATTTTAACAGTAATTTTGTAAAAATTCCAACTCTACGTCTTTCTTTTTGTAAATAAAATTGAACGCCTGTTTTGATTAGTCTATAGTGATTTTAAGAAAAAAAAGTAAAAGATTCTAAATTAGTATTCTGCCGTCTTTATTGAGTTTACTAATTCTGAAAAGAGACCACCGAAGTCAGTGTAAGATTCCGGTTCAGTAAGTCCATTAAACTAAAGTGTACTGGTTTCAATTTAGCGGGAAACGTAAAGTGACGTTGTCGTGACGCATCGCGTATGGGGCGTCGGTGGCGTCTAGACGGCACAGGTTTCAAATTTAGCTTCATTTGAAATTGCAATTTTACCCCGTTTTTTACTAAAGATACAATTAAAGGAGCACTAAATTAAAAGTAATTTTTGAAATTCGCATATCTGCTAAGATTAGTTTCACGTAATAGATCATTGTAATTTGGAATTTGTTCTGTGCAAGTGTTTTTTTTTTTAATTAAAGAAGACAAGCAGATATACTCTTATCCAAATTTTGTAATATTACTACAAATCCGTTAAATTTAGTTGTAATTCGGTTTTTTGTTTCATTTTAATTATCTTATAATCGTTATTTTAATGAAAAACCCCGAAAAATCCTCTTTATCCTCAAAATCACAGACCTGTGTTAATGGTAAAAAATGTATCATCCCAGTCTACCAACTTGGTTTTAGAACTAAACATTCCTGTGAGCAGTAGGATTGACAGAAAGCATCTTTGACCACTGAACGGCAAAACGAATATGTAATGTTTTTTTTTCAAGATAAAGAAAAAGCCTTTGACAAAGTTTGTCTTGAAGGGCTAATTTACAAATTAAATTCAGTTAATTTTCACTGGGGTTTGCTTTCAAGTTAAACTCAAATCTTCCATTTTACTGATAAGGAGAATCAAAGCTGGAGTTCCTCAGGGTTCGGTTCTCTCCCCAATTCTATACAATTTGTACACGTCAGGCTCACCAAAGTCTTGCAAATTTTCAAGAGCGTAGAGTATCTACAAAAAGCGTCCGATGCCTATTTAGAATGGACGGATTGCATTTTAAAACGTATTTTTCGAATAAATAGTTTAGTTCAACCGTTCAGTTATTTATTGTTCGTAGTAAGATGGACTTCCACAATGTAAAGGTTACCACAATCAATTTCGGAAAAATGGAAGATTAAAATGCGGAAAAATCGCAATTAATCAATTTCAGTAAAGAACGCGATCGACTGTATGTTGAAATATTTGATTTTAGAATGTATTCATAGAAGTTAAATGTTTGACAGAAAGATAGTAAACTATTTCGACAAAAACTCACACTACAAAACATGCATACCCCCACAAACTATGTACGCATTTACAGTTTGGGGACAGGCAATCAATATTAACTTTCACAGTCTAGAGACAACGTAAAACAAGACATTAAAACTGATCACCGAAGCCCGTTGGGTTCTACGTAATGCAAACATATGATATGACCTCATGGTGAACTAAATAAGCCACCAAATCCTACTAAGAAACTAAGATTACTGAATTCATTAACCCCACAAACCCACTTTTGAGGAGTGCGCTAAACTACGACCAGAACGAACATCCCAGGGACTAAAAAGCCCAAATTGGTTCTCCGGAACCCACCTGCAGTCTAGTAAGATTTTTTTGCACATCAAAATTTAAAATTCACCAAAATTAAGCTGTATAGCACAATTTCGAAAAAAAAACTATAAGATTTCTTTTCAACTAACCCAATAAAAATTTCTAATGATGTTAGAGTTTCGTTGATCCCCCTAACATCGAGGAACTACTGCCTCGAACTAAAAAAATCTTTTAGTGTTGAATTGAACATTCATTGAGGAATATCTGTATAACATTCATTGCAGTATTAACAAGAAAAAGGGGTAATGACGAAAGTTGATTTAAATTTTAAAGGCTGAGAAATAAAGTTGCGGCAAAATAAATAGCGTTGCACGTCAGTGATAAAGTTTAATGACGTTATTCATCAATGATACCAACAACTGACGATGTAGCGATACAGCTGTCATTGTATTATAAAAATGTAATTATTAATTAAACGTAAAAGTTTACTTCAAACTTTCAAACATTTACTTGTTTATTATTCTTAGCTAATTTTTAATTTAAGCTACTTTTATTTATCTACTTTAATTTACCCAACTAATTTTTTTGTAAATCACCAACATTCAGGCATGGATATTTGACATGTTAGAATAAATATTTTGTTACACTTACCATTATTGTTTGTATTGTATAGTATTTGCAACAACATCTCCGAACATGATATATTTCTAACTGTAGCTTTCATCAGCTGACTAAATCTATCATCTATTATTTGGATTAAGTATTATAAGTAATTTCTTTTCTATTAATTTTATTTATATTTTAGTTTTACAGCATTATGGTTAGTATTAGATAATTTTTATGTTAGTGGTTAACTGTTAGACAAGTTATTATTATTACATTTGACTTTATCCTCCATGACAATGGGATTTGATTTCTACTTTGATCCTAGAATGTCCCATTTACTTATATAATTGCTGAAAATGAATTTTATAATTCTTCTAACCTTTAATTCCCGAAATAAATCAATCTTATTTTCTTAAAAATCTCAAGTACTGGCTTACACAAAATCGCCAAGAACGTATCTTACCAAAAATACTAAAATTATCTTAGACATTAAATTAAATGCCGTTCCGCCCCTGTTACATTACTGATGCGTCTCGACGCCGATTCCTAGGTGGTGAACCAATGTTAACTCTGTAAATATGATATTTCAAAACGCCCTTGGATGTCTGCCAGCAGCACGCTAATATGTACCCTCGTGAAAATGGCTCAATATTCACATTGACGTAGACCATTATTATTAATGACGAATTTTACATTAACTCTTTCTACTTTATTAGCAAATTCCACACCTCCTAATTTTGATAGTTTTAAAATATTAGCAAAAAGTGTAAAAATTAAAGTATAAAACTTATTTCATTAACTGAAAATTAAAACAAAATATTTGATGAGACAAAACACAAAATCACTCAATATCAAGGGAGGAAAGATAAATAGAATTCGATTTACTAAGAATAGTAAAAGTAAAATTTTTTTAACAAAACTTTCACTATTTATTTAAAAAATTGTAAAACAAATTCGAGAGACCTTGGATTGCACAGAAATGGGCATAAAGGTGAATGGAGTATGGGTCAATAATATTCGATATGCCGATGATACTGTCCTGATTGCCGACAGTATTCATGACTTAAAACAGCTGTTAAATATGGTTGGAGAACGAAGTAAAATCATGGGTCTGAACATCAATACTGCAAAGACAAAGTTCATGATCATCTCTAGAAATTTGAGTGCATATGCTAACTCGAAGATAACATTTGGTGGAGGGTTGGACCTTGAAGACGAATATTATCAACAGATTGGAGGCATTTGAGATGTGGATATATCGCAGGATGCTTAAGGTTCCGTGGACGGAGAGAATGACAAACGAGGAGGTTCTCGGACGTTTAGGCAGAGGGCGAGAACTGTTCGATCTCATTAAGAAGAGGAAACTAGCTTATTTGGGACATAAGGAGAAAAATATAGGTTTTTTCCGTTGGTTATCGAGGGCAAGATTGAAGGCAAGAAAGAAATAGGAAGGAAAAAGATGTCCTGGCTTCGAAACATAAGACAATGGACAGGGTTGCGCGATGTACAAACGTTGATACACACAGCAAGAGACAGAGAAGCAATAGAGCATGTGATCGTGAACATCCATTAGTGGATATGCATCCGAAGATAAAGAAGAAAATAAATATATTAAGTTATTGTAAAGATCAGCATGATATGCAGTTATACTGATCTTAGAGGGAATTACATCCAGGATAATCCCTTAGGGCTAATAACATCTAGGCTTTAATATTGTTATGCCTTACTTGGTCTAGCCATTAGGTACCTAGCTACAAATAAACAAAATGTCCATCTGACGATGCTAGTTTTTAGCGAAACAGCTGTCATTGAGTTAAAGCAATTTTTTAAATAAATAGTGGAAGTTTTATTAAAAAAGTTCAATTTTTTATGTTCTTAGTAAGATGGACTTCCACATAGTAAAGGTTACCACAATCAATATGGGTATACCATATTTATCGGCAAAAGATCTATATTATGCAGGTCATGCAGAACCAATGTCTAAGTGTCTAAAAACCCCTTGGAGGGTTAAGAAAATGGCCGTATCAAAAAGAAGGTAGAAGCACTTAAAATACTTAAAGAAAAAATTTGTATTTTTCTACATCCTGTTCCAAAAAGTCTAGTTATAATGAACAAAGATAGATATAATTTCCTGCTTTCCCCATTCCTGGTTGTAGAGTACAAAGCACCTAAATGGTGATTTAATACGCCTCAAGGTTCGGAGTTAATTTAGAAGTTGACATTATTTAACATAAAATTCTACCAATAAATCGTCCCTACCAAAGCAGGAATTCAAACACTCGATGACCTTTGAGTAAATATCTTTGGTTGGAGGATAACTTTCAACAAGTGGAGCACTTGATTTTCTAGAAGTTGTTTGAATATGGTATACAAACTTCATCCTCATGTATGCGCTTAAATTGGCTCCAGAATGATAACCAATCTTTTATATCACCATTAAATTTTTTATGTTCCATCAATGGCAATTTGACTCTATGTTTGCTATAACACGAATTAGTTGATATATAAAATTCAGATAAAGCATCCTTATTCAAGCTTCTTCCTATTTTAGCCTTAATTCTTTAAAATTTCATCCCCTCTAGAAGTTTCTACATCAACCCATGATCATCACAAGGAAAAGCTATAATAGAGTGTTGCTAACTTCTTATACGTAGGTTTCTCTAAATTGTGGCATTCAGCGTTGTGTTTTTAAAAGATAAAGTTTTATTTATTATAACACACTTATAAGATCAGAAAATGAATATAAAAATATTTATTCCTGCTGCATTTGCTTGGTTGGCTACGCCTATGTATTATATAAAATGTCTTTAAGTAAACATGGTGTCTGGAAAACGTAATATTACGTTTAGAAAGCTATGTAGTAAGCTATTTCTTGTTGGATATTGCCAAAGGATAAAATAGGGTCATCAAGGTCTGAAATCTTGTTTATCCAGGAAATCTCCCTAAGGTACTAAAGTGCTTGGTATTGGAATTACTCGAAAGTTCAAGATTTATTCAAGAGAATTTTCCATAGATTAAGAGATCTTCGTACCTATTTTAGCATTAATTTTAAGCGGTTTAGGATGCGGCTTGTTTTTTTTGGAAAAATATAGTTGTAGTTTTTCTGGGGTTTGGACAATATTGTTTACTCATGGCAAGTAATTCCTATAAAATTTAATATTCTTTAAATTACATTAATAATACAGGTGCATTCAATAAATTAAATATTAAATATTTTTAAAAATTTCTTACCATTTGTCATTATAATGAAAGTTTATCACGAAAGATATCAAATATCATCAATTAATTTTAATAATTTACAGTTTACATTTCAACTTCTACCAAATAACCAATTAGTCATCTTCTTAGATGTTTTTGAACTACGAAGAAAAAGTAACAAATTTAAATAATATAATAAATAGTTAAACAATTAATTAAGCTAAGTAAATGTTTATAATTTCCAATAAAAGAAAGGTTCGATCACATGAAAATAATGCAATTACATCCTTTTAAGCCTCCTAAATTCTTCAACGTAATAGTTACAAGGGTTGTTTGCAAATTTATTGTATCAACCCTAACTTTGTGGAAGTCCATTATATAAAAAAGGCAAAATAATTAATAGTTTCAAATTAGATTGTTCATCCATCTCAAATTTGGCTGAATCCAATAGAGAAGATTTTCATTAAAACATACTATCTTATATGTACTACCTTTATAGTGGTAACATGAAATAACTAGTTTCGGTCTAAATTAGACCATCATCAGGCTGTGAAGAACAAAATAGTTGTTGCTATATATGCAAAAAAGAAAACGATTACTATTAAAGTGATACAATAACAAAGATAATCCTTATACTAATCATAAATCATAGATAAAAGTGAAATCAAATTGAATTCAATGTTTCAAACATAAAATAACTCGAATTAAGAATATGTGTTATTGGGACAAAGTGTTGAAACAAATATAGTAAAGGTGGATTCATGCAACATCAGCTAAACTGAAACTAATTTAAGATTAAGATTAAATTTTTAAACTAATATTTAATTGTTCATTCAACATAAATTAAAAAAATTAATAAAGTGAGTGGACATGCGGATTTCTTACAATAATTTATAATTTCTCAGAAGTCAAGACAAGAATAGCTAACCTCAAGGTATTTTTTAGTATTTTTAGAAGCGATTCTTTTATTATAATATTAAAGAATAAAACTTTTTAACAAAACTTCCACTTTAGATCTAAATATTAGCTTTTTCCACCAGTTTTAGCAAAACAGTTTATTCGTTCGACAAATTAGGATATCAGACATCTTTTTTAGTTTTAGATTAAATCTAAATTTCTTGCATGAAAAGCTACGTTGCATTACATGGTTATATGTTCTTAGTTTTAGTTTTAAATTAATTTTAGTTTTAGTTTTTGCTTGCATGAATCCATCTTAAGTTATATCAAAACGTTAACATGAGTGACAATAAATCAGATGTATAAAACTACAACATTGAAAGGATTTCAGAATGAACAGTTTGAAAACTATAATGCAATTAAAAACATTCTCAAATTTTAACAAATTTCAATACAGTAACGAAACCATTCAAAAAACCAGAGTCACACAATAGAACTGGTGTACGCTATATTAGAAAGTAAAATTAATGATGTATTAGGATTTTTTTAATAAAGATAAATGTTTTAAAAAAAAGTCAAATGTAGAAAAACTGATAAAAATTAATGTCATTAAAAAATCAAACCTATTTACAAAACTTTCACTTTTGTTTTAGAAATTGCTTTTTAAAAACTCAATGACAGCTATTTCGCTACAAGGATGTTCCTTTATTTTTTAATGTTCTTAGTAGATGTACTTCCACATAGTAAGGGATAATACAATAAAAAAAAACAATGTGATTTAGTAAAATTAAAATAAAAAATAAAAATATCTCCCACTTAAAATTTAGTTATTTTGCCAAACAAAAAATATCGAAATAGAATATCGGATATATTGTTCTCTTCTTCTTCTCCAAGTATTAAACGAAGAAAACTATCAGTATAGAAAATTATTATTTGAGAATTATTTAAGGTTATTTCTAATGGTGTTAAAAAAATTACAAAATCTGTTCTTATTAGAATAAAATAGTATATCTTAAGTGAATTATCATTGTTATTTGGACGCTTCTAAAAGCTGTACATTCCTTGCTTAAGGACAAAGAAATATTTGAAGGTAGTGAGTCTTCTTTGCGTACAATACTACATAAACTTGGCTTTAAATGGCGAAAAGACAATCTACGTAGAGGCCTAATAGAACTTCCTCATACTGTATGTAAGCGAATACAGTTTTTAAGAACATATAAACAGCTGAGAGAGAAACGACTTTCAATAAATCCATTTGTGTTTAAAATAAATACTTTTGCACTTCCAGTACTTTTATTTTCAAAGTAATCGTCAAAATATTTGTTCTTAATATGTTGTTTTATTAACATTGTTTATAAAACCTGCTAAGCTAGATAGTATTTATTCATTGGACATCATCGAATGGGTTTTAAAGTATTTTTTATTTTGAAGTTCAACTGGATTAAAAATAAACAAAATAATTAAGGAGTTTTGAAATGACACTAGACAACTGATTGAACTGATCCAACTATGTCATTATCAATCGAATCCGGTAACTGTATGTATTTATTCTTGTTCTATGAGTTCTCAGATTAGTAAACTTGATAAATCCCAATTTTTCTTACTAGTGTTGATACGTGGCAACATCACAATTGTGACGTGCAACGCTTTTTGTTTTAATTTTACTATAGTTTTATATTTTTTCGTTTGTGTATTATATAATTCGCCTATATATTTTGTCATTATTATAAAACAACTTTTTTAATTTTTCTTGATTTTTTTGTTTATTATTGTTTAAATTTAAAACTGTATTAATATATTTTTCGCAAACTAAAAATGTTAATCCAGGTCAGCTTGACGGTATAAATTCAGTACAAAGTATTCAATAAAATATATCTTCTTCTCTAACATGTTTACATTAGTGCAATGTCATCAAACCAGACAAAAAAGTATTTCAATAGCCCGATCGTATTCAGGGTTTCTGTAGCGTGAAATGCGCTATATATGGGGGCTGGTACCCCTCTGCCATATTAGTCGCTTGTCATATTGTTTACATTATCTTCATATTGTTGTTATACCGGTTCGATAGAGATGTCATAGTGTCCCTACTAAGTCCCTTTCACATCTGATAAAAATCGTTCAAGGGGCTAATTTT